>CM055868.1:16546390-17746390 GCA_029582165.1 Portulaca oleracea
AGTCCGAGAATTCGATCAGTTCATTTTTATTTATGTATGATTTGATTTCTCGTACACTGACCCTTAGCAATAGGGTTTCGAAAAAAAAAATCCTTTAGTGGTTCATAAATTGACTTAGGTAAAGTAAATTCCTAAATTCAATTATTCCTTCTTAATTTATTAGATTCAACGGACATATTAATTTTTTGAAAGAAGTGTTCAAGGAACAACTGATCCCCTCTCTCGCTACCCTTTGATCTTCAGAACGATCTTTTCCTTCTATCAACCAATTCAATTAAATTAAGCTTAGTCTTGGACTTTGTTCGTGAAATTGAGAAAAATAAATATAAAAAAAATCCTTACAGATTCTTCTTTATCTTAGTATGTTTATTTTCTGTCTGCTTATTGTTATTTCTTTTTCCTTCCGACCGATAGGAAACGTCAGAATATCTCTTTTTTATTTTGTTTAACGGTTCGAAGAAAGAAAGATACTTTGAATATTTTTCTATTTACTTTTTATCTGTTAGAAAAAAAAATTTCTCTTTCCTTAAGGATATTCAAGAAACAATAAAACTGGAAATTAAAGTTTCTTTCCCGCACACATTCTCCATCACATTGTAGGAACAAAAATATGGGATGCATGGATATCTCCTTTTTGGGCATATGTCCCCCTTTATCTTTCCAACCCATGAGTAGAGAGGTTTATCTCCTTTTTGGGCATATGAACCCAAGAGCAACATGGGGATGTAATTGCAAACCTCCTAGTTCAGACTTTAAGCAACATGGGTTTGTATCGAATTCTATATTGAGGAAATAACCCAAAGTCTCAATAGCAATATAATGAGGTAGCTTGTACTTGAAACCTGAGGACTAGGATCAATCCACCAAACCAAATGGAAGGGCCTACACTTCCTAAAGCCCGATTTACTAAATCAAGTAATCGACCAGAGATTTAGTTAGGGGAAAGTAGGCAAGCTCGGGTACTTCCTAGCCAAAACATTACGAAGCTACACCTAAATTAAATGTTGTAAGAACCTATAACTCACGTAATACACACCTCTGGTTCTAGTTCCTCAAATATTTCTGAAATTTACTCAAGTGGTATGGACCATATCATATTACACATGTCCATTCGACTTAGGCCCCAAATTAACCACTCAACATATGCATTGAACCATAAGAATTCCAGGCTACTGCTGTGAGCAAATATATTGTATGAAATAGTGCTCCTTTAACTCAAACATCCCCAAATGTTATAGATTCTCATAGCACTTCACTTTAAAATGTCCTTGTCTCCCACCTCTTCAATACATTATTAGAGGCGCTTATCCCCTTCCTAAACACATCAACCAATGGAAAAACAGGGGCAATGTAACTATTTTCCACCAATATTGGACATTCACCGAGACAAACTCTTATTTCACCTTCCTAGTTGAAAGACTAGACCAACAACCTCAAGAGCAACGTCATACTAAAATTCATACTCATTGCTTACGGGATAAGGTGAAAGTTACATCACCTAAGTGAAAACCCAGCTACGGTTTCTAAAATCCAACTTGCTTAACCGAGCAACTAGCACAAGATCTAGTGAGAGAAGGGAAACAAAACTTAGGCACTTCCAACACAAATACTATTGTAGACATGCAGTTCTATCTAGCTTTACCGAATTGGGAGCTTAAAGAACATATATGGTTCACATATTTCACATACTTTCAAGCAACCAAGCATGCAATGAATGAATACACCACCTAAGGTCGCAGAATCCTTGCTCTGACATCTATAACAGCTCGCTCCTTAATAGGGGTTGTTAAGGTCAATCTCAACCTAATTAAGGTTGAGAAAGGTAAAAAGGAGGACTTAGAAGCTAACTTTAAAAATTTCCTGGGGAAAATCCGGCAGAGTTCCCTTTGTAATATGGACATTTCCGAGGCTTAAAGCCTTACATCTCTGTAAATAAACAAAATAAACCAAAAACAACCTCAACGGCCACACGTCGGAGTAATTCACGAGCCACACGCTCGGATAACATTCTAATGCATCAAATAACCCAAGCATTCCAAAAAATTTTACAATAGGATTCAAATTACAAGACAATTACTTCCTATACCTAAACAACTAGATATACTAAATCTCCAAAGAAGCAGTCAGCTCCGGATCTTCATATTTACCTATAAGGGGGAGGGGAAAGGGGGTATGAGCAAACCATAGCTCAGTAGGTAACTTGTACCCTGGAATAACCATTGAGATTCAAGCAACCTAAGAATGGGAGTCACCCTAGTTATGCATTCACAAAAGTACAATTAAAACACAAACGCATCTCTTAGTCCCTTTATAATCCATCAAGTAGGAAACTAGGTATAAGGTTTCCATTCAAGCACCTAAACGTCCCATTTGAGGTAACTAACACTCTCATATCTTCCAAATTAACTACAGGGGGGTGGGATAACCTTTTTGTCATGAAAATAGTCAGGAAGCCATCAAAGAAGCATCTCAAGTACTCTAGTGTTCTAGTAGGTCGCACCCAACTCAATACATATCCTCTACCAACATAGGGATCTCTCAAGTGACTCGAGCACCCCGTTTGGCCTCCACAATGGCAATCAAGATGGGATTCACATGACATGCATTAGTCTAATTAAGAGACACACTGGAAGAGCTTAAATATCACATATACAACTCATGAATAGCAAAATAAGTTATTTAAATCACAAGACGCTTTTTGAAACTTAGTTTGAACATAATTAAACACAACTCACAATTCTTAAGTAGGAACCAATCGTACTTTAAAACCTTTCAAAGCCATTCTAAATAAGAACATAACACTTTCAACATATAAAGAATAACTCACGCGTTTGGGACAGGTATTAAAAGTTATTCAAATTTCCTTTTCCATCTTTCCATAACCATAGTATATATCGTTTCAATAAACCAAAGATTTCAAATAATCTTTCCTTCTTTCCATTGTACGAAAATATCGATACCATGGCCGTAGGGTACTTTCAGCACTTTCCAGTCGGGGCCGGTTCCCCCTTAAGACAGTTAGTTTAACTTCCCAGGAGTTCTAACTTCAATGGACTTTATATACTTAGCCGATTCAGTTCCCCTTTACATGTGTAACTCCGGCTTTCCAATAGCCGATTCAGTTCCCCTTTACAGGTGTAACTCCGGCTTTCCAATTAGTCCACAGTACCTAGTGCAATACACCTAGCCCGAAAAGCTTTTCAAACTCGTAAACCGCATAACAAATCCATACCATACACTTCTCATCCAAGCCCGCTTTCCAAAATCTCATATATACATAAAATAGGACTTTACCCTTTATTTAAGTCAAAAAACTCAACAGAAAATTTTCCAACTCTTTTCCCATTCAAGAAACCAAATCCCCCATAAATAAATTCATATACCTTTAGAATAATCAACCACCACATAGAAATCATATAACCAACATAAAATATACATAAGTATCAAATAAGTCTTGTTAAATATCAAAAATGCATTCAATACTTCTTAGCGTCTTGAAAAAGCCAGTGTCGATTAAAATACCCTTAGAATTCCTTTGGAATAACTTTTTTTCAATTAAAAGCATAGAATACCTTTCAAGTTCGCATAAACTTCAAATAATTGGGAAAGTATGCACAAAGGTACTTAAATTCACATACAAAGTCTAACAATTAGTATAAATTTGAATCACACTACATTAAAACTCAAAAGGCCTAATTACGACGTATCTTAGAGATATAAAAGTTTCATTCCTTAGTTAAATAACTCCTCCAAGTTTCATTTATGCATACCTTACTCTTAAATAACCAAATTAAACACATAGAAGTCGTAGGAAGCTCCTTTATGCACATTATACTGATAATCGGCCAAATCAATATTCATTCTAAACTTAACTCAAACCGTTGAATATACTAACGACATATCCACATGTAAAACTACGCATCCAACACAACCAGAACAGTTCTCAGCATACTCAATCAATAATCCATTTCTTTCCATCGTTCAACCCAAAGTATTCTAATTTCACAATTCAACCCGGGCTCCCTTCTCACATACACCGTTCCAAACAAACCTCAATGTTCCCCTTTCAACCCAAACACCAACCAACTCCCAACTCGATCACATAATTCAATTCAATCATCCCAATATAATTAACAAGTTCAGACATAAACTCAGTATTCGAATCTACTAATTAAACTTGAAACTTAACAGTTATTAAGAGGGATAGAGATTACCCACTTTGACTCTTAATTGAACAGTTACGGTCTCAATTTAGGGCAGCCCGGAAAACCGTCCAAAGACCTGACTCAGACCTCCCTAGCCCCTCCTCTGTCTCGTGCCAGGCCCCCGGCGACCTCCGCCGCTGCCCAGTCTAGTGGTTCAGCCACCACATCGTTGGCCTTCTCTGTCTCTGCCTTGCTCACCACCATCATCCCTCCTCTTCTTCGCGCGCGAACGACTGCCGACCCAGCCCCCATCGCCGCTTTCTCTCCTGTTGTCGACGACCAGCGATGCCGCCGTCATTGCCGCCACTGCCACGCATCCTTCCTCTCTCTCTCTCTCTCTCTCTCTCTCTCTCTCTCTCTCTCTCTCTCTCTCTCTCTCTCTCTCTCTCTGTGGTGTTCATCGAAGGGAAGCAAGGGCTTGCCCCCTTTTTTTTCTTTGCCTGAAACCCCCCAAAATGAAAGAGAAAGGGAGTTACTCCCTTTTACTTATTAATTGTATCCCAATCCAAATAATAACCCCCTTCTTTCATTCCCTTTCTTTCTCAATCTATTACCTAATTACCAAATAATATAAAAAGTCAACCAACAAGTTGACCCTTCTAATAAAATTCTAATTTTGATAAATAAATAAATAAATAAAATAATATCCACATAATATAGACATACAATAATTAATCTCATAAATAAATAACTAAACCCAAATTAGACCATTAACCAAAGTAATTACCCTTAATAAAACTCCCGAATCTTACACTACCTCTCCATATTTTGAAAATAATCTACTATAATATGGCACACACAAACATATACATAGAAAATACATACCACAACCACTTCTTAATCCTAAGTACATAGAAGATAAACATAAGTTGATTAGGGTGAAGTATTACTGATTTGACTGCGTCTTTTGCTGATATTTGGCTTTTATTTCGCTTTTCCTAGCTATCCAATATTGTTTGTCATCTTCAGCCATTCCACTGATGTCCTTGTTTAGAACTTGATCATCATACATCTTTTGTCTGTGTGCCTTGTTATCTTCTTGAATTTTGATATAATGCTCAAAAAGTTTTTTCTTGTTTGCAGATTCAGTGTCTAACTTCTAAAACTGTTTAGATATTAAATCTGCCACTACTTCAAATTTCTTTTCCTTCTGTTTCCTCTTAATTGTGGATTTTTCCCAATGGGTCGTTCTTTCCCAATTGATTCCCCCTCACTTGTTGTTGCTTCGTTTCCAAGGGTGGAGTTATCGAAGTAAGCCCCAGCTTCGTTCAGTTTGGAACGTTTGCCTGACCCCCCTCTCCCAGTTTGTCATGAAGCGATTGGCAATATGAACTCCATGTTGTATGATCCTTTAGTAGCCACCACCAATGCTCAAGAGAAAACTTTGCCCGTTCGGTTCACGTTGTGAGTACAACTCATTAGCACGTTGTATCACATTTTTCATGCCCCAACCACTTTGAGCATTTCGAGTTGCTTCGTCCACATAGGCCGAGAACTTGGACACTAATTGTGAAGCTCAACTATCGCATATTGAGTAACTTAGCCTTCTTGAATTTCAAAGCTTGTCGTCTATCTTCATTGTAGAGGACTTCAATCCTACCCCAAAAGTCATCCTTTTTTTTATCGTTTCCCACAATCGCATCATTACTTACATTGACCCAACAATGTATAAGACGAGTGTCCTCCTCCACTATCCATCTCCTTAAACCTCCACCTTCCACATCTGTTTCTTCTATGCCATTATCATTTTCAGATAAGTCAACGGTTGGAGTTTGTGTTGATGAAGGTGTTGAGTTACTCCCCCTCCCCCCCCCCCCATAAGTAAGGAGACTGAGGTGGAAGTGGGTAATATGGATAGTAGTCAGGGGGAGGTTAGTTAGGAGGAGCAAGAGTATGCGGAGGTTGGTAATATGAGTAATAACCATGGGGATGTTGGGTGGAACCTGTTGGAGGAGTAGAAATATGTGGAGGTGTGTAATGTGGTTGATAATAGTATGGTGGGGGGTTTGGTTGTGGTGAAGTTGGTTTAGATGAAGAGGTATTTGGATTTGGTGCTCTGCTATCATCTCCAGCTAACAAACTCATAATAGATCTGTTCCAAGTAGGTTCCATAATCATCTATACGTGAAATTAATTTGTCTTTGTGATGTTTTGTTGAATGTAACAATAGTTATGTAATCCATAATATCTAACCACAAATAACCTATGTCGCATAGAACAACTTAATAATTAACTATAAACACAATTTATACTATTGCATGTTTAAAAATATTTACTAACATAATATGATTCTTTGTTATTATTATACATTCACATAAACATTATTTGTAACTTTAGACTCTAACATAACAAATCAACTACCATAATGCAGACATCAAAAATAGTACTCAACAAGCACATTGAGGGTTTCGGGCTTGTTAGAGTCCTCGTGGACTTTGGGCTATATAGGCACCTCATGGATCTAAATGAATCATGCCCAAGACACTCCCTCGCGGATCCAGTACTCAGGGTCCATGCGGATCCAGTACTCAAGATCCTCGCGGATCTATTTTTCTCGGTTAAAGTCAACTTTGGGTCAAAGTCAACTTCAGGTCAAAGTGAACTCTCGATCAAAGTCAATTCCTAGCAAGGGTCAACACAGAAGTCCATGTAGATTTCTAGCTGGCCCAAGAAGAAAATCCTCGCGAATTTCAATCTGGCCTAAGTCAAAAGTCCACGCAGATTTCCGGTTGGCCCAAGTCAAAAATCCTTGTGAGTTTCAATCTGGCCTAACATAGAAATCCGTGGGGATTTTGAGTTGATTCGACGCGGGAAACCACACGGATTTCATCAAATCAGAGGTTGAGTAACTACTGCCAACCGTCGATCAATCAGCAACCGCTAGTCAAAAACCTTCCAAATTCACTTCGAGAATCCGCACGGATTTCAGCCAGTCTGAAGCAGGAAACCGCGCAGATTTCGTTAAACCGGAGGTTATGCTGCCAACCGCCGGTTCATCGGTAACCGCAAGTCAAAAACCGCCGAAATCCACGCGGATTTCATGTGGAGGGGAGGTTTTGGGAAACTGAAAGCAAACTGTCACGAGATGGCTATAAAAGGGATGTTCAAGATCATTTTCGGGGGGAATTTTTTGGTTATAAGCTTACACCACACTTAAAATAGACGCAATTTTCTGGGTCGAAATCCTCGCGGATTTAGTGATTCTTAAACGTCATTTGCTGATTTCTAGGCTAGCATCTTACACTCACACTTTTGGGGTTTGATTAAGGCTGAAATCCACGTGGGTGTTGGTTTTCCAAGGTTTCGGGTCCCCGTAGGTTTGTAGATTTCGGGTCCAACCGCATCTCGAGTCTTCGCAGATTTGCTGATTTCAATCGGGTCCATTTGAGTGTTCAGTAATTAGCCCGTTGTTTTCTTTTTACTCTATTACGCATACGTAATAATGTAGATCATATCCCCCGACCGCTATAATTACTTTTTTTAGTACTCGTTTGTTTTTCATTATGTTTATGCATGTCTTAATTTTCTAAAATCTTGTGACAACTTTCTTTCTTTTGTTTTTTTTCTTCCTTACTTAAAAAACCCGATGTAGTAAAGGCCGCTTCGGCGGGCGGTGTAGGGGCATCCCCCCTACACTCGTACCTTTACCCTCGAACCGGTCTCCGGTTCGCGGATCGTGTAGTTTTCATCTTGATTTTGTCAATTTTTCACAAAATTGGCTGGCGACTCCGTTTTTTAATGTTATTTCATGCATGTTATAGAATTTGATTTTACTTAAATTTCTTTCTCAACCTTCTTTTCGGAGTGAACATTTGACTGACGCAGCCGGCTCGGGTGTGCTCACTGTCCAGAAATCCACGCGGATTTATGTTCAGTGGCCTCACTTCAGACACTCGTGAGTCACCTGGTGGGCCACCTTAAGTCGGGCAGTGGTCTAACCAAGCCACACTGCCGTGAGATCCGTGCGGATCTTGTAGCACTGGACTTGATTTAGGCCCTGTTCAGACATATCATGGGCAGTCCATTGCCTTGAGTCGAGTTGAATTGGACCAGAAATCCGCGCAGATTTCTGCCTGGGCAGCTCGGGCCGACTTTGGGCTGGGTCATCTTGTTGAAATCACACAAAAGAAAAGATGTGTTCGGGATTTAAATTTAGTAAAATTAAAATTTCTTAACAACATTAAATAATAAAAATTAGCAAAATTCGTTCATAAAATAATTAAAAAATGCACCCTAGGAAACATAAGCAACCCTACGTCGACTCGACACTCCGTGGGGGACTGTGCCCTCCAGACCGCGGGCCCTACACATAATAAAGAAATTTTTTTAACATATGAATTAATTAATATTACTAGATTATACCATAGTTAGTATTCCTAGATTTGCAAATTATTAACAAAAATTTCCATAGGATAAACACATAATAAATATTTTACTTTTTGACTGCAGTTTATCACAAATTAATGATGACAAAAATTTCTATATTGTTACAAATATAAAATATCAACTGATTAATTTTTAAAACATTGTATTCTAACATGCCAATTAATTAGAATTGCGAATTTAAAAAGCCTTTTATCTTTTACAAATATTACATTATTTAATTCTAAAATATTACAAATTTATGTTAATAAAAATTTCCATATTCTCACAAACGTGAAATATCTGCTAAAATATTACATTATTTGATTTTAAAATATTACAAATTCATGTTAACATACATACATATCAATTAATTAACATTCCTACACTATAGCACAGTCAACTAAAATAATGTAATTAATTTTTTAAATACGGTTAATCATCGCCTTGGGGGCGATGGTTAAGAGAGAATCTTTATCCACTTTTTATTTTTCTAAATCTTACTTTAAGTAAAAATATGTGGAAAAAAGATTACCTTTTCAATAAAATATATTTTAGTCTAATCTAATCTGCATAAATCTGATCGATATCTTTTCTTATTATATCTTTCAATACATAATTTTCAGAAAAAAAATAATTATAAAAATTTCTTAATGATATATTTTTTTTAGCATATTTCTTAATTATATTGATAATTTTTGAAACATTGTTCATACTTTTTTAAATCTTATATTTTTTTGTTTGAACAAATTAAAAACTGCACCAACAAACGTTAAACTTCCAGCAATATAAAGTCCGCAACAAGACTATAATCAAAGGGAAAACCCTACCCATTAGAATAGCTTTTAGAGCTTCATGCACTATTCCTCTAATAATCTTGCAAATGACTGGAGTAATCACATGAAAACCAATTGTAAGAACAGTAACAAGAATGACAGCAGGGAATATATATGAAATTTACAAGGTGTACACATATTATATTCATCATCATCTTTTTCTAATTTGCCTTCAAAACCATGATGGTGATGATTGATAGTACTAAGGCTTTGGGTTGGAGAATCATTCTTAGGGTTGGATGATTTGGGACTCTCAGCCATGGAAGCTTTGTTTAATCTCCTGTTAGGTTAAAGATTATTTGGGAGATAGAAATTTGGATAGAGAGAATGAGAGATGATATGGAAAGTTTGGGACTAAAGAGTATGAAACTAAATTGAATACGTAGGAAATATGGGTATATATCAATATAATTTCCTTTTCTAATAACTATATTTATTTACCAATTCAATTTAGTTACGTGAAATATGAATGGAAAATGCAATCTTTTTCTAATCACCAAAATGGAATCTTTTAATTATCATATATATGTGCTTATATGAGCTTTAAATAAATAAATAAAGATTCTTTCATAACTATCGCCCTCAGGGCGACAATTAGCAAAACCGTTTAACATATTATACTCTAACATGCCAATTAATAGATTTTGCAAATTAAGATTAACAAAACTTTTCACCTTTTACAAATTTAACATATTAACTAACAGAATGCAATCAACTTTTACCAATAAATTATTGATATTCACATATTAGAATTAAGCGAGTAACAATAGTTATTTAACTCATTATATCTAACAACAAATATCCATGTCACGTATAATAAGTTTAATCAAACAAAAACACAATTACACTAATGTAAGATATTTAACATTATTTTATGATATACACCAACATAATATCATCTATAGTCAACCATAATTAAAATATTAAACCAAGTTATACTCTAACACATCAAGTAGTCAAACAAAAAACACAATTACACTAATTAGTTCATGTATCTACTTTCTAATATAATGATTATATAGATTTATAGATAAAGCCATGTTTATAGATACAAAATTAATTGTTAGGATCGAGGTAAAAGGCCTAGTATTTACAGCGGAAGAGAAAATTATCAGGATGTATAAATTGAGAAAAAATATGACAAGATCAGTAATTAAAATAGAGAGTATAAAGACACAAGATTTACGTGGAAACCCAAAGCGGGAAAAAACCACGGACGGCAACGGAGCAATAATCCACTAGTATAAGGGGAGAGATTACAATAGAGATCCCCAAACGACTATATAACACAATGAGATCAAGAAGGAAAGAACTCAAATGGTTAATAGCACAACGGGAATAATCTGAAGGCAAAATAATAACTCTCAAAACACTCTCACAACCTAGGGATGGGTAGAGGTGAAGAAGCTCTCAATTACAAGTGTTTATTTAATCGGTTAATAATAACCTATATTTATAGTAGAAGAGAAGAAAAGGAATCTAGCTTAAATATTACATAACCTAGAAAGCAAAACGGGAGACCCGCCGCAGACAAAAGGCGCGCAGGAGGCGCCGGCAGCGTTTTGTAGGCGTTGGCCGCGTGAGGGAATATGCACCCACTGCCTTTGGGCGCTGGCAGCGGTCACGGGAAGAGGGTAGCGCCTGGTCTTCGTAATGTGGCGGTGTTACCGCCCGGCATCCCGTTGGCAGCGTCCATCTGCTTAAATAGATTTTGGGCCATTAAACCCAACAATAACAAAATAAGCAATAATTACTTACAAATCACTTTACTTTACTTCACTTTTTGGTTGAATACTCCAAGTACCTACACAAATACAAACATAATTATTATAACATTTATATATAATGATATATAAAATTAAACTTGTAAAATATAAAAATTACAACTACTTACAATTCTAATGGAGGATGGGAGTGTAATTGTAAAATGAGAATCTTATTCCATATTTATAGACCAATTTTCTTTCAAAATAAAAAAAAAATCCAAAGCAACGTTTGAATTTTTTACCGTTTGCTATCAAATGATCGTTTGCTATATACATCATTCATGAGAAGCAACATTTGGGACCTTTTTTTTAAAGGTTTAAAATTGAATAAAAAAATGAGAGCGGATCTCTTTGAATGGATCTCTACAGAGTTCTTAGAGAGAATTCCATCCCATCACAATTCCTGAGTTTAGCATTCCTTGGTGCAGCAAAATTAAAGGAATTCTGTCAAAATTCATGTGTTGTCGTGCCCCATTGGTACTGCTCTAAAACAAATGAAATGAAGTTTCAAAAAGTAGGAATGATGGATGATGTGGAATGGGGGGACCACCAGTTCCATTCCAAAAATAGGATCACCATTGTATTTGCTCTTAAGCTATCATCAATGGTATTCTTCAAAATGGATAATACCAAACACATTCACAGTATGTTTAGTATTTTTTTAATAGGTAGTGGAGAATGGGTATTATTAGACCACTGCCATCAACGAATAGTGGGAGGGAATTGATGATGTGGCGTGGGAGTGGGGATAATGCAGCAACATGTGCCTTGATGGGAGAGGGAGGGACAACTCAATATACATGGGGAGCGAGGCAAGTGAGTTGTGACACGGAAGAACACAAATAATAAAATATATCAAACTTAAACAAGAAAACATTAACAAATAAAGGAAAACAATATTGTTGTATTAATGAAAATAAAGAAAAACAAAAACAATGGGCTCATTTTATTGAATATTCCCACCACACCCCCACTTTGATGTGGGGAACCTTCAATTTGCAAGGGTGGGAATAGTGAGGACCCACCCTCACTCCCACTATTTCTCCCACTCTATTGGAGATGGTCTTAGAGCACTATCAACGCAACACTCTAGCATAAGAATTCTGACAGAATTCCATCCTTTTTCCTCCACCCAAGAACATTGATGGTGTGGAACTTTGTCTAAGAACACTGCATAGCTCCATGGAAGAGATCCAATTATATTTCTTTATTCAATTTTAAACCTTGTAAAAAAAAGGAAAGGGTGGTCCCCCACCAAAATTACAACATTTTAATTAAAAAAAGCCCCACATTGAATATTATATAACAAAAAAGATGGAATGAGTTCTTATGGTTGTAGGTAGGATGGAATGAAGTTCCAAAAAGTAGGAATTTTATATGATGTGGAAGGGTGGACCCCCACTAAAATTCCAACTTTTTGGAACATGCATTGCATATTTGTAACGACCCGCCCTAAACCCGTACTAATTAAAACCTTAATTACGGTAATTAACTAAAATACGCTAATAAAATTTTTCTGCTTTTACGACATGAATATTATTATTATGGTTATTACGGTTATTATTTCTATTGTTTATTTATTTTTATGCGCGACAGGTCTCGAGCAAGGCGATGGTTAAACGGGTTGATTTTATGTTATCTCGGATTTAAAGTTATAAACATTATTATGAGTTTATGAATATTTTTTACGATAAGTTATATAATTTATTTTATGGTTCTCAATTTTACGTTTTTAATCGAGAAAGGTTATGTTAATTTCGACCCCGTTTCTTTTAACCTTCCTAAGTGCATTTTATTGCCTAATTCATTCTATTAACGTGTCCTACCAATTTATTTTATGTGGTTTAATACTAGTTAATTTTTACCCAATTTATTCCCAAGTAATTTTATTTAATCATATACTAAATCAGTTTACCAAGTTTATGTTCATTAATTTTATTTAGTCCATACCAATTATTTTACATAGCAAGTTAATTACTCTTTGGTTAGCCTAAATTATTAATTAGAGAGTTAATTGTTTAAGGGAGTGTTTTATATATACTAAGGGGGTTATTATACTCATTTCATTTTCAGAAAAATCACAACACTCCCTCACTCTTCCTCCCTCTTCTCTGCCCATTGACCCATGCGCCCCCTTTTTCGGCCAGCTCCGGCGGCAGGAGGCCACGCCGGCGACCACCAGGCGGTGGCCGTGCCACCCCCTTCCACCTCTCTCTTGTTTTTCTCCTTCAATTTCTTCCCCAAGTGGTATATATTCAAAACCCTAACTCAACTCTTTATGTTTCAAATCTGATTTTCACTTCTAATTTGTGTTATTCTTATTGTTCTTCATCTCTTTTATATTTTCTAAGCATGAATTTAGGTTGTGGTTAAGTTGGGTTAATTAGGGTTTGAGTTTGAGAATGATGCATGTATAGTTTGATTGGATTTTGGATGAGTTCTTGCTAAGTTCTTGTTGAATGTTGAAATTCTTGCTTGCATGTGGTTTTTGGATGAAGAAAAATGATGATTAAGGGACTGATTTGGGTTGTTTATTATGTTAATCTTGTGATTAAGGGTGTTGGGGTGTTCTAGTTGTGGTATCAGAGCGGAGTTATAAGAAGCGTTTGGGAATTAGCATTTCATAGGATGTATGACCTGAATGAGTGAAATTTGGGTATAAAATGTGTGGTACGTGTCCTCTATGGATTGATATTTGGAATATGTGAATTGGTTGGGTTGGATGTTGAGCATGAAGCTCCAAGTGAATATGTGAAGTGTATACGTTTTCTTGCAGGTTTGAAGTAATGTAAAATTTGGGATAGTCCAATTTATAGGGGAAGTGATGCCGAAATTTCTCCATAAATTAGAAAGTTTAGTAGCGAATTTAAGAAAACCTAAGTACGGTTTGGGAGTAACTTAAAAGTTTGGTACGAGTGAAGCATGCTATGTGTATAAGTGTCTTTGAAAGATGCGGAGCTCGTTGAATTAGTCCTTAAAGGAGACTTTAGTTATGCAAATAAGAATTTATAAATCCAATTCCAAGTGGGATTGATGTAGAGCTCAAATTAGGGGCTAAATGCCTTACCAAGGTGTATAGTGAAATGCTTAAAGGT
The DNA here is from genome assembly GCA_029582165.1 of Portulaca oleracea. NCBI lineage: Eukaryota > Viridiplantae > Streptophyta > Magnoliopsida > Caryophyllales > Portulacaceae > Portulaca > Portulaca oleracea. Next base: position 16,560,655 of record CM055868.1, read on the forward strand.
GTTTATATGATACAAACGATCAATATGGTCCAAGGATAGTAAGTACGGTCACGATGATCATAAGAAGGAACAAGAGTTCCCTTTGTAGCAAATGAGGTTCAAGTTGGTTGAGTCTCGGACCTTGCCTTGTTTCTTTTATTTATTTTAACGAGCTTTTAACTTGCTAAGTTTATTAAAACTTCGTGTTTAAGTTATACGTATAATGAAGATGGATGCGAATGGTAATCCTTTTCCCAATTTGTTCGCGATGTTTATGGAATCATGACTAAATATTCAAGCTCACCTCAAGGCGTTGCAAGACGCCTTCGACGCTCCTTATGCCGCCAGTTCAAAATCGGAATATCATGACGACATACGCCGAGCTCGATGCTTACTAGATACTCTTCCCCACGAGAGTCCGTGGGGTGATATTAGTAACCACTATTGTCAATTACTCCTCCGAGGAGAACCCGCCCGACACGCTTAATACCTCAATTACGACTAATTTGGTAAATGACAAGTTGATAGGACATAGATACCGGTGGGGATTAATATAAAATACGGTTGAGAATTGTAGAAGACTTTAGTAAGCTAAGGCAAAAATCCATAAATGTAATACCACGATCAAGTAAGGAAATGTTCAACACTTCGGACTGTCGGTGACCCTCCTATTTATTTATCCACGCGTAGAATTTCCAAAATAAGTATCACGACTTCTTATTGCACGCATAACCAGGATATACATGAGGAAAGGTCTCGAATGTTAGGAGCATGACATTGACCACCACTACCTACGAGTTGTCACCTCCAAAGTATATGGATGTCAAGGGTATTCCCGAGGAGGGGATACCATATCATTTTAAACGACCGTTTGGGACCCCAAATTTTTTCCTCTGTCCCGTCGTATGCTCGTGATTATGTAAAAGCGGTACAATTAATCCCGGATATTAAGGGTGTCAAATTTAATTGCCCCAAGGAGAAAATAAGGCTAGAAATGGGTCGCAAGTGACACAAGATCTAAAGGAAGCCATGACTCAGCCAGTGAAGTCTACACCTCCGCTTAGAACGGTCGGGATAAAAAGCACAAATAGGTTCTATGTGGATAAAAAGGCAATAAGGTGGATGTATTCTGTTATGTATAGTCGACATGGGAATAATTAGTATCAGTGTGTGATGGAAAGCAAGGGGTTATACTGATAATCGTTCCATGTTTTAAGAGCTGCCAAGTTAATTCTTGGAATGAAGGAAAATGGGTCGAATTCTAGTAACGTGCAAAGGAAAAGTAAGCACATGTAGGGGTCTTAAAAATAGGAATTTGGATCCAACAAGAAGTATACGTATCTTTTGGGTCGTTTTAGTATCAAAAGTAGGTATCTACATATGTATATGATCTCCCGATCATTGAACCATCACATGATAATGCTTTCAGGGGATAAAGAGCGGCTACTAAACCCCAGGTGACCGGAAGAATATGAAATTAGATAGTTGGCCACGTTGCCTCGACCAAGTTTGAGATGCGATATTCCGAGGTATCACGAGAACTTACCAGTTCCGGTAACTCAGGCCTAGATGTAGCTCTGCAGAGATTCACCTGAACTGATAAGGGGAAGAGGTACTTTATATTTATCTGAATTGTTCAAATGGTTTGAAGGGCCTAATAACAGTGGTCAATAAGATAAACAAGGGCTTTATGAACGCAGTACCCATACTGGGGGCATTAGCACAAATACAAGGATTTTGACTTTGGTTGTGGAGTTAATAATTGTCACTTCTAATCTTGTATAAGGAACGATGTTAGGGGAGAAACAAAAAGGGAAGCAATAGGATCATGATGAAATTAGGAGATTAATATGGGATTAGAGATTTATGACTAAGAACGAGATTGTGAGGTTATAGAAGTTTTGAACCCTTTCACTCATACGCATGTATCAAAACCCACCCAGCCTTTTCTCTTAACGAGCAACCATGATGAGGTTCAACCCTCCTCTGTATGGCTAGTATACTTCGAGTTCATTGTTTGAATCAAGCTTTATCCAACACTCATGTTGTACATCCCCCTCCTAAATTACCTTCATCATCACAAGATTGCAATCAACTTCGTCGATTCTAATCATTGCTTATTTCCAAGAATTTTTAGGAGAGCCTGTAATTGTTATCGACCAATCATTTTGGCTCCTTAATGTTATGTCCACACCTTTTTGGCACCTCTCTTTTCTCAATTTCCTTTTGGGTAAGTGCCTTTCTTTTAACAATAATCCACTCATCGATCCAGTGGGGATGGACCATATCTATATTACCATGCTCTCTATTTGGTTAGCTTTTCTCTTCTCCAAAGTAATCATTATTCCCAAGTAAACATCTACAGTTTATATCCAAGTTTTAGCTTAAATACAAGTTACTATTCAATCAATATCAACAACTTACGTTTTGTACACTCCAAGTGACTATTGGCAACCGTTCATACATTCCCGATTTTGGTTGTCCTAATTCAAGAATCAAAAACTTGCCCGAGATTTTTTTTCTTCATATCAAACTCATTTCAGCATCTCTTATGGATTTCCTTATTCATGGAATCATTATAATTATTATCCCTATCAATTATATTACCTCTTGTTAACTACCCTTATGAGAAGGTAGACCTTAGGCTAGATGTTGATATCATAATTTTAGGGGTATAGATTGGTTACCCTAACTCAAGCGCAGATTGGAAGCAGGGAAGAAACAGTCGACCTGATGAATGCCTCGGGAGTAGAGATTTGTCTTGTTTGGGGGAACTAGGAATAAATCCGTGTCCTATCCTAACCTATGTAAAGGCTCGGAAGCCGCTAAATCACGGATACAAGGGTTAGGTTACCTGTGTTCGATTATAAAGATCTTAATGATCCATCCAAGATAGAAGGGATTCCCGTGCGGTGCAACAATTCCCAGATGTTTTCCCAAGGAAGTTACGGAGTTACCCCAAGGAGGGAGATCAACTTTGAGATCGAGCTAGTCCCAGAAGCTAGGCCTATATCTAGAAGCACCCTATCAGATGGCACCAGCAGAGCTTAAAGAACTAAAGGTGCAGATGAAAGACCTGTTGAGCGAAGGTTTTATGAGCCCCAGTTTTGTTTGTAAGGAAAAAGGGATGGAAGTCTAAGGTTATGCATCGTTTTCTGAGAATTAAATAAAGTCACGATCAAGAACAAGTATTCCCCCCCCCCCTCAAGGATCGATGATCTATTCGACCAACTCCGAGGAGCAGGAGTATTTCCTAATATTGATGTGAGGTCAGGATACCACCAACTCAGAGTTAAGGATGAGGACATCTCTAAAACTGTTTTTAGGACAAGATATGGACACCATGAATTCACTGTAATGCAAATGCCTTTTGGGTTTACTAATGCTCCAGCAGTATTTATAGATTTGGTGAACCGAGTGTTCAAGCCTTATTTGAATAAGTTTGTGGTAGTTTTTATTGATGATATATTGGTATACTCAAAGAGTAGAGAGGAGCATGAAAAATCATTTAAGGATGGTGCTCCAGACGCTAAGAGAGCGTCGGGTGTATGCTAAGTTTTCAAAGTATGAGTTTTGGCTCAAGGAGGCCGGATTTTTAGGGCATATAGTCACCAGTGAAGGGATCCGAGTGGACCCTAGCAAAGTATCCACCGTCAAGGATTGGGCAAGACCCACTACGGTTACGGAAGTCCGAAGCTTTCTAGGCATGGCTGGATACTATAGGAGGTTCATTCCGAACTTTTCCAAAATAGCTCTCCCCTTAACCAATCCCCTCAAGAAGACGACCCGGTTTGAATGAACCGACAAGTGTGAAGAGGCTTTTCAAGTACCTAAGGAGAAGCTCACAACCGCCCCAGTATTGTCCCTTCCGGAGGAAGGAAAGGAGTACGTCGTGTATAGTGATGCGTCTCAACAAGGGTTGGGGTGTGTGCGGATGCAGAATGATAGAGTGATAGCGTATGCTTCACGACAATTGAAGCCATATGAGAAAAATTACCTGACGCATAACTTGGAGCTAGCGACAGTAGTTTTGCCCTAAGGATTGGGCGGCATTGTCTTTATGGAGTTCCTACTACTACCGTCACGAATCGCAATAGTCTCAAGTATATATATTTTCACTCAACGAGAGTTGAACCTAAGGCAGCGAAGGTGGTTAGAACTTATCAAGGATTATGATCTACATATCCAATACCACCCCGGTAAGGCAACCTCAGTAACAGATGCTTTGAGTAGGAAAACTCAGCATGGGACTTTGAACTGTCTCGAAATTCATCCAAGGGTATGGCAGGAGCTGAATAAGGAAAGCATAAAGTTAGTAGAGTTGGGTGAGACGGCCAAGAGGTTGGCTACATTAACCCTTCAATCGTCTATCATTGAAGAGATTAAGGCCGAACAGATGAATGATCCTGAGTTCAAGAGGATTGTGGATAATCTAGTTACAAAAGGAATGCCTGGATTTCTAGTTCATGAGGATGGAATCTTGAGGTTCCAGAATAGGCTATGTGTACCTAACCAGGGAAATTTAAGGCTTAAGCTTTTGGAGGAAGGCCATAATTCAACGTACTCTGTACATCTAGGAGGCACGAAAATGTATAGAGACTTGGGAGAGCACTTTTGGTGGCCTAATATGAAGAGGGACATAGCTAGTTACGTAGATAAGTGCTTAACTTGTCAAAAGGTCAAAGCAGAACATCAACGGCCATCAGGCGAACGGAGGCCTTTGGAAATTCCCACGTGGAAATGGGAATCAATTTCTATGGATTTTATCATGGGATTACCCCTCACAGCTTCTAGGAGAAATGCCATTTGGGTAATTGTGAATCGCCTGTCTAAGTCGGTGCATTTTATTCCCATTCATGAAGGATGGAAGGTAGATAAGTTGGCAGATGTCTATATTCACGAGATCGTTCGATTGCACGGAATACCGAAAGATATAGTATCCGATCGAGATACAAGGATTCAATCACGATTTTGGAGCGCGTTACAAAGAGCTTTCGGTACTAAGCTTAAATTCAGTAGCTCCTACCATCCGGAGAGCGATGACCAGACCGAAACAGTAAAGCAAGTTGCAGAGGATATGCTATGCGGTTGCGTTTTATATTTCCAAGGAAATTGGGATCAATTCCTTCCACTTATAGAATTTTCCTACAATAATAGCTACCAATCAACCTTTCGGATTGCTCCATTTGAAGCACTCTACGGGAGAAAGTGTCGAACCTCATTGTGTTGGGGAAAAGATAAATCCAGTAGCGTATTGTTTAGACTTACCCTCCAACCTAGGGCAAGTACATGACGTCTTTCACGTCTCCCAGCTTCGGAAAGATGTGGCGAACCCAACTCATGTTCTGGAGGGAGGACCCCCTCTGTTGGCAGAAGATTTCACTTTCGAGCAACAACCGATCCGAATTATGGATCGTAGAATCAAACGACTACGTTCTAAGGCATTTCCCTTAGTCAAGTACTATGGGCAAGACAAGACACCTCGGAAACCACGTGGGAAACCGAGGAAGACATGAAGAAAAACTAACCACACCTCTTTTAAGGCTTTTCGTTCACGATTAATCCAACAGCAAGTTTCGGGGACGAAACTTTTTTTTAGGGGGGGAGGGTGTAACGACCCGCCCTAAACCCGTACTAATTAAAACCTTAATTACGGTAATTAGCTAAAATACGCTAATAAAATTTTTCTGCTTTTACGACATGAATATTATTATTATGGTTATTACGGTTATTATTTCTATTGTTTATTTATTTTTATTCGCGACAGGTCTTGAGCAAGGCGATGGTTAAACGGGTTGATTTTATGTTATCTCGGATTTAAAGTTATAAACATTATTATGAGTTTATGAATATTTTTTATGATAAGTTATATAATTTATTTTATGGTTCTCAATTTTACGTTTTTAATCGAGGAAGGTTATGTTAATTTCGACTCCATTTCTTTTACGATTTATTTTACCCAACCTTCCTAAGTGCATTTTATTGCCCAATTCATTCTATTAACGTGTCCTACCAATTTATTTTATGTGGTTTAATACTAGTTAATTTTTACCCAATTTATTCCCAAGTAATTTTATTTAATCATATACTAAATTAGTTTACCAAGTTTATGTTCATTAATTTTATTTAGTCCATACCAATTATTTTACATAGCAAGTTAATTACTCTTTGGTTAGCCTAAATTATTAATTAGAGAGTTAATTGTTTAAGGGAGTGTTTTATATATACTAAGGGGGTTATTATACTCATTTCATTTTCAGAAAAATCACAACACTCCCTCACTCTTCCTCCCTCTTCTCTGCCCAGCCCAGCCCCGCCGCGCCCCCCTTTTTTCCGGCCAGTTCCGGCGGCAGGAGGCCACGCCGGCGACCACCAGGCGGTGGCCGTGCCACCCCCTTCCACCTCTCTCTTGTTTTTCTCCTTCAATTTCTTCCCCAAGTGGTATATATTCAAAACCCTAACTCAACTCTTTATGTTTCAAATCTGATTTTCACTTCTAATTTGTGTTATTCTTATTGTTCTTCATCTCTTTTATATTTTCTAAGCATGAATTTAGGTTGTGGTTAAGTTGGGTTAATTAGGGTTTGAGTTTGAGAATGATGCATGTATAGTTTGATTGGATTTTGGATGAGTTCTTGCTAAGTTCTTGTTGAATGTTGAAATTCTTGCTTGCATGTGGTTTTTGGATGAAGAAAAATGATGATTAAGGGACTGATTTGGGTTGTTTATTATGTTAATCTTGTGATTAAGGGTGTTGGGGTGTTACAATATTAATGGAGAATGAGTTTAGGAATGGAGTGGGGAATAAGTAATATATAATTATTAAATAGTACAAAAAAGATAAAATAAAATAAATTTCGTTTAATATTTTCCTCTCTTCTTGTTCTCTCTATCTCTCTCCTCTCTCCTCTCTCCTCAAGAATGCCTATTATACCCAAGTATGCCTCTTTTTTTGTTTTTCTTTTTTTTTTCCATTCTCTCTCCTCCATTTTTGGTGTTTTTGAACCTCATTGTTGATAGTCTTATTGAAGATTTATTATTCTAGCAATTTGGATTCTCTTATTATTATTATTATTATTATTATTATTATTATTATTATTATTATTATTATTATTATTATTATTATTACTATTATTACTTAGTTCTTTTTAGTTGATTAATGTTCTTGACTGCTTGCTTATGTGTTTAGTTGATAGATTAATCTCCAATAGTTTCTTGTTGATTAGTATCATGTTTACGACAATGTTTGTGTATGTTGATGTTGTTGATTTAATCATGATTAGTGGCTAAGTTTTCTTGGGTTAGGGGGCCTTTGAGTCTTCTAATGGACCCTAGCAAAGGGACTTGATGTGGTGTAGTTGATTATGCCTTGTTTAAGGATTTCTTATCCCATTCTCCAATTGTATGGGGTCTAAGTGGTGCGAAAGGCCCTTAGACCTATCTACTAACATGCAATCAGGGAGTTGAATGGAATAGTTGGAGTTATTTTAGGCACTGGATTTCGTATCTGTATTCGTAGAATAATTATTGTAAAATTAACTGACCCAAAGTAGCTCTTAGCATGCATCTCTCATCTCAACAAAATTCCCAATTCCTATCAATTTCTAATCATATCACATAAAATTCATCATTTCCCATCATTTCTCCTTTAAAAGCCTCCATTTGTCACCTTCCCTACATAGATGGGCTTACTTTTTTGAATGTCAGTCTTTCCAAAGATTTCCGATATCTTCAATATTCAGGGAGCTTAAAGTATACTCTGTAAGGTTTCCATTGCCTTTTGAATTGCATCAATCAGAGTCTTGATAAGGGAGTTATGACCACTTGAAATTGGGTTGTTCCTGTATTAATTTTACATAACCGGGAATTTTGACCCAAAAATGTAAAAAAAATCAACTGGTTGACCATAATTTCGATTACATATCTAAAATCCAAACCTAAATCTTCTTTTCCTCACCTTCCTAATCATTCAAAGAATATAATATTATTTGAATCATATTGTAATAATATTATTCCAAGTATTGTTCTTATTCTTTTTCCCAAATCCAACCCAAATATAATCTTCCATGATTATATTTTATTTTTCCTCTCTTTTTCTTAACCAAATAAAATCTCTAATTATTTTATTTTATTCTCCTAATATTCTCTCCTCCACCACTTTAAATAGAGTCTTCCACCCTCATTATTATACACCACGAAATTCTGTTAGAGTCTTGACACTGCAAACTCTCTCCTTCTCTCCCACATTTCTCTATGCATGCTAAGTGTTAACAAGGTTAGCTAATGTTTTATTTTCTTTTCATCACTTTTAATTCTTGTATTACCATGTAAACTTGAATAATCAATAATTGTACAACTTGTAACTTTTTATTTTTATAAAGCATAAAACAATAGTTTATTGCAAAATTTATACAAATTCCTCCACTTTTATTTATTCACTTTAATTCAATTTTAGTATAGTCCGTTTTCAAAAAAGGCAAGTTAGAGAGTTTTCTAATTCTCATACTTGTAACCTTACCCCCAAATCTGATCTCTGATTCGTAGGCCGAAGTTTTTTTTTAATGGTTTGTTAGTGTTCTTAAAACTGATTGTCGACTCTTTAAATTATAACTTGCATAATTTAATTTGTACAAATTAAATTTTTAAGTTTATGATTACTAAGAATTGTTAATGTTTTTAATAAATCCTTATTTAAGAATTTAGCAACCTTAGTTGACTCCCAATTTAAGTAGCACTTTGAAATAAATTTTCTGAACAGAAATTTTTTGGGGTCTACAATTATTGACATGAAAATGTCAATGATTCCAACTAGGGAACTTCGCACCTTATACTTTCGAGATCCATTGTCATGAAAATGATAATGAGTTTTGAAAGTTAATCTAGTGGATCCTTGAAAGAGGATCTAGAGAGGTTTATTCAAAGCAAATGTCCCAATCCATAGCCTTGACCAAGTCAGTCTTACCTATTGAGTCTCGAGGCTAGGTGTTCGTTGGTTGATTTGAAGAACCCCCGAACTCTCTTTTATTCCTTGATTGCTAATTTGATTTCTTATCTGTCTTCGTTTATAGTCTACCTTTAGGTTAATTTATCCCCTCCCCCTTGAAGGAGGATCTAGAGAGGTTTATTCAAAGTTAATTGATTGCTAATATGATTTCTTACCCTCTGTATAATTTTTAAGGTATTTTGCTCATCGATGTAACGCCATCAGATTATTAATCACCAGATTAGGCTAAAGATGTACGTAATCTAATGATTAGCACAATGGAAAAATACATGAGGACATTTGATGCATAATTGATGGCCTTATGCATCAAGGTCAACCATAGAGACTTTACTATCCTACTCCAAGGCATTTCAAGTGACATCACGGGCATCTCTACTCCTAGAGGACTATTGAGCTCCTTATCACAAGGGCCTTAAAGTTCTAATCAAGCCATATGATAGAGCTTTCTCTTATGTACATTTTGGTTTTTGAATCTTTAGTATTGGAGTTGTATTTTAGGAGATATTGTATTTTCTTTAAATGATGTCATAATTGAGTGGGATGATGTAAGCCCTTAAAGGGCCTAATCTTGAAGAGGGGTGACGCCTAAGGGGAGGTTTCCTACTATAAATACCCCTAGGGTGCACAGTAAACATATCTCATATTCATACATTCAATACAATGTCTAAAGTTGATCTTTGTAGTTCTCTCTAGTTTTGGCTAGAAATCGAATTCCCTTTGGGTTTTTCGTGTGAAATCTTCTCTTCTAATCCAAGATTGAGCATTCTTGGGTGGTGAAAGGAGGAGTAGGAGCTCTTGAAGATTGTGGTGGGGCTGTAGCAATTGGAGAGGCTTCGTTGCTCATTCTATCAAGTTCTTTTTCTCGTTTCTCGTTTGGTTCTTCATCATTGTAAGTCGTTTGTTTTCCATTTGTTTTGCTAGTTGTGAATTCACTTGATTGTCTTCAAATTCATGATTAAAACTCACGAATCAGCCCCTAAATCATCTACATCTTTTGGCCTTTGATCTCATATTTCATTCCTTATTTCGTTCCATCTTTGATTCATCTCTTGCAAGTTCTTACTTGTGTTATGATCCGTGTTCTTTCTTGGCATTTTGGTTGAATTGTGATCCATTATGCATCAATTTGGTATCAGAGCTATGTTTAGATGAATCTCCTTTGTTTCTTGCATAAATCTTGGACCTTGTATTGTCACAAAATCACATAATCCCCACATTATACACGCCCCTTTGATAGTTCTTCTAAGAACTCATCAAGAACCCATCAAGAACTTATAAAGAACCCGTAGCTCCTCAAAGAACCCTCGTCCTAAACACAAACCAAGCCCAAATCCGTCCCTTTCCCTCGTGAGTTCATATGACATCAAGTTGATTTCTAATGGCAAACGATGAATCTAAATCAAATGAGGTTTATGAACTTGAGCAACATATAGCATTTTTGCGTGTGCAATTGGGTAAACAAATGGAAGAAAATAAAGTGCTACGTGAAGGTTCTCTACGTGATGGTGGTTCGTCTCATGGTGATAGTAGTGTGAAGCATAAAGTGCATGAACGTTTGGATTTCAAAGTAGAAGTTCCCGAATTTAATGGTAGTCTTAATGTTGAGGATTATCTTGATTGGATACATACGGTTGATCGTGTTTTGAGTTGAAAGATTGTAGTGATGAGCTCAAGGTGAAGTACGTTGCTTTGAAATTAAGAAAACATGCTTCTATTTGGTGGACTAACCTTCAAAAGAAGAGAGTTGCAAAAGGGAAAGAAAAGATCCGTTCTTGGGATAAGATGAAGTCAAAGTTGCAATCCAAGTTCCTTCCCCAATCATACGTCCACGACAACTACTACAAGCTGCAAAAGCTTGTCCAAGGCTCTAAATCGGTCGAAGAATACACAAGGGAGTTTGAACACCTCCTTTGGCGTTGTGATCTCAAAGAGAAGGAACCACAAATTCTGGTACGTTACTTGATTGGTTTGAATGATTGGATACGTCATATAGTTGAATTACATTCATATGAATCCCTTGATGAGCTAAGTAACTTGGCTATGAAAGTGGAAAGACAAAGGAAGGAAAGGGCCAAGGAACCTCAAAGACCCTATACCCCACTCCCTTACTCTCAAACACAATCAAAACCTCCACAAAATCAGCCCCCATCCTCCCTTAAACCCTACGCCAAACCCACATTAAACCAGCCACAAAATCCCCCATCCAAAACCCAAGTCCAAGAACCAAGAACATTAGCTCCAAGAAGGTGTTTTCGATGCCAAGGGTTGGGACATTATGCTTCGGAGTGTCCAAACAAGCGAGTAGTGTCTTTGGTGGAATACCAAAGTGCTTTATATGTAGAACCGAAGTATGAGAAAGAAGAAGAAGTTAAGGTTGACGCCAAAGATGAGGAAGATGTAGTAGAAGAATATGTGGAAGAGCCGGATGAAGGAGAACTACTTGTGGTAGAAAGGGCCTTGAATATCACAAATGTGCCGAAAGATCAACTACAAAGAGAAGCAATTTTTCGCTCTCGTTGTACCATCCAAGGGAGAGTATGCTCCTTGATCATAGATGGAGGAAGTTGCACCAATGCCGCCTCTACAACAATGGTCAAGAAGTTGCAAATGGAGATTAGCCCACATCCCACACCCTACACAATACAATGGCTAAACTTTGGGCAAGGCATTCGTGTGGATCAACGAGTTTTGGTGAGTCTTTCAATTGGAAAGAATTATCAAGATTCATTGTGGTGTGATATAGTTCCCATGGATACTTGTCATGTTCTATTGGGAAGGCCATGGTTATATGATAGACATGTCATACATGATGGGAGGGCCAACACTTACACTCTTACCATCAACCAAAAGAGGATCACTTTGGCACCTCTTGATCCACCATCTCGGCAAAAGGAGAAACGTCATATTGTGTCAATCATGAAGATGGAGTATCAAGGGCATGAAGAGTATAAGGATCCTATTCTTACACATTTGGAGAAGAATGAAACGGATCCAAGTATCCATCACATTTTGAAACTTCCCACGAAGCATACCTTCCATGAGCATCCAAAAGATATCTACTTAGATCACTTGGTTGAAAGGCCGAAAATTCGAAAGGATGAAATAGCCCAAGTCATCAAGGTACATTGTTTCATGCTAAATGACAAGGGTAAAGTGGTAAGAATAGACTTGGGAAGTAAGAAGCGACATGAACAACCCACGTTCAAGGTGGGGAAACGCAAATCCAAGTCTTATGGGGTTCGAGAATTGATCGGAAGAAAGTTTAAGAAGTTCATCAAAGGAATCTATGATGACTTCAAAGCTTTCAAGAAGAAAGTCTTTGTGAAGAAGGCAAGTAAGAGTTGATTATCCAAAGTTTGAGGGCAAACTTTTTCAACCGGGGGTGTATGATGCATAATTGATGGCCTTATGCATCAAGGTCAACCATATAGACTTTACTATCCTACTCCAAGGCATTTCAAGTGACATCACGGGCATCTCTACTCCTAGAGGACTATTGAGCTCCTTATCACAAGGGCCTTAAAGTTCTAATCAAGCCATATGATAGAGCTTTCTCTTATGTACATTTTGGTTTTTGAATCTTTAGTATTGGAGTTGTATTTTAGGAGATATTGTATTTTCTTTAAATGATGTCATAATTGAGTGGGATGATGTAAGCCCTTAAAGGGCCTAATCTTGAAGAGGGGTGACGCCTAAGGGGAGGTTTCCTACTATAAATACCCCCCTAGGGGTGCCTTGTAAACACATCTCATATTCATACATTCAATACAATGTCTAAAGTTGATGCTTTAGTTCTCTCTAGTTTTGGCTAGAAATCGAATTCCCTTTGGGTTTTTCTGTGAAATCTTCTCTTCTAATCCAAGATTGAGCATTCTTGGGTGGTGAAAGGAGGAGTAGGAGCTCTTGAAGATTGTGGTGTGGCTGTAGCAATTGGAGAGGCTTCGTTGCTCATTCTATCAAGTTCTTTTTCTCGTTTCTCGTTTGGTTCTTCATCATTGTAAGTCGTTTGTTTTCCATTTGTTTTGCTAGTTGTGAATTCACTTGATTGTCTTCAAATTCATGATTAAAACTCACGAATCAGCCCCTAAATCATCTACATCTTTTGGCCTTTGATCTCATATTTCATTCCTTATTTCGTTCCATCTTTGATTCATCTCTTGCAAGTTCTTACTTGTGTTATGATCCGTGTTCTTTCTTGGCATTTTGGTTGAATTGTGATCCATTATGCATCAACATTACCGTCGTCCACTTAAATGGACATGCCTACACTACAATCCCGACACAACAACCGAAGCATAACTATAACTCAAACATATCACAACCCAGCATTAACGATCAAAGCATAACTTTAAGCTTAACACACATCACACCCCAACATTATACAACTTAACTTGAATACTCTTCAAACAACCCCTAGAATCATTATAATACATTACCCACACCAAAATAGTTTTCCTTCAAATATTAGCAGAAGATTCTCTATCACCTTAATCGAGTTATGTAGGCTTAGAGGTTCGTCCTTCGGGCGCTTTACCTTTAGGTGGATTCCCTAAACGAAACAAAGAAAACAAAGAGTGAGATATACTCAGCACGTATATTCCTAAAACAAGAAATAAATCGAGTACTTACTTTCCTTATAGCGCGGTTCCCATCTTCCGACCAAAATAAGAAAGCACTAGTAATACTACAAACAAATACAGCTTGACCTTAAACATTACGAAAGGAAACTGCTCAAGTATGAACAACTTGAGAGTTCTAGGTTATAAATTCAATGAGAAAGTAACTTAGAAAGAAAATAAAAATACAGAAACTAAACTTCAAGTTAACTGTAGAAATTGAACTCTTAAAATAACAACTCGACTTGTAAAACCATAAGACAATCATACAACGTTACTTTTAACTTGAGCTACTTGGAAAGTGGATCTACTTAAACTTTGTTTCTGTGAGTTTATCTTAAAGGTCCCCTACTTGCGATCATCGGCTAAGCCTCCGTATGCGCATACCTGGACCGATCGGGAGATCCGGATGATGGATACAATCTTGTACTGGCCAGTTTTTTCATGGGCTGCACTTATGGCACGGTTTATCATGGTGTGTACAAAGACACGGTTATCCTGGGGTGCACTAGGGCACGGTTAGCATGGGGTGCACTAAGGCACAATTAACATGGTGGGGCCTTCTTCTGTAAGGAAAAACTTATAACTTCACTTAATGTGATCCTATCGTAGCTAGCTCTCACACAATTACTCTAACATACATTATCCATAAATTCATTTTTTATTGAACTTGCATTAACCCAAGACTTTACTCACGAAACCCTTGAAATCAATAGTATAAACTTCATATACAATCTCTTGTTTTCAAGGCATAACATAAGATTTACTTTTTTTTTGTACTAACACTTAGACATTTAAAAATAAAGCTACTTCTTCACATAAAGACGTAGAAATTGAGCTTGATGTAATTCCTATGAACCTTGGTATAATTATGTATTCATGACAAAGGAAATAAGTAGACATAATTCATAAAATTTACTTTTCGAGAAAGAAACAGGTAATACACGTACCTGGACGATGCAACTTATACAACTAACTCGCAGGGACTTGAACAACGGGGCGCAACGACTTCTAGCGAACACTTAAGAAAGAATAGGAGTCATGAATTAGAACCTAACTTGAAGGGGTACGAGAAGAAAAATTCAATAGAAACTCTAAGATTAATTAATTACACTTGCAACTAAGGGTAACCTAGAAGGCCATAACTTCTCCTATAATTAACATCTCAATAAGCATGAGCACTTTTTGGAAATCTAAGCTCGAGAGCTACAACTTCCTAGTTGGACCTAAAGGCCAAAACTGTAGTTAAGGAGGCCAAAAGCTACCATCTTCGCAGGCTACCTAGAAAATACCATTACGGACATCGATAATTCGGAGAGTCGTAACTCAAGTTATACTCATCGGGTCGGGGTGTGCAAGCTGTTTACGGAAAGCTGGCAGAACAATATAAAACTTTCATGTTGATCATCACTTGGTTTGGTCATGGAAAAGGGGTGAAACTTGGTCATAAACTTAAGGCAGTCACCTAAATTTTCTAGGCAAATTTCAGATTACTGCCCTCGACTTAAAGACTCATAACTCTCACTCTCGATATCGTATGACTACGAATTGTACCTTTCTGGAGCTCAATAAATCCTCTAAAGCTTTCATGCTGAACAGTCAACCCAAAAAGGTCTCTAAACATATGAAAAATATTGATTTCCATACTGTCTCAAAAATTCATATTTATGTGCGACCCCTCACGGTTTTGGGCATAACTTTTAATATACATATCGAAATTTCGAGATTCAAAAACCGAGGGTTAGCTAACATCTTAGGCTACTTAGCTCAACCATAATATGAGTCGAAAATTTACATTTTATCCCCCTGAAATTTCCAGAAGTTAACCAGATTGAAAAACCATTTAAGTACTCGTTTGCATGCATGTTAAACTCAATAAGCAACACTAATCGCTTCCCAAAACATGCTTCTCAAGCATGAATACTAATTTCCAGAATTAAAAACATTCAAAGACCTTCATCCTTGACCATATTTCATACATGCAAAGCAAGATCATAATATATCTCAAGCTCCTAAGCAATACTCTTCACAAATTCAACATCAAAAATCATAAAATTCATTCCTTTGCTAATCAAATCCTATTCTAAGTACATGCATCCATACTTTAACCAGAAACTCATTCTTTCACAGTGAATTATACCTTCTAAACATCATGCATGTTCATAAACTAGCACAATCTTTACTTATTCACTCCCTAGAACACCAAACTCATCACAACTTACCCAATCTCACTCTTGTGCTCTTACACCTTCAATCACCACCACTTGATCTTACGTAATACTTGACTAAATTTTTGTAAAAACATTAAAACACCCCTAAAATCATATTAAAATCATGTAATAACTCTTGGAAGAGTGAGTGTGGAAGATGGAGAAAATTACCACACAAAAGGAGGAAGGGAGAGGTGGCGATGGTGCGTCGGGGCTGCGGTGGCGGCTGGCAGTGATCTGCGACGGGCGGGAGGAGCAAAACAGAGAGGAAGAGGAAGGGGCACTTGGGGGGGGGGTGTCAGGTGAGGGCTGGCCGAGAGAGAGAGAGAAATGAGAGGGAGGGTGAGTGAGAGTTTGAATTTGATAAAAGAAACTCCCTAATATGCATATATATTTTGCACAGGAAAACAGGTTATATTAACAAACAAGTGTAGCATACAATAGGGTGGGGGGAGGATCCCCCGAGATCACATACTAAGCACCTTGTCTACAAGACTCTTGTACTTCTTCCTAGATTTTGCTACCAGTAGGACTTTGTTGATTACATCATTTTTCACGTTTTTTGAAATCACCTGTGACGTAGCTCCATTCTTTTTATGGACACGATTGTTTCTTTAGGTCTAGATGTGGTAGACATACGCAGTGAGGAAAGCACAATTCAGCTGAACTTCTTTACTAGTTTTCCGAAGCTCGCCCAATTGGTTTCTCCACTCCTGAGTGGTGGATATATGACTAAGCCACCAGGCTCTTATTTCTTGCCTCACCTCCTTCCCAAAAGAGCAATCAAGGAAAAGGTGGTCGATAGTTTCAACCTCGAAATTGCATAAGGGGCAATTGGATTCCCCTCCAGCCTTCCAATGCACTGTCCTTGCTCTTACAGGAAGCCTGTCGTATAAGAGGACCCAACTGATATGTTGCGGGATTGATAGTGGGTTCCAAATGATCGAGGCTCATCCAACCTCGTTCATGGTTCCAAGGCTCCATATATACCCCTCCGTCACATTGTAATCTCCATCGGCTGTAGCCCTCCTCCTTTCCAGTGCCATCTATGACCGGGTTCACAACCCCATTTGAAGCAATCTTTTATATGGCAAAGGTGCTTGAAGTAAGTGCATACGTCATAAGGGAGTTGATAGTCCCACCAGGGTGACCCTCGAATGTATTTTGCATGTATCCATTGGACCGATAAGTTATTGAGAAGATGACCTCTTTTATGTCATTGTCTGTGATTGGCGTACTGAGTATGAGTTGTTGAATACCTGTTAGCCGAGGCCCCATACGGATTATGTCATCCTGCGCTGCTGTTTGCTGTTTGTCTATATTGAAAAGTAGGTTTTTATAGAACAAGTAGAGTTGATCATTTACCTCCTGGAGCCCTGTGACTTTGATGCCATTGGCAGTTTCTATTTCACGAACATATAGCTGGGTGCGCTTTTGTCTCATTTAGGCGAAGAATAATTTTGAGCAGCTGTCACCCATATCATCCCAATCCAGTTTGCTTTGCAGCCGTTTCAGAAGCAAGGACGAATGCAATATGTCGTAGTAGTTACATCTCTGATTCTTCTCTTCTTGCTGGAGTGCTGGATCTGTTGGATCTTGATTGATTCTATTCTGGGTATTGATGAGCTTATCTCTTGCTGCAATTTCCTGAGTGTGAATATCGTAGAAACGATCTCTATGTAGTGCTTGTAGTTTCGGGCGCAGCTTGTGGAGATATTGTGTTAATTTAAACATTTTGTGACCCTCTGGGATGTCTATTAGCGTGTCCCTAATCAGATTGTAGAACCTCTCATCTTCAGTCCACATGTCGCAGAACTTAAAGGGTTGCTTCTGTTTGGCCATCTCCATGAATTTGATAGTGATAACTGAATGATCTGATAGGGCGCTTGCCTTAAAATTAACTTGCATCAAGTCTGTAATTAGGTACCAATGCGGGTTCATATATATATATATATATATATATATATATATATATATATATATATATATATATATAGTTCTTGGCCCAAAAATACACTTCCTTTACCTTGTTGAATGAGACCCAAAGAAGTAAAGTTCAACAACTTAAAACCCTTCCCATATTCTTAAATACTCCTAAACTTAAATTTATTACCATGTTAACTAATACAAAAGAATTTAAAAGGAAAAATAGGAAGGAGGGCTTGACATGAGTATCTTTCTTAGAACAAAAAAATTCGATAGTCGTTGCACTGTTCAAGTCTTGCAAAACACACACTTGGTTAGAAAAGTTGGAACACGCGCTTTAATTATTATTAATTAATTTTAACCTTGATTAATTAGGTTAAACAATATGTATTAAGGGGCAGTTTTCACTGGGTTATTACAATTGACCAGAGTTTCACTAAGGAAGATAATGTCAGGTCTAGCATTTGCCGATAAGAAGTTTATCTCGGCAATTTTGCAGTCTTTTTTATATCTTGTATATTCCAATAGAGAATTTTCATTTAACAGTTGACTACAAGGAGTGGATAAGTCCTAAAATTTGATTCTCCCGACTTGGCCTTAGCTAATGAAGACCTAGCAGCGAACCCCAACAAACAATGAGACCAACAATAAACAAGCCTCACTAGTAACGAGCACTGGTTGCAAATCCCAAAAATTAACTTGTCCATGTAAAAACGATAATTTCGCAGGAATGGACTATAGAGAGTTGTTCTGATTCTTCATGCAGGAAAGTTCTAATAATGGATAAATAAATTAGAACTGAAAAACTCATCTTCAAAAGAGGGCTTAATCACAAATGACATGAACTATAAATGAGTTCCAAAGTTATTAACTACAAAATTTCTTACAGAAAGTACATTGTTGCCCATACCAAACAATACATACAATTGCTTATCGTAGGCTATTAATAAAACCTTATACAAAAATAAGCCTATTTCAAGAACCAGCCTTGGCGGCACAAAACAACCAAATTAAGCTGAGCAACCACCGTAAACAGTAAAAGAAACGGGGAAGGCTTAGAAGACCTCCTGGACTCCCTTGGGGGACGGAGCACGGACCACCTCCATGACGCCAGCATACAAAACCACTCAAAGCAAGGAGGATAGCCAAACGAAAACAGGCTTAGAAAACAAAGGGCCAAGAAGAACAAACTGTCAAAAGAAATAAAGAGAAAGAAAGATGCGAGAAACTTAAAACAGCTTGTCAAGAGGCAACCAAGACCAGCCAGCAAATGGCTACCAATCAATAACACAAAAATCCTTTCCACGGTCAAAACCCAAAGGGAACTTGGACTAGAACACCAGCTGGCCATATCTAAAACACCCTCAAGTCTTGAAGGGAAAAACATGAGGATATTGGTCTCGGTACAAATTGCTTGGGGTAAAAAGAACCAGCTGACATCATCGACCAAACTAGTGATTTTCTTGTGGCTAATGAGGTTTGGTTGCCTTACCGGAAAGGTGGCAACACAGAACCCGTTTAGTCGAATCAAGAAAGACCAGGTAACCCGACGGGACGTAAGCAACAAAAACTCAAAGGTAAAGCATAACCAGATAAAGCTAGATAAAAACCAACTTAAAGCAACCGCTACCACCATACTGATCATACTAAGCCAAAAATCCTCATGACCAGACTTTGATAAGTTAGGCTGCAAACCACAGGGCAGAAACACTACTTATCATCACATGAATCTTTCAATAAACAAAGAGATTTCCCCTGAAAACAGAAACCAAACGAAAGTCATATTGGGGTTAACCATCCCCTGAAAAAGCCAAGCATAATTCTCAAGGACAAAAGGGAATAACTCCAGCAGGTAACTGTAAAACAATAAAGGAATAGTGCAAAGCCACAACTCACTCCAATCCTCAAGAACCAAGGGAAAAAGGGATAGGAGGAGAATACAACCGAGGAAGAGTACACTCTTCCTAAAAAGACAAACAATAAAAACACACAACACCTGATCCATAGGAAAGTACAACATAAACTTATTCTCAATCCTCACTAGTAGATGGTCCCTCACTAACAGAGGTTTACTAGACAAAAGGAGTGCGAGGATCCACATGAACGAGGCTAATTGTTAAATGAAGAGATCTCATCTCCATCTTCAATGATCTTTCTCTTCTTGGAGGTATCAAGGCTCATCTCCACTTCATTGTCTCCTTCTAACTGGTCAATCATATCCTTAAGGCTTTCCTCAAAGTTATCATCATTAACCCCATAATCCAAAAGGTCCTCAAAACCCTCATCTTTTTCCTTATTTTTAGCATCATAAACTCTTGCCAGGATGATATCACCAACATTTTCTGTTGGCATGACAGAGACAGTAGCGTGGAGAACCTCTTTTTCATTAGAAGGAGCAAACATCTCAAGGATAGATTTAGAAGATCCCCACCTTCCCCTTGTTCAGGTTAGGAGGGTTAAATTTATTGACCTGATTAGGAAAAGGCCTTTCCTTAGAAAACTGAGGGTCTGTTCACCCTAGTCCTCCTGTTAGGAGTCACCATAATCCAGTTGTCATCGGAGGAGGGGGAGAACTAGATCTGAAGCCAAAATCCAAGACCTGACCCTTGATAGAAGATGGGGAAATGAAATGGCTTTCAAATTTCTCAACAACAACTTCAAATTTAGCCTGGAATGGGAACTTAGGACAAGCTTCCAAGATATGAGCATCACTCCCACATAGGGCATACACCTCATGGAGTCCCTCATAGATAAGGGGAACTAAAATGGTGAAGTTCCCATTAAAAACCTTAAGGCTTCCTCTAAGGGGTTTGGTGATGTTAAGGTTGACACATACCCTAGCAAACTTACCCCTCTGCCTAAGAAGAGTCAGTTGGTCCACTTTGACCACATGGCAAATGGATTTCAACAAGAAACTCAAGGACTGAAGGTTCCCTTATTCCCATGGAACCCTAGGGATTCTAACCCATTAGTCTATGAAAGAAATATGAGTTTTGAAAGGATCAAAGAAAGGTATCCATGACTTCAGCACGAGATTGAACCCATTAACAAACCAAGGTATGCCATCGAAGACCAGGAAGCGGTCTTTAGAATTAGCAAACCTAGCAGAATCCAATCATTACCTAGATCAACATAGTCAATCTGGCCTTTAACAAACTTCCAATCATACCTAGTTTTGGCTATCACCACAGAGAGTTTGGTAACTTCACCCTAAATCTTGCCCAACAAACACAGAGCTTCAACCTCTTCCATTTGTCCAACAGGAAGAGAGGGAACATTTTCAAGCTTCAAGTTCTCATTGCACAACTAGTCAGGATCTAGGGTAGCCTTCCCCCTGTTAAGAGGAGATTGTTCAGACTAAATTCCAATTGCCTCCCCCAAAAAGGAGGCTTGATTAGGACATGAACTTCCCAGGTTGTATTTGAGTTTGTGAGCGCGAGTGTCATTGGATGGTTGATGGGGCAGAAGTTGAGTTGCAACCCCACTACTGCCCAAATTACCCTTGGTCGATCCCTCTGGAATAAATTCAGGAGGGGAAAGTGGGTTGTTGTGGAGGGTATCTCCATTTCCGGTTCCATCAAGAGGAGAGTTGATGGTTTTTCCAGGTAAGGAAGACATAAGAGAGAATAAAGAAATTAGAGAAATGAGACTTAGGTGGGGTGTGAGCAACAACTCCCCAATTCTACTGCTTAAATAGCCAGCTAACATATTAACTCCTCCCCTATTGTAGCATTGGTGATAGAAAAAGTCCAAATTAAAGCACTGGTCCTCGAGATTGAGAGCCTTGAATCGACAACACAGAAAAAACCAACACAAAAAACTAAAGGATAACATGCATGTAACAATATGACCTAAAACACTGTAGGACACTGAGAAATTGCAAATCTAGGGAGAAATCATCGCAGATTTAGTCCGAATTGTTTGACTTCGTTGATCTTTCACCATCGTAACTGAGGAACAAAAGGGGCATAGCAGAACCAGACCCAGCCAAAACAACCAAGTAAAGCTTACAATCCCACCTCGATCTTGAGAGATGTGATTGGGAAATTAGCTTAAAATGGTTCGATTTTTCTAATTTCTTTTGGACAAGAAGAAAGTGCATACGAGACTTGCTCAAAACGTCGGATTGACAATTGCAACCTGTGACTTCAAAACCTAAAAAGGTTTCCCATCGATTTCATCTAGAAAAAAGGCAAGGAAGAGAGAAGAGAAGATGCCCAGAAACTAGAGGAAAGGGGAACAACAACCGGGGAAAGAGAAATCTAAACATAGGGTTGAGGTTTAGGAAGACTAAAGTCCATCAGGAATCTTGGAAAAAAGGAGAATGAAAAGGGCCTCTTTCTCACTAGAGATGCTACCTCTCTATAGAACATTATGAGTTTAGGGCAAGATCTTCAATCCCAATCCCCAACTATCTTTATAAAATTGGCCACTTGGTTAGCACATGAGGATGTTGATTTTGAAAATGGTGTAGGAATATAGATTGATCTGGAAACTAGATATTCAACTGAAACTGAAACTTTTCTTATGACAAATTTTCACAAGGCTCACATTGTTAGAGCCAACTTAGCATGTAGAGGCATGGATGTTGCTTTATTATGCCCTCTTTGTAATATCATTGAGGAAACAGAAATGGACTTATTTCTTCATTGTGAGAATGCCCGAGAATCTTCGCAACAAGCTACTCAGCATGGGTGGATTCAAGTCTCTCTGTCCATCCAGGAATATTTTCATACTTTTTTTTACATAGATGAAAATCTAGTGCATCCATTAATAATTTTGATCGTATTATTGCTCTAATTTGGAGCATTTGGAAAACTAAAAATGTAATCACTTTTAAAAATAGTTTTATGCTTAGTGGGTGTACTCTTCTTCGAGATAAGCGTGCTTTTGGATTCGTCATAAGTTGATTGAATCTTTGACTTCTTCTATTGTACGTCCTAATCAACATCTTGTCAAAAACACCTACTTCGGTGAGTTCGGACAAGCCTCCTCAGGGGGCTGTCAAGATTAATTTTAATTGTTCAAGAATTCATAACAAAGCTGCCAGTGGTTACATCATTCAAGATTTTCAAGGGTGAACAATTTAGGCATCAACTTTCAAATTAGGAGGCAACTAAGTTATGGTTACTAAAACTATGATTATGCGTAATGGAGCTGGATATATTTTTCATACTGACTATCGAATCGTTCTTTTAGAGGGAGATAACTTAATTTTCATCAACGCTGTAAATGGGGTATCTCAAGTTCCCTGGGAGATCTTTACGTTGGTTAAAGATATTCAAGCCTACATGGAGGTTTGTCATGAGGTTCGCGATTCTCACATGTATCGCTAAGGAAATGGAGCAATTGATTGGTTAGCGAAATTTGGGCTTTCAATTCAATATTTTGTTGGAGTTAATTTTAGTTTTTACATTGAGTTGTCTGTTAATATTTGAGAGGATGTTCTAAATAGATCCGTTGAAAAAAGGACTACCTAATAGTTTGTTGTTTACACATGATTAAAAGAAAATAAAAAAATCCCATGAAGAAACTATGTAGGGTAAAAAGTTGCGGTAGAGAGGAGTCGAACCCAAAGAGCCCATCCCCCAGTGTCCCCGGAAAGGCAAGATTAAAGGTCCCCCATGGCCGTCGTCCACAAGCTTCCTCGTCCCCACATCTACTGCTACGACAACTCACGAGTTCCCGAAAAAAGTTCAAAATACGACGGCAGTCCCCTCCACCTACCCGTTCAATATTCCCCTTTTCCTTTTCTTTTTCCTTTTCTTTTTTGGTGGGACAACCTACCCACTCATTGAGATTTGGTGGAACCCTTTGAGGTTTGGTGGGATAATAGTTAAGTTCATATAACCATATCCGTGTCAATGCTTGTTCAACCTCACTTTATCCCAATTCGCAGCTTCAACGCCAACCTAGATCCCAGTTCTCCCAAAAAGAAGATGGACCCAACTCTAATTTGTGCTCCAGTTATGGGTACCACCATTGATGAGATGCTCACCCAGATGAATAAAGCAAAGGAATGTGGTGCTGATCTTGTTGAAGTTCGCTTGGATTATCTAACAAACTTTGATCCTCTTTCTGATGTTGGTTTCTTGATCAAAAACTGCCCTTTGCCTACCCTCTTCACCTACAGGTTGTCGCAATTTCCCATTCAATTTTTTTTATCTTTTAAGCTTTGCTGCAATTTCACATTTGCAGAATTCTGTCAGTCTTCCTGTTTTATTGGAATCTTGATTGGATGCCGCTATCTTCTTCTTCTCTGTCCATAGGGTTGTTCCTAGTCTGTTTTTTAAATTATTAATTAATTAATTAATTAATATAATATTGTTTTGTTTTTACTTGGATATTTTGTTAGAGTTGGGGTGTACTGAATTTGGTGTTTGAAATGGTAAAATAATGGTGTTGAGTGTTTAGTTTGGAGTTGGGGGTTGTAACAGACTCACAGAATATGATACTAACCAGAAAGCGATCTTTCATGATGTGTAGAAAATTTGAGTTCTACCAATAGGCAATAGCCCATGCACTCGCATTTAATTCTCATGGCCTAAGGCCAGGCTTATCTGGTCCTAAATAATTGATTTCTTTTCGTTTGCAATGAAAAAAAAAATACTTATTTTGTTGTCAAAAGAATTAATATATATTGTGGGCCAATGGAAGAACTTAATTTCTATCTCTGTGTGTGTTTGTGTGTGATGGGCTAATGGTTGAATTCTATGCCAAAATTTTAAGATGTCCGGTAATTCATGTAATTTACTGCTGAATTGCCACTTGGTTGATGCGAACCAAAGACTTAGCATCATTCTAAAGTGCTGCTTTCAGTTCATCATATTGTTTATTTATATATGGAAATAAAGTCAATAATTTTACTGGTTAATGTATGTGATGACTAGTCTAGTAAAGTTTTGAAATTTCAAATTTTCTAGACCGAAGTGGGAAGGTGGTCAATATGAGGGTGATGATGGCAAGCGGTTGGATGTGCTTCGGCTGGCCATGGAGCAAGGAGCTGATTACGTTGATATCGAGTTACAGGTATGTTATGACTAGCCTCTTCCATAGCATTTGTTGTAGCTTAAGGGTTGTGTTGAAAATTGAAATGATCTTAGCAATTTATGAATTTTGATACATGGCCAACAATGGCGTATCTGCTGAATTCATAATGGTGCCCCCCCTTTTGGCGGTGACGAAATAGTTAAAAAGGTTCTTTTTGAATTAAATACATGTGTGGACACGCTTTTGAAGCATTGCAGAATCGATTTAGTATTTTAGTGTCACCTTCGTGGAATGTGTGATCTCCCCAGATACCTTTATGTTAAGTTACATCTTTACATCTTTCCATGGTGAGTAATGTTTGTAGGACCCACACCGGGTGCTGTTGTTGTATATCCATAAGTTAACTTACCCAATTTGTTCATGGTGCTAACTGGAATTTTAGGTGATTTTTTTTTTTTGGTGAAAATTTTGTTGCTTCCCTAGACATGCACTGATTAGTGCAACTTATTGATTTCTTCTCCAAACCTTTCTTTTTCCTAATCACCTGGACTTGGAGTTCTGAATTGACTTGATCATGTTCCTGCCGCATATCTAAATTCTAATGATCCTTAGAATCTCAGGCTAGTTGCGAACAGTAGCTGATGAGTGCAACTTCTGAAGTTTGACCACCTCTATGAGGCAGTCTGGTTCTTTGGAATGAGATGCCTGATGACAAGCTTCAGGGTAGCGCTTTCTGTAGATGCAACTGAAAATGGTTAGGGTAATAGTCTTTGTAGGATTTCAAGAGTTGGTCCATTTGGCTGTTTGGTGCTTTACATGGAAGACAGATGAGATGATTTTTTGGAGGGAAAGCTTTGTCTTTTAAGGAATCTAAGATCCTGTTTTGCAAATTGTGGATAGTCAAGCCAAGGGCTCAATTGTCGTATAAAGTTGTTTCATCTGGATTTTGTAGACAAGATTATGCATGAGAGCTTGATGGAATGATGGTTTTTGTATCTGAAGGTCATCCCCTTTGGAGTCTAATCAATATACTCTTGATTATTAAAAGAAAAGAGTTTGATTAGCTTTAAAATGAAGAACCTATCACTAGTGTCGAAGAAAAGGTGCCTTGAGTTTCAAAAATTATAGATAATAGTAGAAAAAAGGGAACAATTACATTGAGAATGCGTGCAATTTGTGAATAATAACCTCGTGTTTATGTCTGTCGAACCAAACACTTTCACCATTCATTCTAGTAAATTTTGTGTCAATATATTTGTGTGAATCTATTTCCGAGCATCTTTGTCAATTCCTATTAATTTTAACACCTATATGTATCTAAAGCTTGCAGAAGATTTCAACAGATCTATAATTGGGAAGAAGCCTGACAACTTCAAAGTTATTGTATCTAATCACAACTATCAGTATACGCCGGATATTGAGGAACTTGTGAATCTCGTTGCAAAAATACAATCTACAGGAGCTGACATAGTGAAGATTGCTACAACTGCCGTGGATGTAACAGATGTGGCACGGATGTTCCAAATAACAGCAAGTTCTCAGGTAAGCAGCAGATGTGTCACTTCTAAATTGCTTCTGTAAACATTTGGCCAGAAGTACAACTCAAATTTTCTAGGAAACTTTTATGCAAGCATGTAAAGGTTTCTATGATCTGGTCTGCTCTTAGGTCACTTTGCTATCTCAGGAGTTAAAGAAACTGCATGATGCTGTTGTATGAACAAGCATACTGTACTATCTGAAGATTTTTTCTACAATTTCTGATAATTTAAGTACGCTCAAATTAGAAAAATTTCCAAGTAAAAGATTCGTATAGTTAAATAGTAAATGCCTGGTCCTTTGCTGCAGTATACAAATAGACAAATAACTATCCAAAAGCTTTTTTTTTTTTTTTTTTGGATAAGTAATCAAAAAATAGAGTGAAAGGACACCAAGGAGATGTCACCCATTTACAGAAGGGGCAAGTACTGAAACACTGCTGCCTTCAAGATCTCATCAATAATATTATCAACAAAATCTAAAAAATTTAAGATTCTATCACCCTCAATAACTTCACTCCAACTCTGCAGCATCCTCAAAAAGTAGAGCTTGAAATCATCATGGAACAAAGTTTTGTCCTCAAAAGTCTGTTGATTTCTTTCCTTTCGAGTGGTCCACTCAATGGCTAAAGGAATCAAATTCCACACACCATGAACCCAACCTCTCTTCATACTTCTCCTACAAGTCACCAACACATCTTTCCGAATAGTTCTCCAAAAGTCTTAGTTTCCAATTATCATGTTTGATTGCTTGATGTCCTTAGGCCGACTTAATCTAATCCCTTAAAAATCCATTGGGAGGCCCAAATCGAATGTAAGGAGCTGTTAGCATTGTGTTCAATTTATGTTTACTAGATTCGATACAACAACAATAACAACAAACTCCCAGGGGAAACATGATTGGACACGGTATGGGGGATCCATATGTAGGCAACCATCCCACATAAATTGAAGTTTATGGAGAGACTAATTCTTGCAGACCCACAAAATCCTTTCTAAAACACACTTTGAAATCTAATTTAGACACTAAATGAAAACCAGTTGGAAAACCTTTAGAAAACCGATTTGAAAAACTAAGAAACCAAGAAACTTGCGAAAGTAGAGAGATGCAAACTTGTGCACACCTTGTAGTTGGAGAAGAATTAATTGTACCTGGGCAACATAATCAAATAGAAGACAAAGGCAACAAACAAGAGCAAAGCATATCACCATATCGGCAAACCTCACCCTACTGCTTTAATGCTAGCTCTCCAAGCTCCCCTTTCGAGTGTCATGTCCTCTGCTAAGTCTAGGTGCTTCAAGTCTGCTTTAATCACGTTTCTCATGGACTTTTTGGTCTCCCACGTCCACTACACCCAATGGGTATCCTAAATCGTTCATACCTCCTAACAGAGGCATCCTCACTTCTCCCAAGGATATGCCTAAACCATCTCAGTGCATGTTTGGCCAAGCTTTTTGGGAGCTTTTAGATAGAAAAAAGTTGAATTAGGCCAAACATAAAGATTTTCTAAAATAGTTTTCAACTTTGTAGAAGTTAAAATTAGCTTTCAACAACCCAAGAAGTTGAAGTTATATTCTGTAGCTTTTAGCTTCTAGTTTCTTGGGAGCTACTAAGGAAATTTAAGAAAGTTATTTTTTTTTTCACAAATATAATTGAACTTTCCTAGGAAAGAAAATATATGTATTCTTCTATTTTTAAGATATTTCTAATTTCTTGTAAGGAAACCCTATTTTTTATATTATTTGATTTTAATTTTCATATTTATTAGTATAAAATGCATAATGCTTGATAATAATATTTTCTTGGTCGGAGAGAGACATATAGTTGAGTTTTAATTATTTCATATAAATGACATAAAAGTTTTGAAGGAGAACATCGCAGATAATTTTAAAAATAATAGAAAATATAATAGTATAAAGAAGGAAACTAAATGTGTATTATAATAATTTTTTTAGGAAAGAGAAATAAATTAGTTTAATCAGAAAAACTAAATATGCATTATAAATTGTTAAAAGTGAATAAATAAAAAGAATCGGATACTTAATTCTGGGTTTTGAAGTAGTAAAAGTTAGTATCTATTAGTCAAAGAGTAGTTAATAGTTTCTACTTTTAAGAAATACTTCTATAACATGCATTACCAAAAACCTAAAACTTTTTGGAGAAACAATTTCTGTAAAACTGTTCCTAAAAAGTTATTTTGAAGTAGTAGCTTGACCAAACACACCCTCAATCTAGTCTCTCTCAACTTATCCTCGATTGGCGCTACCCCTAGTTGAGCTTTATATATTCCAATCCTATCCAACCTAGTATAACCACAAATCCACCAAACCATCCTCATCTGTGCCACTTTCAACCTTTGGCAATGTATCTTCTTAGTCGCCCAACACTCCGCACCATATAGCATTGCCGGTCTCACAACTCTATGGGACACCTTTCCCTTAATCTTAGGGGGAATTTTCCTATCAAACGACACTCTTGAAGCTCCTTTCCTTTTGCCAACCAACCTTAATGCGATGTGTAATATCCTCACTAATTTCATCATCACTTTGTGAGAGAACCGAGGTACCTGAACTTCTAATTTCTTCATCTTTCCCTTAATCTTAGGAGGAATTTTCCTATCAAACAACACTCTTGAAGCACTTCCCGCTTTTGCCAACCATCCTTAATGCGATGTGTAATAGCCTCACTAATTTCTCCATCACTTTGTGAGGCAGAACCAAGGTACCAAAGTTACTGATTTCTCCATCCCTTTTTCCATCACTGCTTGATTAGATGAAGCTCAAATTTCTTGTTATCTGTCAAAACATAAATACTTGACCTTAGGATGATCAAATGGTTCTCTCTCTTCCTCATTTTTAGTAAAACAATAAAAAAAAAAGGAAACTGGGGAGAAAACTGGTTACTTAAAAGGTGTGGTACCCAATGCAATAAACTACTACCCCTCAAATCCCTTCCCTGAACCCAAAAAGAAAATACAAAGAAATTGAAAACTGGAAAAGCAAAATAATCTGCATCAATTATCATCTTGTCATTATTCAATCCATAACCAGAAGGAGAATTAAAGTTTTGTTAGTGAAGGAAAATGCACGTAAGCAGAAGTTGTTGACTGGTGATGATGGGTTTGATTCTCATGACATTTCTTGATCATGGATTGGCTTCGTCAGAATGTTAGCGATCTTTGAGACAAGATCCCTCAAGGATTGTATACAGCTTCTATTGTCTGTTATGATGGGTTTGATACTTTGTTAAAGGATTCGCTGATAGTGGATCTTTCTTCTTTTTCTCTTTAAGAGGACCCCACTCTATTCTGAAGGCTGAGAAACAAAGTTGCTTTCATTTTTAGCTACCTTGGAGTGTTGATCACTTGATCCTGCACTTGTTACCTTGCCCCTTCGTACTTGTGTTGCCACAGCATGGCAAGTTCCTGTCAACTACTACTAGTCTACTGTAGGGATTTGAGTTGAAACACATCCAACTGAGCGCTATTCTGATGCTTGGCCCTGCACTGAACAAAAATATGATGAAACCTAGAAGACAGAAAGCAATGTTCTAACCTTTTATTTATTTATTTATTTATTATTTTTTTTTTTTGGGGGGGGGGGGGGGGGGGGGAGTGTTCACGATGCTACTTAAAAGAGTACTATGAAGACTGTCATTGTCTATTTAATGTCAATGACCTTGCATGAGTCGGGGTCCGTCACAATATTAATAGATTGTTGCTGGAGAAGGATATGGGCTAGGGTGTCTTAGAACAGAAGTAAGCAGGCTATGATGCTGAAGTTGATGTTAAAGTTTGTACATGCAATTTAGGAGAGAAAAACGCAACAAAGACTGCATCCAGGCAAAGTGTATCTGACTGTAAAGTATAGTGTTGTGGATTAATTGAGCATTTGTCCCCGAAAGGCCTAAAGTAAATGTAGCAAACAATTGGAAGAAACTTTATAGATATAGCCACTTTGAAGCGCCCCTTATATGCATGCACTTAGACGAGGTGCTACAAACTCCCAACACTCTAAAAACATGGACTATTGGGGTGGTCGATCTTCCTTGAGATTAGGGGCTCTAAAGGTTGCAAACTCATCATGCTCTTGTCCATTGGTCCCTGTGTTGCCACAGTCACGCATTGTCCTTGTAGCACTGCAGATGTGTGGAGTGTTCACAATTGGTCTCAGGGTTGGCCTGCCTATGGCACACTTACTAGAAATCGATTTGCTGTTGAGACCAAATGGAACAAATTCAACTTATTAGCAAAACATGGTGTATTCCTTTGGGAAGTTCAATAAGTGGAGTCAATACTTGTCACCACTTAAACCCAAAAGTGCATGATCAAGCGTTTAGCTGCCTGGGGATTTCTTTGGTTGTTTCTAGTTCTAATAAGAATAATCTTTTGGCTTGCGAGGGTTGTTTTGGTAAGAATTCTGAAATGAGGAATCGTGTTTTGGTCCCTAAGCAATGTTTTGGAGTATTTAGTGTGAAAGAAAAGGAATACCCTATAAGGTTGTGGGGATATCTCTTCAGTGTTTCAAAGATAATTTCATCAAGGCTCCATTTTTGGGATGAAGTCCACTTTTGTTATTATTCTCTTGGTTTTGTAGATTTTGCTGGTAGTTTTCATTTTGGGTATGTATGGCCTTTTGTGGGATGCTGGGTCCACATCCATCCTTTTGCTACCGACAACTGTATAATTTCTCTCATTTCCTCATCCATAAAAGATAAATTATGGGCATTATTTGTACGAGTACATGTATGTGTTGCACAAATGGAACCTGTTTTTCTCAATATTCATTGGTCTGAGGGTTGGCACTTGGATGAAATGATATTGGCTTCCCATTCTAAGGGGCTATTATCACCATCTCTTCTTTGTCTGCCATAACTTGAATTTTTTCCAATTGGATGAGAGTAGTTTACAATACTTGAGATGTATTATCATCCAATTGATGGGGCAATAGAGCTCTATCACTCGCTTGCCCCTGTTTTATCCCATTTCAGTCAAGTATCAACCGACTTCTTACCATGCTTTTCCTCTAGGCACTCTATATAATTGCAAGGCTGCTTGAGAGCTAACCCAAGAGCTTCCATAAGAGACTTGCACAGTAAAGCCAATGGTTTTGTGGAAGGGGGAAGGTTAACTTTATTCCAAAGTACGTTTCCAAGCCTTTTCATCTATTTAAAGTCTTTGTTTATCATATGGCTTTGGTAGCACATTGGGGACATTATGCAAGGCAGGTTGTGATTGATGGTCTTGCCAACTAAGATGGCCATGTAGCTTGTTACAAGAATGGGATTGGACCGTAGTCCTTTTGGCTCAACCGTAGATCCGCATCTGGTCCCTATGTACTGACTACCTTAACCTGCTTAATTGATAATCTAGTTAAGATCCATTTGACTGGGTGGTTCTTCCAGATCAAGCCAGTGCTCTGAAGCAGTCAATTTGCAATCTTTTTTATTATGTTATTTAGGCAGTATAAGTAGGCTTTGATTGGCATTCCGCATTCTCCTGTTAAACGTGGCCGCCTGTTTTTCCTCATTGATTCTTGATTGTGTGAGCTATTGCTTGTGCGCTGATGCAGTTATCTTACTCTTAATATTTGACTAATACTGAGGCTACCTATCTAATTAATGTACAGCTGCAGGCCATTGATTAGCTAATATTAGACTCTACCAATTTTCTATTGGTGCAATACATAATGTGTCAGTGTTGGAATTTTGTACTGGGCTGCAGAGAGTCCTTAAAGAGGGAGGTAAGGGATCTTTTAATTTTATGTTAATCCTAGTAACATGAAACATGAAAAATAAGAACGACAAAAACATAATATTTATCCTGCATCACATCTATTATAAGGTTTAGAGAAAAGACGAATATTGGTGTTTATGATTAATATTTTTTTCCTTAAGAAATGTGGTGGTTAACACGGTGAGGTAAAATAAGAATAATAAAAGACAGAGGGCAAGAAGTGACGAGAGCGACAGCTGCAGTTCATAATGAGAGTTGGGGTTGATGTTAGAACTGATACTCAAAAGGGCCTTTGGAATATTAAAATGTAAGATGGTCTGTGGTTTGTTTGTTTTGTCTGCTGCTTAGTGCATAGTTTTAACGAGATGGTTTACAGTGTTGGAGGCAGTATGCATACTCCAGGGAAAAAGTGGTGGTTGTTATTGAGCTTCCGATGTTTGCTGCTCAATGGTGATAGCAAATGCCTGGCGCTAATCCTTTGTTTTTTTTAAAAAAATTTTAAAAAAGTTTTTACAACCTTTTATCAAATTGGCATGAGTACATTACCCATATCCTAAACCTGGATATTTAATCCCGCGCCCCACACCTCCCCCCCACCCATTAGGTTGAAAATACATCTTAATTGATTAATTTGAGTTCTTGGAAGCTGTTACGTTAGTGTTATTGTTGGAAATTGGAAAGCACTGCCCTCAGTTTGGATCCTCGTTGTGGTGCTTCATCTAAAATGCTCCTTGTCTTTTAATGCCATTCTCCTTTTTGCATATGAATGCTTCGCATCAGATGGATGACAACAATTCAGCTGCCTGATCGCATCTTGCTTAATTTTGTTAAACTAAATGATTGGGTGGTTTAATTTGACATCGTTTTAGGAGTAGAGTGGCAGACCGCATCATTTTAGGAGCAGAATGGCAGACCATGCCATGGCTCATGATCATGACTAATAGATATTTGTTGTTAACAAAAGTGCCTGGAACCTTATCTAAAGAGTAAACTACGATGACAGCATTATGCATACCAATTTGTAGTTTTTGAAATTTTGGACATTGATCCTCATTGCCATCCAAATTAGCCAAAAAGCTCTGTAAGCCTTGAATATATCAGTACATCAAAGCTGCCTGTGTTACTTTATATATCAGTACATCTCTGCAGTTCTTTTTATTCTGTATTTGACTGAACAATCCCTGAAAATTTCAGGTACCAGTGATAGGACTCGTCACGGGTGAGAGGGGCTTAATTTCACGGATTCTTTGTCCCAAATTTGGTGGATATCTTACTTTTGGGGTGATGGAGAAGGGAAAAGTCTCAGCTCCTGGGCAGCCAACAATCAAGGATTTGGTGGATTTGTACAACTTCAGACAGATTGGACCTGACACCAAAGTATTTGGTTTAATTGGGAAGCCAGTTGGCCACAGCAAATCTCCAATCTTATACAATACAACTTTCAAGTCTGTTGGATTTAATGGAGTATATGTTCCGTTTTTGGTGGACAATGTTCAGAACTTCCTATCAACTTACTCATCTCCAGATTTTGCTGGATTCAGGTTTAGATAACTACTTAACTAGTCTTAAATTACCTGCATGGGGATACTTGTTACAGTTCCTAGCATGTTTGGCCATGATATATATATTTCTGAGGATCTTGTCTGGTTATTAATGGGGAGTTTTTAGTTTTTTAGATTAGAAGTGTCTTTTGTGAATTGTACTTCTTTGTACCCATGGTTAGAGATCTCATAATACACCAACTATCCTGAGGCGGCTACAAGATAAAAGATTAATATCAAGAAAAATAAGGTATAGAAGACACATCATTGCAGATGTGGCTTCTATGGATTAATACCATTTGAACTTGGACTTTTGGAGGAATGCGGTGTTGTTTGGATTGGAAGACGACGTATAGTTATACAATACATGAAATATGTTTATTTAGTGAATCTTTGCACAGATTCAGGGGGTTCTGTTTCTCTTTGGCAATGTCAGTTTAACCTTCTCACAGTACCCCCCCCCCCAAAAAAAAAAAAAGAAAAAAAAAAGAAAAGATGAAAGAAAGAAAAGTAAAAGAATGTGCCTTGCCTTCAGGGGCTGCAATGCTAATTTGTGGTGTTCTGACATTAAAGAATAGAAGTTGAATTCCTTGTTATAAAAGAGTACGTTAAGTGGAGATGCCATTTTCCCTTAAGAAATAGAGGTAGTTATAACAATCTTCATACGCAGGTATGACATCTTGATGCAAAAACCAGGAACCCATCTGCAAAACTTTTAGAGGGGCCAGAGCCCAGCGCATGTGATTTGTATGCATGTCATATGTCTTTGTTTGATGCGATCCTTGTACCCCAGTTTTGATGATATTCATTGGCTATCCTTTAAAGAGAAAAATGTCATGAAATATTGGATCTGTATTGTAGCTGATCTAGCACAATTCTTTCAGCTGCACAATTCCTCACAAGGAGGCTGCTCTGGAGTGCTGCGACGAGGTTGATCCAGTAGCTAAGGTGATTTGTTATTCAATTATGTGAACTTCTTGTCTCTTCAATTTTGCAGTTTAGGTTGTGTTTGCGGTTTAACTATGCTACGTGTGCTGTAATAATTGTGTTTATTGTGACAATTGTGCTCCCAGTCAATAGGGGCTGTGAACTGTATTGTCAAAGGAGCCGGTGATGGGAAGTTACTGGGTTATAATACAGACTATATTGGTGCCATAACAGCCATTGAGAATGGATTAAGAGGTCTGTCCTTTCCCTTCTTGTCTCAACACCCTCCCTCCATCATAATGAAGTACATGTAGATAATATTAGATACAGCCGAATAACTGATTAATTCTGAGTGTCTCTGGCAATCAACGCTTGCCTTTCTCAGTCACATTTGATGTTAAAAGTTTCTAAATATATATAGAGCACACATATTACTTTTACTTAAGTGAGTATCAGGGATATTGTTTGTCAACATGCAACAAAATTGGACGTCCGAAATATACCATTGTTAACCATTTTTTAATGAGTAATGCCAGAGTTATTCGTTGTTATGTGAGATAGTATTCAAAATTTCTCAAGATAAAGTTTTTCTTTGTTTGACACTCTGCTATCCTTGAGTTAACCTCCAAACAAACTTGCAGAGGATATGGTAAGACAGTGTAAGTAAAAACAATATCACATTTTAAGTTTTTGTGATTGGACCATAATCTGTCAGCTATTGATGTACACGCTATGACCATTCTTGTACAGTTGTACTGTCCAAAAGGTTGGGATTAGAGTTGCAGGTAAGTTTGGAACGAGTTAAAGTATGAAGAAGTCTTACCAAGTGTATTTCCCTTTCACCATTATTTGGAAGACTTTTGCCCCTTTGAAGGTTGCGTTCTTCGTTTGGGAAGCTACGCATGGGAGCATTCTCACTTGTGGTAATTTACAGAAAAGGGGAAGAATTTTGGTGAATAGGTGTTTTAAGCAACGCATGGGATCTATTGCTACATTGCAACTTTGGTAGGTCTCTCTGGGATTTAGCCTTTGGGTGCCTAGGTGTTTCTTGGGCCGCTTTCCATCCTGTTAGAAGTCATCTTCTTGCTTGGGAGGGTGCCTTTGGTAGGAAACCGAAGAAGAAGAGAACCATGGTTATTACTCCTGTTATTTTTTGGACTATTTCGAGAGAAAGGAACCAAAGGGTTTTTAAGGGAGTTGAAACTCCTGTTCAGCGCTTGAAAGATAATTTTACGAAGTCTCTCTTCTTTTGGGTTATTGGGAAGTTTAGCTCTTTGCCTTTTGATGTAGTGGATTTTGTGGATAGCCTATATTTTGTTTGTACATAACTTTGTAGGATGTTTCATAAGCATCTGATCTTTTCATCTTATTATTAATATATCTTGTTTTCCTATCAAAAAAAAAAAAAAAAAGGAAGTCTTACTAAGTGTTAGTAGGTGCATGGTAGTGTATATATACAGTTTTTCAAGATCTTGGTGTAATTTATTACTGTAGATTGTGTGTCTATCATTTTCTAATGATGGTAACTTGTGTGACCCAAAAACAAATGCAGACGACTTGCTGAAGGACACTGATCTATGCTGTTAGTTATAGAAAGTATTTTGTGGTCAAAGGGTATTTTGATAGAGGCACAATGTTTCCAGAAAGACCTAACTTGCCTGTGCTTTGAATTTGTTGCAAACCTGTTTGAATGACTCAGTCGTACGCTATCTTTGGTGACTCTGTTTAGAATGGGAAGTTAGGTACTTTCTAGTGGGTACATTATGAGAGACAAGTACTAATTGGTGATATGTCCACTTTGATACCTACCTTTGGAGTGCAAAGGAGCTTTGTAATACACAATTAGACGTGAATTTATCTGTACATTATTTTCTACTTTATTCAATGTCATTACTACCCACAATTGTAAAATTTGTTTTCAAGAAATGAAGTTATCGGAAAACTTTGTAGTTTTAATAATCTCACAAAACATGTTACGTAACATAAATACAGTTAATTGAATGTTTTGTAAGCTTAGAGGTGCACTTTATTGGATGTAATTGACTGTTTGAGAGTAGGGAAAAAGAAAGAGGGGGGAGGGGGGGTTAAGGGGCCCCCTGCGTTTACAAGCTTTGTTAATGGCTAGAGTCTTCCCAGTAGCCATTAACATTTCTCATTTACAAGCTTTGGTAAATAGCTGTACTTTCACAAGTATTTCCAAAATTGCTCTATTATTTGCAGTCCTCCCCTAGCGATTTTCTGTATTATTTGATAAGATAAGACAAAGCCAAAGATTCTGAAATCGGAGGTTTTGAACTATCAATCTTTGCAGCCAGATAAATAATTCGTCTGGAACTCATGTTTATTTCTAGAGCTTACGTTGACATTCTTACAACAAAAGATACAATACTTAATTTTGTTTTGACATCATGTTTTATCATTTGGCTGCATGTATGGGAGCTTATTTATGAGTTGTAGATAAGAAATATTCCATTTTGCAATAATCTTCTTATAATGAAGTCTCTTTTCTTATGAGCAGAACTGTCAATTTTCCGAGGGTAATGCTTTATCCTTACGGATTTCAAGCTCTTATTTTTTTTTTGAGATTGTTATACAGTTGGAGCCAATTTCTTGATTGTGGTTAATGATGTCTTTCGAATTTTTAGATACAATTCTGCTTGTAGTTTGACGCCATGAATATTTTGCACTTGCTGCTTTTGTATGTTTTGTGCCGGCCCCTTGGTGTCTCATTAATATAAGTTTTTGGTTACTCATGAAAAATGGATTCTTGTTTCTTATAAAAAAGGAACTATTTCCTTTGCAGGTGCAAATGTACATGATAGTGCAATTGGTTCCCCATTGGCTGGGAAGCTCTTTGTTGTTATTGGTGCTGGTGGGGCGGGCAAAGCACTTGCTTATGGTGCGAAGGAGAAAGGAGCAAGAGTTGTGATTGCCAATCGCACCTATGGTAAGAATTAAGAATAGAGAATGTAAAACTGTTTTCGCATGGTTAGATAGTTGTTTTCCGCCTGTCTTCCTCCATTGCACTTTTTTCTTTCTTGTGCCTCATACCATATATGACGCGCTGGGCATATATCATAACCTGCAGTTGAAGATGTATGTGAGGCAACCATAAGGTTGTAACTAGTTGTGAAGCTAGAACTTTGTTGGCTAGAAATTCGCAATGGAAAACTCTTTGTTATTCATTTTGCCACTGTAATTGGTAACTTTGCAATGTAATGGAGTTTAGCTCGTTTATTAGTTCAATGGAAGGTGACACGAAAAGAGGCTTTTTGAGAAGACGAATCTCGAACCACCCCCCCCCCCCCCACAAAAAAAAAAAATCCTTTTAATTTATTGTGTATCCTAGTAATAACTTTGGGACTCGCACTTGAGTTGTTGCTATGTACCCCAGTAATAACTTGGCGACTCTTGAGTTGTTGCTAAATATCTCCATCTAACACTAAGTTAAAGATTTCAATTGCTTGTTATTACTAGGATACCTAAGAGATTATGATAAATATGAGGAAAGCCTCACCAAATAGAGGGGAATAGTAAAGAAGAAAGTAAAACCTAAAAGTTTATAAATGGTGTGAAGGAGGTGTGGGTGGCCTGGAGGAGAAGGATAAAGAAAAGTTGGGTTCGGGATGTTAGGAAATTGATTCCTTTATCTTTTTGGTGGGCTATCTGAAAGGACAGACATTGACAAATTTTTGAAGACAGAGCCTTGTCCCTTGATGATTTCAAGCTCTACTTTTTTAAGATGTTGTATAGTTGGAGTTTGGTGCTTAAAGGGTGATAGATACTTCCAGTTGGACTTTGTTGATAATATTCTTGATGAGAGCTTGAAGGAATGGTATCTTGCATTATATCTTTTGATTGCTTATAAAGAAGAGTTTTCTCTAGCAAACAGCCCAAACTTTAACATACTTCTAGAAAAACAACCTGAAATTTTGTACTTTGCAATGTCAAACCTAATGATTCACTTAAGTTTCTAGTCACACCTTTCTATCTAAGAACTATTTGTGTCCTCCCTAGTATATCACCCGAAACTCTTTTTTTATTTTCCGCAATTCCCAAAATGTATTGGTATATTTGCACTTCCACCATTATTTAGCATTCATTCTTTCTACTCCTGAACTCAAGAAATACATTTTATGAAAATTGGATTCTAATTCTCCCTACTTTGGGCCAGTAGACAATAATAGTCTGAACTTTAAAAAATGGATGCTATCGGTCCCAAATTTTGAAAAACTGTATTTTTTGTTACCAAATCCAACTCTCCATATTTTCACTTTGGGGCTTTTTAAGGTTTCAGATTTTTCTAATTTTTTTCCCATTTCTGCACCTAGAAATGTTATGAAGTGTAGTTACTAAAAGATTTTTTAGATTTGTTTTTTCAGAATTTGAACAATTATTATGATTGTTTTAAGGAATAAAAGAGGAAAATCATAAAAATTAGAAAAAAAGGGAAAAGATTTGGGACAAAGTTTGTAAATTCACAAAAAATCATGGGGAAGTGTTATGCTGATTTTGGGAGCACACTTAAGTCAAAATCCTCGATATTTAGGGTATGGACTCGGTAGTGGTCCAAAAAAATACAATTTGTTGAAGTTTGGGACCGCTGGCGTACAATTTTAAAGTTCGGATTATTATTGTCCAATTGCTCAAAGTAGGAATATTAGAATCCAATTTTCCTATATTTTGTGCTCGCTTCGTGTTCATTGACTGTTATTTTTAATTGTAATGGAACAATTGAGACTAGGTTTTGGTTGCATGATGCCGTCTCAATTATGGTTTGAAGTCAATGGTTACAAGACTTTGCCTAGGCATGAGTTTGATTTGATATATTCCACGTAAAGTTTGTTCCTTAGTTTTTTTTCCTTGATTTTCATTTATAGTCCTTGTAGTTTTCCGCCCTTGGGAATGGAGAATCCTTTTTATATCTCTCCCTTATCTGTTTGATGCTCCTGCGTGCACTCGCAAACACACATAATAATAGCAATCTATCGAATCTAATGATTAATTGAACCGATTGCTATTTGAAAATCACATCACTTTGTTATGAAAATCGTAACGGACCTCATGCACAGGGACTTGGAACCCGTTCTTGAGAACATTGTTCTTTAGTGTGTTTGTTGAGATATTTTGCAATCACCAACCGCAGAGAGAATTAGTGAAGACCTTCTAATTGACATATTTTCATGAATCTATAAAAATCAAATATTTTCTAAAACATGAGACACAAGACTTGTCATCAGCTGAACTCCTTCACTGGAATCTTCTTGATGCTTCTTGCTTAATGCTTTTGAAGTTTGAACTTCTCTCGGAAACAGTTCTTTGAATCTGTTTGTAGCACACGGCAACTAAATTGACTAAGTCAACACTTTTTATTTTGGTTGTCATCATCAAAACTGTGAAGCACAGCAAGGGAACATGGATACACTAATTTGTATGCTGTGGATGCAGACCGGGCCAGTGAACTGGCTAATACAGTAGGAGGGGATGCTATTTCACTTGCTGAACTAGAAAACTTCCATCCTGAAGAAGGTATGATCCTTGCGAATACGACATCTATAGGGATGCAGCCAAACATTGATGACACCCCGATCCCGGAGGTATGAGTTTTCATAAATGTTGGTAGTAACTTAGTGAGTGAATGTGTCTGTTTTATTGTTCAGCATGCATGCCCTGGGAGGCAACTCCTCAGTAAGTTCCAAGATAATAAGAATCTGAGGCTCCTGAGTATCTTAAACATTGAAAAGACCTACCAATCCATGTAGCTGGTCCAGTTAGTGTTTTCTGTTTCAACTTTTATAGATTCAGGTCTGTTGTGGCAATGTTGAAACTCAACATTTGACTTTTGGAGCCAACCCTTCTGCCAATGTATATCCATCCAGAATCCAGATTTGGGGGCATTTGAAGAAAAAGGAAATGAAATTGCGTAAAAGTGGAATTAGTTGGTTCTGCTTTAATTTGTTCAGGTCATCACGAGTTGAATATTGAAATGATTAGTCCATGGCCGAAGTTTTATCATCAGAATGTGAGGAATCTAAGGAAGTAGAGGATCTAGTGATACAGACCTTTCAGAATTTAGGTGTCACTGTAGGTCATGTTCCAATACGTGCTAGAGATTATAGTAGACGCAGAAAAAGTGGACCAAATTTAGTCGGGCCCGGGGGGGGGGGGGCTGTTGTACCCTTTTGATTTGCTTTTTTTTTTTTTTAACTTTATTTGAACGAGCCTATGGCAGCATGCTCTTTCCTACAGGCCACCCTGTTGACTCCTGCAATAGTATGAGTAGACTTGCATGTGCATAATATTTGGTCTAGGCCAGCCTTTAAGGATAAGTAAGACTTGTGTTTTTCTGATGTCAACAAAAAAAAAAAAAAGATTTAAAAAGATGTGTATTTTCTGAATATAACATAAGAAACTTGAGGCATGTCCTATTAATTTGTTTCATGATTGTAGTGCATGAAAACTAACTGGGTATTCATTTTGCAGCATGCTCTAAAGCATTATTCCCTAGTCTTTGATGCTGTGTATACTCCAAAGATAACCAGATTACTGAGGGAAGCACAACAATCAGGAGCCACTATTGTTAGCGGGTTGGAGATGTTCATTGGTCAGGCCTATGAACAATACGAGAGATTCACTGGATTGCCTGGTATTTTATTATCCTCCTATTTAGAACTTTGATATATTCCTGATTTCTCTAGTCTTGATTTCGTTAATGAACATCTCCTAATTTCCTTGTTGCAGCACCAAAGGAGTTATTTAGGAAAATTGTGTCAGAACACTGAGGTTGGTTTTCTTAAGCCTTCCATCTTTCTTTTTTATTTTTTATGTTTTATTTATGCACCAGGTCTCATTTCAATGCCCGTCTTTGTAGACGGTTGTTGCATACCTGAAAAGTCATCCGTTTGAAGACACCACTCTTTATATTTAGGGTTTTTGAATGCTAATATACTGAACTTTTGGGGAATTGAGCAATAATGCATTGAACTTTGATCTTGGACAATAATATGTTATATTTTGGGGGTAGTTGAACAATAATGCACTTAGAACGATTCCAACAGTGCCTGACTTGATGGCAATCCTACATAGCAGGTGGAGGAGATGAATTGACCCATAAAATATTCAAATGGGTTTTTGGACACTAATATACTGAACTTTTGGGGTGTTGGACAATAATACACTATACTTTGGGGGTATTGGACAATAATGCACCCGAAACACTTCCAACGGTGATTGACTCGGTGACGATCCTATGTGGCATGCTTGCCACGTAGGATCGCCACTAAGTCAGCCACCGTCAAAACCTTCTCGGGTGCATTATTATCCAACACCCCCTAAAGTACAGTGTATTATTGTCCAAGGTCAAAGTTTAGTGTATTATTGTTCAATACCCCAAATGTTCAATATATTAGCGTCCAAAATTCCCTATTTAAATTTATAACATGTTAGTTAATCCACACATAATCAAAGTGAATCAACTTTGAAAAGAGAAAAAACATAAAATTACATTTGCTTAAATGTGTTTCCGCTGAGAGATTGTTATTGTAGTAGTGTAAAATCACCTTAGCTTGTGTAGATTAGCTGACATGTCATAAATTTAGATATTATTTAGCCGATTCATCTTCTCGACCTGCCACGTAAGATTGCCACCAAGTGAATCACCGTCGAAATCGTTCCGGATGCATTATTGTCCAACACCCCTCAAAGTTCAGTGCATTATTGTCCAAGGTCAAAGTTCAATGCATTATTGTCCAATACCCCAAAAGTTCAGTATATTAGCGTCCAAAAATCTTTATATTTATTGCTCTTTTTCTCAAAATATTTTTGAAGAAACCTTGGCAGCATTTCTGCAATGAAGTCATCCTGTTTCTAAAGGCATTCCTATATATAGACAATTGTCATAAGATTTAGAGCACTCCTCAAGATCCTGATTATTTGCAACTCATTGGCTGAAGTCTTGAAAATTTTGAGATATCTGTGAATGTTGAGGGGCTTTACATAAGCCTCGTTCGAGTGAAACCTTCAAGTTCAAATCATTTTTGAGTAAGAGATGGGGCACAGGAGCAGCAGTGCAGTA
Organism: Portulaca oleracea; assembly: GCA_029582165.1. Taxonomy (NCBI): domain Eukaryota; kingdom Viridiplantae; phylum Streptophyta; class Magnoliopsida; order Caryophyllales; family Portulacaceae; genus Portulaca; species Portulaca oleracea. Next base: position 16,603,192 of record CM055868.1, read on the forward strand.
ATTTTAGGGTGTGTTTGGCTAAGCTACTACTCCCTCCGTTTTATTTTAATTGTCCAAAATATCGTCTTTGACTAAGAATTTCTTATAATATACTTTATCAAAAAGTTACAACGTTATATTCTTATGATTGTATTTTTCGTTATAAATCTAATGATGCTGTGTATACTCCCTCCGTTCCATATTAATTGTCCAAAATTTTGTCTTTGACTAAAAATTTCTTATAGTATATTTTATCAAAAAGCTACAACATTATATTCTTATGATAGTATTTTTCGCTACGAATCTAATGATGGTACTTTCATATATTAGAACATTGTATATGTTAAGAAATTAAGACGCCTCGGAACAATTAATATGGAACAGAAGGAGTACTTTCGTATACTAAAACATTGTATATGTTGAGAAATTAGTGATGCATCGGGACAATTAATATGGAACGGAAGGAGTACTTTTTCAAAATGACTTTTTAGAAATAGTTTTACAGAAACTGTTTCTCCCAAAAATTTTAAGTGTTTGGTAATGCGTAGGAGTATTATTGAAGTGCTTCTTAAAAGTATAAACGATTAATTAGTTTTTGATCACTTATAGATACTCATTTTTGCTACTTTAAAACCCCATAAATTGAGTATTAATTAGATTCTTTTTTTTTTTCATTTTTCACAATTTATAATACACATTTAATTTACCTCGTTATATGATTTTATTTTCTATTTAAAAAAAATACATATAGTGGTTCTCCTCCAAAAATTTGTGTAATTTATGGAAAATAATTAAATTTAACTCTATATAAGTAATAAGATCTTGTTATCAAACATTACCTATTTTATATTGATAAACATGAAAATTTAAAATCAATTATTACAAGAAAATAGACCTTCCTCACCAGAAATTAGAAATATCGTAAAAATAAAAACATGAAAATATATTTTCATTAATAGGAAGGTTCAAAGATATTTGTTGAAGTTTTTTTTTTTGTTCCCTTACTTTCTAAGTAGTACTCAACAAACAAGAAATTAGAAGTTACAAAATGTAGCTTCAACTTCTAGGAGACTTCGGAGCTAATTTGAGCTTCTATAAAGTTGGAAACTATTTTATAGAATATCCTTTTTTGGTCTAATTTCTACTTTCTCTATTAAAACGCTACAAAAGAGCTTGGCCAAACATACACTTAATTTTTTCAGACCAAGTCCCAACTTTTTTTTTTTGGGGGGGGGGGGGGGGGGGGGGGGGGGGTGGGGGTTGGTGTGAAGGATTTAAGATACTGCAAAATGGCTCTTTTGGGTTAGTGGCTTTGGAGATTTATGATTGAAAAGGACAATCTATGGAGGAAGGCGAGTACAATTAAATATGTGCTAAGGGGAGCTTGAATCATTGCATCATTTATTGCTACATTGTTCCTTTGCTAGGTCACTTTGGGAGTTAGCTTTGGGTGCCTAGGTGTTGCTTGGGTTGTTTCTTATTAAATTAGAAGTCATCTTGTTTAGGAGGGTGTTTTTGGTAGGAAACTGTAGAAGAAGAACGCCATGATTATCTCATATGTAATTATTTTGAGTATTTAGAGAGAATGGAACCAAAGGGTTTTCGAAGGAGTTGGAACTCCTTTTCGGTGCTTGAAAGACAATTCTATCAAGTCTTTCTTCTTTTGAGTCGATGAGAAGTTTAACTTTTCCTCTTTCGAAATAGTAGATTTTGTGGATAGTCTATATTTGGATGTACATAACTTTGTGGGATGGTTTCTAACTAGCTGCTCTTTCCTTCCTAAATATTACTATATCTATTGTTCCTATAAATAAGAATAGTTGAGCAACTGTAATAAATTCCTTTTTGCTTGGGTTGGATATAAGTAGCGTCAAGCAAGGTTGTTAAAATCGGGATCCTAACTCGAAACTATGGGGATGTTAGGATCGAAATTTAGCCCATGTAGGATCGTGGATCGTGTCTAAATAGTAGAATCGTATCGACGATTTTGGACCATAAAATCGTAGGATCGTAAATTAGGATCGGGATTTTAATAACTATGGTGTCAAGTAAAATCTATAAATATACCCTAAAACATAAGTAGCTAAGGGAGTTTTTAAGCTAAATGAAAGAATGTGAAAGGTTTGGTTACTGGTAACCTAACTCCAAATTTAGGTAACTTACAAATCATAAATACCATTAAAAACGAGTTACATTTTAGTTATAGTCAAAATAGACACATTTAATGTGTTATGGCCATGAGACTAAATAAAACCAATAAAAATGTTAAATATGTTTGAAGCATTGCAATTTATTAGGTGCTTCTGGAGTATGTGCTCCAGATTCTACAATTGTTCACCGATATATATTAGTTTGTTCACTCTTATTATTATGATAGTTCACTTTTATTATGATGATTGTTCTCTCGCAAATAACTGAAACACATGCTCCAGGTGCATCTAATATATTCAACATTGAAAAATTCGCTAATTAAAAAGAATATTCTACAATTAACTCCAAATCTACTTAGGGTGTGTTTGGTTGGGACGAAACTCATTTTCTGGAAAATAATTTTCCCATTTTTCGGTGTTTGGTGACCGGAAAATGGTTTGGAAAATGGAGAAAACCATTTTCCAAGAAAATGATTTGCCCCCACCCCTTTGTAAATTATTTTGGAAAATCATTTTTTTTGACTTCAACCTAATGAAAACATTCTCCATCTCTCCCCTGCTCTCTCTCTCTCTCTCTCTCTCTCTCTCTCTCTCTCTCTCTCTCTCTCTCTCTCTCTCTCTCTCTCTCTCTCTCTCTCTCTCTCTCTCTCGTCTTTCTCTCTCTTCACTACTCTCCCTTATACACCTGTTTTAATATTTCACTCTCTCTCTCTCTCTCACATGCATTTTAATCTCTATCTCTTTATTGTCAAACAAGTGAAAATCATTTTCCTGTGTACCAAACACGGAAAAATATCAAATGAAAATTCATTTTCTAAGAAAATCATTTTACAAGGTAAACCATTTTCCTAGAAAACAGTTTTCCTTTGCACCAAATACACCCTTAGTGTCTTTGGATAATAAAGGACCGGTTTACATCATTAGTCACACAATACTCACAATCATAACAAAACTTAATGGTTAATAATCTTAAACTTTGAAGTATAGGTATATTATTCAAGATTTTCTATAGCTATCTTCAAACATAATCTTTTTTTGTTTTGTTTTTTGCAAACTAAAATTGAAGTTATATAATTTGATCACTCATCTTTCACAGTTATTGCTAAATTTAACAAAAAATTATCAACTTGACATTGCACGGGTTGCACAACTAGTTTTTATATCTTAATCAATATAATCGGTCCAGATTTCAACCCTTGTGATGCATTAAGATGTTCAAATCCTTAAACTCTCCTTAACTTTTGGGATGGCCCCCTAATCCTTTTATGGTGAGTAGCAGCAAGCTCTGATTGCTCTGGCATGTGCCCTGACTCCAAACCTGATACGGTTTGATGAAGCCTCTCATGTCCCACTTGATCCTACTAATAACCTTTTTTCATATGTCCCAACTTTCATGCACTGTTAGTAATTACACAAGGGCACATTAAGGGTTTATATTAGGTTTTCTCTAGCTTTGAAATGCACTTAGTCTTTGTCTATGTCCATATTTGAATAGTTGATTTATCTCCCTCATTACACCTTCGTTGCTTATTTTCCATGGAATGGTAGGTAGCAAATGATTTTTTTTCTAATTTTTTTTTAAAAATCTTGGGTCAATTGAAACCAGTCTCCAAATTGCGAAATTTACGGGTAAACTCCCACATCATGACCCCTCCATACCCCCCCATGTGGCAGGACTTTGGAGTATTGGTTTTGATTTTGGTTATCGTAAGCTGCGTCTCTTATAAATTGTAAGGGAAGTCGCTGGAAGCTGGCCTCCTTTGACTTTGTCTTACAGTTTTCTGCACTCTAGTGCAAAAGTTGGTCCTGTATCTGGCAGTTTAACCGTCCCTAAGCAGCTAAAACTTGCCATATGCATGCGTGGTTGATAAAAAACTATGAAAAAACAGCCCGATCTATTCATGCTTTTCATAGCTACCACTTACCATCATGTTTATCTGGTTATGATTATCTGACTGTGGCCTCTGTGTAACAGGCGACATATGCGTTGAGGGAGTTTGGATTACATTTTTTTGGTTGCTGTTGGAGTAGCCTCGGCCGCCACTTGCATTTATTCTAGTCCATGGTTGCCAAGCAACATCAAATTTGTTGGTTCCTATAAACAAAACAGGGAGAGATATTTTGTATAGAGCTATTTTGTTGAATTCTCACTTTGTTGTTCGGCAATTCGACAATCACGTTGGAATGTATTGGGCCTCCTTTCTGGGATGCCAAGGATGTCACCTGGGCTTTCTGTTTCTATCTCAATTCAACCATTGTCATCGTCATAGTCACTCTTTTTTTTTTTCCGATTGTTTAAAGTCAAAAAAGTTGATAGATAATGGGTAATGTCATAGCTGTTTTTGACTGATTTGAATTCTATAATTGGAAGCATGATTTTGAGAAACGAGAACTTCTAAGCACCAACATTGTTTGGTCATGTTTAGCAATATTGATTGTTTAGGTTTTTATTAGGTCATAAATGTATGCATGGTTGAAGAAAATGTATTCAATAGATTTAACTATTGACTTGATTATGATTCAAGGAAATGTAGATAATTTTTTTATTACATAGAAGCAGTGACAGTTATATTTAACCAAATAACTAAACAATGTTTCTTTGAAGATCCAATGTTAATTGTAATATCTTTTAGCAAGATTTCTGGAAAACTTGAACATTTGTCAAAATATTGATTCATAGTCAAACTAGCTTAGTTGATCCCCCCGCCCCTCCCCAAAAAAAAAAGCCACGCTAGCTTAACCAATATGTTTATCAATTAGTATTTTAATTTGGGCAAAAGGGTTGCCCTCATTAGTCACTCATATCAATATGTATCACATGCACACAGAAAATGTGCTTCCAAATGTTACAAATGAACAATTATAACAATAAAAGTGAACAATCATAATAATAAGAGTGAACAATCATAATATTTGGTGAACAAAAGTGAACAAGTATAATAACAAGAGTGAACAATCGTAGTATTTGGAGCACATGCTCTAGGTACATCTATTAAATTACACACTCGGACATTATTGCCAAATAGGCAAATATAATAGGCAAATATGGAGCTAGTCCCGTCAACGTTTCTCTTTCAAAAATACTCAGATGTTTTTAATAGTTTTAAAAATACTCACATATAATAATTACTTTTTATACGATTCTTAGAGATGGTAGGAAAAAAAATCAAAATTACAGAAATGATAGGACGGTAAAAAAAAAATCAAAAACTCTTCACAATGTGAGTGTAGGACATAATGGACGAATCTAATTGGTATAGTTCCACCAATTTTTCTAGAGGAGAATAGAGAAGCGTCGGAGAAAAATGAAGTCGAACAAGGCGATGGATCTTGACGGGATTCGTGTGGAGGAGTGGAAGTACTTAGGAAAGGAGGGTGAGCTCTGGTTGACCGGCCTATTGAACGATATTCTTACGATGGCTAGAATGCCATATGAGTGGAGAGTAGTGTAGTTTTCCCAGAACACGGGAGGCGTTTAGTGTTGCAACAATTACAAAAAGATTAAGCTCATAAGTCACACAATAGGCTGAGAGAGGTTGAGCACGTGTCTGAGAACCAGTTTGGTTTCATGCCGGGAAGGTACAAAAATAGAAGTTATTCATCTTATACATTGTCTTATTGAGAAGTATTGGGAAAGTAGGAAGGATCTTCATATGGTGCTTATTGATAAAGAGAAAGCTTACAACAAGGTTTCTAGGGAAGTTATATAGGAGTGCTTGGAGGCACAAGGGATGCCGTATCCAAATATTTGAGTTGTTAAACACACGTATGAAAATGTTAGAACCAGTGTTTGTACGATGATGAGAATCACATGAGAATTTCCAGTTGATATTCGGTTACATCAAATGTCTGCACTTAGCCCGATTCTTTTTATTTTGGCGATGGACGAACTAAGTGCATCCAGGACGAGTTACCATGGAGTATGATGCATAATGGACCAAGGGTTGATCACATTACACACAATCTAAGGATCTTTAAAAACGAAGATAGGAATCTCCCTTCTCAAAGTTCCAAAGAACCAAAAATGGAACAGAAATGGATGAAAAAGGATGGAAAGAACTATGAAAGATGATTACCCAACGAATGGAAATGATGAACGAATGGTTGAACGGATGATGAACGAATGATGAATAATGTTTGAACGTCACTTTGATGAATGTTTGGCGTTTGATTGAAGAACGAATGCACCTTGAACAATCACAAGTCGTTTGATTCTTGAAAGAACACTCAAAGTTGGATGAATGTAGATGAACGTTTGAATGGATGAATGAATGATGATAATGGCTTTGAAGATTCTTGGAGGATACAACCACACCACCTTCAAGAGACCTTCAATTCCTTCCTATCACCACCAAGGACGCCAACCTTGTATAGAAGAAGGGGATAGTTTCGTCCTCCCTCAAGAGAAACGAAGAGAAACTAGCACAAAGCTAGAGAAACAACACATGTATTTGATTGTATTTGATATATGATTGAATGATGATACAAGGCACCCTAAGGGGTCTATTTATACTAGTAGAGGCCCCCTTAGGCGTGTGAAATGAAAGAAAATACAACCTTCTAGCTTACATCATCCTATACACATGATTACATCATAAAGAAACAAATGAACTAAGCTAGATTACAAATGATGATAACTTGCTCAATACTTAACCAAATCTAAAGATTCTTGAACCCTTGGAAAGCTCTTGGAATGTAGATTAATCCACTCTATGACACCTTCCATGATAGCTTGATGGTTCTTGAGTTAAGGAGCAAATTACTTAAGTACCCTTGTAGATTCCTTCCAAAGTAGAAAGATATGTAAGAGATGTGAGCTCTTCTTCCATGTAGGTGAGTATTTAATGTTTCTCTAGTTGACCTTGATGTATATGGCCATCAAATATACATCATACTCCCCTGGTTGAAAAAGTTTGTCCTCAAACTTGGAGCATCACTCTTTTACTCGCCTTCTTCACAAAAATCACAACCTTTCTTCTTAAAGGCTTTGAAATCGTCATATATCCCTTTGATGAACTTCTTCATCTTTCTCCCAAGTAATCCATGGGCACTACAAGACTTGGATCCTCGAACTTTCTCCACGGACGTAGATATCCCATGTAGCTTCTCAATTCCCAAGTCAAGTTTCACCACTTGGCCTTTATCATTTAGCATGAAACGATCCACTTTGATGACTTTGGCTTCTTGGCTCCTTCGAATCCTTGGCACTTCAACCATAAGATTCAAGTTGATTTCTCTTGAGTACACATGGAAGATACGTTTCATAGGAGAATTCCAAATTGGGTGCTTGCTTGGATCCGTTTTGTTTTCCTCCAAATTTGTAAGAGTAAGACTCTTATGCCTTTCATGCTCATGATCCACCTTCATAATCGACACAATATGGCTTTCTTCCTCCTTAGGCCGAGAAGATGGTGCTAGGGGTGTCAAAGTGATCTTCTTTTGATTGAGAGTGAAAGTATAAGTGTTGGATCTCCCATCATGCGTGACACACCTATCAAATAGCCATGGTCTTCCCAACAAAATATGACAAGTATCCATAGGAACAATATCACACCATAAGGAATCTTTATAATTCTTCCCAATTGAAAGACTTACCAAGACCCTTTGATCCACACGAATGCCTTGGCCTTGGCTTAGCCAACGTACGGTATAAGGCGTGGGATGAGGGATATCTTCCAATTGCAACTTGTTGACCATTGTTGTAGAGGCCGCATTGGTGCAACTTCCTCCATCTATGATTAATGAACACACTTTTCCATTGATTGTACAACGAGAGCGAAAGATAGCCTCCCTTTGCACTTGGACATTCGGCACATGAAGCACATCCAAGTCTCTTCTTACAACAAGTAACTCTCCTTCATCCGGCTCTTCTATATATTCCTCTTCCACACTTTCTTCCTCATTCACGTCAATAGTGCCAACTACTTCCTCTTCATTCTTTCTTTCATTATACTCCGGTTCTACATACAAAGCACTTTGATATTCTACCAAAGATACTATTCTCTTGTTTGGGCACTCCGAGGCATAATGACCTAACCCTTGGCAACGAAAACACATTCGTGGGGCTAGAGTTTTGGCTTCTTGGACGTGGGGTTTAGGGATGGATGGGGGCTGGTTTTGTGGAGTTCTTTTTGTGGAGACTTGGGGGTTTTGTTGTGGCGTGTGAGGGAATGTAGAGTAGGATGATTCTGGTGGTATTTGTTTAGAGCTTCTTTTCCCTTATTTCTCCTTTTCCTTTCAACTTTAAGGGACAAAGAACTCAACTCATCCAAGGATTTATAAGGTTGCAACTCAACAACATGTCTAATCCAATCATTAAGACCAAAAAGATAACGTACCAAAGTTTGTGGCTCGTCCTCTTTAAGATCACACCTCCAAAGCAAATGCTCGAATTCTTTGGTGTACTCCTCTACGCTTCTACCTCCTTGGACCAAATTTTGTAGCTTGTAGTAGTTGTCACGTAGGTAGCTAGGTGGTAAGAACTTCTCTTGAAGCTTCTTTTTCATTTTATCCCATGTACGCACCTTGTCCTTTCCTTTAGCTTCCCGCTTCTTTTGCAAGTTTGTCCACCAAATACTTGCATGTTTTCGTAGCTTCAAGGCAACATACTTGACCTTCTTGTTATCATCCACGTCTTTGAGATCAAAGACTCTCTCCACAGTTTGCATCCAATCCAAGAAAACCTCCGGATCAAGATTTCCAACAAATTCGGGGATCTCTACTTTGAAGTCGAATCTCTCCTCCTTTGGGGAACGTCTTCTTGGAACATCCTCATCACTATCATTGGTCTCACTTTCACCATGGGTCACTCTATGTTGTAGATGCATGTATTTCTTTAGTTGATCGTTGAGATAAACGATTCTTTGCTTCATCGCTTCAACATCTTCTTGAGACGTTGTGGGAGACTTCGTAGGAGAACTTGAACCAGCCATTAGAACCAATCTTGCAACAAAAAGATCACAAGAAACTCATGGTTGTGGGTTAGCACATAAGGGACGAGAGGTAGGATGTGTTTGGGTTCGGTTTGTGTTTGGGCTATGGGTTTTTTTTGTGGAGCTAATGGTTCTTTATGAGTTCTTGATGAATTCTTGATGAGTTCTTGGAAGAACTAATGGATGGCGTGTGATGGAGAGATGGTAGGAACGTTTTTGTGATGGAAAGTTTTGTAGAAAGATGGTTCAAGAACTAAGAGAATCAAACTCCTAAGCTCTGATACCAATTTTGATGAATAATGGACCAAGGGTTGATCACATTACACACAATCTAAGGATCTTCAAAAATGAAGATAGGAATCTCCCTTCTCAAAGTTCCAAAGAACCAAAAATGGAACAGAAATGGATGAAAAAGGATGGAAAGAACTATGAAAGATGATTACCCAACGAATGGAAATGATGAACGAATGGTTGAACGGATGATGAACGAATGATGAATAATGTTTGAACGTCACTTTGATGAATGTTTGGCGTTTGATTGAAGAACAAATGCACCTTGAACAATCACAAGTCGTTTGATTCTTGAAAGAACACTCAAAGTTGGATGAATGTAGATGAACGTTTGAATGGATGAATGAATGAATGATAATGGCTTTGAAGATTCTTGGAGGATACAGCCACACCATCTTCAAGAGACCTTCAATTCCTTCCTATCACCACCAAGGACGCCAACCTTGGATAGAAGAAGGGGATAGTTTCGTCCTCCCTCAAGAGAAACGAAGAGAAACTAGCACAAAGCTAGAGAAACAACACATCATGTGTTTGATTGTATTTGATATATGATTGAATGATGATACAAGGCACCCTAAGGGGTCTATTTATACTAGTAGAGGCCCCCTTAGGCGTGTGAAATGAAAGAAAATACAACCTTCTAGCTTACATCATCCTATACACATGATTACATCATAAAGAAACAAATGAACTAAGCTAGATTACAAATGATGATAACTTGCTCAATACTTAACCAAATCTAAAGATTCTTGAACCCTTGGAAAGCTCTTGGAATGTAGATTAATCCACTCTAGGACACCTTCCATGATAGCTTGATGGTTCTTGAGTTAAGGAGCAAATTACTTAAGTACCCTTGTAGATTCCTTCCAAAGTAGAGAGATACGTAAGAGATGTGAGCTCTTCTTCCATGTAGGTGAGTATTTGATGTTTCTCTAGTTGACCTTGATGTATATGGTCATCAAGTATACATCAGTGTATGCTTCTTGCGAATGACATATTGCTTATAGATGATTCGAAGGAAAGTTTGAATAACAAGGTGGAGCTTTGGAGAGATACATTGGAGTTCTGGGGTTTTAGACTGAGTAGGAGAGATAGTATATGATGTACCATTTTAGCGGAAATGAGAATGAGATTCATATCCAAGGAGTTACCATTGAAGGGGTGACCATTTTGAGGGTAGAGAAGTTTAGGTACCTAGGTTTTGTCTAACAAAGTGATGGGGAGATCAACGGCGATATTACGCACCTGGGCTGGCAAAAGTGAAAGCAATTTAAGGAGTGTTGTTTGATAGAAAAATTCATCTTGAACATAACGGTAAGGTTTACCGTAGGGTAATTAGACCAGTGGTGTTGTATGGCGTAGAATGTTGGGCGACTAGAAGATACACTGCTAGAGGTTGGTTGTAGTAGAATGGTTTGGTGAATTTGTGAATAAACTAGGTTAAATATGATTAGGAATAGCGTTTGTCAACCTAAACTAAAGGTAATGCCTATTGAGGATAAGTTGAGAGAGACTAAACTCGGATAGTTAGGGCATGTCCGTAGAAGTCAGGGTGCCCCTGTTAGGAGTTAGGTGCGAAAGGATTAGGATGCCCCTTGGGCATCGAGGACAAGGGATACCTAAGAAGTCTATGAAAGATGTGATTAGAGCTTATTTGAAGTAGCTAGGATTAGCAGAGGACATGATATTAGATAAAATACTTTAGAGGGATCACACTAGAGTGGTCGGGTAAGGTTGGCTTGGTAGGGTAATTTGTTTTACCTTGGTATGGTGGGGTGTGTCCTATTTGATCGTGTGTTCGGGTATGTTTTGCTCTTCCTCAACCGCTTCAGTCGTACATGTATGCATCTCTTTACTTGTGCAACCTTCTGGATTTTTGTTCGTTCTTTGTTGTTACAAATGTTTTCAACTTGAGTTTCTTTTAATGTCAACTCTGGATTTCAAAGTGGTTTTATGAAAGGTTTTTGTGGGCCTGCAAGAATCAGTCTCTCTGTGAACTTTAGTTCATGGGGGAAAGGTGCTTGTATATGGATCCCTGAGACTGCGCTCCAACGTGTCCCCGGATAGTTTTTTGTTGTTGTTGTTATTGTTGTTGTTGTTGTTAGTAAAAAAGAAAAAACACTCGCAACAGTGGGTCTGCATTTGACTTACCAAAGGAGGTGAAACCTGTGGCCCTCACTGAGGGAATAAACATTTTTCTTTTTATTAACCTTGATCTCTAATGGTGTGTATGAGCTTGACTCATATTAATTTACAAAGTATGGATCTTACTTAGTAATATAATTAATTTGGTTATATTGATAAAGAACGGAGGTAGAGTAAGAGGAAAAAGAAAATTATAATTAAAAAAAGTTTCTGAACAGCTCATCATTTACCTCATCTCGTAGTAGCTTCACATTTGTCTCGCGAGTCTGCTCACATTCTTACCATTGAAATACCATGCTCAACCTCACTCTGCTCTCACCCCATGCTAAGCTAGTCGTGAGCCATATTTTGAGTCACCATTGGAAATGATCTTGAGTATACTTAATCAAAATCAACTGGTGTTGTTTCAAATTTGGCTCACCATTGCAAATGATCTTGAGTATACTTAATCAAAATCAACTAGCGATGTTTCAGCCAATAAATATTATGGGTAAAATAAGAAAAGTGATAATTAATATATATTAGGATAGTAAAGTTAATATAAAATGAGAAAAAATAGTTAAAAAATCAAATAGAAAAAAGGAGTAGAGAATTCACTTATTTTTTTGAAGAGTAAAAACAATGTTTGCCACTACACTTAAATATGCATTTAGCTGCACTTATATGTGTAGTCGACAACTTTCCCAATACTTATCTATGTGTGGTTATTAAATCTGTAGGGAAATTCTTCCTGCACATAATATGTGTAGCAAATAGCAACTTAGGCGCACATATAATTAAGTGCATGGAGCAATGCTAGTGATTGCACTTATATGTGTAGTAGGTTTTCGCTGCACTTGTTTCTGCGAGTATTATCATCTTTCTTAAACAATTACGAAATGGATCCAAGTGACGAGTATCTCAAGTAAACTGAGCATGCTAAATGATTTGGTAATTTCACGAATGACGTCGATTCCTGTTGTAGGTAGCCACTACCCAAATAGAGCAAGATTATGAGAAATGAGGATTATCCTATGCACGCATATTCTGAGTGAGGCTTAATTTTTTTAATAGTAGCCAAATCTGGGAGCTAACAAGGCTAGCTTCAACAGCCTCAAACTGTGTTTTCCTTGGGAAAACAAGGAGAACTTTATGGAAATCACCACCAAAAACCACTATCTTTCCTCCAAAAAGTTCAGTTGAACCAAAAATTTCATGGAACATTATATTCAATGCTTAGATGTTATGTCTATGGGCTATTGAGGCTTCATCCCATATGATCAAGGTTGTTTATCTAAAAAGTTGTGCTAGGCTTGATTGCTTGCCTTCAAAACATGAGTCCGATCCATCTTCATCTACAAGGAGTATAAATTGAGAATTTGTTGTCCTACCTGTGGGCAAGTTTACTGCTGTGATGCCCGAGCTAGCTGTTGAGGGAACTATTTTTTCCAACTATCGTAACCTTGCATATAGAGCACAGTAAAGGAAAGTTTTCCCTGTACCACATGGTCTATCAATGAAAAATGCGCCCCTTTTGTTGCTCTTCACATGGATTGCATATTTTTTTTCCTTCATTAACTCTCTTCCTTGCATTTGCAAATTCAATTTGTACAGGAGCATTCAATGCATCCATGACATCTCTTGCGCATTGTACATCTTACGTTTCATGAGGTAGCAAATTCGACTTGTTGTAATTGGCCAACGATCTATGTTTGGTCGCTGCATAGTGCGGGAGTAATTGTCGTATGCATAAGGAGTTGGGGCTTCCGAAGCTAAGGATCTAATGAGCTCTCACCTCTAGTCTTAATGTTCAAGGTTTTGGGTGTTTGGTAAACACATGGACTAAAAGACAAAAGAAAAGCTACAATTAAAAAGGAAAGAGCTTGGGGGTATTACTGGGCCTCCTAACGAGAGAAAACGGATCGGTGAAGAGGTTTTGGGATGATTCATAGGCAAGTCATTCAACATGGGAATTAGGCGAACGAATTAGTATTAGATCCCTCTCGCCAGAGTTAGGATTCGATGCTTACTCTCTATATTCCACCATTATTCCCATAGGGATGGTTTCTAGATAGCATAATGGCCTAATTCTCCTAATCGGACACTAATCACACGCCAATGTATATTAGTGTCCAACTAATCCATCCATAACCCTCCAATTCGATGTTGAGAGATACTTTATCACCTCTCGACATCAAGAGTAGTGACATCTAATGCGAGGTATGGTAGGAAGTGTTAAACAATTCACCGAATCATTTGAAACTACCCAACCTAACCTAAGCATGGATTTTGTAGTTTTAGGGATGATCGGTATTCGGTTATTAAGTGTGAGATTGTAAGGATAGCTAGCATCAATTTCCCTCTCCTGAGCGGTAAATTGATGCATACTTCACAAAGCCTGTCATCACTCCCATGTATGACGACCCTTGTTAGTATTTGAACGCAATCCAAACTAATCGGTTCCAAAATCCCTCTCGCCAGAGTTAGGATTAGGAACCAATTACTCCGCCCAAGATTCCCAACTCAATGTTTGGCAAAGGATTCGTAAACTCTAGAGCTGGCAAAAATTTATCCAACCCAGATTACCCGATATGTCCGACCCGAAAAAACGGGTATAGACATAGATTTTTCGTCCGAATTTTGATATTGACCGAATATTCGGACATAAGATTTCTCTTTTTTTCTATTGTCCGAACCCGATTTTAGCTTCGTCCGAACCGAAATAAATCTGGGTCTGGACATGAATTTCTCGTCCGAATTTTGATATAGTCCAAATTGTCAGATCCAAATTCACCCGGACCCGAATTTTTGCCAACGCTAATAAACTCCCGGCACCAAAATCCTCCAACATTGAGTGGAAATCTAGTAAGGAACATTTAATTACCTCATTAATCACCCTAATCCTACTAATTGCCAAAAGTTACCAACATTTAACTTTTATCCAACTGTTTTTTACTCATGAATTTTACACGCCCTAAATGGTAGATACATTTCAAGAGAAAGTGAAAAATAAATTAGTAAAAGTTGGCTAGCAACCACAACAGTAAGTTAAATAACAAACCAAGTAATATGCAAAAGCTTACCATAAAGGTTTTTGCTATTAGTCTCAAAATCAATTGATGAAACGTCAACATAGTTAACACCCAACATAGCTCCACCTCCAATAAGGGAGGGTGAATTACAGAGTATGGAGTAAAGAGCATTTCAAGTTGATAAGATTTTTTTCTTCTATACTCTTCTTTAACGAGTTTTAGTTTATCATTTTCAATTTCGTACTCCGTGTTTTGTTGTATAGGGGTATCGTAAAATTTAATATCATCAACAAAGATAGTGGCACTGATCTCCTTGCCCTGCACAACAAAGAAAACAAGAGTTAAATGTGCATGTAATTTGATTTGATGTCTAACATAGCCAAAAGACAAGTATCACAAACCTTCTCATCTCTAATACTCAGTTTTGTTAGGAGAGTATGCAGACCTCCATTTTTCTACAACCTTAATTTTTAAAGTGTAGTTCGTAAATTTCTCAGTTTGATCACCAGTAACCCTTTTTGTAGGGCTCATTTCACAGAAACTACGTTAACCTACACCATTGCAACATTTAAATAAGGATTTTTTATATAGCACTTATTAATCACAAATCTAATTTGTTACTATTATTCTAGGGTTCTTTTTTTTTGGTCAAAGAAACACCTTATACCGAAACCAAATTATATGTCAATTATTTTTGGCATGTTCTTGTATCGACTTAAAATGTTCACCGGAAATGCCGAAACTGATGGCGGTGAAATGGAGCTTGGAGGCGGCGGAAAGGATGGGGATGCGAGAAATGATGGTCTTGAGTGACTCCCAGGAAGTGGTGAGGAACTTAAAGAAGGAAGGGATATAAGGGCACCTGAAATTTCTCTATGAGGACGTCAAGTGGTTTGTGAGATTGCATATAATCCTTCTATAATAATGAGGCGCGAGTTCGAGTATTCTTGCCTTCTTGTGGCATTTATTTGACTACAACACCCCTGGTATTTGGTTAAGTATGGCTTAAAAGGATTTAAATGATTAATTATATCACCAAGGTGCATATTTTTTTATGGTAGCTCATCCGTTGGGAACTCCTCAATTAAGCGTGCTTGGATGTGAGTAGTCTTAGGATAAGTGACCTCGTGGGAAGTTTTCCCAAGAAGCGTGTGAGCGAGGACGAAACACGCTTGAAAGACTCGTGGTGATTTGTGGGGCTAGTCAGCAATCCTTGAAGTCGTTCCCGGTAAGGTCCGCGGCCCGGGAGGGGTCGGGGCGTTACAGATGGTATCAAAGGCAACCCGTGACCATGAGTTGCGCTAGTGGACGAGAGATCCATGAGCATTCACTTAACGGGGCAAAGATTCTGGAATGGATTGTGGCACAATGAGGACGTTGTGTGCTTAAATGGGGGTGATTGTAACACCCCAGATATATGGTTAAGTGTGGCTTAAAAGGATTGAAATGATTACTTATATCACCAAGGTGTACCTTCTTTTAGGGTAACTCATCCGTTGGGAACTCCTCTGTTAAGCGTGCTTGGCTGGGAGTAGTCCTCAAGATGGGTGACCTCCTGGGAAGTTTTCCCAAGCAGCGTATGAGCGAGGGCGAAGCACGCTTGAAAGACTCGTGGTGATTTGTGGGGCCAGTCATCAATCCTTGAAGTTGTTCACGGTAATGTCCGCGGCCCGGGAGGGGCCGAGGCGTTATAGATGGCAACAAGTGGAGTAGGTGATATCAAATGGACCAGGAGAACACATAATGAAGCTGCCCACAGACTGGCCCAATAGGGGGTCCATAGATTGTGTGATCATCTTAAGGCTGAAAGCCCACCTGCCTGGTTGATTGATCTATTAGTGTAACTGCTTTGCTTATTATGATTGCAATTCGAAAAATATGTTTCACCAAGCATGTACATCATATATGGTGTTGACTAGTTGATACGAAGCAAAATATGTTTTAGTTAAACACATGCTTGTTCAGAACTTGAGATGAGAGGTTTTCGTCATTTTTTTTTAATATTACAAATTCAATAAGGCTAGCCAAAGATTCAAATAAATCTAAAACAATAACAAATAAACCCATCACAAGTGGAATACAAACCATATACATGACTATTTTCCATTTTTGGAAATTCTCTATTTTCTTACTTCTCATCATATAATGACCTTATTTTGCTGTGATAGTTTTGGGGGGTGTCAATCTCTATGGCTATTATCTAAGATCAACTCCTTTTCATTGTCTATGCAATTTGAATTTGGGTCAAATGTCGCCTACTACTAAGCTTGTTCGACTTATGGTAGAGAAATTGATTTAATAACAATCTATGCGTGTCATTTCAGATATGGATGAAGGTTCTACTGGTAACGAGGAATTACATGCTTGCATTCAGTAGTTAGAGCAAGTTTTGCTAATCAAATTTAGTTTTGGTTTTAGCTTTCATGTATCTACACTATTGGAAGCCCCCACGGGATATTTATCATGTAAAATGATAGACTTAATAAAATTGTTTTGACAAGTTTAAGTTGGCAACTATGAGATACTTTATTGTGAATTTGTCTTTCGAATAAGGATTTCATCAGAAACTTCTGTTCTATAATTGTAATAAAAAAAAAGGTTTTGTAAGAGTTTGTGTATGTCAAGATATGAATGCACGCTTTATGATTTGATCATCACGTAAGAGCTTGTGCATATTAAGTACCAGAAATGGTCATAAGTAGGGATTAAACATTGAAACAAAAATGTATTAACTGTAATCACTGTTCATCAGATAAAGTTTAAGGTAAGATGTTAAAGAGCTATAATTAAAAGATTATTTGAATCAAATAATCCGGCTTTGGGGCAATTTGGATACAACGAATTGATATTTGGACTTTGGATTTAATGAACTATACTTGCATCCTATATTCACTGATTTCAACTCGAAAAGTGACTTCCGATGATGGTCAAGTTGTTTTTTCTTTATTTTTCGCCTTTTAAATAGTTTACGTAAGTCTTTATGCTCAATTAGAAGTTGGGAGGGTTGCTTTGGAAGAAAAGCAGAGGATGTTTTATAATAATAGAGATGATTTGAATTGTAAACAGTTGATGGAGGAGGTAAGAGTCTCTTACAGTAGGTTACTTAAATCTGCACAGTTTTTTATTGTTCAACAATCGAAAATGGAGGGGATTCAATTAAATGATACTTGTACCTTATTTTTCTTTGCAAAAATGAGAAAAAGTACGGAGAGGAAGTGTTTGGTTTTGAGGTGTCTGCTAAGGTAATGGTGGATTTTTTCAGGGATTTTCTTGGACAACAGGAGTTATCCAGATGTTCTATTGATACTGATATCTGTGAAAATTTTTCAACTCTAAATGTTTCTCAACAATTGGAGTTGATCAGAGGTTTCCCAAAGGAGGATGTTAAGAAAGCTATGTTTGATATTCCTTGTAACAAAGCTCCTGGCCCAGATGGTTATAGTAGTTCTTTTTTCTAATTTCATTGGAAGGATCTTAGGGATCTTATTTGAGAGGCAATTCTGGAATGCTTGGATAGAGGTACCATTCTCTCTTATATTAATTCTACTAAAATCACTCTTATTCCTAAGAAGGTTAATCCTGTGAAGTCGGGTGATTTTAGACCAATTTCTTGTTGCAATGTGATATATGAGTGCGTCTCTAAGATGTTGTGTGAAAAACTAAAGATGGTGCTTCCTTCTTTAATTCAGTTGAATCAAGGAGCATTTGTACAAGGCAGAGATATTGTACACAAGGTGCTTTTGTGTCAGAAGATAGCTCGTGGTTATGGTAGAAAGAAGATTTCTCCTAGATGCATGCTTAAAATTGATCTTGCTAAAGCATATGAGTCCATATATTAGGAGAGTATTGAGGAAATTTTGGTAGTTTTAAAATTCCCTCCCACTTTCATACAATGGATCATGATGTGCATTTCTTCAACCTCTTATTCCATTCAACTCAATGGGGATTCACATGGTTATTTTAGAGGAGGTAGAGGTTTGAGACAAGGTGATCCTTTGTCCCCATTAATTTTTGTGATTGTTATGAATTACTTATCTCGGAGCCTTAATTCTTTGAAGGATGATCCTCTTTTTCAGTTTCATCCGGGTTGTAAGAAGCTTCAGATAAATGATTTGATGTTTGCAGAAGATATAGTTGTGTTCTGTGCTGCAGATGAGTATTCAGTTCAAAAAGCTATGGATGTTGTTGAACACTTTGGTTTAGCTACGGGGCTCAAAGCTAATCCTATTAAGTCTCAATTAGTTATTGAGGGTTGTTCTGCTGTTGTGAAAGACAATATCAGAAAGATTACAAATTTTCAAGAAGATCAATTGCCTTTTAGGTATCTAGAGGTACCTATTACTGCAAACAGATTAACATCAGTAGATTGTGCTATGTTAGTTGATAAATTGATGGCTAGAATCAAGGGGGGTCTACGAGGAAGGTATCTTATGCTGGTAGAGTGTTTTTGGTGAATTCAGTTCTGATGGGTATTTTCAGTTACTAGGCGATAATGTTTCTTCTCCTTAGAACTGTGATTGAAAAAACAACGTAACTGTGTAGAAATTTCATTTGGAGTGCGGATTGCAGTTATAAACATATTCCTTTGGTGAAATGGGAGACTCTTTGTTCTCCTAAAAAAAATTGGTGGAATTGGCTTAAGGAACCCAATTATTTGGAACAAAGCTTGTATGGGGAAATTAGTTTGGGAGATTCAGAATAAGAAGGAGAGTCTTTGGATTCAATGGGTTCATACTAAACATATTAAAAAGAAAGTTTGGAGGGATATCAAGCCAAAGGGGGACTCTTGTTGGTATTGGAAGAAATTATGCAAGGCAAAGGAAGAAATTGTTAACAATTATGCTAAGTTGTTTGCCCAGAATTGTTGCTTTGTTTCGGGTATCTACAGGATGTTGAGTAACCACAATACACAGAAAGTTCCCTGGGCAAAAACAATTTGGTGTGCTGCTGCACAGCCTAAACAATCGTTTATTCATGGCTTGGGATGCACAATAGATTACCTATGGCAGAGAGACTGGCTGAACATGGTTGTGCAATTGACAAAGATTGTAAACTTTGTAATGGTCAAGCTGAAACAGTTGATCATATTCTTTTCTCCTGTGATTATACTACTGAGGTCAGAAGAAATATTGCTCATTGGCTGGGTATTGATTACTCCTTTAGCTCTCTACATCAGTGGGTACACAGATGGGGGCATTGTAAGAAGAATAAAGTGATCAACATTATTGCTTCTGCTAGTGTTTCAAACATCATTGGCACATTTTGGGATGTTCGAAATGATAAGAGATTCAATGGAGTTCACCACACTGTGGAGAGTACTGTGAAGAAAATCAAGAATATTTTGATGTACAGATTGTTATATGTAGCCAAGAAGTCCAAAAAGTATGAAAGTTGTATTGATTTCTTGCTAGCTTAATTGTTACTGGAAGTTGTTTTAGGTGGATTGTTGTTTTTGGGAGTTGGTTTCCCCTCTTTTCAGGGGGATCCTTTTAATGAAGTGGTTTTTACTTGTGTGAAAAAAAGTTTACGTAAGTAATCACATTTATTAAGTCACTTTTTCGATGAGTTGAAATCGATGAAAGTTTATTCAATCTAGCTGGATGTTAAGTATAGTTTGTCGAGTACAAATTTGAATGTGATTGTAATAAAAAAAGGGTTTTGTACGAGTTTGTGTATGTCAAGATATGAATGCGTACTTTATGATTTGATCATCACGTTAGAGCTTGTGCATTTAAGTACCAGAAATGGTCATAAGTAGGGATTAAACATTGAAACAAAAATGTATTAGCTGTAATCATTGTTCATCTGATAAAGTTTAAGGTGAGATGTTAAAGAGCAATTAAAGAATTATTTGAATTAAATAATCCAACTTCAGGGCAATTTGGATACAAGGAACAGATATTTGGACTTTGGATTCAATGAACTATACTTACATCCTATATTCACCGATTTCAACTCGAAAAGTGACTTCCGGTAATGATCAAGTTGTTTTTTCTTTATTTTTCTCCTTTTAAATAGTTTACGTAAGCAATCACATTTGTTAAGTCACTTTTTCGATGAGTTGAAATTGATGAAAGTTTATTCAATCTAATTGGATGTTAAATATAGTTCGTCGAGCACAAATTTCAAACGTCAGTCCGTTGTATCCAACTTGCCCTAAAGTTTGGTATTTATTTCCGAAAGTCCATAATTAAAATTTGGAACTTTCCAATTCAACATTTTAAGGCACAAGAAGCTGATATTGTGACAATGTGATTGTGATAAATGCTTCATTTATTTGTTGAGATTGGATTTGTTTATTTTGTCATAAACGTGCCCACACTATAATTCCAAACAGTATTTCTAATTCCCTTGTTAAACTCTAATATTTTGTTCTTCCAAAGTCCATGAGTTGACTAAAAGGTATAGTAAATAAACTGAAAAAATGTACAAAGGAGGTACTCTGTAGTCAATTGAAATAGATGCACAATGCAGCAGACTAACACCACCATCTCCTCCTAACCAGAATTCCGTTGACAAGATAACCATATGACCAAATTTATGCACATTGACACAAAATGAGAACCTAAACTTCAATGTGACACAAGTCCGACAAAGAGAAATATGCATATGCACTAATCAACACCCAAGAAAACTTACCCACAACTAAAATTAAAACATAGTTTTTTTAATGTTTAAACGACATCAAACACCCAAAACTAAAATTAAAGCATGAAATTAAAAGCACTAGCCTTTTGTCTGTCTTGTCTATGACCTTTATAATAGTAGAAAAAAAAGAGTAAGAATGAGATATAAGAATAGAGAAACAAGCGAGGATCCAAAACACGATAAAAAAGAAAGTCATCCAATCGCAGTTTTTTCACCCTAAAACCACCCATTCACAACAAACACGTAAAAATTCACGATAAAGAAGAAAGAATACAATATTTTTCTTGTCATTTCATTTTATTATGTATTTATGTATTAGTGTAGGACAATCTTTATCTTTTTTATTAAGACCCAATTCTATGCTTAACTTTGAACATATACAATGTATGTCCAACCATTAAATACAAGAGCAAATTAAAATATAGTGAAAACATTCGTATGAACATCTTCATGACTAATTAAGGGCAACAGCGACAATAATAAACAAAAGCTTCACACCACAATGATCAAGGGCAAAAGCAAATGAAAGAATTGACAAACGATAAAGGAGTTGGAAAAGGAAAAAAAAATGGAGGATGATGTATGAAAATGCAGTGAGATAGAACAAAGTAGAAAGAAAAGTGGAAGAATATTATTTTTGGAGTCCGATGCCTATATTCTGCAATGGTAGAGGGAGAAAGAGTTTTACCACATAAAGAGAGAGAGGCGAAAGTGAGAAGAGGGGGCAAGGGTGTGTAAAAGGAAATATGTTGACTTGGGAAAAGTGATGGGGCGACAAAGAAAACCCTAAACACAACGCAAATGACTAACATATCCCTAAATAATTAACATAATGACCATCATACCATTTTTAATGTAGATTGATGCAGTAATTTAGAGGGGGTATTCATTTGTGCTTTTACAACATAATGACCATCGTGCCATTTTTACCGTAGATTGATGCAGTAATTTAGGGGGTATCGATTTATGATTTTATAAGGGTATAGATATAGATTTTATGTTTAATTTCCAAAAAAAATTATTTAAAAAAAAAGTAGATAATGAAGAATGGATGGGAAAGAGGAAGAGAAATTCATGGAAGAAGAAACTCATGTTTGGGAGGCGATTTACTTTGGCACAGCATGAGGAAGTAGCATCTGGACACATAGAATGGTAGAAACCAAAGCAGGTGGATCTTTGATAAGAAGCAGCCAAACAAGGAGGACTGACTGAGCCTGAGGTATGACACTCACTCCCATGAACAGTCTGAGTCTCTCTTTTGGACAAATTACTTTAGCAAGGGATCTCAGTTCAGTTGGCAGGATGGGTTGCACCCAGAAAACCTGAGTCGTCCTCATCCAATATGGAACTTTTCAACCTCACTGGGGACTGTCTTTTGGATATTCTAATCCATTAACAAAAGTAAAGTAAAATCAAGTCTTGTTTCATTCAATTGCCGCCATTTGCACCTTCAATTGTCACCTCATCCTCTCACACCATTCACACTTCTATATTCTAGCCAATCCTATCATTCTCATCATAATTAACTTCCTCAGTCCATAAATTGTCTTGTCTACACGAATTGGGTCTTCAATTTTGAGCTCATTAATTACTAAACTGGGAATCATTGAGGTTTTTATCCCCTTTTCTTGTGGTTCTACTCCGTTAAGGATACTGCGTCGACAAGAGTAAGTTGGTATGGTTTAAATGTGGTTTGAAGCTCAAGGGCGGCAAATTGTGGTGTGGTTGTTGGGGAAAACTTTATTTAAGGAGGAACGACAACTCAATAATCAGTGATTAGCCTCTCCATCTTGAGCATTGGATACCGCGAGTTGGATACTGTGCCCATGACAGCTGATTTCCTGCTTGAATTTTTTATTGCAGGTAATCGGGCTACAGTCCCTTCTACTGAATATACGCATTAATATAATCATTCAATTTTTGACACGTGAAGCTAGCATCAATTTTTTAGATTAGTCGATAAACCCTAGGCGTATTATATAGCTAGGGTTTTTCTGTGTATGAGCTCATCAGTTCACTCACTGGGGTTTGGTGGGATTTTTACATTTCAATTCAGCCGCTCTTCTCCCAGAAAAAGGAAAAAAAAATGTTGGGTTCAACTCTAATTTGTGCCCCAGTGATGGGTACCTCCATTGATGAGATGCTAATTCAGATGAATAAAGCTAAGGAATGTGGTGCTGATCTTGTTGAAGTTCGCTTGGATTATCTAGCTAACTTTGATCCTCGTTCTGACGTTAGTTTTTTAATCAAACGTTGTCCTTTGCCTACCCTCTTTACTTACAGGTTTAATTTCCTTTGATATATAAGCTTTTATGCTATAGTTTGCTGCATTTGGTTGTTTGCATGTTGTTGTTGTTGTCTGCTTAATTGCTTATATCTGGGAATGCAACCATGTTGTTGTTGTTCATTTTTTTTCTCAACATTAGCCTAATAAAATTCTGAACAATTGCATTTTGTAGACCTAAGTGGGAAGGTGGTCAATATGAAGGCGATGATAACAAGCGGTTGGATGTACTTCGGTTGGCCATGGAGCAAGGAGCTGATTATGTTGATGTTGAACTGCAGGTATTCTCTGTTTGCTTCCTCTAGACTCTAAAGCGGCTCCAGTGGCTTGATGGTTGCATCGAACAAGAAATGATCTTTGACAATTTATGAATTTTGATCCATTGTTAACAATACTGTAGAAGCTGCTGAATTCTTGCATCCATTTACCGACATGTTGCCATCTTTTATGGAGCACTGTAGTCAAATTAGTCAAATTAACATACTCCCCACCAAAAAAGGAAAGCTTAATAAGAGTCGTAGGTGTGACCGAGGACTTTATGATGGAAGAGGGTAGGTGAAATAGCTGCCTCAAAATGGTCAACTTGACTGTAAAAGAAAGTGATTGAGATTGAGACTTGAGCTGATTATGTCAGTTGAGGACAGAGCAAAGTCAGCAAACTCATCAATATTTATGGAAAAGCTAACAAGGCTGTCGTCATATAAGAAGGCATTATGGACGGGAAGAGGAGACGAAACACTAGTATGATTACCTTGCTCATGCTAATCTGTAACAGATGCATCTATATCCACAATAGCATAGTGAGGTGGGAAAAATCTATTAGGGGAAGGAGCATTGCGCAATGGATGATAGATAACTGTCGAAAGCCTTGATATAGTAAGTAAATATTCACTTGCATCCCTTCATGTACCTTCAAAGGTATGGAACATATTAGGTGTGAGAATTCCTTGTGGTTGAGGGCATGATGATTTTTACATTTACCCTTTTTTAACAAAAGAGTAACTCTCTCACCCCCCTGTTATCTTATTAATGTACTTCTTGGGGTCCTTCATCTTATGACTACCCTTGGGGTCCTTCCTCAGCATATGACTACCCTTCTCTCACGATTGGCCTTATTAAATAATGAATCTCTATAAATCCTTGCACAAAGGAGCTTATTGAGGAGTTGCAAATCCTATCCTATCAAAAGCACCATCCTAAGCCATTAGGTGCTTCCTCACGGAGCTACCAGAAACCCATGAAACTCAAACTGATATGATTATATGCCTATTTGATATCTGACTTCTATGATATCTTTGCCATCCCTGACTGGAGGCCTATTACCAGTAAGGACAACTTAGGAAATCCCCCTGGTAGGTTGGCTATCTGGAGTAGGAAACATGCCAAAGAATTGATAAATAGATAAAAGTTCAATTGTTTGGTATGGACACCTATTTATTCTTCCTGCTTAGCCAGTTGAAATTTTCCACTAGTCATCGTTTACTTCTTTTGCAAAATTACTGAACTTTATAAAATTAACTAAGTACCTTTTATTTTCTTTATTTTGTTTTATTCTGTTTTGTTTTGCTTTGTTATGTCTTAAGACTTTCAGTCTTATACTTTAGGTGGGTTATTACCTACTTTAACCAACCCAACCCAACCCAAATTTACCCATTCATCCCATATTTTCAACAACCAACTTTTCAACTTTTGCCTAACTTACCCATCCTTACTTTAGCCAACCTTACCTTACCCCTCTAAAGAACAGCCCAGTCCTCAAACACTTGTGACTAACTATGACCCTCTGATGAGAGTGTGATTGACAGCTGCTGTTGATCTTCGGATCAGTGGAGCAGTATAGGATCATTCTCAGCTCTGTTGTGGCCCTGGAATAATATAGTGGATATTATCATATAAAATAAGGAAACATTCTAATGAGAATGGCTGCAAACAATATGTTGCTAACGTGTATTGGTCCAAGAGTCCAAGTCACTGTTTTCATTAATTTGATGGGAATGTATTTGAATGAAGACTTTCAAACATCTTTATCAATTCCTCATATTTTTCCGTAAATGTTTTTGTATCTGAAGGTTGCAGAAGAGTTCAACAAATCAATAGCTGGGAAGAAGCCTGAAAAGTTCAAAGTCATTGTATCTTCTCATAACTATGAGTATACACCAGAGGTTGAGGATCTTGGGAATCTTGTTGTGAAAATACAATCGACAGGAGCTGACATAGTGAAGATTGCTACAACTGCCCAGGATATAACAGATGTGGCACGAATGTTTCAAATAACAGCGCATTCTCAGGTGAGAAACTTCTTCAATTCCTGCAGTATTTGTCTGTTCTACTTGTTAGATGTGTCTGAACTAGGGCTTAAACTTTCAAGGACACTTTCTGCAAATGTATTAAAGGTTTCTGTCATGTAGTTCTCATCTAGATCACTTTGGGCCTGTTTGGTAACCAGCTGCTAGCTGTTTGGAATAGCTGTTAGCTGGTTATCTTTGTTGCTGATAGAAACTCTAGAAATTGCGTGAGGATGCATTACGATCAAGCATACTGTAATACCTTAATATTTTCTACAATTTCTGATATATTCACTTGTGCAATTTAAAATATTATGATTAAGAAAGTTTTCTTGTGAGATACCTTTTATTTGTGTTAATTACCAAATATTCTCAAAGAGACTTTCTGGTTTGCTGTCCTCAAGTTAAAATATTTAATATTTATGATCTGATCCAGGTTTACAACATAGAATATGGGTTGCTCTAGCTATTTTCAGTTCAGACGTGTCACATTGAATCCCTTTTTCCTTTGATACGTAATTAAGAGATGTATTAATAGGCCATATAGGGAATGTTGCCATGCACACTTAGTTTAAAAAAAGCGAGCACCTCAACACCTCAAAGGGGGTGGATGAAGCTAGGCCAATTCAAAAAAAGTCCACTAAACGCTCCAGTTCCTCCCATGCCTAGGGGAACTTGACTCAAAATTATGATGTTCTTGGAAGGTACTCGTAAATAAGCATAAGAAATCATCCTTTATGCTTGAATGCAATGCTAATTGCCTCACATGATTATCTAATTGCTATTATTTTTAGAATTAAGGGTTTTATTCGAAAGTCCTAAACTATAGTTAGAAGTTCATTTGATTGCATTTAGAGATGGGTCTTAAGGGTGGTTGTTGCATGAGAAACCATCTTTTGTGTTTTTTTAGTAGTGTTTTTGTGATTCAATTAAGTCTTATAGGAGTTTTTTACAAAAAGCGCACCTCGTGCTTTGGGACCCTTCAAGCCAGTCAGCTTTGTGCTATTTTAAACTAACCATGTACACATGGGGTATGGCCTCAATCTCTCATCCATGATGCCTTCACACCTGACAGGAGTATTGAATTAAAAGAAAAAAAGTTGGGCTAAAGAAAATATAGAGCAATTTCCTTGTACCAGTGCCCATATACAATTGAATAGGAACAATCTACAAGCACACTGGAATGACCTTTGAACATGAGTTTTGAGTTCAGTTGGTTCCAAGCTTCCAGTGTTTGGATGCTCAAGGTTATTTTAAATATAGGATCCATTGCCTCCTGTTTTTGTTTTTTTGATAGGGAGCGCACACACACACACACATATGTTTATATATAGACACATATATATTAATAATATGATCACAACTAGCATCCTACAAAATTACTCACAACCAAAAAACAATCCTCAAAATCTACTCCATCAAAAGAAAAAGAGCTAAACTTCTCATTAACCGGAAAGAATAAAGACTTGATAAAATAGCCTTTCAAGATCTGAAGAGGAGTTTCAGTTCCCTCGAAAACCCGTCGCTTCCTTTCTGTCCAAATAGTCCAAAATGACAATTGGTATAGCCATGACTCTCTTTTTCAGTTTCCTACCAAAGAGACCCTCCCAAGCTATAATATGGCTTCTAATTGAATCGGAGACTATGCAAGTAACACCAACACAACTGAAGGCTAAATCCTAAAGAGACCTCGCACACTCACAATGAAGCAATAAATGATCCAGTGGTTCAAGATCCCTCTTGCACATACAATCCTATTAACCAAAATCATCTTCTTTTATTTTGTCAATTATCTCAAGTGAAGATGCTCCCCTACGATGTTCCCTAAACAAGAAAATAGGGAACCTTCAAAGGGGCAAAAGGTTTCCGTATGACGTTGGATGGGAAACACTAGCCTCCAAAGGATGCAATTGGGAAGATTGCATAAGAAGTTTTAAATAATAGGAGTTGGTGGTAAAAGTCTTGTTCTTGCTCAAAGCCCATCTCACCATGTCTTGTGAAGATTCCCATAAAATGGCTTCAGTAATGGTGTTCAAAGAACTAACCAAAGAGTCTTCATCAGGCATCAATAAACCCATCCCAAAATAAAATAGGGGCCCAAACATTAGACCTTAAAGATTGCTCTTCATTATTGGCAATGGAAGCATTTCTATCCATTACAAGAAAAAAGAGAGTGGGAAAGAGATCTATCAAAGGACCCTCGTTGATCTAACAGTCTTGCCAATAGGAAATGGTGGAGCCCACTGGCAACAAAAGAAACATGTGAAGAAACGCTCCACCCTTTAATGATAAACTTCCGAAGACTAACAACCATAAGAGCCATTTAGAACTTAAGGTTGCCTTCCTTGAACCCATTTTACCACATTTGATTCTTTATCACCTTTGTCCAAAGATTACCCTTCTCATTCATGAATCTCCATGACCACTATCCCAAAACAGCCACATTACAAAGTCGTAATTCCGCAAGCCAAGTTCCCCCATTGAAAAAGGTTGCTTCACGACATTCCATCTCACCAATTGATGCTTGAAATCACTCCCAAAAGAATCCCAAAGGAATTTTCTTCGAATTCCTTCCAACTTGTTAGCTACCAAAGTTGGTAAGGAGAATAGAGAAAGGAAGTCGAATTGCTTGAGTGGGACACTCTTTACAAGAGTTAATCTCACCCCTTTTAAAAGATATTTTGATTTCCCCTAGATAGTTTTTCCTCGAACCTTTCGATAGGCTCTCATTGCCTCCTCTGCTTATTATTGTCCAATTCTTGTTCATATGTTTCCTTTTCAACTTCTTTGTTCTTTCTTCACAATGTGCTTTTATTTATTTTTTATTTGATAGGTAATTAGATGTATTGGTAACGGGAAAATATAGAAAACATTATGTCCTCATGTTTCTACAATGTTTTTGTTTATTTATTTATTTACTTCACACTCTGTTTTTCTTTCTTTAGTGAATCTTTTCTTTTGAATTGTTACTATCGGTCTTTTCAGTCAATAATCTTTGTTGATTCCTTTCCCCTTCTCGTTTGTATTTAATTTAGGACGACCGATTTAAAAGGGAAGGGAATCTCTCAAGTATTTAGTTTTGGTAGAGCTTGAGTTTTGTATTCTAATTTTATGTATTTTTAAAATTTCTTTGTCTGTTTCGTAGTTACTGTTTTTATGTAGTCTTTCCTTACAAAAGTTTCCTTTCAAGTTACTTAGGTTTCAAATTAGAATGATCACTAAATAATAGTAAGATGATGACCTTATCTAGCTTCTTTATATTTACATGCTTGTGCCACTTTGCTCCTTTGCATATTTTAAAACTAAAATTTATAGTTGGAATTCTCAAGTGTTAAAGTTAGATTACTTTAGAACAGGTATTTCATCTGCGCGTTACAGTTAAAGGTCTTGCATGCAAATTTTCTACTGGATTGGTTACTTTTCTTATTTTTTCCATTTTCATAATTCTTTTCATTGTATAGATGATGGAACAATTGTGTGATTATCAGGTACCTATAATAGGACTCGTTATGGGTGAAAGAGGTGTAATTTCGAGGATTCTCGCTCCCAAATTTGGTGGGTATCTTACTTTTGCGACCATAGAGAAGGGAAAAGTCTCAGCTCCAGGGCAGCCAACAATTGAAGATTTGTTGGATTTGTACAATTTTAGACAGATTGGACCTGACACCAAAGTGTATGGAATAATTGGAAAGCCAGTTGGCCACAGCAAATCCCCCTTCATATACAATGCAGCTTTCAAGTCTGTTGGATACAATGGAGTTTACGTTCCATTATTGATAGACAATGTCAAGAACTTCTTCTCGACTTACTCATCCCCAGATTTTTCAGGATACAGGTTTAGTTTACCTCTCTATATTCCCTGCTATAGTCCCTGGAGTGTTTGGTAGTTTCCTGTGAAAGATTTTTCTGAGAGAAACTTTCTCGGGAAAGGCTTTCTCTAGCCCCCCTTGGGAAAATGTTTACCGAGGTTGAGACTGAAATATTGGGCCGCCCATTAAAACTGTCCCATATATTAAGGACAACCAAACATGGGAAAATTTGTCAACTTGGGAAAGTTGACTAACATTCCCGATGAAGTTTTCCAACCAAACACAATTTATTCACATTTCTAAGTTTCCCTTGTCAGGGTTTTTAATGAAGAGATTTTAGTTTCCTTACATTGCTGTCTCTGTTTGGTAATGGCAGTTTCCCTCTAACCCACCAAAAAAAAAAATAGAGAAAAAAAAAAGAAAAAAGAAAAAAGAAAAAAGAGAGGATTTGTCTTTGTAGACTTCAAAATTTCTGTCTTCTCCTTGTTTACTTAAGTAACAATTATTTGGGATAAACAGTAAAATTGTGTCAAAAATGAATAAGTTCGATGGTCTCATCTTTTTTTCTTAACATACAGCTAGTTATATTAATCCGCATACATCATGGATAGGGCATTGAGATGCTAAGGCCAAGAACCCACCTGCAGAACATTTATTGCTGCTGAAGCTTGCCTTGAGATATTTCATTGATTTGTTTGTTGGATCCTTGTACTGTGGTTTTATTTGGGCTGGTAGGCTATCCTAAAAGAGAAAACTGTTAGAAACATTGAGTGCTATATATTCTTCCTGATCTAGCACAATTTTTTCAGTTGCACAATTCCTCATAAGGAGGCTGCTCTGGAGTGTTGCGATGTGGTTGATCCAGTTGCAAAGGTGATTAATAATTCAATTTTATGGATTCCTGTCTGTCTCAGTTTCTAAGTCTAGTGATAGTGTTTGGTGTCCTTTTAAGTGTCCTACCTATGTTGCATTGCTAATTGCTTTTCTTGTCACAACTTGGTTCCCAGGCAATAGGGGCTGCTAACTGTATTGTCAGGAGAGATGGAAAGTTGATGGCTTATAACTCAGACTATATTGGTGCCATTGGAGCCATCGAGAATGGACTAAGAGGTTCTTTCACTTACCCCCCCTCCTTAGATTTCTATGAAATATATATGAATAGCTAATTAATGAAACAGATGTTTTCTGACTGAATATCCATGGATTTGGATTTTTGTTGATAAAAATTAGTGTCTATGGTAATTTGAATTTTTGTAGATTCTGTTGACAATATTGTTGATGCAACCTTAAGGTCATAGTGTTTTTGTATTTTCCCTTTTTATGGGTGGGCAACTTCTCCTTGGTGTCCTTTCTATCCAACTTTTCATTACTTACCAAAGTGAAAAAATATATCTGGCAATCCAGGCTGGCCTTTTGCATTTTCCATTTGATTTTGTGCTTTATACATATTTAGATCCTTTGTTGTAAACATGAAGGCAGGCTACTTATAAGACTCTGTGCACTGAACATAGATTTAAGAGGTTTTCCATGAAAGAGAGTACTCTTTGGAAAATGTGGTGAAGGTCAAATATCAGGTCCACAGGTTTGGTAGGTGGTGCATGAAGATTGTTTATCCTCCTATATCTTCTTCCTCCTGGGGGTGGGCTGTTAGAAGTCAACTCTGAATAGTTTAGACAAGATCAAATCCCCTTGTGCATTTTAAGGTGAAGAATGGGTGGAGGATCTTGTTTTGGCATGATGTGGTGTAGAGATCAATATCCTGGTTCTTTTTTTTTTTTTTTTTTTCCAGGATTGCATGCTTGAAAGGTGCTATGGTGCAACTAGGGGTAGTTGGAATGTTTTACTTTCTTAAGAAGCCCTTTTGATTATTATGGGGAGAGTTCCTTGAGTAGTCTATCTTTTCTTGCTAATCGTAAGGTGGAAGTCGTGAGTGATGATGGATTATTTTCCCCTGTGACTCAAAAGGGCAGCTCAGTTTATCCAGATAGGGTTGTCCTGAGGACTCATCTTGATTTCCCCACACAAATTATTTGGTGATTTTAAGGCTGCAAGGACAGCTTCCCTTCTGGCTTAGGTGGCTACCAAAGGAAAAGCTCCCACTAATAACGTGCTTGACCTGATAAATTGTAAGCTAGCAGTCATGTTCCAAGGGGAAGAATCAGTTGCTCACTTCTTCTCCTTTGCTGATGGTCATTGTGCTTTGCCGCTTATCTTGTTCCTTATTCGTGGTCGGTTGTGCTATTGGACTTGTCTTTTTCCTTATTTTGCGTCAGTTCGTTTCGTTGCAACTTAGACTACTAAAGATGTGTGCTAATGGCTTTGAGAAACGGTTGAAGAAAAGTTGGCTTCATGGTATTTGGATGATAATTCCATTGGCTATATAGTTTACTACTTGAAAGGAGAGGAGTTAGTCGTATTTGCGGGCAAGGCTACGTCTTACCAAGATTTCGAACTCTGCTTTTCAAGGACTTTACATAGTCGGAAGTCCAGTTCTCAAAATTGGTATAAACTGGCCTATTGGTAGTTTCTGTATAAGCTAATCCTTTGTAACATGTTGTGTGGGGGAATGGTACCTTTTTTTTTTGTTTTTTTTTTTTTTTGGGTGTGAGTGCCTGTTCTTGTACACGGGTGAAGGTGGCATCTTATTAAGACCAATATGTTGATTACTGGTGGCCATAAAAAACATGTATAGTAATCCAAAAAACTCAAGCTTGCTTAGACCTGTTTTTCCTGGTACAAGATTGCTTGAGTAATTGGCTTCTTCAACCCGATTCACTAAGCATAAAAAGCATTTCCTAAAAGAAACATCTGTGGCTGTCAAGGGAAATTGCTTTCTTTGTTAATAGATAAGGATATTTAATGTTCACTTGCAACTTCAACGAGTCTTTCCTAAATGCAAAAGCAAATCATTTAGATTCCATGTTCTTTCTTGTGCTGTGGATTTGTTAGGCCTGCAAGCCTATTACTTGTACTCTATCATGGAAACTTTGTTCATGCATAACTTATCATGATAGATGCTTTATGAGAAATTGGAAGAGTCGTTACTCTTTTAAGTGTTCAGTCAGTGGCTTAGGAATTATAATATCCAAACCTTATATTCATGAATATCCTTCCCTTCCCTTCTGTCATTTTCAATCTGGGGGAAATTCAAGATATGGGTTGTGCATCTTATTAATCAACAATAGGAGCACTGCAGATAAAACACAACATGAAAAGAAATGGAAAGTCAATATCACTACCGATAGACTTCCCAATATTTATCACATATCTCATTTGCAACCTCAGATAAAATTGTATGTGGCTCCAATTTTACGAGTGTTGGCCAATATTTCTGAACGTTCTACTCTTTTGTGAGAATTTATCAGTAGTTTAGAGTAAGTTGAAGATGTTGAAAGTAGAGGCTCTGCACTAGCATTTCTTTGCCTCCAGATACCCATCTGATCATTGTAATTTCTGGGTTTCACGTGGACTTTCATACAACAAAAATTACAAAACTTGATATTTGATTTTACACCATTCTGCTGCATGTGCAACAGCTTTCAATAACGGTTTACAGATGAGAAGTATTTCATTCTGCACCGTCTTTCTGCTTCAATCTTCTCATAATGAAGTGTCTTTCCGTATCTAAAAGTGGACCATTTCCTTACCTTTGCAGGAGCAAATATCAATGTCAATCCAACTGGTTCACCATTGGCTGGGAAGCTCTTTGTTCTTATTGGTGCTGGTGGGGCTGGTAAATCACTTGCTTATGGTGCTGCGGAGAAAGGAGCAAGAGTTGTAATTGCCAATCGTACCTATGGTAATAATTATGAATAGAAAATGTTTCAACTGTTAATGCATGAAGCCATGAACTTGTAGCTGTTTGCTGTCCGTCATTCCTGTATGTGCAATCCTTTCCTCCTTGTCCCTCTTATCATTCATGGTGCACATGGGAGAAGTGTGTCTAAGAGATTTAGTCCATAAGCCTGTAGCTAGTTGTTAGTTTGGAGATTGCAATTAAATTGAGAAATTTTTTAATTTATTTTAACTTCAGGCATACAATGAAGGTTATGCTAACCTACCCAGTTCACTCAAATACTCTTTTTCTAAAATAATTTTAAAGAAGTGAAATAGTGCATTAGAGAGACATCAAGGGGTGCCCCCACTAAAGCCATCTTCCGTCCGGATTGACCCGTGAAGCAAGCCTTAGTTCCAAAAAGAGGGGTGATGCCCCACCTCTGACTCTTGGAGTAGGTAAACGTTAAAGTAGTGGTAATTCACTTGCACCAAAGCTCCTACTTATACTAGACTTCTCACATTGTTTCACAAAGTTGGACTAGAGACAAGCTTAATGTGGTCTTCTTGTGTCACCTACTCACCCATGCACAAAGGGTTGAGAACAAAGGTATCATGCCTTTAAGCTCCCGTGCATGGTCTTAGTGGCAAAATCCAAAACTCTTGTTATTTCCGCCATGAAGCACTATACTCCAACTATGGGAAATTCTCAAAAGGCGGAGCTTGAAATTTTGAATTGACTAGGCTTTGTCCTCCATGATTCGACAATTTCTTTCCTTCCAAACACATGGCCACGTGGCCAAAGGAATCATTTCTAAACTCTAGAAACCTAGATAATCTTCATTCTTCATCTACAATCCACCATCACATCTTTGATGTTAAATGTTGAACCCAACTCACGCCTAACAAAGAAAGAGATAGATGTCAAACAGCCCTAACACCCCCCCCCCCAACAACAGTGTATAAGGAGATGATTCGTTGACAATTTCTCCTAATGGTAAAAGCACTTCCAAGGGCACACTTAGACTTTAGACTTCCAAATGATCTTCATAGGGAAAGGAAGACTAATACCATCACTAAAAAGTTTGTGGTAGAAGCTATTAACAGAGCAAAGGCTTTTAACAGTGCCAAAAGGCCACAATGGGGGTGTTCGGTTGGGAGCTTTTTGGGGTAGCTTTTAGCTTTTTGGACACTGTTAGCTTTTTGACCAAGGTGAAAAAGCTAGTTGAGGTGTTTGGTAACAAGCTTTTCATATTAGCTTTTTGGACCCAATAAGCTAGTTTTCAAAAAGCTACTTGAGGAAGCTTTTCACAAAAAGCTAGTTTACCAAACACTTTCCTGCAATCAGCTAAACCAAACAGCTAAAGTCAAACAACTAATCCAAACAGCTACCAGCTAACAGCTACAAGCTAATAGCTGGTTGCCAAACAGGGCCAATATCTTATAGGGAAATTCTAAGTGGTCACCTTGAACTTTAGCAAATTTCATATAGTGACCTTGTGTTTATCTTTGTCAATGTGTGACCCTGAATTTCTGTAAAATTCCATCTGTTAATTTTGGTAAACCTGCATGTTTTTGTGGGGTGGTGCTAATAACTTATATTGTCGATGCAACTTGTTGCCTCTTGTCTGGCATCCTAATTTTGTTGTTGGGTGCAGAGCGAGCCAGAGACCTGGCAAGTAAAGTCGGAGGGCAAGTTATATCGCTTGCTGAGCTAGAGAGCTTCCACCCTGAAGATGGCATGATTCTTGCAAATACAACACCTGTAGGGATGCAGCCCAACACGGATGCCACTCCAATGCCAAAGGTACCAATTCCATAATTGATTGCAGTAGTTTGGGGGTGTGTTTCATCCCATAGTTTGCATGCTCAGTGAAGCAGCTCTCTCAGTGTACTAGGAGACGCTAACATGAGGCATTTTTACGAGCTTCTTCAAGTCTGCTGTGGTGACTTGCAGAAGAAATTTGTATGTTAATAGGATCAGCCTGAATTTCTTTCATTTTTTCTAAAAAAAGAGTGCCTAGTTACTATACATCATGTAGCGTTTTTTGAGTTGTTCCTATTAACTTGTTCCATGATATTTTAGTGCAAGAAAATTAACTGTGTGTTGGTTTTGCAGCATGCGCTAAAGCGGTATTCCTTGGTGTTTGATGCCGTATATACTCCGAAGGTAACGAGATTATTGAGGGAAGCAAAAGAATCAGGAGCCACTGTTGTTTCTGGGGTGGAGATGTTCATCGGGCAGGCCTACGAACAATACGAGAGATTCCTTGGAACCCCAGGTACTGTGTTGTCCATCTATTTAAACCCTCTGTATTCCTGATTTTCATCGATTTTTGATCACATTAAACAAGTTTTCCCTAATGGGCTTTGCTTATTGCAGCACCAAATGGGCTATTTAAAAGAATTTTGGCAGACTATTAAGGCTGGTTCTGGTAAGTCTTGTACGACATTCCGTCTTTTTCATTGATTTTTGTCTGCTGCATCTCATCTCTGTAGACAAGGGTGGGACCCCCTAAAAAGTTGGCCATTTCTAGACATTTTTTTCTTTTGGTTGGGGAAACAAATGCAGTGAAGTTGCACACTCGCCCTGTTTCTGAGTTTGCTGGAATAGCTAAAAAAAAAGAAAAAGACATGATTAAATTCAACAACGGTGGTAAGTTGGCCCTGGATCAAGCAGTTGAAGGCTATGCTGGTAAAAGTAGTCAGAATCCTGACATGTATGTCAGTCCGTTTTCAGCTTCTCGTGTTACGCCTTTGTGGGTTAAGACGCATGTCGAAAGCATAAAATAGGGAAATAAAATCAAAACTAGGCTCATCTTATATTTTTGATGCCTGAAAGTGAAAGTTGTTACAACCTTGATCCCATAATACTTGTCGGTTAGATTAACTTTTTTTGTCTCATGATGTTTACGTCTTTATAATTTCAATGTAACTTTTCTGAACGATTGCTTTGTTTCTTTCTTTAGAATTATTTTTGTGACACAAAGAGAAGTGTGAGAGAGAAGTATACTTGCAATTCTAACACTCAACTAAATTATTTTCTTTGTTTTTCAAAATTTTAGCCAAGAGGTCCAGTAATATAGGACGAAGGTAGTAATATATTAATATTAAAAACTCTTTTTACGGTGATTTAACTATTGTATTTGTACTTGTAACAGGCAAGCCAAGAGTAGGATGTGATAAAGAGAGGTTGCATTACCATTTTGAGGTTGCTGGTGGAACAGTTTACATTTGTTAGTTCAATAAAGTATATGCTCCTTAGAGTTTAGTGTTTGATTATGTAATGTAGCAACTAGCAACATTCTCTCTAGTATGTAGACAAGCGTACAGCTTTCTTTTGTTTCTCTTTTTCCTCATTTTATCCATCAGCAAACTGATAAAAATAAAAAAATGCACTTCTCAGGTGTATTCAAATATTTCCATTGCCAAATGAAAATGAAATGAGTCCCAATTATTTGATGTCATGCAGTCGAATCTAGAATCTAACATTGAACTCATAAGGTAATGTTGAGTACTACACACATACTTGTAATCTGTTTGGCAAATTATGTCGGTCCTGACATTCATAAATTCGATAATTGCTTCATATATTCATTTTTTTCCTGCAATCTAACACTAGTTAGGACACTGTAGAAAGGAGTTGGATGTTAGTTACTTTTAGGTTTGAATTGAGTTTTTTTGGTAGACATTGTGTTGCTTCTAGGTTTCTAATGCTTACACTTACCATGGTAAAAAAATAAAATGGACATTACATCTTCCAATGCCATGTTTTATTTCAAATATTTGCTATTTAGATTATGTTTTTTCATCAGGTATATTGAAGTTGAATTAGAAATATTGGGTAGTTTTAAATATGTTTAGGTAGTTTATGAAAAGGGAAATTAAATTTAAATAATATGAACTTCGACTCATATATGAAAAGAGTATATTTTATGCTCAGTTGAATCTAGAGAGAGGAAAGAGAGTCTAGCGAGAGAAAAGAAAACCCCCTCCCCCCCCCCCTTTTTTTGGTAATATGTCTCTAGTTCCTATTCCAAATGTAATTTGATAAAACCTAGATCTATTCTACAACCATGGATTCCATTCCACCAAAGCCCCCAGATCCTACTTCTATGTCCAAGCTTTGCAACAATCCTAATTTCTGTCTTCCCTTCTGCTTGTATGGCTCTAGACCTTACCTAATGCTCTATGGCCAAGTCAGTTCTACCTTGTCTCAGACATCTTTCTCAGCTCTCGATATAATTGTGCAGAAACCGTTCTTAGGAATATCTTCATTCCACTTTCTTGCTCAGCAAAAAATAAGCCTTCTTTACTACCGAACCCAGCTTAGCTCGACTTTGCTTGGTAGAAACCGAAAAGTCATTCATCAGAAATTTGGAATCATCATTTCAAGTACAACTTTGAAGAGTCGTTTTCAACAACGATTTGTGAAAAATTAGAGTCAATTTGAACGAGGTCGACGTACCAATCGGAACGATTTGCAGTCAATCTCGTCTGAGTTTCGACTGTGCAAAACTGGTGATATCTCTCCTTAACTCTAGTTTCATTGGTCCTCCTATTGGACGGATGTGCTTTGGTTCTTCTTATGCCTCGATTTGAGTTTGTTTCTAGTCTGTATTTGTTGTCTGTGGTCTTTCCTGGTTGTGTTAGCTTCCTGTGTATTCCCATCTCGTGTGAGCCTCTTTGTTGACTATAAATATGAGACTTCTTGTTTGATGTTCCCCACCCTAGCTCTCATTCTCTACCCCCACTCTAGAACTACCTTGCTTATGTCTTCATCTTCTTCTAGCCTTAACAACTCTGCCCTTAATGAATATGGGAGTGGAGACCTTCTCGACCACAATTCACCTACCTTTTCTGAGCCTCCATTCGACCAACAGTCTGACTGTGTTGTGGCTAGTTATGGGGTTGGAAATCAACCTCCGATAGATCCACAACTCTCATTGCTTCATCTGTAGTAAGGCTAGGAATGTTCAACAATTCAGAAAATAAGCGATTCTTCTGCTCATCAAACTCGTGCTCCCGGTTCATCACCGCTTCTTCATGTTTTTGAGTAGTACATAAAGCATTTGCAATATTAGCTAGGTGAGAGTCCATCTTACCCATAAAACGCCGCAAGTCAGATGACTCCTTATCCTCAGCCACTCTTTTCTTTCCTTTGCCCTTTGAAACAGGTTCTTTTCTTGCTTTTTTGGCAATTCTTGGATATGGTTGAGTGGGTTGAACAAAGTTGTCTCCTCTTCTTCATCATCACCATCACCATCATCATCTTCCTCAAGATTCACAATCTCACCTTCCAAACGGTTCACAACATCTTCAAAATTTTCAGCAGTTGCCCCAGTAGCTCTATCTGGACCGTAAATCTTGTCCAAATCATCAAGGTATGGAAAAGGAACACCCCACAACCCTGTTGCATGTTTATGTTTCTAAAAAAATAAATGAAATTCTAATTAACCATCCCCTCGCAAGGAACTCAATTCAAATATATTCATCGTACAACTCATTAATTATCATTTGACAAAATCTAGTAAAAAAGAAAGACTTACCTTGACAAACTCATCATACGCTTGCCCTTCACATTTGATTGTCTTTGTTGTGTCATCCCAATTGAAGCTAGAGTTACGCAACATCTTTGTTATCACATTGTACTTCTCCCTTAACCATTTTGACTTAGATCAATGTGAGGATATGCCTTCAAGCCAAAAGTAGGGAATTTCTCTTGCATCATACTCTCCAACTTTAGCAGAAAACCACCATTGAAATTTCCTTCCCCTTTATATTTAGGATTAGAACTCAACTCCAACAATCCATCTATAAGGGTATTTGTTTCTTCTGAACTCCAAAAGCGTTTGTTTTTCCCTCTTCCACTTTGAGGGGTTTGATTGATTTCCATCCTACTAGAATCTTGAGAAGTTTGACTATTTTCCATCCTATATATCATAGAAACATAACAATATGTGGACACATATATATAATAGTTTAAAACTTCATACATTAGAAAAACGCACTGTCAAACATAAATGAAAGCAAATGCAACAAGTTCAATTATCATCAGAATAACTCAAGACATTGCACGTCAGAATACAAAA
The DNA here is from genome assembly GCA_029582165.1 of Portulaca oleracea. NCBI lineage: Eukaryota > Viridiplantae > Streptophyta > Magnoliopsida > Caryophyllales > Portulacaceae > Portulaca > Portulaca oleracea. Next base: position 16,642,592 of record CM055868.1, read on the forward strand.
AATAAATAAATAAATAATAAGAAATTCAAGTAACCATTACGTTAGTTCCTATTTGGCCTAGCTCGCCAATTGTTAAACATTGTTTGGGCCAAATTATTACGAAAACTTGTCCAAGCATTGGATGTTTCAACATGTATAATGTACTCAACCTCCCCATCATCATCTTCATCACTATCTCCATCAGAATCTTCGTCCTCAAAATTGTCATCAATCGTATAATCCGTTGGCATATGTTTTCGAATCAAATTATGTAACAAAACACATGCTAGGACTATACGACCTTGGGTGCGTATTGGAAAGAAAGAAGGGCATCTAAGGATACCCCATCTTCCTTTCAATAATCCAAAGCACCGCTCTATCACATTTCTAGCCTTAGAGTGTTTCATGTTGAAATGCTCTTGTGCACTTACTGGTTGTCGATCACCACACTCTTTCAAGTGATACCGATGACCTCTATAGGGTGCTAGGAATCCCTCACAATTCGTATATACAGCATCAACCAAATAATATGAACCTAGAAAAATTTGACAAATAGTTACTTATAGTAGTTTAAGTAGATAATGATTATATTGAAGTATATTACTTATAGTAGTTTAAGTAGATAATGATTATATTGAAGTATATTATTTGCCTATAATGATTACCTTGTGGAACTTTTAATCCATTAGACCTAGATAATACATCTCGAAGAACACGACCATCATGTGCGGAACCTTCCCACCCCGGCAATACATAAGTAAATTCCATATTAGGTGTATATGCTCCTAATACATTCATGGCAAGAGTTCCTTTTCTGGTCCTGTACTTTGATCAATCTTTAGATGGTACATGGACACTAATGTGTGTACCATCTAGGGCACCCATACAATTCTACACATCAGAAGACGTTAATTAATGAGCAATAATATGGACTTATAATATTATTTTTATGTGACAAATAAAAATTTGGATTACCTTAAAACGCTTCCATTGATTGTCTTCATAATCTTCCTCTATAGGAGTAGGGTTCTTGAGCAAGTGTTTATGTAATTTTAGAATCGGAAGAAGACAAACATGAAAGTTTCGACTTACGGTCTCTCCACTTCGATAAAAATATTTCCCTATTGTCCTATTTCTAAGGACATATTCCTTATTAGTATGAGCTAATGTATATAGGAACATTGCCACTATTTCTTCCAAGGACATATTCCTAGTTCCAGTTAAGCCCCCAATATCCGTAACCATCTCACAAAGTATGTTAAAGACACGTCTATTCATACGAAGTTCACTTCTACACCCAATGTCGCTATCTGCAATTAGAGTACTCAAGTTGTTTAACCTACGTCGTTTTTCTCTCCTTATTAGTATATTTCACTCTTTGTGGCTTATGGACTAACTCATGGATTATAGAAATCACAAATACAATATTAAGTAGAATCGTTAACAGCGATTCCAATAGCTTCTTCTTCCTCTTCCTTATTAGCAAGAGCTGGAGAGATGGGGCCATTTTCTGTTAAAATCACAATGTCATAATGATATCATAATTTCATAATTTCATAATGAAGAATGTATTATTATATCTGGATTTCCTTAATTTTTTTCTAAGCGCATATCATTAGCCCTTTTTATTCACTAATGTTGTCCTAGCAACCACAAACATACAAAAAACTTTGATGGAAAAACTTGTGAACAAAACTTGTCCATAAACAACAAATTAAAATGGGTCCTCACATCCCATCAATTGCTACGTACACTTTTTGAATGCAAAAGCTTTATTAATGAAAAATAATAAAGAATTCGTTGGCTACAAACTAGCCTTGCTTTTTCCCATCTTTTGGATACATATGTACATGCACCCATCATCATCATCATCATCATCTCTCTCCCTCTCTCTCTAAACTTTGTGTTTCACATTTGCATACATATAATATTCATTGTCTACCATACTCTCTCTCTCTCTCTTTTATTTCGTCGAATCAATATTATTCACATGTAAAGAATTTCCCACCATCATCATCGTCATCAATCAATAATGGCAAAATTTACAGAACAACAATGGCAGAATATAGACTATACTGATTTTGTTAAAGAATCAGAATTTCTTCATGGTAAATCAAATTTCTTGGGAATAATTGGAGAGGTGATGATGATGATGCCCAGACAAACTCACAAAACAACAATGGAGATAATAAAGACATGACAACAATATTGGGGTTCATCTTGGTAAACATAACAACAATGGAGACCATCAATCAATGGAAACAAGGAGCCCATTAATGGATAAGGGGAGAAAGAAAAGGAAGAAACCACATACCGATCGGTGACTATCACAAGCGAATATGGCCGACAGGTTTTTCGGCGAGGTTCGTTCTTCAGACGGCAATGACAATGCTATGAGGGAGAAGGGTTAGGGTTCTTGTTTGAAGTTGAAACGTGTATATTGGCTGAGAAGGATATTGGGAATGAAAATATTATGAAAATATTTTCTTTTCTATCTTTGTATTATTTTTGAGAATTAGATCTCATTCCCCCCAAATATGAGAGATATGGGATTCCTCTCAAAAGGGAGGAACTTGAAACCCTTGGGTATCAAGTCCTAAACCCTAAAAGGCTCAAACAAACATAAAAATTGGGAACTTGATACCCAAAGATATCAAGTTCCATTCCCCTCCTCCCAACCAAACAAGCCCTTGGTAGTGTCATCAAGCTTGACCAACTTACTTTGCTTCGCTAGTGGGGAAAGTTTGCCCGTATGTGTGTCAACCTAGACATTATTAAGCCTTTGACGGGTAGCCTTAAGATTTTCAATGGTCACTTTGCTATTGTGGTGCCCCTCTACTATGAGGGCCTACATGAAGTTTGTGTTTTTTTGTGGAAGCAACAACTATGCTCTTGATACATGTCCCCAATATCCCTCCCAACAAAAGATTGAGGTTGTTGTTGAAAAATTTGGAGAGCATTCTATCAACCCCCCATCTAACCCCTTTGTCGGTAGTAGCTCCACTACCCAGCCTGCTGAAAGTTGGTTGACTGTTGCCCCTAAATTAAGAGCTAGAAGTGTCAATATCTCTAGATTTGCTAGAGAAAAGCCGCCCCCTACACAACAACCACAAAGCTCTGATTTTGTGAATACTTAGACCCAATAGAAACTTTTTCCCTTGTCAACCCTAGGAAATGGTGTGAACTTTGGAGCTTTGATAGGGCTAAGAGTGGTCGGGTGGGATGAATCGATAGGTGGTAGCGCCACATGGCCATATGACTTAGGGATAGCCCTTTCTTTCCTTCTCCTGTTAACCACGATAACCATGTTGCATAAGTAATTCAAAGTATGATATGGTTGGTTCTTAACTCTTTCGATGATAGCGGGAGAGAATTCATTTAAAAACCTCATGGCGGTTTGCTCTTGAGGATCTTGGAGCTCATTCTTGATTAAAAGTTGCTCAAATTCTTAATTGTACTCGCTCACACTCCTTTTGCCTTGCTCAAGGACAAATAGCCTCCTCAAAATGTCTTGTTTGTATGTGTGAGTGAGGAATCACTAATTCATTAACTTCTTGAGTTTCTCCCATGATGCAATCCATCCTTGATCATTCAAGAAATTCCACCAAAAGATCTTGAAAGATGAACACTAACCGACAATCAAAGGAATTGAAGAAGTAAGCCCAATAAATGATTAGGGTTTCAAAATACCCTTTTCATTTCATAATCAACATCAAAATGTTCATTGGTTAAGTGTCAAAAAAATGCTATCAACATAAGGGAATACATATATATAGGATGAGGAGAGAACCCTTGTAAAATAAGTTGAATATGACGAGGTGGTCACGGGTGTGACATGATGTGTTACAGCTGTGACACTCTTATCTTGTGCAAGGGGCAAGTCAGCAAGTCGGCAAGAAGGTGGTCATTGGAGTGATAGTAAGTTTAACGGGTATGACCTGCATCTGGAGCTCTTGGTCATGAGCGAACAGAGGGTCACAGGTGTGACCCATATGGTCAAGGGCATGACTTCCATCAACGTAGTTTTTCTGCTGAACTTCAAACTTGCATAACTTCTTCGTCTGCACTCCAAATTGACTTTATAATGTATTGTTGGAAGGCTCTCGGTGTCAACTTTAAGCTCCCAAAATCTTAAGAACATCAAAGATTTATAAAATGTGTAATGATGGAAAGAGTGATCGCATGTCTTCTTTTTGTCCAATTTGGTCCACCTTTTTTCAACTTATTTCCCGTTGTTACTCTCATAAGTACAGTCATGCCCCTTGAAAATACCATGTTGTCCCTTCACTCCCAAAATAGTTGAAAATGGCTACCAAAACGAGGTCCGAGCTCAACCTGGGGAAAAATATAGAACCCTATTTGGTTTTTATTATCTGAGACGCAATAGTGTAAGGCAATACGGATCAGACTCCCCTTGTTTGAGAAGACTTGTCCTCAAATGTTGGGGGTTAAAATCCAACCGCATCCGCATGCAAGTACACCTATATGAACTCCTTTAGCTGGAGCAAGATGACACTCATCATCCCATTATTCTTGAAGATGTAGCAGTTCTTGAAGGAGATGAGCATTTTGTGGCTAATGGTTAGTGGTGGTTTAAATGAGGGATGAAGGATGGAGTTTAGGGCACAACTAAGCCAGTGTACGAGGCCTCCGATGGAGTCGTGATGTAGTGGGGTAATGAGGGTGTAATGGAAGTTGGTAACTCAAACTGAACCGTGTGGGGATCGGTTCACTTTTGGTTCGCCTATGGCCACTGGCTCGCTTCAAGCCGCCCTCTCCTATCCTCGAATCTAACCCGGTTTCAATATCCATTTCATGGTAGGTACGGGTCCTTTGAGGGTTGTTATGGCCATCAAGGGGAGCGGTGATCTCTTCTACGAAGACCCGGACCATGGAAAGACATCTTAGGTCTTTTTTAGACTATTCCCGAGCCTTCTAAGGGGCTCCGGGACCATCGACATGAATAACGAGGCTGAATCAAGGCATGTAGTCATTCTTTCGATCATAAATCCATCAATACAACTCCTATGAACGTCATATTTGGGAGCTTAAAGTACACACCGAGAGCTTTTCATCAACATATTATGGGCCTATAACTGAGTATGGATGAAGAAGTTATGCGAGTTTGAAGTGCGACAAGGTCCTCGCACCCGCAACAAATCTGGGCCACGGTGGTCGCACCCATGACGAGGACGTAACATTCGCGACCCTGCGCGATTTTGGAATCGCCTCCTTCACTCCCCAGATTCGTCGCGCCCGCGATGGCATTGTTTTTTATGTGCTTTTTTGGCTGAAACAACTGCGTCTTTGATAAGTGCATTATTTGCACTTAGTTTTAGGTATTTTAGAAGCATAATCATGGTAATTTTTGGCTAAAAAGGTGTTTAATCTTCCCCATTTCTCTATTTACGCTTGGTCTTTGCATTTTTGGCGTTGATTTTCAGGTTTAGGGCCAAAAAGGTGATTTTTGGAGCAAATTTGGTAAGGCCAAGGGCACCACGGGCATCAACTATTGTTGATAAGACCGTGGTAAAAATTTCAGCCAGAAACGAGCAGGAAATAGCGAGACAGCGCCAACCACGGGCTGCCCGTGGTGACAACCACGGACCGTGGTTGATGCTGTTTTCTCGCGCTGGCGGTTATTCTCACGGAATTAATTGGGGGAAAAGCGCGGACAACAGTTTATCAATTATTCTGGGCAGAAAAGAGAGAGATTAGAGAGGAAATTCTTCACCAAAAACACCTCCATTCATCAAGAATCAATTCGAAGACATTGAAGATTTGGAATTCAAGAAGAAGCACGCAACACTCTTGTGAAGTTCTTGAGAGAATCCTACGAATTTCTCCTTAGTGTTTGCTTTACTCTTCTCACTTTCTCTTCCTTAATTCTAGAATTGATTACATGTTTAGAACGCATTACTTGTTTTCAATGAATACTTGTGAGTATATTTCGTTCTTTCTAGGGTTTTATGAACCATCAATATGGAGTTTGATTAGAAATGTTTTAGTTTGTACTTGAATTCTCAATTGAATCAATGGAAGATTGCGTTTTTCTTGCTTACGAATGTTCTAAAGGCCTTGGATGTTTGTAATTCAGAAATTAACCTAAGAAGTACCGAAAGGTGAATTAGGGGAATTTGACCACCAACCCTTCTACCTAGGCCTACGAAAGTTGAAAAAGGAGTAGTAGACTAGGGAGTCATTAGATAACCCGACCTTGCTTAGACCTTCAATTCTGTTTAACCTGAAAAGCAGACGAAAGTTGTGGATTAGGTTAGTCAGAATAATTCTATTTAGCATCGAAAGGGCGATAGAATTTAGAGGTTATCGATTCTTGATTCGTTTGAGTTACTTTCTTGTGCAGGCTTTAATCTGGCTTTCAGACCCTGTTGTTAGGTGAGTAAAACTCTAGAAGTCTTCATCCATCGAACTACCTCGAGTTAATCCTTTCTTGTCCACTTTAGTTCTAGTTAGTTCATTAGAAATCATTAGAAAAATCATCGACCCGATTGGCTTAGCAATGAAGTAGAGGGATAGTTCACCGTGCGCTTGCGGCCTTGTCAAGTTTTTGGCGCCGTTGCCGGGGACTTTGTCCCTAGTAGCCATTAAGCGAAGACTCTTAGATTGACTAAGCTGTTTTTTTTTTAATTTTATTTTCTTTCTTTTTCTTTCCTTTACTTGTGATTGATTATGTTTCATTTCTTGTTTTGCAAGGTACTCTTGGTGTATGCAAAAATCTCCGAAATTTGAGTTCGACCCCGAGATTGAACGCACTTTCCGTTCTCGGAGAAAGAGGTTGCGAACAGAGAAGGCTAGCAAGAGGCAAGAGAAAATGGCCGGTGGAGAAGCACAACCGAAGACATTGGAACAATACATGGCCCCAAACGTCACAGATCCTCCCACGACCATCAACCCTCCCAACATCGCCAACAATGACTTTGAGCTGAAGAACTCTTTGATTAATCTGGTCAAAGCTTCGCCATTTCGTTGTCACCCTAGTGAGGACCCCAACCGACACCTTTGTATCTTCCGCCAGGCATGCGATACGTTCAAGGCGAACAGGGCTTCACCGGATGCAATCAAGTTGCGGTTGTTTCCATTTTCCTTGGAGGATCGAGCATGGGAATCGAGCATGGGAGTGGCTAGACTCTCTTCCGCCGAACTCCATCATCACTTTCGAACAGATGGCGAGCGCATTCCTTAACAAATATTTCCCGCCAAGTAAGCTGACAAGCCTTCGCAACCAAATATCCACCTTTGTCCAAGAGCCGGATGAGAACCTGTACGAGGCTTGGGAACGGTTCAAGGATCTACTTCGCCGGTGTCCACATCATGGTCTTGAGCCATGGGTGCCCATCCATGCCTTCTACAATGGAGTGGATGATCAGTTGAGGGCGATGATTCTCGCAGCAGCTGGGGGGAACATCATGAGCAAGGGAGTTGATGAACTCCACACTCTAATTGAGCAAATGGCGTCCAACAGTCATCAATGGTCCAAGCCCCGTTCCTCGAGAACGGGAGGTAAGTATGATGTCGATGCCATTTCTGTTTTAATTGCTAAAATAGATGCTGTGACTCAGAAGATAGACCATTTGCATGTAAACCCCAATCCTCCCCTACCGTGTGCTTCTTGTAATTCATTTGAGCATGAGACCTTGTTTTGTCCTGTTGGGTTAGCTACTCCCGAGACCTCGGACCAGACCAATTATATTGGAAACCCAAGACAGAACTTTGACCCATACTCTAATGTTTACAACCCGGGATTAAGATATCATCCTAATTTTTCCTATCGGAATAACAATCCCACGGGACCGCACCAACAACAACAGACCCAAAGACCACCCGGTTTCCAAAGACAAGCCCAACCCCAACCCCAACCTCGACAAACCCAAGAGCTTGACTGGAAAACATTGGTGGAACGTATGGTTGTGTCTCAAAATCAGCAAGAAGAGACTATCAAGCTTTTAGTTGATAGAGTTGACCAGTTGGCCACTCACAACAAAATGCTTGAATCTCAGATTGCTAGTCAGGCTAGTACTTCCACCACTCCTCCAGGAAAGCTTCCTAGCCAACCTGTTGCGAACCCAAAGGACCAATGCAATGCCATAACTTTAAGAAGCGGGACGCAATGGGCGGGGCCTAGGGCTGTGTGTGATGAGCATGTTGTTGTTGATGTGCATGATGATGATGTTGCTGAGAATGTAGTTGACGTTGAGAATGTTGTGAATGATGTGAATGCTGATGTGAGTAATGATGTGCATGAAGAGGTAAATGTGCCTCCTAAAGAACATGTGATTGATGTTGATGTGGAAGTTGAGAAAGAAGTTCCTAAGGATGCAAAAAGAGTTCCCCAAAGAGTTTACACTCCACCCTTGCCTTTCCCTCAAAGATTGGCTAAGGCTAAAAGTGATAAGCAATTTGGGAAGTTCTTGGAGGTCCTCAAGAAACTTCATATTAACATTCCCTTCACCGATGCTCTGTCTCAAATGCCTTCCTATGCTAAATTTTTGAAGGAAATTTTGACAAACAAGAGGAAGTTGGAAGAGCATGAGACAGTGGCATTGACAGAACAGTGTAATGCCTTGCTCCAAAATAAGCTTCCCCCGAAGCTTAAGGATCTCGGTAGCTTCACCATTCCTTGTGAAGTTGGAAAGATTTCCATAGACCGTGCATTATATGATCTTGGTTCTAGTGTGAGTCTTATGCCCCTCTCTTTGTCCCAAAAGCTTGGTATGGGTGAACAAAAGCCCACTACCATTTCCCTCTAGTTGGCCGACCGATCGGTCAAGTTTCCCATAGGAATATTAGAGGATGTCCCCATTAAGTTGGGTAGCTTCTTTGTTCCTGTTGACTTTGTTATCCTAGAGATGGAGGAAGACACCCGTACCTATATTATTCTTGGTAGACCTTTCATGGCTACGGCTGGGTGTTGCATTGATGTGAAGAATGGTAGGATGTCCTTTAGTATAGGAGGTGAGAAATCCGAGTTTAATTTGTTTGAAGCTGCTAAATTCCCTGCATTTTCTGATGATTGCTTTAGAGTGGATATCATTGATTCCATTCTTAGGGAAGATTGCACTAACGTTCGTTCTCACGATCCTCTTGAGCTTTGTTTGTTGTCTAACAGTAAAAACCAGGATCACGATCCCGAGGTTGCCCATTGTGAGAAGCTCTTGCAGGCATCCCCAGAAGTTACACCAACGCTGGAAACGGTGGAGGTACTAGAGGTCAAAAGCAACAATAAGCAAGCTTCGAGCGAGAAGGAAGCTCCAAAGGTAGAACTGAAACCTCTCCCTTCTTCCCTAAGGTTGAAAGAAGCTTTGATCACTGCGCCTATTATGCAAGCCCCGAATTAGAGTGATTACGCATTGGGGGCTGTTTTGGGGCAAAGAAGAGATGGCAAGCCTGTCGCTGTCTACTATGCGAGCCGAACTATGGATGAGGCTCAAGTCAACTACGCCACCACGGAGAAGGAGTTCTTGGCGGTCGTTTTCGCCTTGGAGATGTTTCGACCATACTTGATCAACTCCAAGGTGATTGTGTTTACCGATCATGCCGCCATTCGACACCTCATGAAGAAGTCGGACTCTAAACCTCGGCTTATTCGCTGGGTGTTGTTACTCCAAGAATTCGATTTGGAAATTCGGGACAAGCCCGGATTGCAAAACGTGGTGGCCGATCATCTCTCTCATTGGAGGATGTTCCGAAGGAGACTCTTCCTATTGATGATTCCTTCCCGGAAGAGAAGCTCATGGCCGTGTGTACCCCATTCATTCCATGGTATGTCGACTACGTCAATTATCTTGTGTGTGGAGTGTTGCCACCGGACTTGTCATATCAACAAAGGTGAAGAGCTTTATTTGGGAGGAACCACTTCTTTTCAAGCTATGTGCCGATGGGGTTTACCGGAGATGCATTCCAGAGGAAGAAGTTCAAGGGGTGTTACATCATTGTCATTCCACTACCTATGGTGGACATTTCGGCCCCGATAAGACCGCTTCCAAGGTCTTGCAAGCCGGCTTCTATTGGCCGACCCTCACCAAGGATGCAAGGGAGTATGTGTTAGCATGTGATCGTTGTCAACGGATGGGTAACATTTCCAAGAGGCACGAGATGCCACAAAGCGGAATTCTTGAGGTTGAGCTCTTCGACGTGTGGGGAATAGACTTTATGGGTCCTTTTCCTCCATCTCACAAGAACCTCTACATCCTTATTGCTGTGGATTACGTATCCAAATGGGTGGAGGCGATTGCATCTCCGACCAATGACTCAAGGGTCGTCATCAAATTCCTCAAGAAGAACATTTTCGCTCGATTTGGCACTCCTAGAGCCTTATTGAGCGATAATGGTACCCATTTTCGTAACCGGCCGCTAGAAACTCTCCTGAAGAAGTACGGGGTGTTCCATAGGGTGGCAACACCTTACCATCCTCAAACAAGTGGGCAAGTAGAGCTTTCGAATAGGGAGTTGAAGAGAATCCTCGAGAAGACGGTTGACCGATCTTGAAAGGATTGGTCGTTGAAGCTTGACGACGCCTTGTGGGCGTACCGCACGGCGTTTAAAACTCCCCTTGGCACCACTCCATTCCAGTTGGTGTATGGGAAGCCGTGTCATTTGCCCGTGGAGTTGGAACATCGAGCATTTTGGGCTGTCCGTACTCTGAATTTTGATGCAAAGGACACCGGTGAGAAGCGAATGCTTCAATTGCAAGAATTGGAGGAATTGAGGTTGCAAGCTCATGAGAGTTCGAGGATCTACAAGGAAAGGACCAAGAAGTGGCATGACAAATTCATCTTGCCAAAGAGGTTCAAGGAAGGCGACACGGTCCTTTTGTTCAACTCAAGGTTGAGATTATTCCCGGGAAAGCTGAATCCCGGTGGTCTGGGCCATTCCAAGTTATGAAAGCATATCCTCATGGAGCTGTGGAAGTTTGGAGTGAGTCTACCGGCATATTCAAGGTCAACGGGCAGCGACTTAAGCCCTACATCACGGGCCAAATTGAGGAGAAGGCCACATGTTATGTCCTCGCCGATCCCGTATGACTTGAGGTATGTATCGTCTAGCTTAAGACGTTAAATTAGCGCTTCTTGGGAGGCAACCCAAGCTTTTTAATTACTTTTCATTCCCTTTCATTCTTTTTGTCTTTTATAGGAGTTTATCTTTCTTACTTTTCATTTTCTTTCCCCTTTCCTAGTTTTCTTATTTTCCTTAGTTCATTTCATTTTCGTTTTGTTTCTTTTCTTTGATTTTTCTCTTGTTTTAACCGTGTTTCTCTTTTGTATAGTGTGATTTTTTGTAAGTAATTGTGAAAAAAAAAGAGAGAGTTTGAGGGAGTGAAAGAGTTGAGTTTGAGCAAGGAAATTAGCAGGGAGGAGTTGGTTTCTAGGGTGTTTTGGTGGTTTAATGAGTGAAAAGTGTTTGAGTTAGAAAGAAGAAGAAAAATGAGAGTTTGAGGGAGTTGGGGGAGAAAAGAACGGTAAAGTCATGAGTGAAAAAAAGATAGAAGTAAAGGGGTGTGGAAGACGTTTCAAGAACTAGCTCGTAATGAAGTTCCATGGCCAATCACGGGCTGCCCGAGGTTTTCCCCTCGGACCGTGGTAGCCTGGACTTCATTCGTTGAAGAGAATTCAATTTCCAGCGCCAACCACGGGCTGCCCGAGGTTTTCACCTTAGACCGTGGTGGCTGGACATTTGTTTAAAAAAAAAAAACAATTTCGCAAAACTCCCAGAACCAGCGCCAACCACGGGCGGCCCAAGGTTTTCACCTCGGTCCGTGGTGGCTGGAAATCTGCTAAAATTTTTTTTCCTGCGTGACCCGAGCGAGCGCCAACCACGGGCTGCCCGTGGTGGCAGCCACGGACCGTGGCGGCTGGGTTCGCGCAGAATTGGCTCGTTTTTTCCCCTTTTGTCACTCAATCCCTTCATTCTTCCTTCTTCCCTCACCTCTATTCGAGCTCTAACCCTAAAACCCACCTCCATTTTCATCCTTGCTCACCATCTCCATTCTACTCCTCCTCTCATTCCTTCTTCACAAACCCTAAACCCTAACTTCTTCTTCTTCATTCATTCTCTCACCCATCTTCATCCCCCACAGATTCGAACCCTAACCATCTATCCCAACCCTAACCACAGATTCGAACCCTAACCCTCGCCCCACAACCGACTTCCACAACCCCATTCACCCACCACATCCACCAATTCGAACCCCAACCACCACATTCACCTTCACCCTTCACTCCCATTTTTCCAAAAAAAAAAAAGTTCACCATTGTTAAAGCTTTGAGTTTCCATGGCACCCAAAAAGAGAAGAACTGATGTTGCTGGGTCCTCCAACGCACCAAATCCGAGGGAGCTTCGTGCTCAACGAGCCGCAAACCGCGCTGCTATGGAGCAAGGTAATGATCCTATCCCTTTTCATTTCAATAGCCCAATGCATACTGCCAATTACTTGCGTTTGAGAACCCATGGTTTTGTTGCTACTCGATATGTTGATGATGCTTTGTTGCAAGCCATGAGTGTTTTGGATGACATTAAGTGGTTGTTTGCTAGAGGGGGGATGGGTGATTACCTAACTATCAAAGAACCTTCCTATTCGGACTTGACTTTGGAGTTTTTGAGTACCCTCTACACCGAGGTTCAAAATGGGCGTAATTTCCAAGAGGGGATCATTAGGTTCCGTTTGCGTGGCCAAGATTATCAATTGAATTTGAGTACTTCAATAGCATGTTCCACCTCCCCCGTCCCCTTGATGCTAGTGAGCGTCGTGTGCCTCCGAGGTATGACCCGGATTCTTTCTGGGAAATGATCTCCGGGGAGTCACATTTTGACTCTAGTAGGTCAAAGGCGACTGAAATCAAGAACCCCGTGATTAGGTTAGCTCAACGCATCTTCGTGAGCTTTTCACGAGATGATAGCATGAATGTGCCTCGGGTGGCAGAGTTGTTTTTCATGAAGAACATGTATGAGGGTAGGAAGATGGATCCTGGCTCTTTCTTAATTACACATCTTCAAGAGGTAGCTAATAGGAAAAAGGGTAAGATTACCTGCGAGGGGATTGTCACTAGGATTGCAAAATCTCTAGGGGTCATACCGAATGAGGAGTTTAGGATTCCCGGGTCTGAGAGGCTTGACCAGAGCGCCTTGACCACCATGCTCTTTATTGTTTCTAGGGGTGGTAGCATTTACTGGAGGTACCCTAATCGGCAGCTCATGCAGTTGCCCAATGTTGCCCGAACGACTATCCAAAACCGGGCCAACTTCTCCTTCCTACCGGGAGGGGATGGAGACCCAGCTCTCCTGGACCTTATCGTGTATATATGATCCTGAGTCCAACCATGATGAACTCCAATCCCCTCAATCACCTGGCCCTTCCTCCTCCCACGCCTTCAACATGGATGACTTTTCTATTGCACTTCGCGAGATCCGCGACGAGCAAACCTCCCTTTAGGGAGTATGTCCGATCGGAGCACACTGAGCTTCGGGGCATGATTGCGTCGCAAAACCAACATTTGACTAATATGAGCGAGTGCTTATCCGCGATGCGTGGTTGGTTTGAGAGCCATGGAGCTCAGATCCCTTACCTTTACCCTCCGCCCCCTCCTGATGCGTGATGTTTGTTCATTGGCTTTTCCTTCCCCCCTATGATTGTTTGCTTCTGTTTAGCATTGAGGACAATGTTGTGTCTTAGCATGGAGGGGTAAGTTAGTTTTGTGTGATTTGGTTGTCTTGTTGATTTGGTTGTCATGTTTCGATGATTGGTGATAATTTTTGGGAGAATGACTTGTGTATATACATTTGTACATATCTTTGCATCATGCATATAGTTTGCACAGCATATAGCATATAGTGGTGTTTCATTAGTCTAGGTGTGTCCTTTCTTTCCTTTATTTTTCTTGTTTTTCTTCATAGGTAATCATTTAAGCATGTAGGTTGCAGTTAGTTTAGTTGCATTTAGTTCATCCAGTTAGATTAGTAAAAAAAAAAAAGAAAAAAAAGGAAAAAAATCAAAGAAAAGCCAAAAAATTAGAAAAATCATGCAAAAATTAAAAAAATTAGAATAGCTTTAGGATTAGGTTAGGTAAGCCTCCAGTGATGATTGTAAGCTAGGTAGTATTTCTTGTAGCTTTGTTTAGCCTTTGCGTAGCCCGTTAGTGACTCAAAGATTTGAAAATAAATTTCGAAAACATCTTGATTTGGGATTACATCTTGATAGTGAAGATTTATTGCCCTTCTTGACCCTTTGATGTGAGCTTAGCATTTGTATGTTTATGTTCTTTGATTGGTTGTTGAGCACAAACCTGTGAGACCATTAAGCCAAAATGACTAATCATTTTCATTAGTCTCATATTTCCATGTGTGACTCAACCTTGGTTGCGATCTGTAGAACTTGTTTTTCATCTCTTTGAAACTGCATTTTGCATCATGCATTGACAACATGATTGAGACATTCATTCGCACTTATTGTAGCTACATAGCCAAATGGCCACCCTATTCATGTAATTGTCCGCCTTTAACCCTTCTTTAGCCTTTGAGTACTCCGTTTTCTTGGAATAAACCGAAATTATAGCCTTGGCCAATTACATATCTACCTACCTTAAGCTATTGCTTGGAGTATATTGAGTGTGGTTGATGGGGGGTTACTTGTGAGTACATTTGCAAAACAATATGTTGGGAAAGTCATGAATAGGAAGTGATGAGGTTTTTCTCACTTATGTAGTATCAATGTAGTGACTATGTTCGTAAAGCCCGCCAAGTTTTGTACTTGATTTTTCATATGATTCGCACTTGTCAATCACTTGCTTCGAATCAAAAGAAGAGAGAGAACAATCTAATAGCAAATAAAAAAAACAGAAAAAAAAAACAAAAGAAGAAAAAAAAGTAAAAAGTAAAAAGTAAAAAGAAAAGAAGCACAAGTGTGATGGCAAGTGAGGAGTCTAGTAAAGAGGTGGTTTCTAATAAATGTTTCGGGATTGTTATGATTGTTTAGGGGCGAGTAAGGTTCAATGACATTGAGTGAGGTTGGAAAAGTATAACTCCAAGCTTGGCTTCGAGCTCCACTTATCCAAATATTTTCCGTCCCTTACCCCTAACCTTAGCCCCGTTACAACCCTTTCAAAGACCTCTTGATTGTCATTTGCATTTTGCATATAGCGGTAGAGAATCGAGATGATCATCAAGCATATAGTAGATTGTTTCCTAGGCTAGAGTATTGAGAGAACCAAACATCGAATTCATTTTGAAAACACATGAGAGGAGTGTTTCCACATCCCCAAAAGTGAGAATTGCTCTCAATCGTTTTAGTTTCATACTCATACATGTGTTCTCTCACTAATTCGGTGACGGAAGGGTGACTAATTTGATCTTGATAGTGTGATTCCCCTAAATCCTTTTCAAAAATCTCCCTCTATCTTGTGCTAAAATGTTTTAATCGCTTTTGGGTTGTGCTTTGGTTGGACCAAGTTGCTTGAGAGTTCTGCTATTGCTTACCTGAGGTGGCTTGTATATAGGATGTTCGAGTCCCTCTTTTCTTTTTCTCCTTTTGAGTCCATTTTTCCTAGTTTTGAGTCTAGTACTTGCTTGGGGACAAGCAAGGTTTTAGCATGGAGGGGTTGATAAGTGCATTATTTGCACTTAGTTTTAGGTATTTTAGAAGCATAATCATGGTAATTTTTGGCTAAAAAGGTGTTTAATCTTCCCCATTTCTCTATTTACGCTTGGTCTTTGCGTTTTTGGCGTTGATTTTCAGGTTTAGGACCAAAAAGGTGATTTTTGGAGCAAATTTGGTAAGGCCAAGGGCACCAGGGTCATCAACTATTGTTGATAAGACCGTGGTAAAAGTTTCAGCCAGAAACGAGCAGGAAATAGCGAGATAGCGCCAACCACGGGCTGCTCGTGGTGACAACCACGGACCGTGGTTAATGTTGTTTTCTCGCGCTGGCGGTTATTCTCACGGAATTAACTGGGGGAAAAGCGCGGACAACAGTTTATCAATTATTCTGGGCAGAAAAGAGAGAGATTAGAGAGGAAATTCTTCACCAAAAACACCTCCATTCATCAAGAATCAATTCGAAGACATTGAAGATTTGGAATTCAAGAAGAAGCACGCAACACTCTTGTGAAGTTCTTGAGAGAATCCTACGAATTTCTCCTTAGTGTTTGCTGTACTCTTCTCACTTTCTCTTCCTTAATTCTAGAATTGATTACATGTTTAGAACGCATTTCTTGTTTTTAATGAATACTTGTAAGTAGATTTCGTTCTTTCTAGGGTTTTATGAACCATCAATATGGAGTTTGATTAGAAATGTTTTAGTTTGTACTTGAATTCTCAATTGAATCAATGGAAGGTTGCGCTTTTCTTGCTTACGAATGTTCTAAAGGCCTTGGATGTTTGTAATTCAGAAATTAACCTAAGAAGTACCGAAAGGTGAATTAGGGGAATTTGACCACCAATCCTTCTACCTAGGCCTACAAAAGTTGAAAAAGGAGTAGTAGACTAGGGAGTCATTAGATAACCCGACCTTGCTTAGACCTTCAATTCGCTTAACCGAAAAGCGCATTTAAAGTTGTTGATTAGGTTAGTCAGAATAATTCTATTTAGCATCAAAAGGGCGATAGAATTTAGAGGTTATCGATTCTTGATTCGTTTGAGTTACTTTCTTGTGCATGCTTTAATCTGGCTTTCAGACCCTGTTGTTAGGTGAGTAAAACCCTAGAAGTCTTCATCCATCGGATTACCTCGAGTTAATCCTTTCTTGTCCACTTTAGTTCTAGTTAGTTCATTAGAAATCATTAGTAAAATCATTGACCCGATTGGCTTAGCAATCAAGTAGAGGGATAGTTCACTGAGTTACTAGACCAAGTCCCTATGGGATCGACCTTGACATTGCTACGATAGTACCTGTGCGCTTGCGGCCCTGTCAGTCTTAAGGGGTTTATTTTCTTTGTATAAATAGACCTTTTCCATATTTTTTAAGGGTAAATAGAGTTGATATAGTTAATGAAACTTTGAAATTTTAGACTCAAAAATCCTCTCAATTGGAGAGTTTGTAATTCTGGGTTTTTCAAACCCTATTACAATGAAAGCTAATCCTTTGGGTGGAAATGGGTTGTGATTTCTCTTTTTTGTGAGTGAGTGTTCTACCTCCACTCTTTGTGAGATTTCTTGGGTGTTTGAAGACTCTTTGTTTGTGGAAGATCCTTTTTCAAGTGTTTGAACATCTTAGTTCAATTTAGTGAGTTTTTGTCTCTTTAGAGTTGTCCATATCATTTAATTTCATGTTTATCTCCATAAAACTCAAAACCCTAAAAATTTATTTTGTAGTGTTTATGAGTTATATGGGTGGATTTCCATAATCCACGTGATTATCTATAGACCCTCCCCCATTTCTCTCCACAAACATAACCTTCCTACCAATCAACGCAGCATGATCAACCTCCTCTTGGCTCACAACCATACTTTCATCCTTAGCTTTTCCTTGAAAATTCTCCATATAAGGACTCAAGTAGTCAAAAGCAAGTCGACGTTCTACATTAAGCACAACACAACTCCCACGATTTACCAAAGTTCTCAATACCACCAATCAACATGCCAACAATCTCTTCTAGTAACCAATGTCTGCCAAATAGTATGCCCGTCACATTCAATGAACTCATGGCACTCCAACCGTCATGCAATAGTACTCAATGAGTGTTAACATAATTGGTGAGTCCAAGTGTAACAACCCGGTTATATGGTCAACGTGTGGCTTAAAGGGTTTGAAATGAGTACCTATATCACCAAGTTGCACCTTATTTTAAGGTAGTTTATCCGTTGGGAACTCCTCAGTTAAATATGTTTGGCTAGGAGTAGTCTCAAGATGAGTGACCTCCTCGGAAGTTTTCCCAAGTAGTGTGTGGGCGATGATGAAGTACGCTGGATAGACTCGTAGTGATTTGTGGGGCCAGTCAGTGATTCTTGAAGCAGTTATCGATAATGTTCGCGCCCGAGAGGAGACCGGGGGGGGGGGGGGGTTCCACCAAGGCCCTTGCTAATGAATGTACAAGAATCAAGGTAAGATGAACTTCAATTTTCTCATTATGCATCAATTGATCACCAAAATTCTTAGCATACCACCCAAATAAAAAGGGTCATGAAACCTCAATACCAAATGATCATCAAATAGCTTATCGTACCAACAAATACTATGAAACAAAAAATATCTCCCAAATAGTATAAATGACTCGTTCAAAGATTCAACACCACACTATCCAACATCCAAATGTAATTCAACAAAATTTCAGCAAAGGGTCTTTACATACAACATTCTTCTTATGGGGAAAATAAAGAATCCCTATATCTTGAATGTTGAGAGAGAGTCATCTACATGGTTAACTCCTTCAGTAGTGCTCCCGAGATGCAATGGAGCTTTTCGCTGACAAAGACTAGAACACTTTGAACACTCTGAACACTCACCAAAGGTAGAGGAAAACAATCATCAATCTCTTCTTTCCCCATTGTGGCTTTAAGGTTAGTAGACAACTCAAGAGAACATGTGGTATGCTCATGCTCTTCTCGGAATAGAGTAGACTCTCCAGGGAACAATTAGGGATCTCCTTCGGAACTGATTTACACCATAGCTAAGAACATGATCCAAAGGTATGGAGAAACTGTCATTATTTCTCCTATCTCGATGGAAGCTTCAAGCGCACCAGTCATCTCATGATACATTGGAGTCTTATCTAGGGGTGTGCATTATTCGAGTTTGAACCGAATAAACCGAGAACCGAACCGGTTCGAACCGGGTTAGGCCGAATTGGTTTTTATTCGGTTCGGTTTTCGGTTTACATTTTCACCCTTATTCGGTTTTCGGTTTTCGGTTTATTCGGTTTGACTCCTTCTGGTGAAAGTCCCGTATGAATGTGTGCATTATTCAATTTTGAACCGGATAAACCGAGAACGAAATCGAACTGGTTTATTCGGTTTTCGGTTTGGACTTTACCCCTTATTCGATTTTCGATTTATTCGGTTCGGACCTGTTTTGTTCGGTTTTGAACCGATGAACAGCCCTAGTCTTATCACACCCTTCATGGCAAGCAGCGAAATGTATGGTGTGATCTTCCTCCATAATAGGTTCATTACTCCCTTATAGCGAAACCTTCGTATCTTCAAACGCCAACTCATCTTCTAGAACATTTAGTTAGACATCTTCCTGTAGGACCTTGGAAAAAAATCCCCGTTTAAGAAATTGTTTCGGATGCGCTACTTAATAATCGGGAGCCGAGTAAGGTTGCTTAATCCTTAAATAATGATATTTTTATTTTTCGAAATTCATTTTCGAGGTGGTGAAACTTTATTTATTTACAAATCCATTTATATTATTAAAATACTCGAAATTGCACAAAAATATTTTATTAATGGCTTATTATCGGCCCATTCCCGAATTTGGGCAAAAAAGAAAACACATGGGCCGCCAGAAAATATCAAAGGCCGCATAGCCTTTGATGTTTTCATGGCTGGGCCTTGCGCTCCCTCAGCCTAGAGAAAATGGGTGAAATTATCAAACGCCGCATGGCCTTTGCTGACTTATGTGCCCATTTTCTCTTGGGTTGGCCTTGGATTGGTGAATGTGGAGATATTAAGTCATTTTTAAATATTCTAATGCAAAGACGTGTATTTTTAATAATTAAATAGGCTATAAAGTAAAGAAAGAGTCGCCAGCCGATTTAAGGAAATCGATAAACCATAAAACAATAAAAATGACTCTGGTCTACGAACCTGATTTTTAAGTTCGGGGGTAAGGTTACGAATCCGAGAGTTAAAAGAACTCTCGAATCCGCCTGTTAGAAAACATAATTTACTAAAATCAAACTTGAAATGAAGAGAGCGGGGAGAAGTTTAATGCATTTCGCAACATATTCTTGAACATGCAATATAAAACAATGAAGTTTTCTTTTACAAAAACCGTGCAAGTAAGAGAATTAAAGCAGGGATTACATGATTAAATACAATGGTAACGAAGAGGCAAACCTTGCTAGGTGATGGATGAGATGGAGATAAAGATCGATCCCTTGACTTGACCTCGGTTTGGAGCTTGGATGGAAGGATGTATATGAGAATGGTTAGGAGAGTGGTATAAGAATGATAATATGGTGATGATGAGAGTGATTATGAGAGAATTAGAGTGGGAGAATGGGTATAATGGAGAGAATTTTGAGAGAGTTTTGGCAATATGATTAAGATAGTTGGTTATGAATGAGTGAAAATGATGAGGTATTTATAGGTGGAGAGGTGATGGATTTGGAGGGAAAGATGAGAGACACATCCCAAAAATCATGCCCCTCCCAAAGGTCATGCGACTTTTGATCATATTCTGGTCAACCAAGGTCAATCACGTGTGATATGATCAAGGGATGTGCATGGAAAATTCTGGCGCCAAAAATCAAATAAAATCATAAAGGGCACGGATCAGTGACGTGGCGGATAAAGGCGGGCTGCTACTCCTTGCAAAAGTCATGGGGCTTTTGTCAATTTCTATAGGGCTGGATTCGCTTGCTGGGCCAACATGTGAATTAGTAAAGGCTATGCGACTTTTATGGTGTAAATGCGGGCTGACTTGATCCATTGGGTCTGCTTTGTTGACTCCATGGGCCCAGTGACCCATTTTGGTGCTCGCCCCATTGATTTGCTGAGTTTTGACGGGTCAAGATTTTGTCGGTGCAAATCCCGGTGTCTATAGAGAGCCCCACTTTGATCCAGTCCGAATAGAACGAAGATCAAAGTAGTTTGACATGCTTGGAAATGAATGCTGGCAGTCTTTGCGACGGTGACGCCTTTTAACGGCGTCCTAAGTGAAGGTGGTCCCTTTTAGCGGGTCCGGGCAGCAGCAACCTTTTAGCGGTAGCTGGATGAAGGTGGTCCCTTTTAGCGGGTCCTGACGATAACGACCTTTTTGCGGAAGTTGGATGATGGTGGTCCCTTTTAGCGGGTCCTGACAACAGCGACCTTTTATCGGCACCTGTATGATGGTCCCTTTTTGTGGTGACCGGGCGACATCAACCTTTTAGCGGTAGCTGGATGATGGTGGTCCCTTTTAGCGGCGACCGGACGACAGCAACTTTTTAGCGGCAGCTGGATGATGGTTGTCCTTTTTAGCGGCGACCTGAAAAATACAAGAAAATAAAGTATTAGTTTTCCGAAAATGTAAGAGAGAATATTGGCTCAGATATTTACCTGAGAGGATTATGAGCCTCGAAAACCTTGGGCCGCGAGCTTTGGGCCAACAGTTTTGGTCTGTGTGGGTCAAACGACTTTATTTTGATGGACTGCAACAAGCTCGGGCCGCACATTCGGGCCATGGTTTGAAGGCTAAGTGGCCTACATTTTTTATTGATGGACTGATGAGGGAATTTGGGCCGCGAATCTTGGGCCATGGGTGCTGCAAAGGGCAGGCGGCTTTTGATGATTTTTGGGACACCACCAACGCCCTCCACCTTCCTGTGGGTGAAATGACCGTGCTGCAAAGGACTTTTTCATGATCATGGGTCTTCCTTGGGGCGGGCAAGATGTGACCTTCCATGTGGACATTCCCCCTGCAGTCCTGAATATGCTAGGTCCAGTGATAGCACGTCTTCGTCAGGGACAAGGCTTGTCAAACCTCTCTTATGTGCATTTTGAAGCAGCCCTTCGTGATGCGAGCATCCAAGGTTTTCCTGAAGAGAAACACCGCTTCATTTTTCTTGGCGTATATCCTTTATGCAACCCTCTTTGCCAACCGTGGGGATAACGTTGTCTTGTCGTGGTTCTCCAACCTTTTGAATTTCGACAACATTCAAAACCTGACTTGGGGTAAAAGCGGCTTATGCAAACTTTATTCACGGGCTTCGCCGCGGTGTAAGAGTTTCGCAAAATGATGTACCCATCTTCCTTCACTCGGCTCAGACTCGTTTCCAGTATGACCCTTTCTTGTGGAAGGTGCTCGAGGTACTTACCCGAGACTCTTCTCACCAATTATTGTCGATCTCCTTTTCTTCTTTTTCTCTTTTTAACATTTTGTTTATGTAGTCCTGGGCCTATGAATACATTTTGTCCTTGAGTGTCCAATCGAAAAGGGGTAGGGCAATACCAGCCGCTGAGCGTTGGATTATCGAGGGTATCCTTGGGAAGAAATATAAGCCGGGGACACTCGACCTTGTTCGACGCACGCTGGACAACTTTACTCCGGTATTGCTTCACACAAAATGATTTTCCCTTACTTTTCTCTGCATTTTAATCTTAAATTCTTTTTTTTTTCCTTTTGCCGGCTCAAGTGAACTGGCATCCATGGGTCGGTTTCGACGTGAATGGGTTGCCTACCCCATTGCACTTGGTAGAACATGACACTCGCCTTTGCCTCCTGATTGACGGGCCCTCAGGTTACGTGTGGTACTTGGGAGAAAGAACCTCAAGGCAGATCATGGGACGCCATCTTGGCCTCATCCCCTTAGATCCTCTAGAGAATATGTTTGAACCGTGGTGTATTGACCCGGACATTATGAGGGACATGGTTCAAGGTTAAGACTTCGAGCAATTCATTAAGGACGTCCCGCAAGATCAATTTGATGAGGAATACGATCGCTACCTCAGTCGCTTAGCTCCTAGAGCGGTACGCATCTTTCCCTCATCTCTCTTATCATGCTTTTGCTGATTCTAACCACAAAAACTACAACTGGGGCCTTATGCCAAGGTCCCCGAAATGGAGGTTCCGCCAGGAGAGGAGAAAATTGGTGGTTTCTTGGACGTGGAACATAGCAGCGAGTGTTCCGCATTACAGGAATTCGAACAGAAACTGATAACCTCCGTTCTATACTGTTTCTGTGTCATTCTTCACTTTCTTTGTGAATAACCCTGGTTTTACCTTCTTTCAGCCAAGGTGGCCAACCTTTCGGCGCATTGTTGAGGAGTGGAGCACTATGAAGAAACACATTAATCAGGTGTTCACTGGCTCTGGTAGATATCAAGACAATGCAACTAGAGGCACAAATATGGAGGCCGATGCGGAGTCCGCTCCTAGGGAATCACCAGACGCTCAAATGTGTTTTTCCCTCGCGTAGAGCCCCCACGCCGCTCTTCAGTAGGGGAGTATTCTTTTACAGGCCGATCTAGGGAAGAGGTTTGTGGATCTTCTCGTCATCCTTTGGCATATGTACCGGAAGGTCGTGGTAAAGGCATTCTGGTTGAAGGCCAGAGTTCATCCCGATCTCGTCGCAGTAGGTCCGGTTTCAGAGGTCGTCGTCCAAGCATGGAAGAAGACATGGCTCAGATGTCTTTGGAGGAGCCTTTCGATCAACGGGGGCGTACCACGACGCCGGGTATGGTGGTGACACCCAGCCTCCTTCATATTGGGTGGAGGATACTTCAGAGTCTAACACCACCTATAGGCCTTCACATTCTCGCTGCACTTCTGCTTCAGTGCGTTCTGCTCGCTGAGGTCGAAAGATAGTGGTGAGGGATCATTATTTAGGTGCATCACTTGGGTTTTCTAGTGCCCAAGCCCTAACGGATGACACTGCCTCGCATCCTGCACCTCATGCTACTCCCTCCTTTGGTTCTGATTCTTACTCTGCAAGATGGCCTGTCCCTACTCCTGAGATGGGCCCTTCATGGCCCACGGGCCCACAAGAGTGGACTGCGCCTTAGCATTCTTGGCTAGGAGGGTCTACTTCTTCTAGTTGGCCAGCCCTCGGTCATGTGACAGAATATGCTTGGTCGACTCCGTCTTTTGGTTGGTATATCCCAGAACATTCTTGGTTGGCGGCTTAACAGGAATCTTCTAGATCTTCGCCTTCGAGGACATATCCTCCCCTTCCAGGAGTGCCCTTATCTGAACCATCGCCTCTGAGAAAGCCTTCTCCTCCGGCATTCTCAAGCTGTAATCCCACACTCGGTCTTGACTATTACTCTCTGGATACTTATTTTGGCATTGCGGGTTCCTCCAACGCTGAAACTTCAAGAGTTGGTGATGACCTGGTAGAGGACAGCGGCGACTCGAGCTCTCTAATGTGATAAAACTTATGCAATTCACACTCTTAGCATTCTTTTATTTTTATTTTAGTATCTTTTTCTTATTTTAATGAAAGACTCAATGTATGCACAACTCTTTATGTTTTATTAATGCATTTCCGAATGTGATTTTCTACATGATGGGATTAATCCCACAAAAATCCCACTTCCCCAAAAAGAAAAGAAAATAAAAGAAAACATAAAAACTTAAGTGTCGGAGGAAACTCGAGCAAAAAATTTATGAATCGAGTATCATTGGGCCAACAACAAAAACGGAGACATAAGAGACACACGACTGGGCCCTTTAATTAAAAAAAGAGAATGGCCCATCTGACTTCAAAGGCTAGGCGACCTTTAATTGTTAACAAAAAAAACGGGCCGCTTCAAAAGCTAAGTGGCCTTCGCTGGCTGAAGGTGGGAGGAATGGGCCAGGCATGGACGCACGCGTGCTGCATTGGAACAGCAAAGGCTAAGCGGCGTTTGCTTTTTTTTATGCGCGTTTTTTTTAATTTTTATTTTGCTAGCCATTGGTGAAAGGCTAGAATCAATGGATTGATGATCAACGACCATATGACCGTTTTTTTACAATTTTTGATCCATTTTGAGCTTGGTTGATGGTGTATAAATTCTCCTCCTTATGTATGTGTACCTCACTTATCATCTTAACTTTGAGAGCCTTCACAAAAAGTCACCAAAATCTCTAAAATTTCCATGGCGTTCGAGAAGAAGCTTGCCACCTGGATGAGCACTTTGTCCAAGGAGGAAAAGAAAGAGCTTGGGAGATACAAACTAACGAGCCTGTTGAGCCTTCGGCAAGTGAGAGTAAACTTCGATTTCCTTCGAGCGGCGGAAACTTTTTGGGATATGAAGATGCATGTCTTCCGTTTTAACATGAAGGAGTTATGCCCGCTTCCAGAGGAATGGTCCTTTATTCTCGGGACGAATCACTTTGCGTCACCGACGACACCCCCAACATCACTTGATGTCAGTAAACATTACTGGGAGCTTCTGTGTCTTCCTTCCCGTGTCATAGGAAGTGCATTATTTGGCAGAATGGTACACTTCCAAAATATAGTTGAGTATTTTCAATCCCCTGAAACTTTAGAATATGGTCTAGTGATACGAGTGCGAGCACTCGTATTATGTCTTCTCGGAGAATTTTGCTTTTACCATGGTGGTCAAAGAAACGGTCCGGCAAACCTAATACAAATCGTCGAAGACATGGCTCGAGGTTATAACCCGGTGCCATCGATGTTGGCGGAAACCATGTTGGGCATGGATGATCCTAATCCGAACATGAGTTTCGTGGGAGTCTCTTATTGCTGTAGGTACCTCCTTCGTTTTTTTCCCCCTTTATTTTTGTGATAGAGGAACAAGCCTCTACTGACTGCATAGGCCGCCTGACCTATGCTGTAAAAAAAAAATTATTTTTTTCGTTAGTGTGGGATAATTGTTATGCAATCATAACCCTTGCTAACTTTGTTGAACAGATATGGTTAATGGAACATTTGAGTCTTATCGAAGAACCTCGAACATCCTCGGCATTGGCAAATTATTGTCAAAGGAAGAGGAGATATACCAATCTTCCCTCAATAGCGGAATGGATTGCGTTCCTAAAGGAGCCTCGCGATATCATATGGTGGATTGAATGGTGGCATATCTCTGAATATGTGACTCGTGATTCACGCAACGCTTATGTTTGCATTGCCGGTTTGACGCATATGACATATTACTTCCTGAACTGATGTAAGAAAATCATTTTTGAACTGCTGTGTGAAGCCCCCGAGAAGTTGAAGCTTTGTCATTCAGTAACAGAGTGATTGCTGAAATATTGGATGGGAAATTTTTGAACTGCTGTGTGAAACCCTCAGGGCTCCATCGAAGGCACATGTATCCCAATATGCCGACTCTGGCTATTATGGATGGAAAATTGCGGCTTTTGAATCTTGTCGTGCTGGAGAGGCGAGAAGAGAACAAACATCCGTGAAGGAGAGACTAGGCCCTCATACATCGATAAAGGATCAGCTAGGCGCAAAGGCCTCAGCAAAAGACCGGCTTGGTCCTAGGGTCGAGACGCGAAAATCAAGTAGGCGAGCATATAGGCCCAAAGACAAAGAGGGAGGCCCAAGCAAGCCCAGAGACATGGAGACTGACCACGAGACTACTGGCGAAGCAGACAAGGTAAAGAAAGAAGGAAAAGAATGAAGGAAAAGGAATGGGAAGAATGAAGGAAAAGAAGTTATTTTGCCAAAATAATCTTTCATTTAATTTTGTCTTTTGAACTTTCTTATTTACAAGCAATGTACTTGCATTATTAATGAAATAAAAGACATTCTTCGCAACTGTTGTATTTTTTGCAAATTTTGTCTTTTATGAGCACTTAAATATAGACCAAGTGTCTGAAAGTTGGTTTTCTAGTTGCTTGGTTATATTAAGTGTAATATTGCTTGAGCTGATCCAAATTAGTGTGTTGAATCACATCTTCCCCACCCATAGTAATAAGCCGAGCTGCTCCTCCTGGTAAAATGTCCTTAATCATATAAGGACCCTTCCAATTAGGTGGAAATTTTCCTCTAGGGTCTTGTATGGGTGCCCTCATTTCCTTAAGCACCAAATCACCTGTTTGAAGTGCACGATTCATCACTTTTTGTTAAAAGCACGGGTGATCCTACTTTGATATACTTGCACGTTATGTAACGCCCTTAATCGCCTTTAATCCATCAACATCAACTCTTCGAACCTTGCCCGAGCCCATTCTGCTTCTAGTAATTGACTTTCTGCCATTACCCATAACGAAGGGATTGCCAATTCAACTGGTAGGACTGCTTCCATCCCATATACCAACGAATATGGTGTTGCACCTGTAGCAGTTCGTATAGAGGTGTGGTATCCCAATAAAGCAAAAGGCAATTTATTAGGCCAATCCTTGTAAGTAACAACCACCATCTTCTTAATGATTCCTGCCACTGTTTTGTTGGCAGCTTCCACAACTCCATTAGCTTCAGTCCGATAGGGCGAGGATCAATGATGCTGGATATGATAAGTGGCGAGCAGTGTCTCAACTTCCTTCCTTAAATGGCTTCCATTATCACTGATGATTTCATGGGGTACTCCATATCTGCATATGATGTTCCGAAGGATGAATTTAGCCATTTACTTGGATGTGTTTGGCATAGGAGGCTGCCTCTACCCACTTAGTTAAATAATCAATGGCGACCAAGATGTATACATGTCCTCATGTCCCTGTTGGGTGTATCTTGCCAATGATATCGATACCCCATACGGAGAATGGCCATGGAGATGTTAAGGTGGTTAGATATAATGGAGGTTGATGTTGTAGATTGGCGTATACCTGGCCTTTATGACACCTTCGAACAAACTCCAAGCAATCCGCTTCCATAGTTGACCAATAGTAACCGACCCTTTGGATTTTCTTCACTAACATGCGCCCATTCATGTGAGGTCCACACTCTCTTCCATGCACAGTGGCCATGACCTCTTTTGCACTTTCAGCATCTATACACAACAAATTGATGCATGTAGCCGACTTCTTGTACAAACGATATTGGATCAAGCAGTATTGTGCTGCTAAGGACCTGATTGCTCGTTGTCCTCGGGCATCCAACTCAGCCAGATATTCTCCTTTACAGAGAAAATTGTATATGTCGTAGAAGCATGCTTTAGTATCAACTTCTTGTGACTCCATAGTGCAAACATATGCTGGTTCAAACTGCCGCTCTACTACCATAGGTAGTTGAAGCGTACCTGCTAAGATTGATATCATTGAAGATAATTTGGCTAGAGTGTCGGTTACCTCATTATGATCCCTAGAAAGGTATTGAAAACTAATCTTCTCAAACTAGTCGGCGAGTCCCAAGAGCTTCTGCTGATATGCCATAAGGCATTCATTTTGGACCTTCCAGGCTTCCACACATTCTTAGCCTGATTGATGATGAGGCTAGAATCTCCAAAGACCTTTATATGGCGTACTCCTATGGTCAAAGCAGCTTGTAAATCCTTTATGCATGTTTCATATTCTGCAGTGTTGTTAGTAGCATCGAAATCTAGTTTTACTGATACAGGGACATGTGCCCCTTCTGGAGAGATTAACAGGACTCCTACTCTGCAACCCATTTGATTGGAAGCTCCGTCGAAATACATCTCCCATGTAGTCTCATTAGTGAAAAAGATATCTTCGTCTGGGAATTCCAAGTGAGTGCATGGTGGTTCCTGTGATGGGGAAGCGGCCAAGAAATCTGAAAGAACCCGCCCTTTAATGGATTTCTGAGGTAAGCACTGAAGATTGAATTCTGAGAGCATGACCACCCATTGAGCGATGCGGTTGTTGATAGTAGGTTGTTCCATGATGAATTTGATTTGGTTATTCTCGGCTATGACATATACAGTATGTGAAAGCATGTAATGTCTCAGCTTCTTGGTGGCCCATACCAATGCAAGAGCCATCTTCTCTATATCAGCATACCGACTTTCGTAGTCTATAAATTTCTTGCTCAAGTAATAGATGGCGTTGTCTTGACCTTTTATCTTCTCAGCCAGCATAACCCCCATTGCGGAGCTGGTTACTGTAGGCACAAGGACCGGTGGATGCCGTAAATAATCCTTGATTTTGTCAAAAGCAGCTTGGCGTTGATCATCCTATTCTATTTTACTGCCCTTCTTCAGCTTCTTGAATAAAGGTTCGCAAGTGATGGTGAGCTTTGAGATGAACTGGATGATGTACTGAACTCGTCCTAGAAAACCCCTTATCTCCTTCTCTGTTCTAGGCGGTTGCAAATCTTGAATGGCCTTTATCTTTGAGGGATCCACTTCAATACCCCGTTGGCTAACTACATAGCCTAGCAACTTTCCAAAGGATTGCACTTTGCTGGATTGAGCCTCATTTTATACTTACGAAGTCAAAGGAAGAACTTGCGGAGATTGGGTATATGCTTTTCCCTTGTTTTGGACTTGACAATCATGTCATCTACATAGACCTCCACTTCCTTATGCATCATGTCATGAAGTAGAGTGTTGACAGCCCTTTGATATGTTGCTCCGACATTCTTGAGACCAAAAGGCATGACCACATAATAGTATGTTCCCCACGGCATGGTACACAAGGTTTTCTCCATATCTTCTTCTACCGTCTTAATTTGGTTATAACCGGCATATCTGTCCATAAAAGACAAAAGTTCATGTCCGCAAGTGTTATCCACCAACACATCAATGTGAGGTAGCGGGAAACTATCCTTGGGACTGGCTTTATTGAGGTCTCGAAAGTCCACACACATGCGCACTTTCCCATCTTTCTTAGGTACAGGGACGATGTTGGTAATCCATTCAGGGTACTGAACCGCCTTGATGAACTTGACCTTGAGTTGCTTGATCACCTCCTCTTTGATCTTCTTAGCCCATTCCGGTTTGATCCTCCTAGCCTTTTGTCGCACCGGTTTTACATTAGGGAGCAAAGGTATGGCATGTTCTGCAATTTCCCTATCAATTCCCGGTATATCCTCGTAAGACCATGCGAATACATCAACAAATTCTTTGAGAAGTTCTGTGAATGCTAACCTTTCCTCCTCTGTGAGCGAACTACCCAACTTCAACTCTCGAGGTTGTTCTTCTGTACCCACATTTATAGTGAAGGTGTCTTCCAACACTGCCATCTTGTGCTCATGTTCATTAGAAAATTCTTTTAAGGGTTCATTACATTCAAGATTACTATTGGCGCAGCAGTTCAAGAAAGAGGGGAAAGAAGAATCACAGTAAGCAGAAATGTTCATCTTATTGAATGCAGAAAGAAGTACATCGCCAGCAGAATCAAGACCGTCCTCATTTGACTCTAGACCCTTAGGACTTGACTCTATGATCTTAGGAACAGACTCTCCTACAGATAAAATAAAGTTATTTTCTTCAGCATTGACCCATGAGACCGCATTAGCTCCTCCATCTTCAGTGATCATAAGGCTTGAGCCAAAGCCTAGATTGGATAGCGCAGCGATGACAACGTCAGCCTCAAACTTCTCTTGGACGGCTTCTTGTCCAAACAACATACCAAATATGTTGCTCCCAGCAAGGTGAGTGCACTCTAATGGTGGCTGCTTGTCCCGGGCGGAAACAAAGACAGTAGCCATATTAGAGGAGCAGTCCTTAAAAATCTCTAATCCAGCAATTTGAACTCCTTTGTTCTTGAGGTAAAATGGTTTAGGGAACCCATAATAAGGGAAATCATCTCCTTCCCTAACAAATTGTCCATTCAGAGTGAGCGGATAAGGTTTTGTTTGGAACAAGGTTGGAGGATTATCCATCCTTTACTGCTCAGCTATGGCCATTTTTTCCAATTTGACCTCATTCTCAGTTGGCTTATACCCTAAGCCAAACCTTCCTTTTTGCTTGAATGTCTTGATCACAGGAGGAATCTTGTTCTTCGGGTTCTTTCCTAGTGGCATTCCAGGAAAGTAACCTTATTTCTTGAGAATAGAATGCACTTTGGGGTTTGAGTAGGGATCGAAGTCGAAAGGAGCTTCATCCTTGCTCAAAACTACCACAATTTCAAAGTTGTGAAACTCTTCATCCATTGAACTATGCTCCACTTCTATGGTTAACTGCTTGGGAGTAAAGATAACATTGATAGGTTCTCCCGAGATGGTGATTACTTGGCCTCGAACCATCATTTGCACTTTTTGGTGTAAGGTAGATGTTATAGAGTTGCATTCATGAAGCCAGGGCCTTCCTAGAAGCAAATTGAAGGAAGTCGGGATATCTAGTACCACGAACTTTACATTCCAAGTGATATTGCCAGTAGTGATGGGCAACATTATAGATCCAACTGATTTCCGAGGGGAATTATCATAAGCTCGGAGTTGCACACCATTTTGAATCAGATATTGTTGCTGAACTCTCAACTTTTGTGTCGTTCTCCAAGGGCACACATTCACAGTTGTACCATTGTCGACCAGAACCGATGGAATAGTCTTGTTGGAGCATTGCACGGTAAGGTACAGAGCTTTGTTATGGGAAGCTCCTCCTTGAGGTAGATCTTCATCTCCAAAGGCAATTATTCCCTGGTTGGTGGTCACATGAGCGACCACGGATTCAGGGGACATTGTAGGAGATATTGTTAGTGCAGTAAGGGCATCTAACATCGTTTGCCTATGAGCTTGCGATGTGCACAGCAATTGCCAAATGGTGACCTCAATTTTGGTCCTCTTGAGTTGGGTGAGAAGAGGATCTTCTAGAGGAACCTGATTGTTGTTGCCAACCATTGGTGTAGGGACAGCCACTGGGGTGGTAGTGTTCTTGTTATTGTGGCGGCCAGATCATGTAAGGAATGCCACACCGTCCGATGTTGGCTCATCGCTCTCAATCCATTCTTTTTCAGAGTGTTCATACTTGTCATCGTCGTCGCTATCCCAAATGCCATGGATGAATAAACCTTCATGAAATCCAAGTATTTATAGGACAGGTTGACCCACTTCAACAATCAAAGAGGAAGGGTCAAAGCTTGAATCTTCACAAAAGATAGCATTCGTATGCTCAGGCATAGGGTTATCTTGGTTATTGGGCTTCTTAGCAGCCTTTTGGCATCAGGAGTGTCTCCGCCCTTATCATAACTTCTATCTTGTTTTTTAGCGACCAACACTTTTCAGTATCATGTCCTCGGCAACGATGGTAGCGGACTAGCGGCAGAATTGGTTGGCATCCCAATTCCTACCCTTAATTTCTGGCTCCTCTTTTGGTAATGGCAAAACCAAAATACCCTTCTTGACCAGTTGATCGAGAGCTTGAGTATAAGGAACATCCAATGGTGTGTAAGTCTCATACTTCGGCACAAAAGGACCTTTGCGCTGGATGGAGTTAGTCTCAACAATTTTAGGAGGGTGGCTAGCTGCACTAGTAGCCCTCCTATTGGAGCTAGATCCTTTCCAACCAAGCAAAGTAGGCTTGTCATTGTGCATTGCTTCTAGCTGAACACAAATGTCCTTCAAGTTATCAAAATCCTTGATGACATGATATCCTAAATGCTTGGATAAACTGCTCTTTAGCCCTTGTTTGAATGTGGATAATTGCAGGCGGAGAAGGATGGTCTCATTGATGTGAGACAATTTGGTATGCCACCTTTCAAAATAGTCCAAGAAGGATACATCGTCCCTCTGCTTCATGGTGGTTAGGTCGTCCATCGTAGCTTGCTTCTTTTGAATGCGATTGTAATGGTTAATGAAGGCTTTGAATAACTCATTCTAGTCGGCCTTGACTTGAGGTGATAGAGCATGATACCACACTTTGGCTTCAGCATCTAGGGTGAATGGGAAGAATGTGGAGTATAAACTGACATCGATCCGATTTAGCGGTGCCAATCTGATGAATTCTTCAATATGATGAGTGGGATTCTCATAAAGTTTAAACTTGATGTTTGGCACCTCGATCTTGTCAGCGATCTTCAGAACTAGCTGAACAGGCAAAGGTACCTGCATGTATTTGTCGGCGAAGGCTGGCATAGTGTTCATTGCTTTGATGATGCTTTCCAGCTTTTGTTCAAGGGCCTTAACAGCGGGGTCCCTTGTAGGCTTGGGTACTTCTGAAGTATTAACCTTTGTTCTGGATGATTCTACTCCTCCGGAATCTGCTGGTGTTTTGATGATCAGCTCATGTTCAGATTCGTATCCATGAATCTCTTCATCATCTTCCTCAGTATTCAGCCCTAACTTAATACTGATTTTGGTGTTTGCCTGTAGCACACCATCCATCACTTGTTGTTATTCATTCAATCTTTTCCTAATCTTCTACTCCTGTTCTAAAGTGCTAGCAAAGACCAGGCCTTGCATCTTGGTGTAAAGCTCCTCTAAATGCTTCGTGAAATTAGCCTCAGTACTCTAAACCGGAACCTCTTGGAATTGCTTTCCATACATGATGTAGTCACGAGTTGCAGATGGATCGTAATGAGGATTTGGAACCAAACTGTCGGTACGCAGATCTCTAATGCGGGCTCGCAGTCGAGCACCAATTTGTGCATGTATGGAAATTCATAGTTAGACACTCGATGACACTCTCCGACACATACGTACTACCCAATGCATGCATGCTCTAAGGGATCTATACGACCCTAACAGACTCGACATCTGTATGTTGATACAAGGGACTCACCCACTTTTCGGGAGTGCTGACCTAACTCTATATGGACCTATTAACAGAACATTATAAAGGGCCGAATAAAGTCAGACATAACGACTGGATCATCAGTTGAAAGGCACAACTCAGTGTTTTTCAATTTGGATGGGCCTAATCCACATGCCGACCGTTTTAAAGAGAATCCGTAACTTGGCCCAACAACTCAAACAGTTCAAACTATGTTGGCTATTATGCGAACTAGAAGAATGTTCGACAAGACTGATGACCCATTTTTTATTTTATTATTATTTTAACTCAAGGGAAATGGATGTTGTAAAAGACTGAATAAAGTCAACAATAAGCGAGTATATTGAATATATAACATTTAACACCATATAAGCTCATGAAAGCTTGTGCAGTTCACTAGCAACAATCCTATATGTGGAGTTGCTAACTTTGATTATAGGTCAGGGGTTCGATTTTGTTTGAGCTCTTTTATCTTTTTCTTTTTGTATCTAAACATTTAAAGGGTGGTAGTTAACAAATGTTTCTTTTTGTATTCAAACACTTAAAGAAAAAAGTTTAGGTAGAAATAAATTAAAATGACAAAACTACCTTCAACTATTGTTAAGTTGTTAGTTCCAAAGTCATTTATTAAGAGTAACAGTAGTATAATTGTTATTGGAAATGTGATAACTGCGTTTCATGACTAAAATTTTAGGGGTTTTTAATAGTGAATTAGGGAGAGTTTTATGTGTGAACCTTGATTTTTATTCCAATTTCCCTATCACACTTGCACTACAAGATGGCAGGCCCCCCCAGAACGACCGTTCAAGCTAAATTGTGACCGTTCATAACGGTCTTATTTTTGTTACCATGTTGTAGTGTTGGTGTTGTTGTTTTTGATGTGAATTTGTAGGTTTTGAGGCTAAAACACCAACTTTCTCTCAACTTCAGGCAAGAGTGAATATACCATGGACCTCTACATGTCAAACCCAAACCGTGGTACAAATTTGGGACGGAAAGGAGCAAGGAATGCAGCCTGAATGGCGGTGGCCACCTCAGGCGGCCGCGGTCAGCTCGACTCCTTGTGCCCAACTCATTTTTTTGCGAAGGAAAGAAGAAAGAAACGAAATAGTGGCAACCTCGGGCAGCCCGTGGTGATCACCACGGTCCATGAACGGACTGTACGGACTGTACGGACCGAGGCGAACTGCCTATGTAGAACGGTTGTTTTCGCGAGTAGAAAAGGAAGGAAACGACGGTTTTTCAAGGGGGATTCAATTTCTATCAGTTTTCCTTCATTCTTTGGCCGTCAAAGAGAGAAAAGAGAGCCCTAATACTTCCATTCTACTCCTTTTCCCCACCATCAAGATTCAAGACCGAATTGAATCAAGAGAAACCAAGATCAAGATTTGCAAAGGAAATGAGCGACGTTCGCGGAGAAGGTTCTACCCCGGGATCGAAAGCCTCGACGGGCTGTATTCTTCGCAATTCTATTCTTTCTTTTCGATTTCCTTCTTATCTTTAAGAATTAATTATGATGTTTGGAACTTGTGTCGTGTTTTCATTGAATATGAGTTAGTAGTTTCTTTGAATTCTAGGGTTTTGCAACCTGAAACAATGTAGTTTGATTGATTGTTATTAGTTTGTGCATGAATTCTTGATTAGAATCAATAGAAGGTTGTGTTTACCATGTTTATGAGTATTCTTAAGGCCTTGGATATTTGTAAGTTTGAGATTAACCTAAGAAGTACTGAAAGGTGAATTAGGGTAATCTGACTACCAACCTGTCTACCTAGGATTGCGAAAGTTGAAAAAGGAGTAGTGAACTAGGGAATCATTAGATAACCTGACCTTTTGAGACCTTCAATTCTGTTTAACCTAAAAGGCACACGAAAGTTGTTGATTAGGTTGTTTAGAATAATTCTATTTAGCATCGAAAGGGCGATAGGATTTAGAGGTTATCGATTCTTGATTCATTCTTGAATGTATGATTGTGCAGGCTAGGTTTTAGTAATCGAACTCGTTGTTAGGTTAGCATCTCCCTAGAAGTCTTTTTCTCTTGATAGATTCTTTGATTGTTTTTTTTCCTGCTTTATTAGTTTTAATTAATTGTTAGATCTTTACAAAACCCAAAAACCTGATTAGCTAAGCAATCGAGATAGAGATTAGTTTATTGTGCTGCTAAGTGAGTCCCTGTGGGATCGACCTTGACGTGCTACTACGTACACCGTGCGCTTGCGGCCCTGTCAAAATGCAAATGAGATAAATAATATTACCTCTGTCCCATTATATTTGTCCATCTACCTTAATTTGGGAAGACCAATGTGTATTGGAAATTGAGGTTAAAAGTGTGTGAGTTACCTAAGCTACCCTTACTTTAATTGAAGATAATAGTTGTTGGGATTGTAAAAAGTGATAGATGAATTTATTAATTAGGGGTAGAAAAGGAATTACAATTGTTGGGATTGTAAATGGGACAAATATGTTGGGACAAAGAAGTTAGATAAAAGGACGAATATTTTTGGACGAAGGTAGTAAGAAATAAAAAAAAGGTTAGTTAAGTGGACAAATAAAAAGGGATGAAGAGACTATTATTTATGTGAATTTGAGGAGATTCTTAAATGTTTGAATGAAATTTGTTAGTGCGTTAGATTTATGAGTCGTGTCTTGTGTATGTTTGTAATTTTAATTTTTTGTGGACATCACTGACTCTGAATCCTATATTCACCACTGACTAGAGCAACAGCAAGCCCAACGATGTTCCCACCGTTCGATTGAAGAAATTAACGGGTCAAGGTTCGAAGAAGAAGAAAGGTGTTCGGTTGTTGACAGCAACCAAAGCCATAAACTAGTTGTTCGATTGTTGACAGCAACCGAAGCCATAGACTTAGGGTTTGTTCTTATTTTGTTAAGTTTAGATTTCTAGCATTTTAATTCAAGTGTAGTTAAATGCATGTTAGTTCGGATCGATTTTTGAATTAATGAATTTGGTTAATTTCAAATTCTTTCCTTCAATATCTAGGTTAGTTGCATCGAATTTTCTGGGTTGCTTTGTATGTTCATCTTCTTCTCTTCTTTGATTGGTCGATTTTGCATGTGTTTTCTAGGTTAAATTTGATGTTTTTCGTGTGCTTTTCTTCTTCTCTCGATCTCTAATTTCTAATACATGTTGGAATTTCTGGGTTGTATTTTCGTTGAAGGTCAAATATGGCCAAGTGTGCCTCCTCTCCCGGCCCGATCTCTAATTTCTAATACATGTTGGAATTTCTGGGTTGTATTTTCGTTGAAGGTCAAATATGGCCAAGTGTGCCTCCTCTCCCAACCCGAGTCCAGCTCATTATGGGCTCAGTTCCAAATAATTTGATCATTGCTCAATTTTCAGTCTCTCTTTGTTATAAATCTTGATCAATTAGATAAGTTTCCGTTTTGGTTTAATTTTGTTCATGTTCTTCGCTTCTCTTTGAATCTAAATGCATCTTTCTTTTTCTAGGTTTGAGTTTTGTTTGATTTCTTATGGAATATTTCTTGTTTTATTGGTTTCTTGTCTCAATTTCTCAGCTCAGATGATATGACTTGGGCTAAGTGTGATCTTGGTTCTTTATGCACTAATTCTTCTTGATTTGCGTCCTTTATTCCTCTTCCCTTTCATTTACATGTCTTTTCTTCTCTTTTTGTGGGTCTCGGATAGGATTAGGTCATTAGGGTTAAGTATGTTTAAATAAGGTTTAGGGTTGGGTAGGCTAGGCTAGGTTAGTTTATCAGGTCATTTGGGTTAGTCTAGGGTTGTTTTTAGAGTCAACTATTAAGGTTATTTTAGGGTTCTAGAGTTATTTGTGTATCTTCCTTAATGTTGTTTTTGTTTTGGTCTAGTCAATTTGTGGCATGTTTGGTGTAGAACTGCTAGAGTAGGTAGGTATGGTCTGCATTTACTGTCTCATTTTCCAATATAGTACTACCTCCGTCCCATTATATTTGTCCGTTTACTTAACTTGAAAAGACCAATGCATATTGGAAATTGAGGTAAAAAAATTGTAATTTACCAAAACTACCCATATTTTAATTGAAGATAATAATTGTTGGAACTGTAAAAAGTGATAAATGAATTAATTAATTAGCGGTAGAAAAAGAATTACAGTTGTTGAAATTGTAAATAGGACAAATATTTTGGGACAAAGAAGTTAGTAAAATGACAAATAATTTGGAAAGGAGCACTAATTTTGATTATTTTCATTTAAATATCAACTTGTTTATTTCTGCTAGTAATAATATATTTAAATAGTTAGTTTAGGTTATTTTTGCATGATTTATTGTATTCTTATTGCAAACTGGTTAGTCCAATACTTCATTGATTTTGAATGTAAGTATTGTTAGTTTAAGCTAAAAACTGTAAAATAAATAATAAATAAAACATTGAGTAATTGTGATTTTAAACGCAACTTATTAAACGCAAGGTCCATTCCATCCTTAACTTCCTGATGTCAATGATATAAGACAAAATAAATTGTCAAATCAGTTTGAAGTATTTGAACAAAGGAAAATGATAAATATTTTGATGCAAGACGGTTCTTCTTGCATTTTTTCTAAATCACCAATAAAGTTAAATGTAAGTGTATTTGAACAATTTTAGATGTATGTTTCATTATTTTCAGGGTTACTACAACTTATAAACAATTTAAAAATAATTATTTGTTTATATTTATTTCATAAATATAAAACTATATATAAAATGTGCATTTTCTACTATGATTGATAAAATTAGGCTATTATTATATTTTTTGACCTAGCTAATAAGTATTATATTATTATAATTGATAAATATATATAATTATTAAAGAAACTATTAATAAAAGTTACAAAAATGTCAAATATGCATCTTGAGTCAAGATGGTTAAGAACCATCTTGAGTCAAGATGGTTATCATGGCCCTGTTCCGAAAATCCTTGTATAAGAATGAATAAAAACATCAATTAAAACGCGTTATGATACATAAGTCTTTAGTTTCAATAGGGCTTATTTTCATATCCTAATTTCCTTAGTTATCTAACTTTTAAAATGTTTTTTTTTTTGGTTGAAAAAAGGATCTACTTTAGTAGTTTTTAATCTCCTAAAAGTGTGCCTCTTTAACGTACAAATATATAAGAGAAAAAGAAAAAGATAAAGACTCCCAAGTGTTGGCTAGCTATATATATACATTGAGAACTCTCTCCAGTGTGGCTCTCCTAGAAACCCAACTTAGCATAGTTTTACAATGTGTGAGATAGATATATATTAAGGTAGCTAGTAAGTAGTAGCCAAGTAGTGTTGGTTCCTTAATAGGAAAATCAAACACAAGATTATATTATCTAAGAAGAGGAGATTAATATGAGTGATCAGAAGAAGAGGTTATTTTGGGGTTATATCATCTGCATTGCTCAGATAATTACATTATTGCATTTGAGTGGAGCAGAGAGCCCATACAGATACTTCACTTGGGAGGTCACTTATGGCCACATCTACCCCATCAACCTCCCTCAAAGGGTTTCTTCCTTTTCCTTCTTAATATCTTTCTTCTCCTTTAATTCCTAATTTACATGCAATTTGTATAGGAAATATAGTTTCTCTAGTTGTTGAGATTTATGAATATGGAGTTGTTTTTCTGTTTTCAAATAATCCACAATTTTAGCTACCATTATTTTCATATTCATTTTTATCATAGTCTTCATTGATTGAGCAAGAATAACTTGTAACTATTTAATTAATTGTGAGGTTTCATATTTGTTGCTATTTGTTTGAATAGATTGCTTTCAGTTTGTTATTTATGAATTTACTCATTGACATATTAAAAGTGGACCTTAAAAGGATAACAAACTTAATAATCTTGTTTACACCTAAAATAAATTAAACAAAAAAAGGATTGTATTTCAATTAATTAGTTAGTTGGTGAAAACCTAAAATACAAAATATACTCAATTAATTAATGAGCTTGTTATAATGTAGTTACGATTAACATGCAGGGGATATTGATAAACGGTCAATTTCCGGGGCCAGATATATACGCACAAACGAATGACAACCTCATTATCAACGTCATTAATAGCTTGGACGAGCCCTTCCTCATTACCTGGTAATTTTCTCTTCAATTTCTTTCCATTTTCCCACTTCTTTTCCTACATTATAGTTTCCTTTTAGTTTTATAAAATCAGTTTTTCATAGGAGTGAGCGGTTTCAAAAGCGAAACTTGGAACCTGACCGAAACTGGTCAGCGGATAAGGGAAAAGATCATAGCTTGAATTTAAAAATTTGTCCTAATGGGTAAGGGTATGTTTTCTAAATTACTACCCTAAACCAACACCTTAAACATGTTTGATATGTTCACGTTTCAAGCATTCAGATCCAAGAGCTCTTTAACCGACAAATATCCTAGAGTAAAACCTAGTTATAATATATATTAATAAATAAATAAAATTATCAAAGTGTACACATTATTCCAAAATTTGACTTAAAACTCTTCAATTTTCACTGCTTGTACTAAATTAAGTGCAATATTGTGGCCATTATAATTTTATAATTAGATAGTGAGATGTGTTTGGTGTTTCAGTAAAAAAATTATATGTCAAAAAATATCATTTTTGTAATTAATGGCTATCTTGAAACTGGAACTTGAATCGCAGCGTAACTAAGAGTAAAGTTTCTCAAATCATTGCTAACAAATAAAAATAATTTTGACATTATTAGATGCACATTAATTTGCATAAAGGTTAAGTGTAAATGTCTTGGTAGCTTAGCACTCGTTCTCTTCAATCCAAATTTTGTAAGGGTTTAAATTTCATGACCAGAGATAGAGAAAGAAAAAGGTTGGATTAATTTGAAGACCTTATTCCTCATGAGCTGGCAGTTAATTAGACCCATAATTAAGATTAGAAAATGTGGAAAAGATTGTACTATGAAATCTATATAATTAAGGTGGGTTTTGGGTCAAGGGGAAAAATGTGAGTGGTATGTAATCATAAATCATAATGATTATACATAACAAAATAAACTTTAGCTGGGGTTTTTCGGTTCCAGCTGTTCCCTTTAATTTGTTCCGTAATTCAAGGTATGAAAAGATTTTATACACAACAAAATAATTTAGTTGCAATCATAATTTATGAAAAAAGCTCTTTAATCAGCATTTTACTGTTTTCTTCAACAGAATTATGGACAAGTACCTTTTTGTTTTTCTTCTTTTTTTTGGGTGTAAAGAGGCGCCAAATATTAACGTTGACTCATTGCAACTTCATCAACCATGTTGTTAGACACTTCATAATTTTACACCTATTTTTAATTACTGATAAAAAAATTATATGCACGTCTTCAAATTGGTACACTTATATATCCATATTTTATTATATCATTTTTTAAGATGAAAGATTACTCCCCTATTTCGTATTAATCGTCATCTAATAAATGTTACACAGTTAAGTTTTTTCTTTAACTGAGAACTTCTTATAGCCTTATGATATTACTTTTTGTTACGAAATTAATAATAGTTCTTTTGACATGGTAGAAGCATTGTATAGGTTAAGAAATTCATTCTCAAAATTTTCAAAGTTTTTGACTAATGTGTAGATTAAAACGATAATTAATATGGAACGGAACGAGTATGCACTGTTGTAAATGCCATTGATCCCGCACATTGCCAAAAAAAAAAATATTACATTGATTAAATCACCCCTTTAAGATTTACGAATTTTAAGATTTAGGTGCTTCAAAAATTGTCAATTGTAAATCTCATATACTAGAAGTCTTTGTAGTTCCTTGGGAGTCCAAAATATGAAGTGTCAAAACGAATTTAAAAAATTATGAATATTTAATTGTCCAAAAGTGATATTTGATTGTAACTAGTTTAAACAAACAACACTTTGAGAATGCACACCTTTTATCAAACGTTGATGAAGAAAGATGAGAAGAACACAGCCCCGTTTTTTTGTGCGTTAATGCAACATACCGCAATGCAATCCTACCGCAACATATCGCAAATTACCATTATCTTTTAACTATTTTTACGACAACTTATCGCAACGCAACGCATAAAAGAACGGAGCCGTGAGAGATGGAGAGAGTGAGTAGTGACGTATAGATCAATTATTAGTCAACAACAGATTTGGAAATACCAAGTTTGCAAGAAACAATGTGGTAACAACATCTTACATCAGTGTTGTAAACCACTATAAACAACGAGATATGCATGTGTATAATCACCAATTCACCATGCATGAGCATTTGAGCATGGAGCGTGAATTATTGCTACCTCTCGCATTTTAGGCAAAACTCATTCAAAACATGCTTTTAGCTTATTTTACGTATCCAACTCCAAGAGTTTTATGTGCTTGGTTAAGCAATACATTGGAGGACCAAGATAACCATCATGACTCAAGATGGCTCTTAACCATCTTTAATTGTTCATATTTCACATTTTTTTAATTTTTATTAATATTTTCTTTAATACATCAATTATAATAACATAATACTTATTAGCTAGGTGAAAAAATATAATAATAACATAATTTTATCAAGTATAGTACCAAATTCACATTTTATACATAGTTTTATATTTATGAAATAAATATAAATAAATAATTATTTTTAAATTGTTTATAAGTTATAGTAACCGTGAAAATAATGAAACATACTTTTAGAATGAATTAAATACACTTACGTTTCACTTTATTAGTACAAGTTTTGATTCGCACGCATTGCGTGCAACGTTTTTTAAATTTATATATTGTGTGTATATACACACACAAAAAATAAATAAATATAACAATCGATGCACACAATGCGTGCAAATCAAAACTTGTTTTGCTTAAAAATAAAAACCTTCAATTATAATTCAACTTTGGCTCATGCATGATGGATGTTGGTGGGTCAGTATAGTTAAAGTTATCTTCTTTTCACTTATTTCTCAAAATAAGTTCAAGATAAATTTGCAAAACAACTCTTTCAAATAAATTCAAATAAGATCAAACAGCTAAGTTCAAGTTAGTTCAGTATAATAAGTTCAAAATAAGTTTAGATAAGTTTAGATAAGTTCAACTCGTAATAAGCTCTATCAGAATAAGTTGGATTGAACATGTTCAAAATAAAAAAAATATAATGAGACGGAAGCAATACTATTCGTTATTGTTAGTTTACTCTCAGTATGAACAATTATGCATTATAGATATAATCTTGAATTCCTCGTGATAGTTTTTTTTTTTAACTTTTACATGATTTTAATTTCTATGTGGAAAAAAAATATCGAATACCTTGATGAATCATTACGTTTCTATTATTTATTTGTGATATTGGATTTACTTAATGTTAAAAGAATGCAATTATGCAACCTAGAATAACAAAATGATAAAACAAACATTTCTTAGTTAATTAAGAATCTTATCTTATAAGAAAACATAATACATAAGAAATTTTTCCAAACCTAAAATAAAGGAACAAAAAGATTATCAGAGATACTCTAACTCTGATATGTGACGACAATCTATAAATAAAAGGATATAAATTATATCATGTACTTACTTTTGAAATAATTTTAATTTAAAGTATATTTGTATAAATAAAATTCTGATATTTCTGTCTTTTTCTCAGTCACTCTATGATACACACACATATGCATGATTTAATTTGATATCAATCAACATATTAGTTACATTTTGATTTTTCTCATTTTCATAAATGATAGAAAATTTTATATATGCAGGATTTAATTTATTTAACATCAATCAACATATTAGGTAGATATTATAATTTTTCTTATTTTCATATAATAACAGAAAAATTTATATATGCATGATTTAACTTAACCTTAAGTTAATATATTAGATGGATTTTATAATTTGGATTCTTTTAGTAAATAATAGAAAAATAATTAGTTAATGAATGAGAGTGAGAATAAAGTAATAAACATGAACAATGGAGAAGGAGAGGTTTGAAAGACGTTAATTGAGAAATAAGATTATTGACTAATTGCCTTGTTTATAATTAATTTATAAAGAAACATAAATAGGCGAATAAGAAATAATTCAACAATTAAGTGTGTTGACTTATGACATAAAAATATAATAAGTCACGGAATTGGAGAGGAAAATACATATATGTAGTAATGATTTTTTTTTTTAATGAAATTGAATCTTTTCTAAAGAAATAATGGTGACTAAAGTTAATATTATACTTTACACATAACATCAAAAATTAAAATAATGTTAGATAACAACATAGGAACCTTAAAAAGATTAAACAAAATAATAGTATAATGTAAATTAGAGAAATAGAAATTAAAAAAATGAAGTAAATGACGGTTCCAATGTGAAAAAGAGAAATAGAGAGTACATATGAAAAAATATTGTAACAAAAATTATGTTTGTGTAGTGGTATAGAAGTTTGAGGTTTTCCTTTGCATTAGAGGTTCAAATGTTGACGGTAATAATTTTTTTGATA
Source organism: Portulaca oleracea (assembly GCA_029582165.1). Taxonomy (NCBI): domain Eukaryota; kingdom Viridiplantae; phylum Streptophyta; class Magnoliopsida; order Caryophyllales; family Portulacaceae; genus Portulaca; species Portulaca oleracea. The sequence goes on from CM055868.1 coordinate 16,686,153, forward strand.
ACTATTTTGGTGCAAATAAAAAATATTGTAATTAATATTCTATCCTTACAATTTGTCAATGACCAAGGGTAAAATGGGCAAAGTGAAATTTGCATACCATAAACCTCTTTGGCTTTATATATTACATAGATTTAGAAGAAATGCAAGATGGTTAAGAGTCATCTTGTGTCAAGATGTTTATCATTTTCGTACATACATTAGATAATCTTGCCAGTTGTCTCCTATACATTCGATTCTCCATTATTAGGAATAACACTTAACTTGTGGTGCTTTCTGCTCTATAAATTTACAACTGTGCGTTGGTTACTCTTACACTTTCTGTACGTTTAGACTTTGGTAGGACTTATCCTTACTCTTTGCCATGGAGAGTTTACTCATAATTTTTTCTACATTGGTAAGCTAGCGCATCTAGTAGCCTTTTTTACAGGGCGTAAATTAAGCAAACTAGTAAAAAGAAAATAACTTCACATAATATCACGCTAGGCTCAGCAGAGACCTAACTCTGAAAATGTATCCATACAAGACCTTCAAAAACACCAATTCTACTATAAAAATTGTCATCTCCAGGATTTGAATCCTAATAGAAGATAAACCTCCAATTCAGGCGTAGCTTAAATTGCAAGTTTTTGGGCCAATAGAGGCTGTTGATTATTGATTATTATAGATATGATTCTAATTAACTAACTCCTTTACCTCTTATAAAACAACCAGAAAAAACAATTCCTTAACATTTTGTTAGACCGGGTAAATTTAGCCCTCTTGGCTCTTACTATGCATATATCTCAAGATCTTGAGATTTATGCATATAGTAAGAGGGCTAAATTTACCACCAATTGAAAATATTTTTGCTTCCACTAGTTTGCTTCTACCAAGACGTGAACTTTTGTGGTGAGTAAGTACGAAAAATGGGGGGTGGTTGTCACTTGATTATCATATCTTTAATAAATACTTTCTTTACATGCATTATATTTGTGCAGTACACGTAACTTGCATCATAACAACATGAATGTTGTTTTGTAAAATATGTAAAATGCAATGAAAATTCTATTATAGTTGAATTTTTTTCACCAACGATAGTTTTTATTTTTAAAAGTAAAATATATTTATTAAATTGAAAAAAATTTACTTAATAAAAGAATTCAACTATGGTACAATCTCCCAAAATATAATATCCGAATACTATTAATAAAAAAAAAATTGCTTAAATTCTTTTTACTTTTGAACTACTTTGTATCCTACTAAGTACGAAGATCGAAGAATTTATATGATTGAAGGGATAATATTGATAGGATCGTAGAGTTTCAAACAACCACAAACAATAAAGATAAGAGCGGAAAATAGATTAAAAAGGACACCAAAATTTTTAACGTGGAAAATACTCAAAGCGAGAAAAAAATCACAAAATCGATGCACTAGTATTAATGAGGATTACAAGTTACAAAAAAATCTCCCTTTCTCTTAAAGGGATGAATAATCTCTCCATATTTTGTGTAATATATAATATTTTGCAAAGCCTTCATGGGAATATATATCACAAACATCCAAAATTAGTGTTATACCCCACATGAGAATCACTAATAGTTGGAAGGTGGATAAATAATATAATCTTAAGATTATTATATTTCATCAATTGGCAACTTATGGCAATCTTTTGACCAATTGGAGATTTGGTGACTAGTAGAAGAATTAGCAAGTGTGAACACAATATATGTAGATTCTATCCATCTGCCTTTTGTTAGCAAAAAATATCAACTTTGACTTTGCTCCAAGAGATCAAACCCAATATAATTTTGGCCATAATACTAATTGGGCTCCACACACACAACAATCTTGCACTTGAAGACCAATGTCTCTCCAATCCTCAACTTTTTAGCTCAATTCCCCTAGTACATCGACCAACCTCTTTATCAGTCAGAGACGCCTACTGAGGCCATACATAGACTCAGTTTTTTTTTTTTTACGATAAATGAGGCCAAAGCCAAAACGACATCAAGGTTCGAAGCACCAACAACACCCACACAAAGAAGACACCAAACAACACCACACACGAAAAGGAACAAGAGAACCACAAAAGACCACACCAGGAGCAACCACCAAAACCGACTCAGGGAGCTAAACCAAACACCATCAAAAACAACCCAAGAACAGCAAAAACAAATGCACCAGACCTAAAAAAACACCATGGCTCGAAACACGGACACACAAAAAAAAAAAAAAAAAAAACCCACCTTGAAGCTCAAACCATACGTTAGGGACAACCACCCATTCAACCCTTGTCTTCATTCAACCCTTCTTCTTTAGCAGTTTTAAAGTCGTCTCCAAGTCTTGTAATATTTTCAAGCCGCCTCTATTGCTCATTTCAAACGTCAGTCGGTCCATCAAATCATCAAAAGGTGTGGAGTTACTCCCATCGATAGAAGAAGATTTGGCTTTCAACACCGTCAAACCACCTTTCGGATGCTTGACGTCTTTGGAACTTCTTGTACTCTTGCTTGGTCGGTTTGAAGATTTGGATTGCATGACATAGCACTTGCTCAACTTTCTATGGTCCCGCCTGAAAGCCTTGACTTTGGCCTTCTCTTTCCTCTTGGCCCTAGCTGAGACCTTCAACTCTTTAGGGATAAAATCTTCAAACCCAGGAGGAAATTTAGGACCCGAAATCAAAAGCGAAATATGAGGCTCGAAAGATTCCTGTTGATTCTCATCTCTCTCCTTATGAATTGTGGGGACCTCATTTGCATCAGAATCACCGATCAACACCCCCTGTTTATCTTCAACCTCGCCCCGTGACGCCATACCCCTATCCACCTCTCCGGAGTCAGGAACAACTGAAGTAACATGGTAATCACAGCCAGCATTAGGGGCGCACTAGTCAAACCCACCACCATCCATAGGAGCATCAATATCGTGGTTATTACTTGAGCTACTAGAGGAGGAAGCAAAGTTAGGGAAGGTCGAGACAAACTTAATATCTTGCACACCCACAGTATCCTCAAGGACACTAACACAAAAAGACACTTGGTCAACCTCGAGAAGGACTTCCCCACTGATCCTAGACTAACTCCTTGTAAGAACGCAGACCCTGAAGGAATCAAAAGCATCCAAGTTTAAAGCAGAAGAATCAATGGCCAACACATCTCCCCAGCAACCACCAATCTTCAGGAGGTTCTCTTTACACCACAGGTGAAGTGGAAGACCAACGCAGGATAACCAAGCCATGCACCATTCAGAAACACAACAATCACTCCATTTTGTTATGTTCTTAACCATTTTCCAAGCCAATTCGAGTATTTATTGAGCGCCACATTTATGAGATCAATAGACTCAAAAGTTAAGAGAAATAGAGCCCCTCCCATAGGTCTAATAAGGTCTAACAAGAAGATAATGGAAGGTACTTTTCAAATACCTTAACAACCATTTGACTGCTTCCTAGTGTGCTTTCCTCGGATTTGACATAAATCGAGCCACTGCTCCCACTGCAAAGGCAATATCCGGTCTAGTGCAGACTATGACATACATCAAACTCCCAACTACATAAGTATAAGGAACTCTAGCCATGTACTCCTTCTCCTCCTTGGTCTTGGGTTGTTATTCCTTGGATAATTTGAGATGGTTCGCCATAGGAGTGCTTCTAGGTTTAGCATTAGATACACTAAACCTTTCAAGCAACTTCTTGATGTAGTCTTCTTGAGACAGCTTCAACACACCAGCGTCCCTGTCTCCAGTGATCCTCATGCCAAGGATTTGATTTGCAACACCCAAATCCTTCATCTCAAATTCTTCAGACAACTTCTCCTTTAATCTGTTAATCTCCTTCATATCAACTCATGCAATCAACATATCATCCACATAGAGAAGCAAAATAATATAAGAGTTAGCAAAACTCTTATGATAACAACAATGATCCTTATCATTCCTCTTGAATCCATTTGTAACATCCCAACTTTTAACCACAAGATTAAACCACTAATTATGATCCCAAACCTGTGATTAGCGCAGCGGTACACTTAGGTTGGAGTATTACCGCCGTCCCCACTCGGGACAAGGCAACACAACCACCAAAAAAAAACTTCTAAAACCACAAGGAAAAACAAGCTTAACTTCAACAAAAACCAACTTTTAATACAACTTATACAACACTTGAAATAGGTACATAAACATATTAATAGGAAGGTTCCACAACTTCTTCAACCCCCTAAACGCCCTTGCCAACTCGCGAAAGACCTTAGGGTCTACCTTGCTTGGATCGGATCACTTCTGACTGGATTTACCCTTGCCTTGGGAGCTCGAACCTCCTAAAACAAAACATTTAAAACAGGCGCAAAGGTGAGTGGGGAAACACTCAGTACACAAACCTCCAACACGTCAAACCGTTCGAAAACGGTTTTCGGGGCCGGCATTTAAAATCATTTTGAAAATGGGGACGGGGCTAAACATGCATTAAATGGATTTGGCATAAATGTAAACATATAAAAGTAGACATGGTATATATGTATATATATAGGAAAATAGAGTGGTATCCCTTACAATCTGGTGCAAAGCACCTAACACGCGCACGCCCCAAACCGATTTGGATTTTGGGTGGGTGACTGCTATGCAGCCGGACACTGGCCAGGTCTGGTCACTCTGATCAGGAGCACCCTATAGATGAATAAAGGCTAGCACTACACGACTAGCTAGAATTATACTAATATGGCGGGACCACTTTTGAAAATAATAATGTATAACATATATCATGACATAAATTGATATGAATAAGCATCGTAACGTGCTTGAATGATAAAAGTTGGACAATTTGCGTACCTTGAATCGGTGCGATGTTAGGCGGTGCGTCTCGGCCTTGGGATGGCTTGGGCGGCTTGGGAACTAAGATAAGAGAAGTGTAAATGGAGAACCGAATTAAGTTCTTAGTGAGTTTCAAATGTTAAGTAAAATAGGAACTAAGAAAGAAATAACTTAGAAAGAAAATTTCAGGTTTTTAAGAAATAAAGTTTTTAGCATAACTCGGGCTAGAAAACTCGGAATTAAGCAAACGAGTAATTCTCGGAATAGGGAAAATCATGATCTACAACTTTGTCAACATGGCCGAGGTCAACAAATGAAGGGAAGGGCCTGAAAAATAGTCCGGACAGTGAAGTCAAATTGGAAACTAAAAGCTTTCGGTTTGATCTTTTGATACGAAACTCATAAAGAGACTTGAACAAGAATGAATGGTAACTTAATATGCGAAAAGACTTAAAGTAATTATATTGACGGAGAATGGAAATTAAGGAAATGAGAAGTTAGAATAAGGATTACGGAGTGCTTTCGGTTTTATTTGGTATGTCGCTAAGCGACGAAGAAAAACTTGTAGAGATAGATTGATGAGCTTTAGAAGTGTTTGAATGAAAAATTGGATTTAAGAATTGGTGAAGGACTAATTCCTAGGATCCTTAGGCTTCAAAGAGCTCTTGTGCTACAGATGCAATCCGCAACCCAACCTAAAGTCGATTAACACTATATGGTTTAACCTTTCAATCTTGATCATACTAATCATAACTTTGATAAATAACCTTAACCTTTAAAAGATAGCATTTTCAACTTAGGAAACACTTTTTGGATGTCCTAATATTGACCAAAGAGTCTCCAATAAAAGAATCCCTTAAATGACTGACATTGGATCACAAAATCCCAATTTATTACTAAATTTTCTTGGCAGAGCCTCTATGAACAGCCCTTATTCGCGACCCTATAACTCTCACTCCCGATATCGGATGTCTACAAACCATACCTTTCCGAAAAGCTTGCAACGTGACCTAAAACTTTCATGTTTACCCCAGAAGCTAATAAGGTCTCTAAGTGGACGAAAATCTGCCTTCAAATCACTGACTCAGAAAACGTATTTTATTTTGCGTCGTTACGGTTTTGGCCATATCTCGGCCTACGCATGTCGGAAACTTGAAATTCCAAAGCCTATGGTTAGCTAACACCTTGGACTATCATATGGAGTAAAAATCTGGGCTAAAATCATACTCTTAATTCTCTGTAAAAATCAGATTCCCAAGCAGAAACTTTAATGCCCTTAATCCCACTTTTAATGTTTGTTTAAGCTTCTAAATCATACCAATTCGCAACCAAACCTCAAATTAGCTGACATTTATCATATTTCCAGAAATGAACATTCAAAACTTATTCAAATACAGCCATAAACCTTCCATGCAACCATGTATTCAACAAGCTACTAGGAACAACATTTAAACTAGCACCTTCTTCATGAAAACTCTCCAATCTATAACACTAGAGCATGAGAACACTTGCTTAACATGGTTAATACTCATAATCAGTCCCTAAACTCATTGTTTCTTCAATAAACTCACATGCATAAAGAGGAAAATCATCATCCAACATAATTTCAACCAAAACACTTCAAGAACCACCCAAATCTCACATGCATTCAACCCAAACGCAAACCATAACTTAGCTAATACAACTACAACTTTGAATTCATGCTAAAGGAGTATAAAAGAGATAGAAATTGCAAGAATAACATAAAGAGAACATGAATTTCAGATTAGGGTTCAATTGGACTTGAATTGGGGGTTTGAGAGGTTACCTTTGAGGAAGAAAATTGGTGAAAACACAAGAGAGAGGGAGGAGTGGCCAGCGGCCACCCTTGGACGGCGGTGGAAGGCGGCGCCGGTCGCCGGAAAACAGCAGCAGGGGGGGTTTGGCTCGGCAGAGGGGAAGAGAGGGAAGAGGGTGAGGGGGTTTGGTGTTTGAGTTTGAAATGGGTTGAAATAAAATGAGACTACAAGCCCCCATTCCCTTATATTTATTCCCCTCTAATTAACTTAGCCAACTAATTAGGAGGTTAAGAAAATTAGAAACATTAGCCAGATAAAATAATTGTAAGTATACTAGATTGAAATAATTAGTTTGTACTGAGTAAAATTAATCGGTAACAAATCGGTACAATAATTTGGAACTCTGAATTAAAGAGGAATTAATAGGTAGAAAATGAATATTACTTGTAATTAAATAAAAAGAGTACAACCCAAATAAATTAAGGTTTGGATAATGAAATACAAATGTTAAGGAGTAAAATAATTAAACCCCTTTTTGGTTAAAGAAATAACGTAAACGATAAAACCTGAAATAGTTTAACTTAACGGGTGAATAAAGTAATTCAAAGATTTTTTTTTAAACCAATAACTCGACACCTTTTGCCATCTCCTGCTCGAGACTTGTCACCGCTACATAAATAAATTAGATAAAATCGAAAAAAAATTATAACGTAATTTAGCTAATTACAACAACTAGCACATTAATTAATACAGTTTTAGGGCGGGTTGTTACATCCTCCCCCCCCTAAAAGAAAGTTTCGTGCTCGAAACTTGCTGTTGGTAGTGATCGTGGTTGATTTACCTCCAAAGAGATGAAGGTATTGTTTCTTCATGCTTTCCTCGGTCTCCCATGTGGCTTCTGAGGTGTCTTGATTTGCCCATAGCACCTTGACTAAGGGAACTCCATTTGAACGTAGTCGTTTGGTTCTTTGATCTAAGATCTGAATCGGCTGCTGCTCGAAGGTTAAATCTTCGGCTAACAGCGGGGGTTCTTCATCAAGAATATGCGTCGAGTCCGGCACGTATTTTCGGAGTTGGGAAACGTGAAAAACGTCATGAGTCTTCCCTAAGCTAGAGGGTAACTCTATCCGATATGCCACTGGATTGATCTTTTCCACAATGGGGTATGGCCCGATATGGCGAGGGCTTAATTTCCCTCTGATGTTAAATCTCCGGATCCCTTTAGTTGGAGAAACCTTAAGAAAAACTTGGTCTCCGACTTGAAATTCGAGTGGTCTTCGCCTGTTATCCGCGTAGCTCTTTTGCCTACTCTGGGCGGTCTTGATGTGTTGCTGAATGAATCTGATTTTCTCCGTGGTGTCTTGGATTAACTCTGGACCTATAATTAGTGCTTCGTCTAAATCTCCCCAACACAACGGGGTACGACATCTTCGGCCATAAAGAGCTTCAAAAGGAGCCATTCTAATGGTGGACTGATAGCTATTGTTATACGAAAACTCTATGAGCGGGAGATACCTATCCCAATTCCCTTGAAAATCTAAAACGCACGCACGTAGCATATCCTCTACGATTTGGTTCACTCTTTCGGTTTGACCGTCACTCTTCGGATGGTAGGAGTTACTAAAGTTGAGTTTTGTACCGAAAGCCTTCTGTAGCGCGCTCCAAAATCTCGATTGAAATCTTGTGTCTCGATCGGATACTATATCTTTTGGGATTCCGTGCAGCCTGACAATCTCTTGAATGTATATATCTGCCAACTTATCTACCTTCCACCCTTCATGGATAGGAATAAATTGTGCCGACTTTGTAAGGCGGTCCACAATCACCCAGATGACATTCCTTCTGGATACAGTGAGGGGCAATCCCATAATGAAATCCATAGAAATCGAATCCCATTTCCATGTGGGAACTTCCAAAGGTCTCAGTTCACCTGATGGTCGTTGATGCTCTGCCTTGACCATTTGGCATGTTAAGCATTTATCCACATAGTTGGCTATGTCCTTCTTCATATTCGGCCACCAAAAGTTTTCCCTTAAATCTTTATACATTTTCGTACCTCCAGGGTGTACGGAATAGGATGAGTTGTGGCCTTCTTCCAACAGCTTAAGCCTTAAATATCCCCTGTTGGGTACAGATAACCTATTCTGAAACCTCAAGGTTCCATCCTCTTGAATCAAGAATCCCGGCATCCCCTTTACGGCTAGATTATCCATGATCCTCTTAAGCTCGGGATCGTTTAACTGTTCTGTCTTAATTTCCTCAATAATGGACGGTTGTAGGGACAATGCAGCCAACCTCTTAATCACCTCCCCTTGCTTGACTAGCTCAATGCTCTCCTTACTCAACTCTTGTTGTAATTTTGGGTGGATCTCGAGGCAGGTCAACCTCCCATGCTGAGTCTTTCTACTCAGAGTGTCAGCCACTTTATTTGCTTTACCAAGATGGTATTGGATATTCAGATCATAATCCTTAATGAGTTCTAACCACCTTCGTTGCCTTAAATTCAACTCCCTTTGAGTGAATATGTATTTGAGACTTTTGTGGTCCGTAAAGATAGTCGTAGGAACTCCATAAAGATAATGCCTCCAAATCTTCAGGGCAAACACCACTGCTGCGAGCTCTAGGTCATGTGTTGGATAATTCTTTTCATAAGGCTTCAGTTGCCGTGACGCATAGGCTATCACCTTATTGTCCTGCATCAGCACACATCCCAACCCTTGATGGGATGCATCACTATACACCACATACTCCTTTCCTTCCTCAGGGAGGGATAACACCGGGGCGGTCGTTAATCTTTCCTTGAGCGCCTGAAACGCTTCCTCGCATTTATCGGTCCATTCAAAAGGGGTTGACTTTTTGAGTAGATTAGTCAGCGGAAGAGCTATCTTAGAGAAATTCGGAACGAATCTCCTGTAATATCCTGCCATACCTAAGAAGCTTCGAACTTCGCTAACAGTAGTGGGTCTTGCCCAATCCTGAACGGCAGAAACTTCGCTAGGGTCGACCCGGACCCCTTCGCTAGTAACTATATGCGCAAGAAACGCCACTTCCTTAAGCCAAAACTCGCACTTCGAGAATTTAGCATACAACTGTCGTTCCCTTAAGGTTTGAAGGACAATCCTTAGATGGCTCTCGTGCTCTTCCTGCTTCTTTGAGTACACTAGAATATCATCTATAAATACTACCACAAACTTATCCAGATAAGGTTTGAACACTCGGTTCATCAGATCCATAAAGACTGCTGGTGCATTTGTAAGCCCAAACGGCATCACTGTAAATTCATAATGCCCGTATCTTGTCTGGCCGATCTTGGGAATGTCCCGGCCTAACTCGAAATGGTGGTAACCTGACCTTAGATCAATCTTGGAGAACACTCCGGCCCCTTGGAGTTGATCGAATAGGTCGTCGATCCTCGGGAGGGGGTACTTGTTCTTGATGATAACCTTGTTCAACTCCCGGTAGTCAATACATAGCCTTAAGCTACCGTCCTTTTTCCTCACAAATAACACTGGAGCTCCCCAGGGTGATGTATTGGGTCTGATGAATCCTTTACTCAACAAATCGTCCAATTGTACCCTTAACTCCTTAAGTTCAGCAGGTGCCATTCTGTAAGGTGCCTTAGATATAGGTCTAGTTCCCGGAATTAGCTCAATCTCGAAATCGATCTCCCTCCTCGGGGGTAACTCCGTAACTTCTTCGGGAAAAACATCCAGAAAATCGCGCACCACGGGGATCTCTTCTATCTTGGGTGGACTCTTCAGACTTTCACTTATCGAACACAGGTAACCCTCGCCCCCGTGATTTAGCAGCTTCCGAGCTTTCACACAGGTTATGATGGGACACGGTTTAACTCCTAAGTCCCCAAAGAAACGAACTTCTCTACCGGAAGCATTCTTAAGAATAACTATACCTTCCCCGCATCTAATCTGTGCTTGAGTGAAGTTCAACCAATCCATCCCTAGGATAATATCGAATTCCTCTAGGTCTAGCTGAATAAGATTAACTGGGAATACTTCTTTATTCAACATAAGTGGTACACCCACAAAACTATTTGTGCACAACATGGTCTGACCGTTAGGCAAACTGATGGAATATTTCACCGCGCAGGCTAGACTTTGCAAATTTAATTTCGAGACAACTTTTGTTGAGATAAAAGAATGTGTTGCACCAGAATCAAACAATGCAAGCAAAGGTTGTGCACATATATTAACAGTTCCAGTTACGACCATACCAGATCTTGTTGCCTCTTTCCTGCCCATGACATACGCTTGACCCACACTGCCCTGCTGTGGCGTGGTCCTCGCTGGCGGTGCTGTTCGTGTGGTACCCGGCTCCTGTCTACGGGACCTCCTTGGACACTCCAAAGTCCTATGATCTGATGCTCCGCACCACAAGCAGTTTCCGGTGCCCACACGACATTGGGCGGTAGTGTGGTTTGTCCTTCCGCACTTCCTGCAGGGTTCCCTAACAGCAGCTGGGGCGGCCTGATTCTTGGGAGTCGGAGGCATTGGCCGCTTGACCTGACTACCTTCCATGGTAGGCACACTAGTCGTTCCCCTATCATTCCATTTTCTCTTTGTATTCCCTTGGTTTCCCGGGTTCAGGGCTCTCAACTCCTTTCTTACCCTTTCTACCTCCGCAGCCCTTTCATACATTTCTTGCATGGTTAGAAAGTGATGAGATGCCAACTGGCTACGAATGTATGGCGCTAGGCCTCCCTCATACCGGGTCAGTTTCAACCTCTCCGAGGCCACATAGTCCGGGGCAAAACGAGCCAGTTCATTAAACTTTTCCGTGTACTGTACCACCGAGATGTCCCTGTTGAGCATACTCCATTCTAAAAACTCCTTTTCTTTCTGACGTCTAAGAGAGGCGGGGTAGAACTGGGCTCTCAAATCGCCTAGAAAATCGTTCCAAGACTTAGCATTCCCCTGGTATGCATCCTTAATGGTCTTCCACCAGATATCAGCTTCTCCTTTTAAGTAATAGGTCCGTATGGTCAGCCTTTTATCTTCGGGCACCTCAACTACCTCAAAGATTTTCTCCATCTCTCGAATCCATTCCTCTAGCACCACGGGGTCATAACTTCCCGTGTAAAAAGTTGGGTTCCTCCTGGCTACCTTATCTGCGTAATTCTCTTCCCTAGGCTGACTTGCTTGACCCACAGGGGGGATGGGTATACGCTTGAGTAATTCCTGAACTAGAATCCCAAAGGGGTCAGGATAAGGTGGTGGATTAGAAGGGGCGGAACCTAAAGACGACTCAGGACGGGTAACTAATCCTGGGTTAATTTGTGGCCCATGTATCTCAAGTTGGTTTCTTCTCGAAGCTTCATTCTCGGACCCTCCTAGTGGTGGTGAATTCCCCGAACTTTGCGACATGCTACAATATAACAACAAAACATATTATTATTCCACATAATTTTAGCACTGTTCCCCCTTTTTATAACTCAATCATAGAAGTTTTAAGTTTTTACCAAGCGTTTCCTTATAAGATCCTTGTTACTTCGTCAGGTTATAACACCCACATACATGCATGTAATATTAGAAACCCCAACCAAAATCCTCACAATCCCATAATATCATAAGACACATCGACCTATGCGGTAAAGAAAAAACCCAACATATATAATACTACTGCACCCATTCACAACCAATTGCGAGAATGAGAATCCCCTTTTTAATTGTCCTACGGCAGGCTTTTCCGCTCTTCATTCAGAATACAGCGCAATAGCAACTAAACAAGTTCTAGGGTTTCCCCGAGTTACAACCAATGCTCCCCTTTCGCAAAATAATCAAAGGGAGATCACAAAAATCAGCATAGTTTGACTAATTACAAAGGTGACCCAAGGCAAAATATTTAGTCACCCGCAATGAGTATGCAGTCATCTAGCTTAATCTAAGGTTAGCTTCCTGCTCCCTAGCTTCCTCCACGTGTGAGTTGGACCCTTCCTGCTCCCTAGCTTCCTCCACGTGTCGTAGTCGCAAGGGGCGAACACTCTTACGCTTGGTGCAATGGATCTTGGGCCCCAAGTTGGTCCAATTGAAGCGCTTCGCTACCGGCACTACATGGGTAGACGTTCCCTCGTCGCGGTTCTTGGCGTGCCTAGGCCCTGGGCACTCCACTTCTTGGTCCCGATCCATGCTAGGGTCATCTTCTTTCTCCCCGGCCTCTCGGGCTGTGGGCGTAGTCTCCCCATGAGAGGGCGATCTCGGAACGATCGGCGTCCCGTGATGAGAGGTGTAAAGTGCAACCGTACTTCATCCGCCGGTGGAGGAAACACATGCGGTGGAGTTACTCCTGCGTTAGGAGGAGCGGGCAATGCTAGCATCTCGTATAGGTAAGGTCCAAGCTTGCTGACATGGAGGCCTAGGGATTGCGCGGTTTGCGTGATAACCGTCTCTATAGCTATTTGTTTCCAAGCTCCAACGTAATTAAGGCACCACGCATGACGTCCTGGTTCTCCTCGAAGGAGCATCTGGCGGTACCTATCCCTAATACCATCCCACGGGCTCTCGTGGGGAAGAGTGGCTAATAAGCATCGGGCTCGACAATTATCATCATGGTATTCCGACTTTGGATTTGCAGTGCAATGAACTTCGAAGGCATCTTGCAAGACTTTGAGATGAGCTTGAACATTCGTAGTAGGTTCTATGAACATCGCGAAAGGATTTGGGAGAGGGTTGCCGTTGGCATCCATCTACATCATACATAAAGTGCAAACGCAAGATCTTAAAAGTCTTAACAAATTAAAAAAAAAAGGCTTGATTACGTAAATAAAAGAAACAAAACACATGGCAAGGTTCGAGTCTCAACCAAGTTAACCCCTTATGAGCAATCAAAGAAGCTCTTGTTCAAATTCTTTTTAACAATTTCTTGTACCCCTTAAATCGCGTCATTATGGACGTCTTTACTGATTTCTCCCATAGTAAGCTCAAGTACTCATTCCACCCTACACCAATCCCACTTGGGACTTGTATTATAACCTTTCCTTTAACAACTACGAACCATTAAAAAAATAAAAAATAAAAAAAAAATAACTTTATCATGCTTCATTATTCCCCAATATACTTACCAAGCTTTACTTGCATAAACCATTAGACTCAACTCAATTTCACTTAAATTCTCCTTAAGATTTGACTAGAGTTCTCTAGAATCCTGGGGAAATTTCGACAGCACTTCCCTTGTAAATAGAGTTATCCCCAAATTTACATAACTTGTATACCTGCAAGGAAAACAATTCATACTCTATACAACACCTAGAGCTTCATGCTCTTCAACAAATCCCACATAATCACAAATTTTTCCCAAACTGACCATAAGAGATACACATTTCACACATACTTAACTTTCCTTCTCAAGTCTAAAGCATAATACTCAATATCTTAGGGAATTCTACAACCCCAAATTCCACTTATAACACCGCTCTGATACCACAACTGTAACACCCCAACTTTTAACAACAAGATTAAACCACTAATTATGATCCCAAACCTGTAATTAGCGCAGCAGTACACTTAGGTTGGAGTATTACCGCCGTCCCCACTCGGGACAAGGCAACACAACCACCAAAAAAAACTTCCAAAACCACAAGGAAAAACAAGCTTAACTCCAACAAAAGCCAACTTTTAATACAACTTATACAACACTTGAAATAGGTACATAAACATATTAATAGGAAGGTTCCACAACTTCTTCAACCCCCTAAACGCCCTTGCCAACTAGGAAAGACCTTAGGGTCTACCTTGCTTGGATCGGATCACTTCTGACTGGATTTACCCTTGCCTTGGGAGCTCGAACCTCCTAAAACAAAACATTTAAAGCAGGCGCAAAGGTGAGTGGGGAAACACTCAGTACACAAACCTCCAACACGTCAAACCGTTCGAAAACGATTTTCGGTGCCGGCATTTAAAATCATTTTGAAAACGGGGACGGGGCTAAACATGCATTAAATGGATTTGACATAAATGTAAACATATAAAAGTAGACATGGTATATATGTATATATATAGGAAATAAGAGTGGTATCCCTTACGATCTGGTGCAAAGCACCTAACACGCGCACGCCCCAAACCGATCTGGAGTTTGGGTGGGTGATCACATGCAAATGACACCGCCGTGTCCGTCACTCTGATCAGGAGCACCCTATAGATGAATAAAGGCTAGCACTACACGACTAGCTAGAATTATACTAATATGGCGGGACCACTTTTGAAAATAATAATGTATAACATATATCATGACATAAATTGATATGAATAAGCATCGTAACGTGCTTGAATGATAAAAGTTGGACAATTTGCGTACCTTGAATCGGTGCGATGTTAGGCGGTGCGTCTCGGCCTTGGGATGGCTTGGGCGGCTTGGGAACTAAGATAAGAGAAGTGTAAATGGAGAACCGAATTAAGTTCTTAGTGAGTTTCAAATTTTAAGTAAAATAGGAACTAAGAAAGAAATAACTTAGAAAGAAAATTCCTGGTTTTTAAGAAATAAAGTTTTTAGCATAACTCGGGCTAGAAAACTCGGAATTAAGCAAACGAGTAATTCTCGGAATAGGGAAAATCATGATCTACAACTTTGTCAACATGGCCGAGGTCTACAAATGAAGGGAAGGGCCTGAAAAATAGTCCGGACAGAAGCTGAAGCTGCAAATTGGAAACTAAAAGCTTTCGGTTTGATCTTTTGATACGAAATTCATAAAGAGACTTGAACAAGAATGAATGGTAACTTAATATGCGAAAAGACTTAAAGTAATTATATTGACGGAGAATGGAAATTAAGGAAATGAGAAGTTAGAATAAGGATTACGGAGTGCTTTCGGTTTTATTTGGTATGTCGCTAAGCGACGAAGAAAAACTTGTAGAGATAGATTGATGAGCTTTAGAAGTGTTTGAATGAAAAATTGGATTTAAGAATTGATGAAGGACTAATTCCTAGGATCCTTAGGCTTCAAAGAGCTCTTGTGCTACAGATGCAATCCGCAACCCAACCTAAAGTCGATTAACACTATATGGTTTAACCTTTCAATCTTGATCATACTAATCATAACTTTGATAAATAACCTTAACCTTTAAAAGATAGCATTTTCAACTTAGGAAACACTTCTTGGATGTCCTAATATTGACCAAAGAGTCTCCAATAAAAGAATCCCTTAAATGACTGACATTGGATCACAAAATCCCAATTTATTACTAAATTTTCTTGGCAGAGCCTCTATGAACAGCCCTTATTCGCGACCCTATAACTCTCACTCCCGATATCGGATGTCTACAAACAATACCTTTCCGAAAAGCTTGCAACGTGACCTAAAACTTTCATGTTTACCCCAGAAGCTAATAAGGTCTCTAAGTGGACGAAAATCTGCCTACAAATCACTGACTCAGAAAACGTATTTTATTTTGCGTCGTTACGGTTTTGGCCATATCTCGGACTACGCATGTCGGAAACTTGAAATTCCAAAGCCTATGGTTAGCTAACACCTTGGACTATCATATGGAGTAAAAATCTGGGCTAAAATCATACTCTTAATTCTCTGTAAAAATCAGATTCCCAAGCAGAAACTTTAATGCCCTTAATCCCACTTTTAATGTTTGTTTAAGCTTCTAAATCATACCAATTCACAACCAAACCTCAAATTAGCTAACATTTATCATATTTCCATAAATGAACATTCAAAACTTATTCAAATACAGCCATAAACCTTCCATGCAACCATGTATTCAACAAGCTACTAGGAACAACATTTAAACTAGCACCTTCTTCATGAAAACTCTCCAATCTATAACACTAGAGCATGAGAACACTTGCTTAACATGGTTAATACTCATAATCAGTCCCTAAACTCATTGTTTCTTCAATAAACTCACATGCATAAAGAGGAAAATCATCATCCAACATAATTTCAACCAAAACACTTCAAGAACCAACAAAATCTCACATGCATTCAACCCAAACTCAAACCCTAACTTAGCTAATACAACTACAACTTTGAATTCATGCTAAAGGAGTATAAAAGAGATAGAAATTGCAAGAATAACATAAAGAGAACATGAATTTCAGATTAGGGTTCAATTGGACTTGAATTGGGGGTTTGAGAGGTTACCTTTGAGGAAGAAAATTGGTGAAAACACAAGAGAGAGGGAGGAGTGGCCGGCGGCCACCCTTGGACGGCGATGGAAGGCGGCGCCGGTCGCCGGAAAACAGCAGCAGGGGGGTTTGGCTCGGCAGAGGGGAAGAGAGGGAAGAGGGTGAGGGGGTTTGGTGTTTGAGTTTGAAATGGGTTGAAATAAAATGAGACTACAAGCCCCCATTCCCTTATATTTATTCCCCTCTAATTAACTTAGACAACTAATTAGGAGATTAAGAAAATTAGAAACATTAGCCAGATAAAATAATTGTAAGTATACTAGATTGAAATAATTAGTTTGTACTGAGTAAAATTAATCGGTAACAAATCGGTACAATAATTTGGAACTCTGAATTAAAGAGGAATTAATAGGTAGAAAATGAATATTACTTGTAATTAAATAAAAAGAGTACAACCCAAATAAATTAAGGTTTGGATAATGAAATACAAATGTTAAGGAGTAAAATAATTAAACCCTTTTTTGGTTAAAGAAATAATGTAAACGATAAAACCCGAAATAGTTTAACTTAACGGGTGAATAAAGTAATTCAAAGATTTTTAAACCAATAACTCGACACCTTTTGCCATCTCCTGCTCGAGACTTGCACCGCTACATAAATAAATTAGATAAAATCGAAAAAAATTAGAACGTAATTTAGCTAATTACAACAACTAGCACATTCATTAATACAGTTTTAGGGCGGGTTGTTACACCATTGTTGCACATGAAGGTGTCAAACTTAATGTACCACTATCTAGGATCCTGCTTCAACCCATATAGACTTTTTCGAAGTCTACACACCAAGTGTTCCTTCCCTAGAACCTCATATCCCTCAGGTTGCCTCATGTATAAGTCCTCCTCCAAATCTCCATGTAGCAAGGTTGTTTGTACATCCATCTACTCTAGATGTAAATTCTCAACTATAACCATACTAAGGATAGATTTAATAGTGATTAGTTTCACAATAGGAGAAAAAATTTCATTGTAATCAATGCCTTCTTTTTGTGAAAACCTCTTAACCACTAATCGAGCCTTGGACCTCACGACACCATTAGGCTCATTCTTGATCCTGTAGACCCACTTATTCAACAAGGCTTACTTCCTTATCGGCAACCTAGTCAGCTTCCAGGTTCTGTTTTTCTCAAGTGAGGCAATCTCATCGTCCATTGCATGCTCACAATTGGATCGAGCCTCGACCTACATACACTCAGTATAGGACTCTGGCTCACCAGCATCTGTCAGTAATAAGTAATGCAGAGAAGGAGAGTATTTGTTAGGTGCATTACCTCTAGTAGCCCTCATGGATCTCCTCAATAATGAGCGAGTGAAATGGATCTTTTATAGCAACGAATCATAAACTATAAAAGAAAAGAGACACTTTCTTGAAAATTATGTCATGGTGTGATGGTTTTTTTGTTAGTAGTGTGCTTAGGTGTTGCTATTTCTCAAGTCTTATCTTCTCCAAATTCGTATGATCATATCTGTGTTCACACTGATTTTTACATATTTGCCCTTTTTTTATCACACATCATATACTATAAGTTACCATTTTGTAGGTTATGAGTGAAATGAGTGAAGCAATTGAATATCACCGAGCTTGACCATGGCAAAATGAATACCACCAAAAATAAAATGGGCAAAATAGTCCATATGAATGTAAATTTTAAAAAACAAATTGGAAATAAAAAATAAAGGTTAAGTTCAAAATCTCTTTTTAAATAGTTAAGAATAATTATTTATCAAATAAATATTATATTAGGCCTTGTTCTTTAGGTTTACAAGTAAAACTATATATATTCTTACATTATTTTACGTTACCTTATCTTATTTTTCCATCCAAAAACTATGTTATAAAATTATATTTAAAATTTTTTACTCTATTTACAGAATTTATTAAAAAAAATAATTAATAGGTGATATGAAATTTATCTTCTTTCACAGCTTTATTTACCTTTTCTTTTCTAATCTTACCTTATCTTAGCTACATATTCCCTACACTAAAAAGAGCAAGATTCCTTTGCTTTGACTTATCTATTTGTCCAACTTTCAAAATGTCCTTTTAAATAGTACACATCTATTTTAACTAATTTAAAAATATAAACAGAAATTATATAAATTTTTAAAAGGGTTTTTGGACGTCAACATTTGGAAATTAATATCTATTATTATTTTTGACATCGGCGATTAACTATCAGCCTATTTTCCTCTAACAGTACATCATCAAGTTGTTATGGTTTTAACTCATCGGAAAGATGACGTGGCTCCATAATGTGTGACATGGAAAGCATGTTAGTGTCCACGTCAACGTTTTCTACCCAAGCTCTGTCTTCCACGTCACATATTATGAAGTCACGTCATCTTTCCAATGAGTTAAAACCATAACAACTCGAAGATGTACTGTTGGAGGGAAATAGGTCGATAGTTGGTACTGCTAGTGTCCAAGAAAATAGTTTATATTATTAGTCTCCAATACCCCCAAAGTTGATATTATTGATGTCCAATAATCCTTTTTAAAATTAATAAAATCCGTTATAAAGTGAATTTAACTACAATAAAATATTAAACATATTCAATCTGTACTTCATCATATACTCCAACCATTATCAATAGGTGTTTGTAATTGCCCATTTAAATACAATATTTACAATTAGTGTACCCCAAATAAAGTACATCCAAGCCCTCAAAAAAAAAAAAAGTACATCCATAATTAATTGTCTCTGGCCTTGGTCTTTTGTGACAGTGATACTACGATAAACTTATCCTACATATATCATTCTTACTTTCTTTACCTACCTCACATAATATATATTTAAATATTTATAAATTTGTTAAATGATACATTTGATCACATAATATATATTTAAATATTCATAAATTTGTTAAATGATACATTTGATGTGACTGATACTAATAATACCTTATTAAAAAGAGTAAATTACATTTACACTACCCGACATTTGTGGTAATATTTTTTGCACACTCAACATTTGTGAAATAATTTTCACCTTACGTGACATTAAGTG
Organism: Portulaca oleracea; assembly: GCA_029582165.1. Lineage (NCBI taxonomy): Eukaryota > Viridiplantae > Streptophyta > Magnoliopsida > Caryophyllales > Portulacaceae > Portulaca > Portulaca oleracea. The sequence goes on from CM055868.1 coordinate 16,705,866, forward strand.
TTCATAAATTCAAACCTCCTAAGATATTTTATAATTGATTTTTGTTGGATTTTCCAGTGTAATATTAAAAATATAAATATGAATTGACTTTTTTACCCTTGATATTAATTCATATGACTTTCAATTAAATATGAATTGACGTTTTTACTCTTAATATCAATTCATATGGCATTAACAGGGGAGAATTGAAGAAGAGGAGTGTGAGAGGAATCAACTGTTGGTATTTTCTATTTGGAGTTTCGACACACCTTTTTTCCATACAAAACAATGAAATAGTCATTTAAGTCATTTCCTGATCCGTGAAACCCGGGGGTCCTTCGAATGGATAAAAAATGGGAGGCCAAGGATCCACTAACTACTTAGGGTTTGAGAAACCCCCAATTTAGAACTCATAAAACTACCACTAGTTTTTAGGGTTTTGGGGTTTTGGAGATGAACAACAAACACAACAAGAATTAAAAGGGATATGGACAATTCCAATTGAACTATAAAATGTTCAATCACTTGCACAAGGACCTTCCACAAGCAAAGAGTCTTGAAACACCCAAGAAATCTCATAAAGAGTGGAGGAAGAACACCCACTCACCAAGAAGAGAAATCACCAAGCAATTTCCACCCAAAGGATTAGCTTTCATTGATTAGGGTTTGAAAACCCACAATTACAAACTCTCCAAGTCAGAGAAATTTTGAGTCTAAATCTAAAAGCTTCATCAAAAATCTCTACAAAAATATAACATTGGGTATATATAGGAAGGGGGGAAAACAACAAAATTTTAGTTTCGGACAGGCCTGTCACGGCGTTACGCCGGTCGTCATGGGCGTGAAAAAGCTGGGCACGTGATTTCCTTGTTTTGCCAAGAAGCGTCACGGGCATTACAGCAGGGGTAGCGGGCGTGACGATCTGGGCAGTTTTTCTGCTGACTTCAAACTAGCATAAGTTCTTCATCCATACTCCATTTTAGGCCCATAAGGTATCATTGAAAAGCCCTCGGTGTGTAGTTTAAACTCCCAAAATTTGAAATCTATCGGAGTTGTATTGAAGGAGTTGTATTGGAGGAGTTATGATTAAAAGAGTGAATACATATCTTTTCTTGTCATCCAATTTGCCTAAAAACATCATATTCTTCAACTTATTATTTTGACTTGGCCTTGTTCCTTCATGACTTCTTCCTAGCCTCCTCGGGGTTGGTTTTCAGGGCTTGACTTGACCCTCCATGGTTCCATCCCGGCCCTTGTGTAATGATCAAAACACTCATACGCTTCCTAGACGGTCAATTTGGGGCTTCAAAAGCGATCGGAGCTTGACTTAAGGAAAACTAGTTTGGATCCGCATTCATTATTGTTTTCCGATGCTAAGGACCCTCGGGAAATATGGATAATTTCCTTCTCGATATTATGGGCAACATGGTACATTCATATAGTCATATAGGGACATTATTGTATTTTTTTTCATTTCTGATGAGAAGTAACCGGATTTCGCCAATAAAAATCACTTTCACTTGATGTCAGGTAATGTGAAAATTATTTCACAATTGTCAGGTGTGCAAAAATTATTACCACAAATGTCAAGTAGAGTAAAATTCATACCTTCCATAATATATTTAAATGTTATAACTAATGTGACATACCTTCCATAATATTATCTTACTCACTTTATCCTACATTTCTCACCTTTTCCACGTTACTCACCCTTCGCTATCCTAGGCTCTGAAAGAATTGAGCTTTAATGGTCAAATTTTCAAAATGTTAACACATAAAGTATTAGCAACATTTATTTTAAACAAAGAAAGTACTCCCCGTCCATTTTTATTTTTCACTTTGGGTCGAAGCAGAGAAACCATTTAATCACAAAATCTTAAGTGGAAATATATTAAAATAGCAAAAATATCATAATTATTGTTAAATTGTTGGTTTGAATCTTATTTAACTATTAAGGATAATAAATAAAATGAATGAATAATTAGAAATAAAGAAAATAATAAATAGTGATCAACGCCCGTCCCATGCCTTGCACAGAGCAATCCTAACTAAATACTCCTTTTATTTTTTTTTATCTGTCATTTACGATTTTCAGTGTCAATTTTTCTTTCAATAATTTGTAAATATAAAATTTTATAAAAAAAATATAATACTATACTTTTTTAATAGTATTTTTTAATTAAAAATCTAATTATATTAATTTTGTATGATGAATCATTATACAAATTAAGATATTAACGGTTAAAGTTTTTAACACAATTTTTAGATGACAGATAAATAAAAACGGGGGTAGTAGTGTAGTTAGAAAGGAATAATTGAATTACATCATATTATTTGTGTATTGATCTATACTTGAAAAGTGTTTTTATTTTACGAAAATGAATAAACATCTTGACACAAGATGACTCTTAACCATCTTGCGCATGCATTTCTTCGAAATCACTAATAAAGTGAGATGTTTCAATCATTCTAAAGGTATGTTTCATTATTTTTAGGGTTACTACAACTTATAAACAATTTTAAAATAATTATTTATTTATATTTATCTCACAAATATAAAACTATGTATAAAATGTGGATTTTCTACTATGATTGATAAAATTAGGCTATTATTATATTTTTCACCTAACTAATAAGTATTATATTATTATAATTGATAAATACATATAATTATTAAAGAAAATATTAATAAAAGTTTGGATGGAAGGATGTTATTAAGGAGGATAAAAGAGTAATGGTAAAGTGAAATTGGCAGGGATGGGATTCAACAGAGGAAAAACTCATACGAGGATGGAGTATATGGAACAACCTGCCCTATTCCAGTTGGGATGAATTTCACCTACAAAATCCAAGTGAAGGACCAAATTGGGAGCTTCTTCTACTTCCCATCCACTGCTTTCCATAAGGCTGCTGGTGGCTTCGGAGGCATTCGTATACTAAGCAGGCCACTCATCCCAGTTCCCTTCCCTCAACCCTCTGATGACTTCACTCTTCTCATCGGCGATTGGTACAGCAATGATCATTCTGTATGTCCTTACTCTTAATCATCTCTCATTCTCTTTTGCTACTAACTGTATTGGCTCATAATTACTGCCTGAGTTTTTGGTGTAGAATCTTCGAGCTATATTAGACGGTGGGAAAAAGCTGCCGTTTCCTGATGCACTTCATATCAATGGGAGGCGACCCAATGATGCTATCTTCACAGTCCAACAGGGTATGTTCTTGTTCTCTATCCGCCCGTATTTCAGCCAAGACAAATGACGAATATAATATAATATGCTGTTTTTTCGAATTGGGATTGTCAGGGAAGACATACAGGTTCAGAATCTCCAACGTAGGGCTACAGAATTCACTCAACATCCGATTCCAAGATCACAAGATGAAGCTGGTCGAAGTTGAGGGCACCCACACAATGCAAGACTACTACTCATCGTTAGACCTTCACGTTGGGCAATCCTGCTCTGTGCTGCTCACTGCTGATCAACCTGTCCAAGACTATTACATTGCAGTCTCCACTCGCTTCACAACTCAGACCTTGTTGACTACAGGCATCCTCCGCTATGAGGGGTCCACCCAGCCCCCTGTGGACCCACCCCCGGGCGGACCCACCACCGAGATCGGGTGGTCCCTCGAACAAGCCCGGTCCATAAGGACCAACTTGACAGCAAGTGGGCCTAGGCCCAACCCTCAAGGGTCCTACCATTACGGTCAGATCCCTGTCGACAGGACTGTGATACTAAGGAGCAGTGCTGCTCAGGTGAATGGGAAGCAGAGATACGGGGTCAACAGTGTGTCGTTTGTCCCTTCAGACACTCCCCTTAAGCTGGCTGACTACTTCAACATCCCGGGGGTGTTTAGGCCAGGGAGCATGCCTGATTGTCCGACCAGGAAACCTATGTACCTCGACACAGCTGTCTTGGAGACTGACTACCAGATGTTTTTGGAGATTGTGTTTCAGAACAGGCAAAACGTTGTGCAGACTTGGCACCTTGATGGCTACAACTTCTTCGTTGTTGGGTAAGTATAAATAACTCTCATCTAGCTCGTTTGTACCTACATTTTTGAAATATAAATGAATTAATGAATTGATGGCAGAATGGATGGAGGAGTATGGAGGCCAGAATGTAGGAAACAGTACAATCTTAATGATGCAATTTCTCGTTGCACAGTGCAGGTAACTAGTTAGTTAATCCTATTCCTGCCATATTTTAACAAAAGATGTGCTTTTTAGCTAGTAAAAGTCAATGTAATGTTGGTGTAGGTGTATCCAAGATCATGGACAGCAGTGTATGTGTCACTGGACAATGTGGGAATGTGGAACATGAGGACGCAACATTGGGGAAGGCAGTACCTGGGAGAACAATTTTACATGAGAGTATATACAGATTCGCATTCGGTTAGAGATGAATACCCATTGCCTGATAATGCACTTCTCTGTGGCAGGGCTGCCAAGTCTTCTCCTTGATTCAACTTCCCTCCCATTATCACTTGTATTCATTCTTCAGCAATCACTAGTCTTTCTAAAGACTATGTGCAAATGTCACCACCTTTCAAAACACAAAAGGGGTTATACAATGTCAGTCCACCACCAACAAGATGTTTGTTTTATATTGATTCGCTCCTAAATCATTTTAGTTTAATTCCACTGTTTGGATTTGCTTCTAACATAACAAACATAAACAACACTAGTCATAACTAACTCTTTTATCATTATAAGACTATTGGCAACAGCATGAGACATGGGAGGCACTTGCTTATGTGGTATAGGAGGGCATTGTTTCAGCAACAAGGGAATTGAAAAGGGTGGGAGTCACACTACTTTCACTATCTTCCCATTCTACTACTAATGGTCTAATGGTAAGTGAGTCACTGCACTGGACTCCTAATGCAGACTACAATATGCCAAGGGAGAAGGGAAGGGGATGCTAAAGCTCAACTCTAACACTAAAATCAATCACCCTTACAGGCGCATGCACAAAGAATCCTTATAAAGATAACATAATGTTAGGGGTGTCATTGAATCAAACTCGGACTAATCTATACAAGACCTGACCAAATCGAAACCCAAAATATCAAAAAAGGTGGACCAAAGATCAAACCAAAAACGACCGTTCCTAATCCAGACCAACCCAATTAGGATTTCACCAAACCAAGCCACACTGATTTGGTTTGGACCGATTGAGATCTTTTCGGATGTTTGCTATTAAAATTTATAAAAAGATTGATTGATTAATTAATTAATTAATGTCATTTGTTGGAAACTACATATTCTTCCCGGTAAGGGATGATTAAAAACTACAAATCTTTTTTTAAAAAAAAAAATTAATTAATACAGATGGGAAAAGATTAAATATTCACAGTGGTTTAAAATTCAATTACCATTTACGTGGTATGCAAAGTTAGGAACTAGAAAGAATATATGCCAGAATTCTTATCTTCTTAGTTTTAGGTAAATGGATGATTAGATTAGGATAGAATACCTTCTTCAGTGATAATCTATTGATATTAGAATCCCATGATATCATGGGTATCTTTTATTTATCAAAATTAAAATTTTACAACAATCGGGTTTGCTGGACCCGAAAACCGAGGAAAAACATGGACCACAGACAGGACCAGTAACCATTATTGGGCATTAGCTGATTCAGCATTCAACCTATTATTAGGAAATCAAACCAACCAATTGGCACATTCAATTTTACTCCTTTTTAATCAACTTTGTAAATATTTTGGACATTATTATGCCTCAAAAAATTGGAAAACAATTATTGTACGTAATCTGGTAAGTACAGCTATGACCTATTATGAGCTATTCATTGCTCGTAGTCGTATACACATACACCAACGGAATGTACAAGCAAATCCAGTAAATGAACAATAATCCAACAATCAAAGTACATTATATACTACGCTACTTCAAGAATCAAACTGTCAAAAAATTGACCGAATAACCAACAATGCTAATCTATATTTGGCCCTAACAAATTCAAGCAAGAGTATGTGGAAACACACAGCCTGACAGGTACACACACATACTCCCTTTAGTACTCAACAGTTTAAATATATACACCAGTGAAGAACAATATCAACAACATTCCCAACAAATAAATATTGCAAGAACAGACCAGACCAGACCAGGAAGGTATGAACATAATTCTTTCCCCTTGAATAACAAAATAAATAATGCCAACCACACACTCTCTTCCCAATTCTTTGTACACAAAGGGGGAAACGAATCACAAAATTTCATAACATGTTAAACCCTAACATAACCCACAGTCAACATCCACAGTCCAATAAAGAATCATAAGGATCATCCTTTGTCTTCCATTGCCAACATCTTCAGGTTCTACCAACACTAGCTTATCTACTTTCTTCAGCACCCTTTTTAGGTGGTAAAGTTCCAAAAACCCTGTCCCACAGAGCTGATGTGATACCAAAACCCTTGTTCTGGATGCGGAAGTGATGGTTCAGGTGGTACCTCTGCAGATAACCAAATCACAATCATAAGTCATAACCTACGTAGCACGGACACGTATTTGAGGCTGCCGTATCCGTATCTGATACGTATCCGACACGGATACGCTCGGATACGCGCCGGATACGTATCAGATACGCCCAGAGACGAATCCGGCGCTGAACATTGTTGGGAAAAAACGAAGACGGCCGGGATACGTCTGGGACACGCGTATCCACGAAAAGGATACGGCCCGGGACACGGCGTTTTTCTGGAACAATTTTTTAAAAAAAAAAAAATAAAACACAATTGAAACTTGTTGGATACACTTCAAATTTTGAGGGGGAAATAAAGAAAAGTGGATGATAACTTAAAAACAATAACTTACATCAGAAAGTTAGAATCTTAAACCTAGAAAACACATACAAACCGGTGAAACTTCATCTTCTCCGGCGGCGAACGCTAGTACGACACAGTTCCGGCGACCTCCGACCGGTACGAATCTGAAGCTCCTTCACAGATCTGACGATTTTCCGCTTTTTTCCGGTAACTTGCTTTCTTTCTCGGGTTTTCTCTTCAATTTTCATCACTTTTCTCCAGTTTTCTCTATTCTTTTACTATTTCTCTGTTTCTCTTCTCTGTTTCTCAGAGAACTTTTACTCTTCCAGTTTTATGTCTCTTTCTCACTCTTCTTTTTCTCTCTTCTTTTATGTGGGGTGTGGGGTGGGGCTGAATGGGTGGGGAAATATTAAATGAGTACACTGTTGGACTGCAATGCCTTGAAACTCTACTTAGACTAATATTTAACAGCAAATTGTTGGGAATGCATGATATTAAATGAGTGGGTGGAATATTGGAAGAAAACAAGTTTCACGGTGAAGACCATAGGCAGTAGGCAATTAGTTTTTTTTTTCCAGTTTTCACTATTATAATAAATGCTACCATCCAATTATATTATTACTCTTTTAAAAAATATACAGAAATTTGAGAATTTCACAATAAATTTAAGACTTTGTAATCCTAATAATAATTGATTCTATTTGTTTGTTTTTATGTTATGTTATTGTTTATGTTATATATTATTTAAATATTATTTGTTATTAATATGATCTATGATTTATGTAGTTTAATGTTATTTTTATTGTGTTTTAGTAATTATTCTTCATTCTTATTTTAATATTTTATAGAGAAAAATGCATAATTCAACAAAACCCTCCGATATTGAAGAGTTCAATAAGCAACCGTTGTGGAACTTTACAACTAAATATCAAAAGACAAGTGAAGGCGGTGGAAATGTCATTTGGAAATATAACTTTTGTGGAGAAACCAAACAAAGCTCTTATACAAGGGTTAGAGCTCATCTTTTAAAGAACAAGGGACTTGGAATTGCGGTATGTCCAAAAGTTACATCAAAGGACTTGGCACAAATGCAAAAACTAGATAATGAGGCAACGGAAAGAGCAAAGATGAAAGCTCCTAAGAAGGTTCCTTTGCCTCCTTGTTCTAATATGCCTCATTTGCAAGATCCTCATGTTGTGCCGGATGATATATTCCAAGGAGATCGGAAAAGAAAGAAAGTTGGGAGTGCAAGTTCAAATCCTATTGAGAAGGCATACAATACAAGATCACGAGATATCTTGGATGCTCACATTGCTAGAATGTTCTATTCCGGAGGGCTACCATTTCACCTAGCAAGGAATCCCTACTACGTGAGCTCATATGCATATGCCGCCAATAACCCACTTTCTAGTTATGTCCCTCCCGGCTACAACAAGTTGAGAACTACCTTGCTTGCAAAAGAACGTGAAAATGTGGAAAGGATGTTAATTCCTATCAAGGGCACATGGAAACAAAAGGGAGTAAGTATAGTCACGGAAGGATGAAGTGACTCTCAAAGAAGGCCTTTGATAAACTTTATTACGGTAACGGAAGGTGAACCCATGTTTCTTAAAGCCATTGATGCTTCTGGAGAGACAAAAGACAAATATTTCATCTTTAACCTTTAGAAAGAGGCGATTGAAGAAGTTGGCTTGGATAATGTTGTTCAAGTCATCACCCACAATGCCAAAATTGTGCAGGAGCGGGGGCATTGGTACAACAAGTGTACCCTCACATTTTTTGGACTCCATGTGTTGTCCATATCCTTAATCTTACTTTGCAAAACATTTGTGCCGCAAAGAACGTGGAAGCTAATGCGGACACTTATGAAGAGTGTTCTTGGATAACACAAGTAGCCGATGATTGTCTATTTATCAAAAATTTCATCATGAATCACTCCATGCGATTGGCAATGTTTAATGAATTTGTGCCATTGAAGTTACTTGCCGTTGCAACAACTCGTTTTGCTTCCACTCTTGTGATGTTGAAAAGGTTCAAACTCATTAAGGGAGGTCTTCAAGCTTTAGTCATAAGCGAGCAATGGGCAAACTATAGAGATGATGATGTTGGAAAAGCGAAGATGGTAAAAGAGAAAGTGTTGGATGATATATGGTGGGATCAAATTGACTACATTCTCTCTTTTACCGCTCCCATATATGACATGATTAGAGCTTGTGACACGGATAAGCCTTGTCTTCACTTGGTATATGACATGTGGGACACCATGATCGAAAAGGTGAAGATTGCCATATACAAGGAAGAAAAGAAAAGGCTTGAAGAGGATTCTACTTTCTATAGTGTTGTTTTCAAGATTCTAATTGATCGGTGGACAAAAAACAATACTCCTCTTCATTGCATGGCTCATTCTCTAAATCCAAGGTAACCTCATGAAATTATGTAACTTTGTTAAATTTGAATCGTAAACTACACAAAATCTCATCCTCTTTATTTTTTATCATCCAAGGTATTATAGTGATCATTGGCTTGATGAACAACCAAACCGAGTCCCTCCGCACAAGGATGCGGAAGTTTCTCAAGAAAGAGCAAAATGTATGAGAAAATACTTCCCGAATCCGGAAGATCGTTCCAAAGCCAACACGGAGTATGCCAACTTTTCAACTCGATCTCAAGCCTTCTCGGATAGTGATTCTATCCATGATCGTTATACCATGGATCCTAAAAGTTGGTGGGTAGTTTATGGAACAAATGCTCCGCTACTACAAAATTTGGCTCTTAAACTTCTTGAGCAACCATCTTCTTCCTCATGTTCTGAAAGAAATTGGAGCACTTACTCTTTTATCCATTCGTTGAAGAGAAACAAGATGGCTCCTAAACGTGCGGAAGATTTGGTTTTTATTCATAGTAATCTCCGTCTACTTTCAAGAAAAACACCACAATATGCCAAAGGGGAAAGTAGAATGTGGGACATTTGTGGAGATTCATTTGATTCACTTGGAGATGTGGGAGAGCTAGAAATCGCACAACTTTCTCTAGATGAGCCGGAATTGGAAAGAGTTGTTTTTGTGGATGATGCGGAAGAATATGCCAATGATGTGGAAAATGGCAATGGTGAAGAGGCAAATACCATTGAAATTGAGTGAAAATGTTTATCTTATTCTAGCTAACTCTTTTGCTTCACTAGTTAGTAATAGCCTAGTGGATTGGACATTTTCACTCAATTCTAATGAAATTGCCTATTTATATATGCATGTTTTGTATAGGCTTATCTTTTGTATAACCCAAAACATTGGATCTTGTTATCATACGTTCTAAGCCTATTGGTAAAATGAAATTGGATGGTTGGAGGTTTTGGGGGAAATTTAATGTCATCGAGTCAAATATTTACTCTTGTAATCTCTTTTTAGTCGATAGTTTCATACTTGAGTTACTTCCATATTATGCATTTTAGTGTTTATCCTATCATTTACATAGAAAAAAATATATAATTCATGCACGTATCCAATTACGTGTCGTATCCTATTTTTTTTGAAAATCACGTATCGGCGTGTCCGTATCGTGTCGTATCCGTATCCCGTATCCGAGTCCATGCTTCATAGGTCATAACAATACAATACCGAAATCACCAACAACAATAACGCTAACAATGCCCACAATTGACAGCAGTTAAAACAAGGTCTACGCAAATCCACATATACAAGCAAACTTACACTACCAACTGGAAACATTAATTTTCTTAAAAGGAAAAGGAACATATTTTTTCAAAAGTTAATCTTAAGTGCCGTCAAACATTTCGCAAAAAGAAACTGAAAAGGGATTAGGAAACAAAGTAGGGATAACGCTAAGGTCGTCAGACCAAAACACAGCAGAATACTAAGGGTAACACCACTTAATAACACAAACAAAGTTGACAAGTGAGAATAGAAGCACTAATATCAGCTCAAGCTTCCCTATAGCAAACAGCTCCATATAAGCTGAGGAACTTTGGATAATTAAGATTGTCGAGTCCAATTATTCAAAGGGACTGAAATTCATCACAATTCATAGCAGACACGAGCAGTAAACCGTAAGAAGACAAGTTCCTTAAAGAGCTTTGTACCCTGTTTTGAAATGCTAGTCTTTCAAACCCAATTACATGCTTACTGCTGGCAGCTGAGAATTAACTTGTAAGAGCAGAACCATTTACCTTCAGATTCTTCGGCACGTCGTGTGAGGGTTGCCCATGATGCAAATAGTAGTGGGTAACATCGTACATCACATATCCCAGTAAACCACCTCCAAAGAGGGCTGGAGTCGTGGAAGGTGTTGCGAATAAACTAACCATTTTCCAGAACTGGAAAAACAAGAGACAAGTTAGGCGCAGTAAAAGTTTAAAAGTAATACTTCTAGAGTGCCGATTAGTTTCTTGAGACATAAAAAGCATAACCAATCACTGATATTTCCACATTGGATTTAATATCAATTGTTCTTTATTCTTTACATGTATTATGGAGCAATGAACTATTAATGGGTTTACAATTGAAGCAAGAAACAACTAGATGTGTTGGCAATCAATGGTCTGAATCGTCTGATAACAACATTCTCTGCAAGCCTTTTTGGACTGATGTGCTGATGATACCAATAATAAAAGCCAAGGACAAGTTACACACCAGTTTTGGAAATTTTCCTGAAACTCAATTATAGTGGATGTCTTCGAATTACATGCCCCTATTTCTTTGTTCTAAAGTAAGCAGTCAACAGCCTAAGCTTCCAGCAAACTTTTGTGACAGTAAGGTGTAGGACTGCCATGGTTGAACAACCCCCAGTCCACAATCTCACCAAGGCAAATTGCGGGGCTTGCTTTTGGATAGACAAAGTTGCACAGAACATGGTTGGCCAAAAAGAATTCGAGCATAATGTTGCATGTCAGTTTGACATATGTTTTCAGCTTCTTTATCACAGCATAGAATTACATTTTTTTTTAGATCAGCACTTTTTTAATAGAGTTACTATGAGCATGTTAGAATAGTGTTCATTGAACTCTAAGCACCTAAAGTGTTTATAGCAAAGTACTAAACTTTGCAAGATGTGCAGAATGTTTGTATCCATCACTCTATCCAGCTACCTTCCCTATCATGTGCTAGACATATATAAGAGGTGAAGCTTTACCCTAAGTATCAAAAACAAAATAAAGAGAAATGATTGTATCCTAAAAAGACAGTTCGTATATCAATTTTATCATGTCAGACATGTTCTTTATTTTCGATTGCACTTCAAAGATAAGAATATATATACTCATTGTCCTACTTTCTACTCCATCCCAGAAGTGTCGAACTGTCAAATTTTTAGCCTAGTCAACGATGGTCATAATATCTCACACAATAATAAAGATAGGCGAGGTACCAAATGGTGTTCCTGTAACTTCTCAACAAGTTTGATGAACTGACGCATTGACGCTGTGGTTAGTGTATGTATAATTACATATTCGCATTATGTTTCTGGTTATAATCAACAAATTTCCTAATATTGGCACCCTAAACTGAGAATCAAATAATGTTGGCATCAAAAATAAGAATAAGAATACAAGCTAGTCATGCCAGTCTATTTGAATATGCAACTTCAGCTTCCGTAAAACATAACAATATATGACCTTTGGTTCCCCTCGCACCTTATTTGCAGAAGTACTAGCCTTAATGTGGCAAGAGGGATGAAAACAATGCAGTATTATTTCAAGAATATGAGCACATTATCCATATTTTATTTATTCTTTACAAGTTTACAAGTCATGTACAAAGGCAAGTATCAGAACACAACTAACCGGGACACATAACACGGCTGTTGCAGCAGGAGGAAAAACAAGGCGCAGGCCGTCCATAGGGTGCTTGTGATGACAACCATGAAGCAGATAATGGAGTGTGTTTCCCCTGCAAACAGAGTCAACTAAAGAAGTCAAGATAGGCATATGATTACACTCATTTTCTCATCTAAAACGAAAGGGCATTCAGTTTCATTATTTCCATGAGTACACATCAATAGAACACAGATGAAGATCAGAATGTACCAATAGCTCTTTGTTTTGATGTGGAAGAGGAAACGATGTAATGTGTATTCAAGAAATGTCCAAATAAAGATACCAAAAACCACCATCAGTGCAAGGTCTGACCAAGTATGCCCCATCCTTGCAGACATAGCGACGCAATAGCACACAACTGGAAGCCATATTGTAGGAATAGCCCACCAAACAGTGCGGGTCAGGAACTGTATCATAAAATTGAAGGTCAGAAACCTGATAACATATTGAGGCCCCGGAGGAAAGATGCCGGTAAACAGCTCAGAGCCAGAATCTTCTGATACCAAAATACAAGCAGGTATGCACAAATAACACAAGTAAGAGTTTATGAGTTTCTATAAAACATGAGCAGCATACCTCCCAAAAGTCACTTTCAAAGAAGCGAGGACCTTCCTTGCTGACAATAGGCTGGTGGACCCACTCTTGATAAGCCTCCCCAAGGTGACCAACCTGAGGAAGATTTTATTAAGTGAATACAATGTAATATAACTGAGCTTTTCCAGATCAATTCAAGAACAAGATCAAACTAAACCGAAATTTGCAAGCTCATCTCGACCTGAAGAAACCCATAGAAAAAATAAAAGAGAAGAATACAAGAGCCTAGTTAAACAGTACCTGAAAGACAAGGGCCTTATTTAAATCTACAGTGAATCCTTGAACAACCATCCTGGTGCCCTGAGTCTGACCATAGGTGAAAGGAGTTAGTAAAATATATTCTAATACCCAATTTAAAGTGATACAAGAACTTCCAATCAAAAGTGATGACCCATGAGAGTTCATAAAGGCTTTTAGTGATAAATTAAACCTTTAACACTGATCTAGTCATAAAATAGGAAGGATGCACAGACCCCTGTAACCCATCAGAGTTACTCCTCTTTATTTCCCTTTTTCGTTTGGGGAAAAAGGGTGTGGGTATGAGAACAGTATCCATATAATGATCAAACAAACACTAATCATCTTCAAAACTACTTGCCCAACAAACATTTCGCAATTTCAAATATATATTATGTTTGTGTAGTACCGCAACTTCCAAGAGGTAGGTAGATATTTCAGAAAGATGAACAATCTATAGGTACAATTCATCAATAAAATATCAAGTTGACGCATCAAACAATTGACAAACATGCTGCATATTATTCAAAGTGGTGGACTAAAGAATCATGCCAGGTTGACACATCAACAATCCCATATGTCAAAATCGACAACTCCCACAGAGCGTTTGCCCGTTATCCCTCCCCCAAAATTTAACCAAAAGGTAGATCATTGAAGTCAACAAAAGTCAACACCATATGCAGCTCCAACTTTGAGAATGAACAAAGATCGGAAAATGTACAGCAAATGTAGATCTCATCCGGTGGTCAACATGCAACTATAGCCTGCCTTACCATAGTTATGCCAAAATACAGAATAAATTTCTTTTTAAAAAAAGAGAGAGAGATTTTGAATCAACATCCAAGAATCTGGGGCTTAAACCCCTATCATCATAACATAAGCAACAATAGCGTCTCCTTTAAATCGCACAACCACCCAAATAAATGAAGGCAATCAAAAGGATGTGAAGTTTGATAATACAAGTACTAATTCCTAATAACTTGGTCCCACATGAAATAAATCATAGCGACATGAAGGCTGATTAAAATTGAAAAAAGTAGCGTCAATTAATACATCTCATCTACCATTACTAAGCATTGACTCCACAGTCCCTCATACACCCGCTCAAGAAATTTGAAATAAAGGCAGGAGTTAGACGAAAACATGAGTTATGCACAATTGCGGCCAAATCAGCAAAATCCCAGAACAATGCAAGCCACAATGCAGATCTAGAAGGAATAAATTGAGAGACAATGCAGTTGGGATGCAATGAGAGAAGAGGAAATTAGGTTTACCTGCTGAAATTGGAAAGCAAAACCCTAGAGAGAGAGTGGAGAATGGAAGACGAAGAAAGAAGAAGAAGAAGAAGAAGAAGAAGAAGAAGAAGAAGGGAGGTAGGGAGGAGATATCTGAGTGCTTCTCAGTCTCTCTCTATCGCTTTCTGTGTGTAGAGAGTAGAGAGAGAGGGGGGGCATGAATGAATGAATAAATGAATGTATGGAGGAGTTTTAAAAAGCGATGGAGAGATCCTGACCGTCGAGGGGTACGTCAGATAGTTATGGGCTTGTAGAGATTACAGAAGAATATGTTGTGTTTGATTCGCACGTTAGTCTCTTGGATCGGCCAGCCTGATACAACTCATTGCCTGAGATATAGAGAGACAAATACAATACTGATTACTGTGTGTGTGCTGTGTGGTGCCTCCCACTATGACTGACTGTTATGAGTATCTGTATCCCCCTCAATCTTAGGTATCCCTTCTCACGTGATATCTTATTCTATGCCACTATACATTATTTCTTTCATTTCTTGTGTACGCATCCATTATATATATTTTATTCACAAATTATATATGGCTTAAATTAATTCTTAAATTTGTTTGGTATGACTTGTTTTTTATTATTGAAAGCCAAAAAGGTGTATAAGACAGCAACAGCGCAGCGAAAATCACAGAAAAGTATACCGAAAGGACAACAACCAACGAAGAGGCCACACAGCCAAACCAAGACAAACAACAAAAATAAAAACACCAAAATTAACGTTTTCGTTCTTTTCGTCATTTCTCCTTACGCTGCTTCTCAACAGTCTTTGGGTCCCCACGAATGAAGCCAGAACCACAGCCAAACTTAGCCACTCTACGCGCCATGTCCTCCAGATCAGCTTGAGGATGCTCTGTCGAATCATTTAGCAAGCTCGTATTTTCTATATTTTCTATACTTATAAAAAAAGGGAAATTGGAATTAAATAAACCAAACTTTGGGGGCGCTTTAATATAACAAACCAACCTTGAACATTTATTTTAGGCAAACTGAACTTAACACCTTTTTTTTTCCAACGAATCGCCGCCGAGTCCAACACGCATCCAATTCATATTTTTCCCTTCATTCCACTTTTTGTAAGGAAAATTGAATTCTAATAATCCCTAGTTTTGTCAATTGGACGATAATAATCTTTATTCTTTTTGGTACATCAATGGTCCTTCAAAAATAAAATTGTATATTTTTTGTTACCGAATCTACCTCCATATTTTTTTTCTAATTTTTTCATTTCTGCCTCTAGAAAGCTTATAAAATGTAGTTATTAAAAAAATTTTAAATTAATTTTTTAAAAATTTGAGTAATTATTATGATTTTTTAAAGGAATAAAAGGGGAAAATCACCAGGGAAAAATAAAAAAAATTAGGCCAAACATTGTAAATTCACTAAAAATTGTGAGGAAATGTTATGTTAAGTTTTGGAGTAGACGCAAGTAAAAATCCACAATATTTAGGATATACACTCGTTGTGGTCCCAAAAAAATAATGTCAGCGAGTGATCCATTAATAATTGTCTTTGAAGTTGATTTACACTCTGCTTGGGAGGAGAGTTAAAATATATAGTAGAGGTTCATATGAGTAAAGGAGGGTGAGGGTGAGGGTATGGGAGGGTTCATAAGGGTAAACTACTTACTCTTGCTTCGGAGAACAATTTGAAGAGTTCATAAGAGTAAAATGTTAATCGACTTATTTGTCATTTCATATTATATGTAATCTATCTATTTAATATATTAAAAAACAATGTGCATGCCTAGCAAGTTGCCATGTGGCACTCTCATAGTCTCATATAGTAAATTAAACTCCAAATATTTTTAATCATAATTAAACTTCATTATTGAAGTCCCTTCAACTTTCTAGATTTAATTGATAATTTATTTTTTGAAGAGTTTACTCACTATACACAATTATGAAAATTACTTTAAACAAATTGAGTATAAAACTTAACAATTATTGAAATACTTTATTTATTTCAACACAATTATGAAATCACTATAAATAAATTAAGCATAAACTTTACAATCATCAATATATATGTGTGTGTGTGTGTGGAATTAAAACAAGAAAAAAAAATTTGGGAATTTTAATTATTTCCAAAGCATATTCAAAACCTCACAATTTAATATTTTCATGAATATATTCTAAAAAAAAAGAAAATCTTAATATTTGATTTAATACAGAACAAAGACATACCCTCATTTTTCTTTCATCGATTTTATATTATAATATTTCATCACAATAAAGGAAATAAAGTATAATTGATATTAAAGTAAAATTCTCATGAAAAGTCTAGACTATTATTTTTTGTAATTTCTTTAATAACTATTTTAAAAAAATAAAATTTTTATTAACACTGCTATATATATTTCTATTGATAAAAAGTTTAAATTATAAGTAAGTATCATACTAAACAAGAAGTTTTAGTAAAGGTAGATAAAAATAATTATAAAACAGACAAAAAAAAAATCACAAAGTCAAAACCAAAAATCAAGAAAATAGAATTATCATAGTCATTGTAAATTGTAACTTTCTTTACACTAACATCAATGTTCATACAAGAAAATAAAATAAAATATTTACCGATAATTTCAATTTTAACCTATAGCGCCACTAATTTATATTATAGTATACTGAATGTATAGATAAGAATTTTAATAAGTATTTAATTTAGTAGATAAATACTTAAACATTAATTTATAACAACATGAATTTTTGAAATAATTTTTTATATTTTTCTTCAAAATAATTATTATAAAGTATGGTTATTTAATCGTGATATGGATTTTAATATACTTTCACCACCAAATTATTCAAATGATACCATTGTTACACATTTTTTTCATTATTTCTAATTATCATTCAAATTAATTTTTTTCAAGAGTGAAATGATAATTATTATAAATTACTCTAAAATATTACAAAAAATTATTGAAAAATTTTCCGTGCATAGCACGGGATATCAAAGGCTAGTTCAATATAATACCCATACGTTTGCTCTAATACCCATTCTCTTTCTACCCTCCTCATCCCCTCTCTCCCCCTCCCCCTCCCCCCCCCCCCTTCTTCTCTCTCTCTCTCTCTTTCTTTCCCTCTCCTATCTCTACCCCTTCCCCCCTTCTCTCTCTCTCTCTCTCTCTCTCTCTCTCGCTCTCTCTCTCTCTCTCTCTCTCAACTCTCTAAACAACACTTTTCTCTCAATATACTATCTCTCTACCCTCTTTTTCATTCTCTCCATCCACTCATTATACTCTTTCTCTCTACCCTCTCTCTCTCTCTCAGAGATGGAGAGAGAGATGCGAGAGAGAGAGAGAGAGAAAGAGAGAGAGAGAGAGAGAGATGTGTGTGTGTGTGTGTAAGAGAAAAAAAGAGGTATGAGAGAGAGAGGTAGAGAGAGAGAGAGAGAGAGAGAGTGAGAGAGATGTGTGTGTGTGTAAGAGAGAGAAAGAGAGATGAGAAAGAGAGTGATGCATGTGTGTGTGTGTGTGCGAGAGAGAGAGAAAGAGTTGGAGGGAGAGATGGATGTGTACATGTGTGTTATGATTCAATTAAGGTTAAGGGTAATATGGTCATTTTTTATTGTATGTATGTTATAATTTAATTAAACATCTCTTTACATCTTAAATTGGGGTGTTAAAAAAAATAAGGGTTAAGAGGAGTAAAGGGGGAGTAAACCTCACTCCCTCATACTCTCCCTTACCCTCTCTCACTCTCTTCCCAAGCAGGGGTAAGGAGGAGTAAGTACCCTCCTTAACCCCTTGTAACCCCCCCCCCCACCCTCCTCCTAAGCATAGTTTTAGTGCCCTCTATGATGTAATAAGTGATTGCCTAATAGTGGATGTTGGGGAAGTGTCTCACCACACCTTACCTTGCATTTCTGCAATATGCTACTTCCAGGACTCGAATCTATAATCTTACGATCACACAGCAACAGCTTAACCGTTGCGTCAAGACTCCTTGGAGTGTTACCGTCGTGGTGGGAAGAATGATGCTTGAGTTTTCGAGAGAAAATCAAAGGAAACGAAGGTTGGTCACCTTAGGGTTTGCATATGACCTTGGCTAGGAGAGTCCACAACCTTGGCCTAACATTCCACCATGACTAATTAGGCTAAACCACCATTAATCACTAAAGAAATGACTTGAACACCACCAAATAATGATTGGATAAAGTAACAAGATTTTTGAAGGAGAGGCTTGAAGAGCTCTCTGGCAATGACATTCAACATATATCAAAAAACTGCCCAGAAAATGAGGGCCAATGAGTATTTATACAAAATGGCCAAAGCCTAAAACACAGTCGTTTTGGCAGGCAAAATCGGCAGAAAAAAGGGACCCGGCTCGGGCGAGCCAAGAATGACTTCGGCACGCCAAGCCATCGGACGGCAGCAGGTGAAAGTCGCGGCGCCACTCACGCCACGCAAGCGCGACCATCTTGACCAGACGGATGACTCGGGCGAGCCATCGCTAGGCTCGGGCTAGCCTTGCCTCTGGTCGGCAGCAGCAGCGGCGGCAGTAGCTGGGTCGCGGGCGCGACCAGACCCGTAGCGGGCGCGACTAGACCCGTAGCGGGCGTGACGAAGCGGCGGCGATGTACGCGACATGTTAGGTCGTGGCCGCGACATGTTAGGTCGCGGGCGCGACCTCCTGGGGCAGTGAAGCGGCTCGGGCGTGACACGTTGTGGCTCGGGCGCGCCTAAGGCCTGTCCAAAAGGTTCAACCTGGCCTGTTTTTGTTCCAAAAGTAACCCGGATCCCGTCACGGCATTGTTCAACATCTCGGGACGGTACGACCTCGGGCCTCCGGGGGTCGGGGCACGAGCGGGGCTCTTTAGAAGGTCTCGGTTCCCATCCAATGGATGGCCGAGACTACCCTTGCGTTTTCGGGCTTCACCAGGAATTGCTCCTCGAGATTCACCGTGGTTGAGGCGGCTCGCTTAGCAAAGGTTACGAGGGACGAGAACGGAACCCGGGACTCTTCACTCCTCTTCCGTCTGGCCCTTTCATTTTCTAAATTGTAGTTTTTATTAAATTTTTAATTAATATCTATTATTTAATCAATTAGGTTCCTATTATTCATGAAAAGGTGAGACATCTCTATACAATAAAGAAGCTTAGAGGCGAAAAATGTTTGAACTAACTGCTTGCCTACTAACTTATTTTATAGTTTATGTTTATATTTGAATTTACTCTTTTGTCATTGAATATAATAATAAGCAGTCTACTTGATAGTTTCACCACCTTATCTTGTACTCCCTCTGTTTGGATTTACAAGTCGCTACACGTGAAATCACAAAGCCCAATATCTCCAAATTTGATGGGTTGGTTATAAATGAAAAGTTACTGGATTGCCCTTAACCCCATTTACAATTTACATTTTCAGCCAAAGTATATTAAAGACACCCTTTTGTAGCTCCTCGTTTTCTACAGCAAGCTTCAACACCTCCACAGTAAGTTGAGTAGGAAATAAATTCCGTTGATAAAAATAAGAAAAGTAAAATTTTTTAAAGGTAAAATAGAAAGATAAATAATTAATGTGTTTTATTGAAATTGTGAAATGACAAGTAATTTGAAACAAGAAAAGTTAGTTAAAGTGACAAGTAAAAAAGAACGGAGGGAGTAGCTTGTATTTATACAAAAAATTACTTTTTTGCCCTCGAATAGAATAATAAACAGTCAACCTTATAACTTCATCAGCTCGCCCGATAATTTATATTCACACTTTCTTTGTTTGAAAATGATGTTGGGAGAAAGAAATGTGATTCTTTTTCCGTAATAATTAACTATAATAACTAAAGAGTCATCACATAAAACTTTATGTCCAAACCAATCAATTCGAGAAGCGGTTAAAATACGAGTGAGTGTATATCTAGGTAAGGTAAATACGGGTAAGGTATACTTCAGGTTCACGTAAAGACGAGTTAGATGTATTACAAGTTCAAGTAAATATGGGTCAAGTGTATTGCGGGTTTGGGTCAATACGGGTTAGATATGTTTCAAATATGAGTAAATGCGGGATGAAAATTACTTGACAGTTGAAAACGCTAAGAGTCTTAACATTTAACAATTTTTAGAATGTTGTAATTTTTATGAGTATGCAAACTAAATTAGTGTGCATTGTATTTAAAAAATAAACATAGTGTTACGTATAAAAATATAAAAACTTGTATTGTTATTTGTAATTTTTCATACTTATTAAAACTTAAGGTAAACTAAAACATGCTTAATATAATATATTTTATATGCATTTATACACCAAATATATATAACAAAATAGTAATTTTTAACTGGTACAAATGTCAAAAAAGAAAAATAAAGCACAAAAAAAAATCTTGTAACAAATTAAGCAACACAAACGGCAACCGTTCATGAATATTTATATCTATTTAAAGAAAAATGATAACGGTACAAATATCATAATTACATGCATATTTATATTTATATATGAAGCCTACTATAATGAAGGGCACACAAAGGTCATTGATAGCGTCTTCTTTTTCTATTTTTCTTGTCTTATTATGTACTTTTTTTTTTTTGAGAAATGGGCAGATCGACCTAACTTCATTACTCAATAAAAGAGTTTTACTTCTCCTTAGTCACAAGAGAACTGACTTGAGAAGGGATATCCCCAGCCAACGCTTATTACAACGAGTTTCAAAAGCAATTCTAGCTAGAGTATGAGCCACTAAATTACTGTCGCTTCTAACAAAATTGAAAGAAATTTTTGTGAAATTTGCTCTCAATCTATTGCAATCTCGAACTATCTTCTGAGCATTTGGGCTAATGTCGTCCCTGCCGTTTAGGCCCTTCACCACTTGTAGGCAGTCCGTCTCTACCATCAATGTCTGGATACCCATCTTAATTGTCAGCTTCAGGCCCGCTCGGACAGCTCCCGCTTCCATGGCTTCCGAGCTTCAAGATACTTCTCTGAATTCCGTGCAGGCTCCCACCGCCATCCCCATACTGTCTCTGATTATCGCTCCTCAGCCTCCTCCTCCTCCTCCCTTTACCACAGAGGCATCACAATTCAGTTTGTACCACTCCCCACACGGCTTTTGCCAACCTTGGTTTTCCTGCGGTCTGCCCTCTTCCCTCTCCTCCTGTGTTAACGCATGTATGAAGGCTTGATGGGTTGATAGGGCCATACTTCCAACCACCATGGGATCAGCATTGACCCTATTAAACACTTTCCGGTTTCGTGCTTTCCAAATCATCCACAGTATGGTCATGAGGAGTCCCCTTTCTTCTTTGTCCATTCTTTCCATCAAGTCCATCATCCATTGCCCCGCATCCCGCAAAGTTTGCTGATCAACCTTAAGTTTGAATACTCTACCTTTCTATACTATTTTCACCCAGTCACAGTCGAGGAAAAGATGATCGTTGTGCTCGTAGTTCTCCCCACAAATATCACAAATCGGGTGGACTTGTAACTTTCTCTTGGTCAATTTTACCTTGGTTAGGAGGGTGTCCCTCCATAACCTCCATATACAATGCTTTACCTTCGCTAACGCACAAGCTCCCCAAATTAGATTCCCCTTGCCAACGGCGATGTTTGATGATGACCCTCCTTTAGTCTCCTCTTCGCACTCATCCCACAAGATCCTATAGGCAGTTTTGACCGAGAACCGTCCGTCGTGGGATGGCTCCCATCTGATCCTATCCTCAGTTTCTGTCTCGCTGAGAGGAATGGCTCGGATTAGATTAGCAATGTGCGTATATAAACATTGCATAAATATATCTTCTCTTCATTGGCTGGTTGAGTGATCAATCAGGCTTGAGACCCGGGCATCACTTCCCAGCACACAAGGTGGGGTTGGTATTCCTCCTCCTTGAGCTCCCACCACCCATTTATCAGCACATATACTTGTCACCTTACTATCCCCTATGGTCCATATCATACCCTTGTTGATTACATTTTTTACTTCGATGATACTTCTCCACGCAACTCGGTTGGTGGCCCAAATTGGCTCCCATAAAATCACTTTGGGGGTAGTATTTGGCTTTGAGTACCCGCGCCATAAGCGATGTTGGGTTCTGAATTAATCTCCATGCTTGCTTTGCCAACAAGGCTTTATTGAAGCAATTCATTTTTCGAAAACCCAGACCTCCTCTTGGTTTTGCACGACACATTGATTCCCAGGATGCCCAACATATGCCACCATCTTCTCCTTGTTTGCCCCATCAAAAGCGTCTACATGTCCTCTCTATGTCTTCACAACACTGCGTGGGGATCTCAAAACACTGCATCGCGTAGGTTGGTATAGCCTGAACGACAACTTTTAGGAGGACCTCCTTCCCCGCCTTTGTCAAGAAGCATTCTTTCCACCCTTTGAGTTTTTTTCGAACCCGATCTTGGATTGCTTGGAAAACCGCCTTCTTAGAGCGCCCAATGAAAGTGGGCATCCTCAAGTAGCGCTCGTGCATTTCCACCGCCTCAAAACCCATCCTCGCTTGGAGCATATTCTTCACTTGTTCGGTCACATTTCGGCCATAGGAAACTTCAGATTTATCTATATTGATCATTTGTCCGGAAGCTCGCTCATAGGTTTTCTGTAGGTCCATCACTTCTAGGGCCTCATTTTCATTTGCTCTCACAAACAACAGGCTATCATCCGCAAAGAGCAAGTGGGAGACAGTGGGGCTATTTGTGCAATTTTGACGCCGTGGATCAAACCTCTTTCTTCCCTGTCTCGGAGTAATGTTGAGAGACCTTCCGCGCATATGAGGAATAAATAAGGCGAGAGCGGGTCACCCTGCCTGAGTCCTCTTCCCGGGTTTGTCCCCCGAGATGTCGTTCCATTGATAAGCACTTGGTATTTCACCGTCGAAACTCAGTGCATGACAAGATTGGTGAAGGTGTCTGCAAACCCCAGAGACTTCAACATTTTTCTACAAAGATCCTTTCGTCTCTGTCATATGTCTTGCTCATGTCTAACTTCAAGGCCATGTGCCCCATTTTGACATTTTTCGGGCGCTTTCTCAGATAGTGGAAGTGTTTGAAAGCTACTAGGACATTGTCTGTAATCAACCTTCCGGGAACAAAGGCACTCTGTGCCTCACTAATAATGTGAGGAAGGATACTCTTCAGTCTGTTTGTGATGGTCTTGGATATGATCTTATAAATGACGTTGCACAAGCTTATGGGTCTGTATTCCTTAGAAGTGGCAGGGGTTTTGACCTTTGGGATCAAAGCGATGTATGTGTGGTTGACTGCCTCCGGGGAATTATGGTTATTTAGTACACCTAGGACATAATCAGTGACATCCTATCCTATAATATGCCAAAAGGATTGGAAAAATAGTGCAGGCATACCGTCTGGGCCCGGGGCCTTTGTTGGGTGCATCTGATGGATTTCCTGAAGGACTTCCTCGCCCGTAAAAGGTTGTGTGAGCCTCAGGTTCATCTCCTCCGTGACCCTGGGGTGGATGAGCCTCGTTACCAGGTCAGTTTCCGTCCCTTCTTGTTCAGCAAAAATGTGTTCAAAATATCGGACAAACACCTCCTCCACTTGATTCTCCTCTTTGCACCACTCTCCCATTTCGTTCTTTATTCTCATAATTCTGTTGCGCCTCTTTCTTTGGGTAGCTTTCTCATGGAAGAAACGGGTGTTACGATCTCCTTCACGAAGCCACTTTGGCGGCTTCTTTGAGCCCAATATAATTCCTCCTTTGCTTCAATGTTCTCCAATTATGCTATCAAGGAGCGAATGCAGGCCACGTTTTGGCCCCATTCGTCATTCTGTTGGGCTTCAACAATTGCTCGCTTGAGGGAATGGGCCTCCTCGCGTAGCTTCTTCATATCCAGGCCCATTTGCGTTTTGGCTTCCTTGTATGCATCGAGGAGTCTAGAAGCCATGTCCAACACCTTCTCGTTCTCCAAATGCTTTCCTTACAACCTTCTCACACTCCTTCTCTAACAGCCAGGACTTGTCAAATCTGTAGGGTCTGTCCTTTATCCTTCCATGCCATGACCGCACTTCATGTGGAAGGCTCACCGCAATCACCGGGAGGTGGTTTGACCGACGTTTGTAAAGGTGTTCAATTCGGTTCCAGTTGAAGGTAGTCACCCACTCTCGGTTTGCAAAGAAACGGTCTAGCCTTTCTTGAACATTATCACTTCCCTCCCTTCCATTGCTCCATGTGAAGGGGTGGCCATCAAAACCCAAATCCATGAGGCCGCTATAATCAATTGCTTCCCTGAACCCATCCATCTCACGTTGTGACTTCATGTTGCCCCCTTGTTTTTCATCTTGGCTCAGCAGGTTATTGAAGTCTTCGCCACATAACCAAGGCCTGTCCCGATCCTCTTTCAAACATCTCAGTAACTCCCAAGTCTTGGTGTGGTCTTCGCCATTTGGGTGTCCATACACCCCTGTGAAGCGCCAGGTTCGCTCCCCCGTGCCATCTTCCCTTGTTACATCGATGTGATTTTGGGACATCGATTAGTGCTCCACCAGAACAGTGCAAGCCCACCTCTCCTTGATTGTGCATCACCCTCGCAACCCACATATAGGCCTCCCATCATGCCCAACCGAGATCGAAGAGATGAAATCTCCCATCCTTTCAGTTTCGTCTCACGAAGGAACACCAAGTCGGGATCTTCCTCCATTACGAGGTGTTTAACGCCTCTCGCTGCTCGTGGGTTCCCAGGCCCACGACAGTTCCAGATTAGAGTTTTCATTGGTGTTCGCGGGGCTGTTCACCAGCCTCTGCTACTGTGTGATGACCTACTGTAGTTTTATCGTCCGATTCTCTATGTAGACCTCCCTCCCCACGAGCTTTTTTGGACCTCTTAGTTTGCATGGGCTCCCATGCATCGCTAGGTCTTTTTCTACTGCTGTCACTTTCTACTTCATACTCTATGAACTCAGTAAGCTGTCTCGGGATTCGCTTCCACTTCTCCCCTTCTTTTGTGTTTGATCCCCATGTGGGTCCTGGCTTTTCTCTTTTGTCCTTTTCTTTTCGTACCCCATATAGGCTCACTGGACTTCCTCCATCTATAATCTCCTCGTGGGTTTTCCTTTCCATCTTCTTCTCTCTCTTGCCTTCCCCCCATTTGGTTGTTCCTTCCCTTCCTCTTTCTTCTTCCCGGTTAGTCACCTCGTCCATATGAACTGTTATTCTTCCTAAGCTCTCCGCTACCTCCTCCACACTCGGTGATGGTGTATCTTCCGTTGACTTTTCCGTTCCTTTGCCTTCTTCCGCTTTGAACACGAGTTTTCTTGATGCTCCTCCTTGGGTTTTATCTCCAATCATGAGACCTCTCTTTAGGAGCCATAGTGATGCCTTCATCCAATCTCCATATTTGTAGACAACATCCCTCTCTTCATCTTCCTTTTCATCACAATCTCATTCATTATGGCCTAATCTTCTACAGTAGTAGCATGTCGTGGGTAGTCGTTCATACTTCACCTTTAAATCTTCGTCTTGCTGTCTTTCGTGGTTATGGGAATTTCGCTGAGGAAAAGGTCGCGCAGATCCATTGACACCTAAAGCGTAGCGCTTTTTCCTAGCCTGCCATGTAGCTTCGTCGACTTTGATGAGTGTCACCAAGTATTCAGCCAGAGCTTGGACATTCTTCTCATTGCGCCCTTTAAAAGGTGGATCATAGACCCTAACCCAAAAAGGTGTATAGTGCAGGGCCTCCGCCACTGTCGAGGGTTGGAGATCGCCTGCTACATCACCCGAACAAACCACTGCTTTGTCAAAACTCCATGGTTCCCCGTCTAGAACCATAGCTTTATCTCTCTAGTGTTGAAACTGGAACAACAAAGTATTTTCTGCAACTTCTTTGATCTCAACTCCATGTCTCAGTCCCCATAAGTGTGCTCATAAACGTGAATTTGTTGAACTTCTTCGTCGTCCAGAGGCGGCCGACGAGGCACAGTGATAGTTTATCTTCTTCCTCATCATATACGTCATCTGCCCAGACGATCGGCTTCTTCCCTTTGCTTTCTGAGGCCTCACTTTTTTGTCGGTCTCCCATTCTCACCCAACACCTTCCTATCGCCGGGTCACCGGACAACACCGTGGCAACTGCCGTCGACAAACCCTAGAAGAACTAGGAGAAAAAACTCTCACTTAGGAAACCCTAAGAGAGACATAAATTACCAAACACTCTCTTAATTACTATTGTGTCTTATTATGTACTTTTTCGTATAATGAATAACTAACATTGCTTCAATACACAGAATGTTTTCAATAATTATATATAATTTGTTTTTTAGATTTTTTTTAAAATTATCAATCTAAACAATAATTAAAAGTCAATAAAAAATAATACAATATCATTATTTTTGTATTTTATTAGTATAAATTATCTTCAAAATTAATTTAAATAATATATTAGTGGAATGATACTAAAATGTATATTTATTTTCAATATTATCTTAATTTCATATAATAAAGAATAATTGTAATTTTTTAATTAGTCAATTTGAATAAATGCAAGCAAATCTATAATTTACTTAGCATCCAAAAAAATAATGTTGTTAGAAACTTGTTTTCATTAAATAAATATGATTTTTTTTACAAAAATCATTAAAATAGATAAAGTTACAGAAATCACAAAGTATTAGTATTTATTAGTAAATAGCTGATGTTCACAATTTTTTTTAAAATATTAATTCTAAAATTTAAGCTTATATCAATAATCACAACATCAATTAAAACAAAGTTACATTACTTTTTTTCATAACAAAAACAAATTAATTTAAGTTTTTTTTACATCAATATTAATAAAAAAAATTATATATCTTTTACAATTATCAAAGAAAACATAGAACAATAATATAGATTTTAATTTAATGTATTTTTTTATTGGACTTTGTGAGTTTCATTTTCATTTCCGCACACTAATTATGATATTTGGTTTTTCTGTTCCATCTTATTGAGTGTATGTTTTATGTTTCAGTGGGCCAATGAGTGGCCAAGACGTGCGATACCTTTGTACGATGTGCCTGATGGTGGTCGTATACCGATGGGAGCTTCATAGAGATATGCCTGATCTAATGGATCAGCGGTGCAAGGACATGCGTATCGAGGTTCCACGTCGACCATCTGCGAACACTGAGCATTGACTCCTTTCATTGATGTGTTTCTTTTCTTTTTCTAAGATTGTAATAAATAAATAAAATACCTTTTGGGCGTTATGTATTTTATTCAGTTTGCTGGACACAATTTTATGTTTATGTTCATGTCTTGGGGTTTATGTTTATGTTTATGTTGGACTTCGAGCAGTGACTACTTTGATCCTTTTTTTAAATTCAAATGTTTAACTTTTGTTTGTGACTTCGATAAAAAACATGACGAAGAAAATATCGAACAAAGATCAAGCCTCATATAGATAGTAATTTAATAGTTCACACCAAAAATTACAAATCATATATTACCGCTACCAATTTCCAAAAGTCTACGCCACAAAGAAAAACAACAAGCAAAAGGAGCATCCCATCCAACAACAGAGTCGTCCCTGGCATTTTTCCATCTAAAATCCATCGCGGCATATGTCTGGCAAATGTGTAAGAACGAAATAATCTTTGTTAGCATGTGCAATACCAACCCCGCGTTCGGGAGCAATGATACTAGCGGTTATAGTTAGTGGGAACAAAGAAATGTATGAGTCAGTTGTGTGTTGATCGGGACCAACAACAATTGCAAGGCTTAGAAACACATAGTTCAACAGGGTAGCGGTTGGAAATAAATTTGAAGGTGTTTCCATCCAATAAGGGCGATCAACTGATCCCTGCATATACCCCCAATCTATGACACCATTCTTCGTTGGCGTAACTAGTATCCATAGACAACCACGTAGTGATCCACATGCGCCTGAATTTCATTGACCACGGATTTTCTTACCACTAGCCACTATACCTCGATGATCGATCGAACCAATAGTTGCCATCGGATACAACATCTGTCCAGCCAAAAATGAAATGTTGGACATCTTCAGGCCGAGGAAATGAACCTCTACTTATTTGTTGGTGTTGGGAGTGTCCCGACAATGTTCAAATACAACCGAGTACTCAAGCCAACGTAGCATGGTGGTTGATGTCTTTGCTAGAAGATCTCTTAACTGGTGATTGAACAGTCAATCACAACCGTGATAGTTGGTCCCACAAGGTCACACAAGCCAGCACCCTAAGGTGAGAGTATGTTAGAAAGAGGGCCGAATCAATAAGGAATTGAAACAGGGAGGTCGAAATACCACAAAGGGGGGCAAAGGAGGACACCACAGAGGTGGCAAGGGACACCACGGTCCGTGGCGCCCTGCCAAGCTCTATGGTGGGGGTCACCACGGTCCGTGGTGCCCTCCCACAGTCCGTATTGCCCTCCTGGGTTGTGGTTTTGGTTCTGAACCTCACTACGGTCTGTGGTGAGGTACCACAGTCGTAGTGATGCCCATGCGCGCGTCCCACAATGGAACTCCATTTCCCCCTCCATCTCTCCTATATAAAGGGGTCTTCCCCCTTGGTGCGATTTGTCTTTCCAATCCCAAGCGGCCATTTATAAAGGCTAGTCTCTATTTTGAGATTTAAGGGATATCGGGAAAAGCTTTCATTTGAGAGTTTCCGGTTTTAGGGGTCTCGGGGTGATTCTTGGGAAACCGCCCTAAAGGGAGAAGGACGGGTCGTATTAGATACAGTCCAACATACTCTTTTGACCTCGGTTTGACCGGGATTGAAATGAACTAGCAACCGAGCTGAAAAGGTATTGTGTGACCTTTTGTGGAGGATTCCTTTTTGGAATCCTCTACTCGGAGATCCTTTGATGCCGGCGCGTTCAAGAGTACAAGGCCGACCGAGGCATTTCTATTTGAGAGACTTGAGTTAATAACTAAGCCCCTGCTATTTAGTTTATGCTATTTATTGTTTTGGGTTAGTTAGTTTAGATTAGGTGGGTATAATAGTTAGGATTCCTATTCCGCCCCTAATCGGGGTGGTCCCGATTAGGATCGGGCCTACCTCGAGGTGGTTCCGGTTAGACCGGGCCCACTTCTTCTTGTGGCGTAGATAGGTCTAGACCGTCTATACCACCCTGATCCATCAGTGGTATCAGAGCAACAATAACATGCTTGTGTTTTGCCGCTCTCTCTTATATGTTTCAATTGTTGAATCATGTTTAGAAAGCCTTGCTAGATTGCTTGTTTATGCGTATTATGATATAATCTTGGTAGATATGATCTATTAGGATGTATACATGCTAGATTAATTGTTAACTTGGCTTGTTATATTGGTTAACCTCGGTTATTAGTTGTAATGATCTTGTTATGGTTGAACCTTGGTTTTTGATTGATTGGATATTGGTTTGGATGTTTGTGTTGCTTATGTCCTTTGTGATCATACATGGGTTTTCATATGATATGAGGAAAGCTTTGGTCATGGCAATTGTTGTCATAACCATAGGTTCGCATTGAGCTTAACCCCTTGTTTGACAAGGAATCTTGAACACGACACTAGGTGTCTTACTCAGGATTTTGGTGGAACTCATAGCCTTTCTTCTTTCACCTTGAGCATCTTGAGTAGTTGTTGCGTTTGACGCCGTACTCTTGATGGCTCGTGTGATCATATTGGATTTCCTTTTGAGCATCTTGAGTAGTTGTTGCATTTGACATCGTACTCTTGATGACTCATGTGATCATATTGGATTTCTTTTTGAGCATCTTGAGTAGTTGTTGCGTTTGACGCCGTACTCACGATGACTATCATTGGATTTACTTTAAGTATCTTGAGTAGTTGTGTTTGATGCCATACTCACGATGGCTCTTGTGATGGTCTTGGATTTCGCTCGAGCATCTCAAGTAGTTGTTGCACTTGACGTCGTACTCGTAATGGCTCTAGTGATAGCATTGGTTTTCATGAGGTTGGGTATAGCTTGAATGTGCGTGACATGGGATGTCACACTCATAAGTAGTGTAACTTCATGATTTCTTCAAACACCAAACCTATAAGAATTTGAGATTTGGGTCTAAAATGTTTAGACTTGAAATTTCGGTTTCTATGACTTCACGGTTAAATTAGATTTGACCTATGGTATTGAAATGGGTGATTCCATTCAAGTACAACTTTATGGGAAGGGTTGATTTTGGAAATCAAATATCAATCGATCAGTTGGGCATAAACAGATCGTTGTTGTGGAGTTGGTGGCTAGGTGATTCCAGTTGAACCTCTACAAAATGATCATTAGCATGGATTGAGAATATGCCGAGTAAGTTTTCTCAATTTTGGAAATTGAGCAAATATGAGTATGTGTCTAACCTTGAAATTCGGAATTTCAAGAAGGAAAGGTGTTTCTTGTCTCGCCTAAAATAGTTTTAGGTTGGAGGTCTTAACTTGATAAAATTGGATTTTGTTGAGTATGCATGCATTATTTCTTGCTTTTGTTTAAGATTTGCTGGATGCTAAATTTTGTTGGCTTTATCCCTTTAATTTGGTTGATATATTGCAAGTTGGATGCCTTCTATAATCTTCATTGAAGATGGTTTTGACATATGTTGATGTGTCGTGTTGCAATCTTGCCAAAATTATTTGCTTGATTGCATGCGCTCTTAGTATGGCCTTAGCTAGTCTGGTTTTACCGACCTGTGTGCTGGGTTGGGTGAAATATGGCCTATGTGTTGGGTTGGGTGAAATACGGCATGTGTGCCATCGATTTTGAATATATTTCCATTTTAATTTGATTAAAGTTGCAATTTATATTTGAAATCAATGTAATCTCATTTTATGAGACCCGTTTGTAAAACTTGTAATATGGGATATGAAGTTGAGTGGGAGCCTAATGCAACTTGGATGTTGGTTCGAGTGGGAGCCAATATATGTATGTTGCAATGGTTCAAGAAGGAGTTCTTGAAAGCGTCCGAGAAGATGATCTTAAGTGCCGATAAAGAGAATCCTTGAATCGATCAAGTTGGAATTCTAGAATCTTCAAGAAAGAAGTTCTTGAAGGCTTGTAGACTAGTTTATCTTAATTAAATTTTTTTAATTAAGTTTAAGAGACCATACTAAGGGTTTTATGCTTATGCTTTGAATGGTTCTTAACATGTTTTGATTTTTTATTATGCTTTCCATGTTTGTTTCACAAGTTTCACCTAGAATTGCATGCTTAGGATAATAAGTATGTACTCTGTAAAATTTGGACGTATGATTGCTCACCCTGACAACCATCACTTGGATCATGGGCGGTTATTGTCAAAGCAAGTCATCCATGGATCGATAACAAGTTGGGTGGAAGTTAGGTGTGTCCATAATGGCGGGCTAGAGGGTCTAGAGTCATGAGAAACAGAGAGAGGTGATGTATAAGATACACACACTCTCGCCAAGAATCGTTTAGAACGATTGATCATGAGATGATCTACCTTAGGCGATTTGACATGAGGTTTGTTTGGGCCAAAGCTCACTCGATGTCGATTTGTGCCTGTTGGGTCTTGGTTACGTTGAAACACTAATTGAGAGTTAAGTATGTTTTAATGTTGAAATTAAAATCGGTTTAATTTCAAGAGTATTATTAATGTTTAAATCCTAATTGAAACATTTTGGCTTGCAGATTCATAATGTCTGTTGTTGATCTCCCTTACCATCGTTACCTCCTTGAGAAGCAGAAGCTCACTGGATCCAATTATCTGAATTGGGTCAAGTATCTGAAAAAAGTTCTCAAGGTTGAGCAGAAAGAGTATGTGCTTGACATACCTAAGGGTGACCCCCCTGCCGATAATGTCTTGGAAGTTGAGAAAGCCAATTGGAAACGTCATTGTGATGACGATACCTATATGGCTAAGTTGATCTTGGGTAATATGTCTCAGCTGCTCCAAAAGTATTTTGTGGGCATGCCGTCTTTCGAGATTGTCTCGCTCTGTAAATCTTTGTACATGAAGCAGAATATTTAGGAAAGACATGAGACTGTTAACAAGATCTGCAACTCGAAGCTAGAGATCGGTGAACTTGTAGGGCCACATGTGTTGAAGATGATTGTTCACTTCAACAACATGAGCTGGCTAGGATTCCCTTTTGACCCGATCCCGACTATTAACATCATCCTAAGCTCGTTGCACGATGGATTCCAGTCTTTCACGATGGATTACATCAGGCAGGGGAATGAGTATAGCTTGTTGAAGCTACAGGAGATGCTCATTGCGATAGAGAAAGACCTGATTGCTTCTAACAAGGCTTACAAGATCGTTTCGGAGGTCAAGAAGGGAAAGCGCCACAGGAGGTCTACTAAGTCAAGAAGGGACTCGAAGATTATGAAGGCTAGAGTAAGGCTATTGCGCAAGCTCAAGATCTCCAAGTGAACGCTTGCCCAGAGTACTTGACAAGCTTGGAGCTTGAGAAATGGAACTTTTTGAATCAGGTATATATGTGATTGAATATATCCTAAATGTCTCTACTTTTGGGTATTGGATACCAGCTTAAATCTCACATTTGTTGAAATGTGTAGGATGGAAGCTGAAAAGTGGATGGGAATTGATATTGGCATGAGAGACAAGCAAGTAGTTGCTAGTTTATGCTTTAAGATTTTGGTTTATCTTTTCCTTCCAAACGAGCACTTGAACTCAATAGTTGCTACTTCATGTAATTAATCAGAAATTAGATTTCTATTTTGGGTTTTGGAGTGGATGCTTATTCCTTATGAATTTGTAAAGGTGATACTTTAATTTCTAAGGAATGAATCTATTATGATACTAGCATTTGTTGAATGATTAATATCCTTTGGATTAAGATAAACATATCCATCACATTAAATGCTAAATAAGAGACTCAAACCATCGCAATTTTGGTTTTCCGCTTAAGTCATCTTAATCAGAACAGGCATCCATATGCTGCTTCGAGCAGGCAATTTGGATTGGTTAGACTTTGCAACACTAGGTGTTTGCAAAGTATATCTGGTAGGGAAAATGACTTTATCACCTTTTCATTTAATTTAGTGGGCCGACTAGTAAAGGGTTTATGGTTGGTACATATGTGATGTATTTGGCTATACCAGAAACTAGTACCAAAATGGGCAATAATACTTCATTGTGTTGTATGACAATTCTAGTGGACATGGTTATGCCACTTAGTGTGTCATGATTTAGAATCCTTTAGAGAGTTTAAAGATTTCCTAAATGAAGTATGAGATTTGCTTGGTGAGATAAATCCTAAAGACCTTCGTGTGAGACAAGGTGCTGAAGTTTTTAAACTAAGAGTTCAGTTTTCATCGAAGAGATCGTGAAATCGTTTTACGGATCTCATTCCTCCAAGAACACCATAGTTAAGGTATGATTGATGATTCTCGAGTCAAAAAAGTCTTATGCTGCTATTAAGGGCTTATTCTTGATAATTGCCTATCTGTTCTGACCTTTTCTGTCTTCAAATTTGTTAGAAAGACACCTTATGGGATATGGAGAGGAATTGTTCCTTGTCTGACTGTTTTGATTTGAAGTTGTGAGAATCATCAATAGGTTTGACATATTGGCTGTCTTGCACCCGTATCAAAAGTTTGTTCTTTATGGATTGTCCAAAAGAAACCAAAAGTTCTTCTTATGCACTCGTTCTTATGAGGTTTTGTTTGTGTCTCCAAACCTTTCTCCTTAAAGGCAGGGTGTATCTTTAAGAGAAAGAGTGGGAGAGATTTTATGAACTTGCTGAAGTTCATGAGTCACAAACTACTTCTCCCCTTCCTATCCATAACACCCTACCACTCTCACTCAAAACACTTCCTGAAAGTCACCAAGTGTGAGTTGAGATTCAAGTAGTTAATGTTTAGGTGGATGAGGGTTAAAAGTGTTTGAGGACCAGACTCAAGAGTAGAGGTTTGGTTAAATGCAGGACGTGTGGAAGAACCTTTAGGCAGGTTGGGTAGACAGGTGCGTCAGCTTAAGAGATGTGTTCATCTAAAACACCTATGTATTACTTTTAGAAGTAATAAGTCTACCAACTACGAAGCAGGCTTTGAAAGATCAGATTCTATCAAATGACTTGAGTCATATAATTCCAAAATGGACACCATGTAACACAACCAAGTTTTGAACTTTGAGGTATTTTCTGAATGCATGAGAGCCATTAGGAGAACAAGTGGATCATTATGGTAATGAATAGTCATGGATGGTTAATTGGGTGGTTATAAGGCTTTATTGGTTGTCAGTGATCTACATTTTCAGTCGACTGTGAAGTAGACCATTAACCAGTAGTGGGCCCATAACCCACAAGTCCACTAAGATACTCCTAGCCATAACCACATAGTATAACTATGATAATTGGCAAAAGGACTTTGAAACTTTCTTTCGTGGATTTAATTCCAGAAATCGGGAGTATATAAGACACGTCCCAGAAGTTTTGAGGTTCCCGAAATTGTTGGGAAAATCCACAAGCTAAGAATTGTCAGTTGTGATCGTCAGTATATGCATGGAGTTGTAGACACCGGATTTTGTACCGGGACAAGTGTACAAATCAAGCATAACAAGAAAAGAGGTTAGCATGAAAGAAAATCCAAAGGACCATCCTCAAACAAAAGCTATCGGGCCAACCCACCACAAAAAGCCTTCATTTTCCACCATTTCCGCATACATATGGCCACCATTTCAAATCCCATTTTTTCCACAAATCTTGTTAGCCCCATTTCTTTTGATGAAAGTAAAGTACAAATTATGAGCTTTCCAATGCCTTTTGAATTGCCTCAATCGGAGTCCGGATGAAAGAGTTATGGTCGTTCGAAGTTGCACTTA
This sequence comes from Portulaca oleracea, assembly GCA_029582165.1. Classification (NCBI taxonomy): domain Eukaryota; kingdom Viridiplantae; phylum Streptophyta; class Magnoliopsida; order Caryophyllales; family Portulacaceae; genus Portulaca; species Portulaca oleracea. Next base: position 16,741,280 of record CM055868.1, read on the forward strand.
GCCAGTTTTATACCCCAGGCGGGTTTTAACATTTTCCAAGCCCAGAAAGCCCGATCGCGCCCATTTCAGAGCATCTAAAACCCGCCTAGGGTTTGATCCAGCCCAGAAATGATCAAACCCCGCCTAGGGTTTGATCGAGATTGCACGCGACGTCGTTTTACGCCAAGTCAGCGATCCGTGTGACAAAAATTCTTATACCCCGCCTAGGCTTTGGTGATTTTAGCGCCAAAAATTTCTGCATGCATGCAATTGCAATCCCCTAATTTTTGCCCACGTGGTTGACTTTGCCCCTTGACTGCTCATACCCCGCCTAAGCTTTGGAGTGAAATGGCATGATTTTTGGGGTATGTCCTCCACCATTTCTCTCCAAAAGCCATACTCCTCCACCTATAAATACCCTCCATTCCACCTCCATTTCATCAAAAACTCCCACCAAAAATCAACTCTCACCACCAACAATCATCATATACTCCCACTCTCTCAAATTCTCTTGATAATTCCATTCTTCTATCATCACCATAATCATATTCTTCACTACCATATAACCATCCACACTACACTTTTCCCAAACCATCCACATTTCTCATTCGGGTTTCAAATCAAAGGGGCAACTCAAGGGATCAATTTCGTTGCCGCTTCACCTTAAGCAAGGTTCGGTTCTTTGATTTAAATTATTGTATTTAATCATGTAATCCTTTATTTAATTCCGTGCTTGTACATATTTTGTAAAATAAAACTGCATTGTTTATATTGCATGATTTGAATAATAATTCCGCGAAATTAATCAAACTTCTCCCCGCTCTCTTTCTTTTCAATGTTGATTTTAGTAGAGTCTGTTTTATAACAGGCGGATTCGAGAGTTCTTCTAACTCTCGAATTCGTAACCTTACCCCCGAATCTAGAAATCGGGTTCGTAGACCGGAGTCTTTCTTTTCTTATTTTATGGTTTGTCGGTTTCTTTAAATCGGCTGGCGACTCTTTAAACAATTTTACAAATGCATTTAATTATTTAAAATATTCGATTTCTTACACAAAATTAATTTAAGAAAATAATTTAATTCATGTCCAATATTTATCCAAGGAGGGTCCCGAGAGAAATGGGCCATAAAATGATAAAACCTAGGCGGGTTTTATCATTTTCAACCCAATTTCTCTTTGGGTCGAGGAGATCAGTGGCCCAATCAGGAATCTGCTAAAACCTAGGCGGGTTTTAATTGATTCCAGTGGCCCACTGGTTCTCTTTTGGGCCTGGATTTATTAATTGGGCCGGGATTAAATTATTGTTAAATTAATTTGTGTAATTACGGATAATTTAAATAATAAAAAATGAGTTTGTAAATAAATAAAGTTTCATCACCCCGAAAATGAATTTCGAAAATAAAAATATCCTTATTTAAGGATTAAGAAACCTTAGTCGGCTCCCAATCACAAATGTAGCGCATCCAAGGAAACATTTCCCCGAACGGGAATTTTTCCGAGTCCTACAGATTGGCGACTCCACTGGGGACTTAAACTTTAAAAGAGGGTAAAACTTGAAAAAATGAAATTGATTTGAAAAGTGTAAAAGGGAGAAGTTAATTTATTTCGCGATTTTATTATTCTTTTAGGTATCCTTGCATACCGGGCCACTAATCGGGTCTTTTGACACGTTAGCACAAAGGCGACGGTTTAAGTTACCTAGGATTTCCCTTGAGAGCGGGAGGCCACTACTATGGGGATGAACTCTACATCTCTAAGCATTTGGTCGCTCCTCTCCCGATGTCACACTCCGAGAGCTTCCTTGAAGTTCTTTGAGAAATACCCCAACTGCTTACCTTATGGTATGAAGAACCGGGGCGAAGGCATGCGGTAGGCTATATACCCAACCTTAAAAGTCCATGAATTTAGAACCTTGGTTTAGGATACCCTTCCATGTGTATGCTAGGTGTTATGTGTATCCCTCCCCTTTTCTTGTCTTTTGTAAAGAGTCGACCCTAGTTTGGAGGTTTTGTTCTAGTCCGTATAAAATTCATTGGGTTGAGAAAAGGATTATTTATTAATTAATATAATTAACTCAAAGACATTATGGCTAGCCCAAGTGGAAGGGCCCATTTATGTTTGAAAGTTGATTATCCTAACTGATAAATAAAAATTGACTCACCTTTGATGATATTATATGGCCCTTTACAAAATTCTATTAACAAAGGCCCAAAAAAGAAAATTAATTAAAAGTCCAACAAAGTTAATGGATAACATTTTAGACTGCATAATAGTCACTTAGCTCGAGTAAATTAATCTATCGATTTAATTAATCAATTCATCACATTCATTGTTGGCCCGTTGTTAGGCCCAACCATATTGGATTTGTCAATTAAACTCATAAATTAATTATAACTCGCTTATTGTTGGCTTTATCCAGTCCTTTACAATATCCATTTTCCTTGAGTAAATAAATAAAACTTGTTGTATGCTATGTGTAAATACGAGTTTGTATGTTGGGTCTTCATTAGAGTCGGACCTAATTTTGAGATATTGTTTTAGTCCGCGTAATAATCGTTGGGTTGAGAAGAAATAAATTTATAAACTCGATTAATTAACCTTAAATTTCACGGTCGGCCCGGTGGTGGGCCCCATCCATTTTAAAGGTTAATTATCTTTGTTTATCTATTTATTTTAATTCACCTTTGATGATTTTATTCGACCCTTCTCAATATTCTCAAGGTTAGAGAAAATTGATTAATAATCAAACAAAGTCAGTGTGTGTTGTTCTAGCCCGCGTAATAGTCTCAAGGTTAGAGAAAATAAAATTATAAATTTGATTATTAAGTCTAACGAATCCATGATCGGCCCGTTGTTAAGCCCATCCATGGTGGAATTAATAATTGAGTTTATAGTTCTGTTTAACTCGCCATTTGATGGCTTTATTCGGTGCTTTATAACATCCACTCTCCTTGAGTTAAATAAATGTTTTGGGTCGCAAAAAAAAAAAAGAAAGAAAAAAGTGTGTAAATAGAAGTCAAATTGTCAGTGTGTTCAACATTATTCTAGTCCGCATAATAGCCAACATAGCTTGAGTTGTCTGAGTTGTTGGGCCAAGTTACTGATTCTCCTTAAAACGGTCGGCCTGTGGATTAGGCCCATCCGAATTGAGAAACACTGACTTGTATCTTTCAACTTATGTCAACTCGCTATATTTGACTTTATCCGGCACTTTATAATGCTGTTGTTGTAAAAAGTGTTGTTGTTACGCAAATCTGTGTCATAGTTGGGTTGTTTCCTGAGTCTAGGTGTCTTACAATAGTCCTAGATGAGTCTTAGTTTCAGATTCTGCATGTAAATATCTTTCAGTCTTTAGAAAGTCTCTTACAAGGTCGTGTCATATGTGAGTCTTTTCTTAAGCCAATATATGTGTTTTGTTTTTGAAAGTCTAAACCCGGGTCATGGGTGAGTCTTTGGTCTAGGTCACAAGTGAGTCTTTTCCTTGGTTAATGTGTTTTAGAAAGTCCTGTGTGAACCCAGGTCATGGGCGAGTCTTTGTTCTAGAGTCAGGATATGAGTGTCTTTTTCTTTAGATAGTATCATATAAGGTCTAGGATGAATCTTTGTGTTAGTGTCTGCATGTTAGTGTCTTGCATTCTTTAGAAAGCATCATATAAGGTCTAGAATGAATCTTTGTGTTAGTGTCTGCATGTAAGTGTCTTGCATTCATTAGAAAGCATCATATAAGGTCTAGGATGAATCTTTGTGTTAATGTATGCATTCATTAAAAATCATCATATAAGGTCAGGATGGGTCTTTGTGTTAGTATCTACATGTAAGGGTCTTGCATTCTTTAGGAGGTCTCATATAGGTTCGTAGGGAATGTAAACCCAAGTCATGGGTGAGTCCTTTTCCAGAGTCAACATATGAATGTCCTGCGTTATAGAAGTTTCCTATAGGTTCTACATCATGCAAACCCAAGTCATGGGTGAGTCGTTAAGTTTCTTTCTTGAGTTACCATGTAAGTATCTTGCATTCTTTAGAAAGTCTCATATAGGTTCATAGGTCATGAAAACCTATGTCATGGGCAAGTCTGTGTCTAGAGTTATCATGTGAATATTTGTCTTTTTATTAAGAAGTCTAATGTAAACCCATCTCATAAATTAGGATTTTCAGGTCAGCATATAGGCATTTGCACTTTAAGAGGTCTCATATAGAATTTAGGACATGTAGACCCATGTCGTTGGTAAGTCTCTTCCTTGAGTCGGCATATAGAAGTCTTGCATCCTAGGAAGTCCCATATAGATCAATTAGCTCTTTCAAACCCATTCCTGGGTGAGTCTCTCCCGAGTCAGCATATAGGCGTTTTTTTCATCTTAGGAAATCCATATAGGTCATTTAGGTCATGCATGCATTGGGATGTGTTTTCTTCATTTGTCTAGTGTCGGGGTCAGGGCCTGAGTTAACCATGAAAGGAATATTTGGATGACGAGAATTTCTGCAACTACCATAGATCCCAAGAGAACAACATGGAGAATTGTTAGACTTTGGAGCACATGATCCATTCAGGGAAACTGCCCCCACCGAAAGCAGCACAGAGGACCAGACATAACATGGATTCCCCATACGAGGACAAGGAGGGCACATCGTCAAAGGAGCTTTAGAAGTAGCTATAGTCTTGGTTGTCAAGCATTTCATGCTCAGAGTCTGTTATAGTCAGCTCTTCATTCATTTCTTTGCTCTTGTTGCTATGTGATCAAACAGAATTTCGTGCTTGTGTTTTTTACTTGAGTTGAGAAGTTCTCTCATCTATCCATCATCCGTATAAACCAAGTCTGAAAAATTTCATTCTCTCTTATCCTTCCATCTTTGCTGTGTACCTCGTTCCCATATTTTATTTTATCGAATCCAGGGTTTAATTAAAAAAAAAAGAAAGAGAAAAAGAAAAAAAAAGAAAAAAAAGAGAGAAGTCAGTCTGCACTCATCAAGTAGGCTGGGCAAAAGGAGAGAAGACCAAAATCATCAGTCTCTTGAAAATGGACATCTTTATGCTCCTAGACCATCAGCTTAACCAAATGTGCCGAGGACAGGGGGCTTGAACCCAACCTTCATTTCACCACCCATATTACCCTCATCTTTTCATCCAATCCTGACTTACCACTTAGCACTCACATCTTTGACCTCTCCATCAAACCTCAACCCTTTTTCAAACCCTTAACCTAATCCAAAAGGTGTGCCTTGACCAACCTGGTCATTCTCCTCATGATTAATCCATATCTACCCCAATGCCAAAAGGTGTGTTGTGACTAATGTCATTAGAAAGGCGAACAAGAGTCAATCTCATGGAGAAAAAAGTCAAAAAAAGGAGCTAGAAAAATGGAGTTAAAAAAAAAAGAGAAGAAGTTGAGAGGGAAATGAAACAAAAAAAAGAGGAAGAAAGAAAGAAAAAAGGGGTTAGAGGAGAATAAGAATTAAGAACGCGAAAACAAGAGTCATGCACACCTCAGAAAACCTCATCTCAAGCCTTCACCTCCATCATCCATACACCTCAGCCTTCTATTACCTTCACAAACCTTTCATCCATCCATAACCTGCATATGAACCCTCAAACCTTCATAACCGCTAAGCCTTCCTCGAGGCACTATCCACCGAAGCTGCGCTAAAAGAACCACGACTGGCCTGATTCCACCTCGGATACATAGGAAAACCTCTTTGAGGCCTGGCCGCTATAAGGAGCATCCTTTGTCCTCAAAATGTTGGTCTTTGAGAGAAGAAAAAATAAGAGAGGCTAGCTTCGAATCTCAAGCTAGGCAAAAGGAGAGTGAGAGAATAAGAGAGGCTAGCCTGAAAACCCGTCAGGGCAGGTTAGGCAAAAGGAGAGTGAGAGAATAAGAGAGGCTAGCTTGAAAACCCACTCGGGCGGGCTAGGCAAAAGGAGAGGAAACCCTGGATTCTATCTTTCATCATCTTCAACCCTCCATTTTCCTTCCGTCAGACTTGGACATCATTCCATAACCATTTCCCAAGAGATGATGTCGTACCTCATTTGACCATCTCTTCAAGACACAATCATTCTTGAGTGTCTCCCTATCTCATTCATCTATAAACTCTCATCTACCATCCCTTTCAACCCTTTCTCAAGAGATGATGTCTATCCCATTTGACCATCTCTTCTCCCCTTCAAGACACCATCATTCCTAAGTGTCTCCACATCCCATTCATTAATGAACCTTTGTCAACCAACTCCTTCACCAAGCATCTTCCAACCTTTTCCAACCCTTTCATCCCATGTCACCCTTTGAGGACTTTTCAGCTCAATCATTAATGCAAGTATGAGGCTCTGTGTGGCTTACTTCTCAGCAAGAGCGAAAGCCGTTCACATCATATCAACAGCTAACTGGCAACCACATGATTATGAACAGACTCAGAAACAAGCTACTCTAAATTGGGGGCTCGCGCTACCTGTGTGACATCGTTCAAGACATTTATCGGAGATAGCTTCAAAGAGGGACACTTACTCCCTATCCTACAAGGTCCTGCATCTTCAATCTCATAGACGTCCTAATAGTGGTCTCATCAAGAAAAAAAAAAGAGAGAAAGAAAAAAAAAAGAAGAAAAAGAAAAAAAAGAAAAAAAAAAGAAAAAAAAAAGAGAAAAGAGGGGCTAACTTGAAAACCCTTTGGGCAAGTTAGGCAAAAGGAGAGATTGAGACTCACTACTAAGGACTATGCCTCCTCCTATTCTATGGTCCCCATGCATCATCTCGTCATATCCACACGAAACCGGGGGCTTGCAAATCTCCAAGGTGCTCTCCAAAGCAGGGTAGTGTCATCAAGAGTCTACGCCAAACCAGGGGCTTGTCATGTACCAGCATACATTTGCAAGGAATCAAGGTCATCTACATCCTTCAGGCTTGTTGCCTCCAACATTGTTCCTTGTCCCGTGGATCGAAACATTACTCATCCTAAATTTTCCTGAAATTCCTCACAGGTGGCCTTGACCCTTAGGAAGTCTTAGTCTTAGTCTTAGGTAAGCCTTGTCTTAGAAAATCATTGTCCGAGGAAATCTTTGTCTAAAAATAATCAGGGATTGTCTGCATGTAGAATTACATGTGTAGAATAGCGTAAAGCATTATACGTGTGTCCTGTCTAAGCATAATAGGTTTGCATTGCATCTCAGAGTCACATTGAGTCAATCTGTCATGTATCGAATTAGTCTGTCATGCATCAAGTTAGTCTGTTGTGCATTGAGTTAGTTGCATCAAGTTAGTCTGTTGTGCATTGAGTCGATTTGTCATGCATCAAATCAATTTGCCATGCATCAAGTCAGTTTGTCATGCATCAAGTCAGTTTATCATGCGTTGAGTCAGTCTGTTGTGCATTGAGTCAGACAGTCATGCATTGAGTCAGTCTGTTGAGTATTGAGTCGGGTTGTCGTGCATCAAGTCACTTTGTCATTCCTCAAGTCAGTTTGTCATGCATCAAGTCAGTCTATCATGCATTGAGTCGATCATCATCGTTAGTCGATTTGTCATACGAGTCAGTTTGTTTGTCATGCATCAAGTCAATTTGCCATGCATCAAGTCAGTTTGTCATGCATCAAGTCAGTCTATCATGCGTTGAGTCAATCTGTTGTGCATTGAGTCAGTCTGCCATGCATCAAGTCAGTCAGTCATGCATTGAGTCAGTCTATTGTGCATTGAGTGAGTCTGTCATGCATTAAGGCATTCCGTTGTGCATCAAGTCAGTCCATCATGTATCGAGTTAGTGTGTCCCGCATAAAGTCGATAGTCGTGCATAAATGCATGAGTGCATGAATGCTTGTGTCAAAACAAAATTGCAGGCTAGTTGTATGCATACCCTCATATCTGAAAATGAAAGAAAAAAAAGAAGAAAGAAGAAGAACCAAAGAAGTGTGACATCGTTGCTCCAAGAATGCAACACTGGGGGCTGTTGAAGCCCATACGCTATCAGACCGGTCGACATGATTTCCAATCATTGAGAGCAAGATTAGAGTAAATCTATAATCCAACTCTTGCTGGATAAATTAGCATTCAGTCAAGTCAAGCATCATCAGCCAGACACGAACGGCGCATGTCCAACACGATGGATATAATCTTCACTTGATTAATATGGATCAACGACCGGGCGAATCCATTCCCCACAGTGAAATTTTGGCACCTATGCGCCTGAAGCAAAATTTAAGGAAAATAAGGGTCATCGGCAAAGTTTTGGTGAAGTTCCTCAGCATCAAGTGTCCATTATTCAGAGCCGCCGGCAAAGCTCGTCGCAATCGCAGTAATAAGAGCCATCAACATTGGGAAAATCCATTAAGCACCATCATCTGCCTCGGGAAAAGCCGTTGGGCATCTTCGTCAATCTGCCAGACAGGTAATTCTCTGTATCTCCCATCATTGTTCAAAATAATCTGATATTCTGCTTTGGTTTCTGTGCAGGGAGTCATCACAGACACCAAGTCGCCGCTAAACGGGACCACCGCCATCAAGCTGCCGCATAAAAAGTCGCCAGCTCACAGGTCGCCGATAATGGGACCACTATCACTCAGCTACCGCACAAGAGGTCGCTGCCATCATCATTATTTCGGACCATCGGCAGAGCTTCAATGTAGTCCCGAGCCACCGGCATCGCGCCCGGCGAAGTCTCAATTACCGAGCCATCGGCATCGCGCCCGATGAAGTCTCGACCCCCAAGGCCATCAGCAACGCGACTGATGAAGTCCTTCGGCATCAAAAATGCCAACCATCATCAACATCGACACCGGGAAAGACTGGATCCGACACCGGGAAAGACTGAGATCGACACTGGGAAAGACTAGAAAACTCCATCAATCGTTAGCATCGTGTCCGATTTCAAGTAAGGCGTCATTCTCACCCGAGATCAACATCGACTCATCAACAGTCAGGTAGAGCATCATTCTTGCTCGAGATCACCCCAAAAGAGGCGCATGCCGCCCACAACCGCGATGCAGGACTCAGCTTCCAAGCATCAAATCAGGCTTTACAAACCAAAGTCATATCGTCAGACTACTTTGACCTTCGTCCTATTCGGACTCGATCAAAGTGGGGGCTCTCTGTAGACACCGAATTTTGTACCGGGACAAGTGTACAAATCAAGCATAACAAGAAAAGAGGTTAGCATGAAAGAAAATCCAAAGGACCATCCTCAATCAAAAACTATCGGACCAACCCACCACAAAAAGCCTTCATTTTCCACCATTTCCGCATACATATGGCCACCATTTCAAATCACATTTTTTCCACAAATCTTGTTGGCCCCATTTCTTTTGATGAGAGTAAAGTACCCATCATGAGCTTTCCAACGCCTTTTGAATTGCCTCAATCGGAGTCCGGATGAAAGAGTTATGGCCGTTCGAAGTTGCACTTAGCCAATTTTATACCCCAGGCGGGTTTTAACATTTTCCAGGCCCACAAAGCAGGCCCAGTCGCGCGCCCTAGCCCAGAGCATCTAAAACCCGCCTAGGGTTTGATCCGGCCCAGAAATAATCAAACCCCGCCTAGGGTTTAGATTGCACACGACGCCGTTTTACGCCAGGTCAGCGATCCGTATGAAGAAAATTCTTATACCCCGCCTAGGCTTTGGTGATTTTAGCGCCAAAAATTTCTGCATGCATGCAATTGCAATCCCCTGATTTTTGCCCACGTGGTTGACTTTGCCCCTTGACTTCTCATACCCCGCCTAGGCTTTGGAGTGAAATGACATGATTTTTGGGGTATGTCCCCCACCATTTCCCTCCAAAAGCCATACTCCTCCACCGATAAATACCCCCTCCATTCCACCTCCATTTCATCAACAACTCCCACCAAAAATCAACTCTCACCACCAACAATCATCATATACTCCCACTCTCTCAAATTCTCTTGATAATTCCATTATTGTATCATCACCATAATCATATTCTTCACTACCATATAACCATCCACACTACACTTTTCCCAAACCATCCACATTTCTCATCCGGGCTTCAAATCAAAGGGGCAACTCAAGGGATCAATTTCGTTGCCGCTTCACCTTAAGCAAGGTTCGGTTCTTTGATTTAAATTATTGTATTTAATCATGTAATCCTTTATTTAATTCCGTGCTTGTACATATTTTGTAAAATAAAACCGCATTGTTTATGTTGCACGATTTGAATAATAATTCCGCGAAATTAATCAAACTTCTCCCCACTCTCTTTCTTTTCAATGTTGATTTAAGTAGAGTCTGTTTTATAACAGACGGATTCGAGAGTTCTTCTAACTCTCGAATTCGTAACCTTACCCCCGAATCTAGAAATCGGGTTCGTAGACCGGAGTCTTTCTTTTCTTATTTTATGGTTTGTCGGTTTCCTTAAATCGGTTGGCGACTCTTTAAACAATTTTACAAATGCATTTAATTATTTAAAATATTCGATTTCTTACACAAAATTAATTTAAGAAAATAATTTAATTCATGTCCAATATTTATCCAAGGAGGGTCCCGAGAGAAATAGGCCATAAAATGATAAAACCTAGGCGGGTTTTATCATTTTCATCCCAATTTCTATTTGGGTCGAGGAGATCAATGGCCCAATCAGGAATCTGCTAAAACCTAGGCGGGTTTTAGTTGATTCCAGTGGCCCACTGGTTCTCTTTCGGGCCTGAATTTATTAATTGGGACGGGATTAAATTATTGTTAAATTAATTTGTGAAATTACGGATAATTTAAATAATAAAAAATGAGTTTGTAAATAAATAAAGTTTCATCACCCCGAAAATGAATTTCGAAAATAAAAATATCCTTATTTAAGGATTAAGAAACCTTAGTCGGCTCCCAATCACAAATGTAGCGCATCCGAGGAAACATTTCGCCGAATGAGAATTTTTCCGGATCCTACAGGAGTTAAAGATCAATGGTTGATCAAGTGATCAAAAGGTTTGATCTCTTAAAGAATCCAGATATTCTTGAATTTGCAAGAAATTCAGTGGGAGCTAGTGGTCCTGTTTGGTCCTATATGTGGTGACATACTCCAAATTGAAAATGACCTTTCTGGCCTAAGTTCTGAGGCTAAAGGTACAAAGATTTTCATATTTGAAAGGACCTCGATAGTGTTCAATACAATCTTGGAGTTAAGGTCTGTATAGATTGATCGATGTGTTTAATCATTTGAACTAAACAACTTATAATGATAATCGCTGAAATCGTTCATCAGAACTCCAAGAAAGGGATTTGGTCCATGATGTCATCATTACATCACTTGGTTTAGAAGGATGTAGTTGACATCCGAATCCCAGGAGTGGATGTGAAGTCTGATCTATTCTTTGACAATAGGATCAGTTATGAATGTCGTTATGAGTATTAAGCTGTCGAAAACACATTATCTTGAGTATGGAAGGTCAAGTTTCAATTAGATTGAAATGTTGTTCTAAAGAGCTTATCATACTCAAGAGTGCAATGAAACTAAAGAGATGTCTTTGGTTTATAGAAAGGACAAATGAAAATGTGTAAAGTGTGTAAAGAGTTACACTAGTACTTGACACATAACAGACATTAATGGTTACAAGAATCAATCTGATCACATCCATTTGAAGAGGTTATGACTTAGAAAGGTTCAAAGTAAACTCCTCTTAAGGAATCTGATTTCAAGTCTAAGTACATCTTGACTTGATTGGGAAGCTGCCTAGATGAATGTGTGGATGAAAGAGTTCATCAAAGAACTTGGCGTCTAGTGTTGCGCAGCAGAAGCGTGGTTTTCTTTTGGGGGCCATTCCTCGACCCAAGTAGACTAAAACGCAGGATAAGTTCGTACACGATTGTCTCTTGGAAATCACATCACTTGAATCTTGTTCGAGGTGAGTGATTAATAGATGTGCAAGATTCATAATAACGTGAATGTCACACTCTAAACCCCTGTTGTTTAGGAAGCATAATGGTTATGCTTATCTTAGCCTAATTTAACGTGACATAATAGTTATGTCAACGCGATAGGTTTTAAGATGCATTAGAGAATGCAATAGGATTTGATACGCTTGTATGAACAGTTCATGAATGGCAAACAGTAAAACCCCCAAAATTCTAATATGTTTACCGTTACGTATTACATTTGACTCCGTTACTCTGTGAAGTTTTATGTGATTATTTATCTTAACTCTTGAGCTCATAAGACCGTGGAGAGGCTAACAAGGGTAAAAGAGTCATTGTGTGCATGGGGACGTTGCATGGGAGGAAGGGTAGATTGGTAAATTTTACGTGACTAACCTTACGATTATTATGATTGCTAGTAGTATTATTATTATTATTATGATCGTTACTATTATTAATTAGTAGTATTATTAATAGTTTTAAGTGGGTTATTATTAATGTTGTAGTTATTATTATTATTATTATTATTATTATTATTATTATTATTATTATTATTATTATTATTATTATTGGATGTTTAGCGTAATTAGGAGTAGTAGTAGTAGTATCTAACTTCTCTTTAACCCAAGATTGATTAACCCTCCCCAAATCCAAAGTTAATCTCCCCTCAACCCAAGTAACCCTCAACCCAGTAAAGAAAACCCCAAGTACTGACCCCTTTTGTTTTCATTCTATCGTTTTCATTGTTATCCTTCTTTCTCTCATTTCTCTAACCTCCACCAACAATCACCATCAAGGCAACCATCAACAACTGCCGTACCACCACCTTTCTTGCCCGGACGCCACCAGCAGGACCACCACTGGAGCGTGGCGCGATGGGAGAGATTGTAGACTTAGCTTGAGTTGTTGTTGTAGAAGAGATGAGAGAAATCCATAAGCAATAGAATAAGGGGAGAAAGATGAACATCTCAATCACCCATGCTTGAACTTCTCAACAATAGCCTTGAACTTGAATAATAACGAGAATAATAACCAAAATCAACCAATATCAATAACCTTGAACACCAAAGGGATTGGATATGACTTTGGATAAAGGAGATTCCACCACCAAAGCCTAGCATCCCACCATGACCATCATAAAGGAAGAATCCACCAAACGATCAATAAAGGAATGACTAGAAACACCACCATTAATCAATGGATAAAGTAATCTAGATTTTGAGAGAAAACTTAAGGAAACCCTAACCAATGCATAAGCATGTTCATAATCATCAAAAGCTACTTGGAAAAAAGTCCTAACAAGCTATTTATACTGAACCAGAAATTAAGTAAAAACAGAGCAAAAACGAAACTTCGCGTTCTTCCAGAAGGTTGGCTCGGGCGAGCCAGGTAGTGGCTCGGGCGAGCAGGCCTTCTGTCCGCAGCAAATCGTCGCTCGTGTGCGCGACTTAACCTGGCGTGCTTCGCCAGGCGGGCGAGCGGGGGTTGCTTCAAGCGGCAGCCCACTGAGGGCTTGACCACGTACGCGACACATCTGACAGGCGCTAGGACAAATCTGGCAGGAGCTTGGCTCGGGCGAGCCAGGGAGCGGCTTGGGCGAGCAGGCCCACTGAGAGGTTGACCATGTGCGCGGCAAAGTCTGGCAGAATGGTGGCTCGGGCGAGCCATGCTTTTGGGTAGTTTTTCCCTGCCGACTTCCAACGAGCATAACTTCTTCATCCGAACTTTGCTTTAGGCCCGTAAGATATCGTTGGAAAGCCCTCAGTGTGTACTATAAGCTCCCAAAATTTGAGACCTATCGGAGTTATATTGAAGGAGTTATGGCCCAAAGCGTGAAGGCGCGCGCATTTCCAACCTTTGATCGCCTTCTCCCCTGCAAGTTATTAACTTGGTTACTTCCGAGACTTGATACCACCACGCCCTTCATTTCCGGGATGACCCAATCCAGTCCCGAGGCCTCCGAGTTCATTGACAAGTCCCGAGCCTCTCCTTACTCCAACAAGGATGGCTCGCCGAGGCCACGATAGTGTGATGCTCACCACCCCGCCTTTTGTAAAGGTGTAAAGATTCCTGAAAACGAGTGGGTGAGCGGTTTTAGTCCGGTGATGATGGGTCGGGATTTCATCGACCTTATCTTTAACTGCAATCCCGGCTATGAAAGCTTGGCACCGATCCCGATACTGAACCCGATACGGTTCAACCACAGACCACAACTCTGCTCGTTGCCGCTGCCAAGTTCTCGCCCAACCAACCACTATTCTTTTGTAGTAGTAAGCCCTAAACCTTGTTCTACTTGTGTTATGATTATTTCCATGCAAAACCACTACTATGACTAGGTTGTTGATTTTCCATGGTTTGAGTTGGTCTTGAGGGTTTGGGTAGATGTTGATAGTAAGGAACATGATTTCTTGTTAAATTTGCACCCTCCCTATTGTAGTTGACGCTAGTACTCATTAGTTGGTATTAGTTGAAGTGTTTTTCCTTCTACTGGAAAGGGAGTGATGGAAGTGAGATAGCTTTTAAAAGGAATGCATGTACTTCTGACTTAGGTAGTGGTCCAGTAAAAGTGAACATAAGGTGTTGTTTTAGGTTTCGTACGTGGTACTGCAAATGATAATGTGGATACTTTGTTGTGTAAGTTTGATAATAACTTGGGTGAATTGTTTCTTGGGTATTAGAAGTAGCGTAGGGGCGTCTTTTGACCATAGTTAGGTGTGTTTATGTCAAGTTGGAGTCTTGGATAAATTAAGTATAGTCAAACTCGGTAGTGTAAAAGAAAAACCGGGCCGAATTGGAACTGTTTTGATGCTTCGCACTTAAAGATACACCATTAATTGTGTAGTAAGTTTTTAACCAAGACTTTTGGACTTGATGTACCCCTAGATGTTAACTTTCATAGGAGTTTTACGGTTGAAGGTTTCGAGGTGTGTAGCCCGGGTTATGGTTCTTTTACCAGGAGTAGGTCAGAACTAGACCTATTTTATATTTTGCAAATTTTAGGTCTCTTCAAGGTTGATTTAGGTCTCGTGTTCAACTTAAAAGTTTTAGTAGACATTCCAAAGATTCCAAAAAGTTAGAATTTAATTACATAGGAGGTCGCTAAGTCAAGTTATGAGCCGAACAACGAGGATGTAGCGAGCTGTTCTATTATTGTCGGGTTTTACGATTTTATTTGAGTAATTATTATAGTGTATTATGTTTGTGACTTTTATGAGATTAGGGACCCTAGTATGTTATTAGGGTTGAGTAAGCTAGGGGGAGTGTTGTGTACTAACTTTGTTAGATCGTTATTAATTTTTAGAACCTATTCTTTATAGGTTTGAATTGGGTACGTTTTGAGTAGTGAGCTCAAGTGTTTGTTTATTTACTTGAAGTGAAGAGTAATAGATAACTAGTGCTTGGACCTGTGCGTTGCATGGGACGCAAGTAGATGCATACATATTGTTGAAGGCATTGTTGATACTATATTTAAAATGATAGAGACAAACATTAAAAAGGAAAAAGTGTACACCTAACAATAATATAAAAAATTAAAAATAGTACACAAAATTAACCGAAAAAAGAAAAGAAAGAAGAAGGGTACAAGGTATACATTTATATTTGTTGTTTTGCTCATTAGTGAATATGATTAAAAATTATGTAGCCCTTTTTTAGTAGTTGATCAGTGGTATAATCATAGTGTACACTGTACAAATTTAGCTATATTTTAACTATACATTTAATTAAAAGAATCTAATAAATAAATGAAGTAATTAACATCATCATTGAAGATGTGAAAAACTAACATCAAAGTATATGCAAGTATTCTTAAGAGACAAATTAATCGTCATTGTTTAAACATATTAATATGTATAGTATACTTTTTAAAACAATAAATTATGTTCCTCATCATAACTTGCCCTAATACTTAAACTTGTGTGTTGCATGGGACCAAAATAAACCACATTTACAATATATTGTTGAAAAGTTTGTTTTACTTACACACAAACAGATTATCTATAATTTTTTCTAATATTTTACCAATAATATTAAAATATTGGACCTATATTCAATAAACATTGAGCTAATATTCTACGCATAAAGATTCTTAACCATTACTTTATTAATATAATAAATTTATTAATCTTAAAACAATATTGCCATAAGACGTTCATAGTTTCATATAATCACTCTCCCATAAAATGATTTGAAGTTTTTTTTTAAAAAAATAGGATTGAAACATTTGTTTCAGACATACCTTATGTTGTTTTGTTTTTTTTTTTAATAAAAAGCATGTCTTACATATGTTTAGATACTTCCATACAAAAAATATAGTACAATGATATAATAATTCACCCTTAAATTATTGCTAAATTTGTTAAATTAAAATATTTGTTAACTTCATTATATCATAATTTTAAAAATATTGAGCATATCCTTATACCTAATTCTTCCCATAATATTAGTTGAAAACTTTAATTGCAATAACAAAAAATTACGTTTATCTCTTAGTATGCTTCTATTACAATTATAACAGTATATATAAAATAAGAGAAAGTAACATACTATGCAACTTAAAAATATAATAATGACAAAAAGTATGGCCTAGGAGAATATAGAAGGATAAAATATAAAAAGAAATGGGAAAATACATATCATAATTTGACAAAAAAATGAAGGCATAAAATTTAAATATAAATATAATAATACTACAAAAACCAACTAATGAAAATGAATATCTAACATTCTAACATAGCTAATGACAATATAAAAAAGAAAGGAAAAATAACAAATCAAATCAAATCAAAGAAAAAATAAACCAGGGAAAAGATGAGAGACATACCTTCTAAGTTCCTCTTCTTTGTAGTCCACCTATTTATAGTTGATTTGTTAACATGTAATTAATTATTTATTCATGAGTTACAATCATTGATTTACTCATTATTATTGATGATAATTAATCACTATGTAACTTATTTTTCTTTAATTGTTTCAATAATTAATTTTCAATTTAAAATTGTAACGTATGTTAATATTAAAAAATATATATTATTAATCTTTTAATTTGTGTTTTTATTCGTATGTACATACATGTATGTGTACTATTTTGATAAAAAAAATGTTTGTGTACTATTATTATTTTTGCATGGAAGATGTAAAAACAACATAAATAATATAGATATTAAAACACACTTTCCGTTTCGGTGTTTAGAATGGTATTAGAGCAAGAAATGAGTCAATTATACATTTTTACCTAAACAGTTTTCATTAATAGGATAAATTATTGTATCATTTAGTTTTTTCGTTGAAAATAAAAATAATAAGTTTTTAAAATTTATTGTCAATAAATTATTTTATAAGTTTAATAGATATAAAGTGATTGTTTTCAAAAAGTATAAATGACAAATTATATTTAGTATTTTCGTTGAAAATAAAAATAATAAGTTTTTAAAATTTATTGTCAATAAATGATTTTATAAGTTTAATAGATATAAAGTGATTGTTTTCAAAAAGTATAAATGGCAAATTATAAGTTTCCAAAAATGGTCTCTTTAATGCATCCATATTCAATCTATAATTTTCTTTTTTTGAAAAAAATGTAAATCACTAATTATACTTTTTTGAAAATATCCTCATCCACGAAACGCAAGTAAACCATACATATTATTGAAAATATTATCGATAGTATATTAAAAAAATAAAGAAAAAAACAATCATGAAAAATAAAAAGAATGTTTTTCTTATTTAAAAGAATAAAGGAAAAAAGACTAGTATACAAGAAAAAAAGAAAAGAAAAGAAAAAAGTCATCAATGTAAACATACACATTAATACGGACATTAATATTACGTGATTTTTTTTAAAAAATTAAATAGAATCAATTATAAGTTTCCCAAAATGCCCTCATTAACATTCACATATTTCGATCCTCACCCTTTGTACCCAGAAATATATATATATATATATATATATATATATATATATATATATATATATATATATATATATATATATATGATGTCTATGCCCTAATTCCCATGTGGATCCACTTTACTTCTTTTGTTATTATTTAAGCTGTTTTGGAAACTGCACCCCGAAAGGGGACTTTATGTAAAGTTGACTGTCTGTTTTGAGTGTTGTGTTATAATTTTTTTTTATTTTGGTTAAATAAGGACAACCATTTTATGAGGTTGTTTGATGTCTTTTGGGAACTGGGGATGGTTAATTTAAACTTGGAACTTGGAACTTGTCGAGTATTAAAGTGGACAATAAATCAGGTGAGAATAAATGCGGGTTCGGGTAGCATTCCCCGAGACCAGAGTGGATCCCTGTAGGGATGTTATCAAGAGATTAGGAAAACCCTGATAGATTGTGCTAAAAAAAAAAGGTATTCCCTGGGGTAAAGCGAGCACGTGTTATAATTGTTGGATGGTCATCGAGTGTATTGAAATTGAAAGAAAAGTTGTGATGAGATTGTGAAAGTATTGTGTTGCTGGGAATCTCTGACTCCGTGTTGAAGGGAGGTTTGTAAACCCCCGCCCGCTTAATAAAACTGGAATTTATTTGTTGCGTCAGAAGTTGGATATTTTTGATAGGTTGTGTTGGGTTGGGTTTAGACTATTTTGAAAAAACGGTTTGACTTACCCCCTTCTCCCTCTAAATGAATTTGAAATGGATTTTAACCTGTTTTAACTGTTAGGGGTAGACATTATTGTGTTCCATCTCATTTTGTAAATGTTTTGTTTTCAGGTGCAGACCCCATTGACGGGGATGGGAATTAGAAGTGAGGATGCGCCGATCGTAGGAGTCGTTAGATAAGCTAGTGTAGTTTTCAGTTGAAATATTGTGGTTTCAGTTTATTTCATGCTGGTCCAAGTTTAAAGACAAATGTGCTTTTCAATTGAACAAATGTTGGTATCGCTTTGGTTAGTATAGTTGTTAAGTACTATTTTGCCTTGTGTTTCTTCGGAGACACGGCAGTGACGCCCGAATAAAGTTTGACTTCCACTATTACCGTTAGGTTGACTATTAGAGTTTCATAAATAATTTTCCAGGGCGTCACACAAACGCATTGCAGAATGCGGCTAACTTGCTTCTTATGTTTACGTTGTATCACAAGTTGTATTATTCACTAATAAAACTCTAAAGGTTCAGTTCAATTAAGATTTAGAATTGAATGAATGTCCAAAAGGTTAGCTTGTACCAAAATGGGAAGAACATATGATGTCTGCTCTTATGAAGCCCCATTCGGTGTAATTGGAAATGCTAGATCTGGTCGAATGTCGACCAAGTTCCTAATTGGATCATCATATTGAGAAAATGATGATTGTAATCAATTAGCATGTGGGATTGATGTGATGATCGAGCGTTCATGATCATAGAGACATTGGATGTCGAGAGTCAATCACATGGGTAAAATGTTAGAGAACATTTACTGAACTGACCCACAATGAGGAATTCTTTAAAATTATTGTAATGTCATAAGAATTCTCACCAACTCAAAGAAAATCCTAAATCCTGAGTTCTTTACATCTCATACATGATTCATGATAACTTTGGAGCGCGTTCGAAACTTCTCGTAACAGGAGGTGAAGTGAGCGGTGTCTAGGTTATTTTCAATTATGAAGTGATTTGTAGTTGAACAAGAGGACATTGTTCGTCCTCTTTGAGGGATTACATGTCTTATAGGCCACTCGATGAGTTTAGACTGGAAAGTGTTTGGCCAAGCCTGAATGAATCAACAGTTGATCATCTGATTTTCAAGTCTAACTCGAAGATCGAGAAACATTCGGGATAAGCAAGGATAGCTTTGGCTTACCTTATCCGAATCCAAGACGTTAAGGAGACAAGGGAATTTTGTACTTTGAACACTTGTGGGACAAGTTGGAGATTGTTGGAAATGTCCCGACAATGTTCAATACAACCGAGTACTCAAGCCAATGTAGCACGGTAGTAGATATCTTTGCTAGAAGATCTCTTAACCGGTGATTGAACAGTTCAATCACAACCGTGATAGTTGGTCCCACAGGGTCACACAAGCCAGTACCCTAAGGCAAGAGTATGTTAGAAAGAGGGTTGGATCAATAAGGAATTGAACCGGGGAGGCCGAAATACCATAAAAGGGGGCAAAGGAGGACACCACGGAGGTGGAAAGGAACACCACGGTCCGTGGTGGGGGTCACTACGGTCCGTAGTGCCCTCCTACGGTCCGTGTTGCCCTCCTGGGTTGTGGTTTTGGTTCTGAACCTCACCACAGTCCGTGGTGGGGTACCACGGCCTGTGGTATTGCCCAGGCGCGCGTCCCACATCGGAAATGGAACTCCATTTCCCCCTCCCTCTCTCCTATATGAAGGGGTCTTCCTCCTTGGTGAGATTTGTCTTTCCAATCCCAAGTGGCCATTTGTAAAGGTTAGTCTCTTATTTGAGATTTAAGGGATACCGAGAAAAGCTTTCATTTGAGAGTTTCCGGTTTTAGGGGTCTTAGGGTGATTCCCAGGAAACCTCCCTAAAGGGGGGAAAACAGATCGTATTTGATACAGGCCAACATACTCTTTTGACCCCGGTTTGACTGGGGCTGAAACGGTCTAGCGGCCATTCTGAAAGGTATTGCGTGGACCTTTTGTGGAGGATTCCATTTTGGAATCTTCTACTCGGAGTTCCTTTGACGCCGACGCGTTCAAGAGTACAAGGTCGACCGAGGCGTTTCTATTTGAGAGACCTGATGTAATAACTAAGTCCCTGCTATTTAGCTTATGTTATTTATTGTTTTGGGTTAGTTAGTTTAGATTAGGTGGGAGTTCTAATAGTTAGGATTTCTATTTCGCCCCTAGGATCGGACCCACCTCGGGGTGGTTCCGATTAGACCGAGCCCACCTCTTCTTGTGGCCTAGATAGGTTTAGACCACCCTAACCCATCAGTTGGTTCCCTGCGTGGAAAAGTAAAACGCCGGTGTAAAATAAGTATGTACTTTGATAAATTATGATAACGAGTTTAGAAAATCAAACCATCTGTGCTGAAGCCGCTACTCATTCCTACTGACGAAGAGCTCGATTTTCATCTATTGCCGCCAGTACTAGACTTTCTCCCCTAACTCCTTCCACTATTGTACTCAAACACACTAGGGGTACGTCGAATAGACTTCCCTATGTTGGGTCTCCCTCTACACGGGGGGCTGCTCTCGGGATCCAGTATATACAGGTTGTATGGGGGATACAACTCATTGTTTATGACTGGAGACAAGCGACGTATGACAGCGGGATCACCTTCCCAGGCCTTCTTCACAAGGGAATCAAAGTAAGACATGTACTGGGATAATGGATTAGCAATTACATCTTGTTTATCAACAATATCATCAATGACTTTAAGTTGCCTCCAGAACTTGTGAATACTTGACTTGACATGTACAATTTGGATCTGTGCAAAATGAAGTTGTTCAGAGTACAAGCACAAGGAAGCCGATGTGTTTTTCACATTCAGTGATCATACAAGTCCGCCACAACTCCGCTCATACTCGTCATCCGAGTGTACTCTTCGATGATCAGGTTCATCGCATAGTGAGATACATAATCATGGAGATGCTTGAACAGTCCAACTTTCTTCAAAACTAAGTGTCCACTTCTGGACTGCTTCAAGTGCCTTCTTAATCTTGGTTGGTTGGTTTTTGATCTGCTGATGGCCCCTCCTCCACAACCGATCAAACGACCCTCTACCACTATTGAGATAGTACTTGAACGATGAGTGTTGGCTCTCCATTCTCGAAGTCCCGATATTTCCTATGTCGGGGATTTCGTCGGTGTACGCGCAAACAAACTTTTCCTTGTACTTGATCCAAGTCGAATAGTCGACATCATCTTCGCCAAAGTCGTCGCGCAGAACCTACGGCCAAATTAAAATTTTTTAAATATTTACCGTCTTAACATAATATTAATCACAAAAACATTAAATGAGAATAAAAACATTAACTATATAATAATAATAATAATAATAATAATAATAATTTTAATAATATAAACAATAATAATAAGAATAATCACACTAATTAATAATATTATGTAAGATTTGAATTAATAATATTAACAGAAATAATAATTAAATTTACAATAATAATGATAACAACAATGACGATAAAAATAAAAAACTTAAACCCAAAAAATCCAGCCGAAACACCCTTATAAGGTGTTCCGGCCAAGGTCTGGATGCCCTATAAGGGCGTTCCGACCTTGGCTGAGATGCCATCTGGGGGAGTCTCGGCCAAGGACAGAACGCCTTATGGGAGCCATTTCTGCTGTGGATGATATGCCTCTATGGCACAGGAACATAATTGTCCAATATTTTGATTGGCAATTTTTTCTTTTAAAAAAAAAACCTCTTCTTCATTAGATGATCTTCCACTATTCATTTTGAAGAAATTGTTAGGTAAAATTATTGGATTTAGAGAAAGAGCTTAGATATCGAGAGCAAGAGTGAGAGGGGTGGGGGTAACTTGGGGCAACGACTGCAAAAAGGGGGCAACGAAGAGCAAAACCCTTGAGAAAATGAATTTCAACTCTTTCATATCAAAAACAATCAAGGAAACGCCCGTAGGACATCAGATTAGCCAAAGATTAAACCAAATGTGTCATCAAAACTATGATCATAATGAATCTAGTGGTGTAATTAATTATTGCAAATACATTGCTCCCTCCGTCACTATCTCCGTCCCTATTTAATGGTCATAGAAATTATTAAAATCCAATTTTCCTTACTTAAATGTAAAATTGATAAAAGTTATAATAAAAATGGAAAATAACATACAATTAGGAACAAAAAAAATTAGTTTAATGGATAAATAAATAAAGACAGAAGCAGCATGTTAAAATTTAAAGCGAAGAAGATGCCATTGGAAGGCTTGGAAAAAAATTAATAACAGACATTAATGAAAGCCTATCCATGACCCACTGAAGCTAAAACATTTGATACCAACCATAAGATTGACTTTTAGTTAGCTATTCAAATCTTCAAGTAAGCTTTTACTGAATTCTTGTACAAAACAAGTGGGCTAAATGGAGTACAAACTCTCCCAGGAAATCTCTTGTTTCAACTACACTTACTGAGATAGTAAAATCCTAGGGCACCCCCCTCCCCTCTTGCCTACTACTATGTTACTTGAACTTGAGATTTCACTCTAACATACATGCCCCTCCCTATTGGCTATTGGAAATTGTCTGATATTTGAATGCTTCTTACTGCTCTGAACACCCTCAAAATTTCTGGAACATACTCCCATAAGTATTCATCACATCAGACACTGGTACTCGAGTCCAACTAACATGGCCTGCAAGAACAAAATTTTCTACACCAAATGCTATAAGTATACGTGTATGTATCGAACAAACCCCCCTCCCTTTCGATATCATCTTTTGTTGAGAGTATGAGCAAGACAGCGAAGTTCTTCAAATGCTTCCATAGTTTCAGTATCAAATCCTCCAGCAAACTGCATTTAGGAAGGTACAAAATGTATTTACATCAGGATAATTTTGTGTTGAATTTCTTGGGATCCTTAGGATTGCATATTTAACTTAACTAACCTGGTGAATTCTGAAAGCAAACCTCACTCCTTGAAGTAGCATGTAGTCTAGTGCTGGATCCTTCTCAAGTGATGACCTAGATTGGAGCTCTATTGCCACTCTGTTCATGTATTTCTTTGCTAGTTTAACTGAACCAAGCTTTACCTGTTCTCAATGGCACACATAGAAAGAAATGTTTAGTGTCATCCGAGGCCAACTTGAGATTTTTGCACAATGTGTAAACTAGAAGCTGACCTTGCTTATGATCCCGCTGTCAAGCATCCAATCAACAGGAATCTGAAATTCTTTACAGCTACGCATCAACGAGTCTCTTGTTCTGAGAAGGTTATAGACAGTACGCTCAATCCTGAAAGGACGTTGAGCATTCATGAATGAGGCCATCATGGTAAAAGGTTAGCAGCAATCAATATCTTCAAACACTAATACTTAAACAGAACATACTTCTCAGACAAAGAAACCATCTTCTTCAGTGCAATGTCACAGGACAAGCGAGGATCATCACGATAGTAAGTGACTTCTGATTCTAACTTCTTTAGGTCTTTGTACCCAAATGCAGCTTCTCGTAAGGTGTCAGCTTTCTTTTCTGGCCATTCAAAGTGTTTTAACACTGCCCTTTCATCCACCTGGGAAATGATGTTACCATGACAGAAATAGCATGAGATTAGGAGTTCTTTTATCTTCAAACTGAAGATAAACCTTGAAACAGTGAGATCAATCGCAATTCGCAATCAATATTAGGATCATAAGCCCCTCCATGTTCGAGTTCTTTCCAACAAGATACTTAATTTTCAACACCTTATACATACTCTCAATACTGCATAAGTTCAAGGAAAGTAAGAGCTCGGAACTGGTACATTTGGGGGATCAATGTTGGCAAGTTATGTGGCCAGACACACACTCTTTGATGGACTGATAGAGGGTTGAGATTTGAGAAAACCCAACCAGGATGAGGCATTCAATTTCGAGGAAAGTGAATAAATAAACCAAAGTCATCCCACAAGGAAAAAGATATTTCAAGCAAAGCTTCCGATGTATGATCTCATGCAAATATCAGACAGAATAACTCACAAGGAAGCATAGTTCATCATCCAGCCACTTGACGAATGCCACAACGTCCTCGATATCTCGATACACAGCATTGTTTACTTCTCTAATCAGCGAGTTCACAAATTCTCCTTGAGTTTCGACATCTGCCTTTATCTGGATAGACAATAAAAAATACAGGCACGTCACTTAAAAACGCTAGCTCAGAATCGGTCCTTCGCTATATTGAAAACATACATAGTGTATCTGAACTTACAGCAAGCAAATAAGATGAACGGTTCTCGATTTCACCAATCATGCTGCTTTTGACATTGGCCACATTAGGGGTGTCACAAAGTGTACCAGCGGACGAATCTCTTCTTGTGTCCCTTTTCATAAGGGAATGATAAAATTCGACTACTTGCGGTGCACGCTGTACAGCACCAGAAGCATTTGCTGCTGAAAACCTCGGAGGAGGAGGAGGCGGTGGAGGAGGTGGTGGGGCTGGAGGAGCTTGCGTGGACCCCGCTTCTTTATGCCCGACAGAAGAAGTCACACATGAAGGCCTAGGAGGGGGATTCGGTACCCTCAAAGCCCTCTTCTCAACATCCAAACCCACTAAAACTTTACTAGTTTCATGTCTCTGAGAATTTAGCCGGTCGTCTTCTTTGGATTCCACTTCTTTTGAGCACATAAACCCATCAGATTGCCTTCTCTTATTCACCACGGAATCATCATCCGAGCACCTTGACCCGCTAATCGAGTGTCTTCTTGTTGCACTACCATTGCCCTCCATGAGCTCATCCCATCTTCTATGTAGGACTGAATGACTTGGACTGTCAAGGCTAGAAAGATCCTCATCAGTAACAGGCCACTTATTTAGCTTCTTTACTAATGTCACCCTCTTAGCACTACTGCATTCCAGAAATTCATCACTAACTCGGGGGAATCCGGGAGTCTGATTAATTTCAGTGGCACGAGAAGGGCTCGATCCCACTTCAGAAGTGGCACAAGAACACGAGTTGCGAAGCTCGTTGCGCAACTGCGAGTTCACCCATCTTAGATATGCAAGCTCCTCAACCTCATTCAACCTGTTCATCTGCAATCCTTCCACTTGTTTCGACAAATCTTCATTTGTATGCCTCAACATGGATGCCTCCGCCTTAATCTTAGTGATAATCTCATTCTAATAATAACAAACAAGAAAGAGCATAGAAGTTACAATAGTTTCTTACAAAACATAACTTCAGATTCCAGGTTATTGAAAGAGATGACAATAGCAAAGACCATATATAATACAAATTACCCTGAAAATTTATGTGGGGCATACCTGGGAAGATTTGGCAAGCTGTGACTCCAAAGAAGCTATTTTGCAAGAAAGGTCTCTTTTTTGAAGCTGCAATTCCTTGTTGAGTCGCCTGAGCTCAACAACTTCCATTTCAAGGCTCTTGGGTTTAAGGGGTTTTGCAGGGGTTTCATTCTCATAACCCTCATAATCAGAGTTACTTAAACTCTTCAATTGCTCTTTGAGAGTTGTTCTTTCAGACTCAAGCAAAGTGATCTTACCCACCAAACCCTGAACCTCATTTTCCTTGGCTTCAACCTCTCTCTCCAACTCCAAAACCCTTTGATTCCTCTTACTCTCTGACAACTCAGTTTGCAATTGAAACTCTCTCTCCTTTGATTCCTTCAACAATGCCCTCAAATTCTCAATCTCCACCAACAAATCCCTCGAACCCAAAAGCCTTAAGTTGCCATTTTTGGGTGAATTCAAGGTGTGAGGATGAACTTGAGTAGCTGCCACAGAGCAAGATAAGTCCCCAATCAAACCCCTTTTGACCTTACTACTGTTGATGCTCTGCAAAGGGTTTGATAGCGGTTTTTTCGTGGGTAGTGCTGCTGTTGTTGAAGGTTGAAGCTTGCTCTTTCTTTCTCCTGCTAAACCCTTGACAATGTTCGAACCCCATGTAGAGGCTGACTTTAATTTGGATGAATTAGTACTAACCCCTTTTGGATTACTCTTGGGAGGCTGATTTTGGTCGGAAAATTTAGAGGGTTTTGATCGATTTTCTTTGGGTTTTGTTAGGTTAGCTTCCTTCATTGTTGTTCCAGTTTTGAATGGCGGAGGGAAGTTGCTCTGCAAATTAAAATTGATTAGCCAAAGACAAGACTCATCAGGGTGGGGGGATTAAATTGGAAGATGAAAAGCTCGAAAATCGAGGGATTTGGAGGAGCGTAGGGCGTGGTGTGATTAGCGAGGGAAATATGGCAGCTTTGTTTTGTTTGAGTGTCAGTGGTGGTGGCTTCCAATTGAACTTTTGAAATTTGAATGGTGGGCAGTCCCAACGGGGTTATTGGGAGAAGCAACGGTCGGATTCTCGGCCATGGCCTGGCCCAAGTACTGACTCTGTCACACAAATAGAATATCTTTTTTGGTCAACACTCAACACCCCATGATAAGTTTAATGTTCAATGATGAGATCCCCAGTAGGAGTACTAACCTGGCATGATCCTCACTGGAATCTGAGATGAAACTTTAATCAAACTATTAACGTTCATATTGGATCTAAGACCATCTTATACTATACTGTGGCCTCTGTGGGTAATTTCGGGTTTTTTTTTTTAATAATTAGCGGCCATTAAGCCAATTTTAATTCAACCGAAAAAAGTGATATAGAGTACAAAACACTCCCCCATGCTGAAAATGGGCAGAGTGTAATATCCAAATTGTGTACCCACCTACACCACCAAGCAAGGAAAACCAAAAATTAAACCTAGACCAAGTGAGGGGCGTCAACAGGGTACCCCACATATGACCTCTTACAAAGTCAACAAAACATGTATCAGGATGCACAACCCAGCAAAAGACATCCCTCATCTAGTTTTGTCTAGATCTGACAAAACTGACCCGAGACCCGCTCCAAAAAGACCCGACCCAAACCTGAACCGTCCACCGAAACATTGAACCGACAATGACCCAAGACCCTATAAGGGTATAATGAACCGGCCTAGAACTAAACCGAACCTATGACCCAATTTTAACCAACACCGAAATCGATTTGAACTAACTTAAACCCGAACCAACTCAAACCTGAATCGAGGTTGACCCGGGGAAATTGAACCAAACCAGAGCCGACCCAAACCCGAATTTGTACCTGAACCGATTGTTGATCCACACCGAAGTAAACATAGACCGAACTAAACCTGAATCCATTCAGACCCAATAAAAATGATCCAAACCCAAATCAGTTCAAACCTTAATTATACCCGAACCTAACTAAATTCAAACATAGACAACTCAAATCGACCCAAACTAATTCAAACCTGAATTGTACCTGAACTGATAGTTGTATATTTGATTTTTATTGCTCTTTAATAATTTCTAGTAAAATTACAAATTCAAACATTCATAAAAATCATACCACAAGCCTATATTTTGAAATAATGCTAATGTGGTTTCTAAATAACTAGTAAAATAATCTACATACTTGAAAAAATGGGTCTACCAAGTATGGCAAGTTTAAGTTCAATTAGTATTTTAACTTTTTATTTTAGACATTTTATTTTTCATATGACTCCTACCCAATTCCGATTATACTTGACTCGAATCTTAGTCAACTTTAGGTTGTCCCAGTTTGAATCTTTGGACGACCAATGGTTGACCTGATCCAAATTTTACTCGACTTGAGGTTGGCCCGACCCGAATCTCGCTCGACCTGATGTTGACTTGCCCCGATCTTACTCGACCTGATGTTGACCCGACCCGAATATTAATCGACTTGAGGTTCACCCGACCCGAGGTTGATCTGGACCATTGAACCCGTAGCTGACCCGACCCATAACTGAACTGGTCCGAAGTATCACAACCTGACGTGAACCGAACCGAACCTTACCCGCATTGAACCTTGTTAGACCCAAATGGGTTGATCTGGACTCTGCCCCAACCTGAACATTACCCATACCCATACCCATACCCAAATTATACTGACCCAAACAAACCCGACCCAACGTCTCCCGACCCAGACCCGACCTAATGGACCCATTTGCCAGGTCTACTTTTGTCTTCCAAACTCATCTTTGTATGTACTATCCATCAAAAAGAAATGGATAAATGATTCTAACTCCACTTGCTTCTGCTACTTTAATTGGTTGTTTTGTTTTACATATCTAGATAGCTAATTTTAATTGATTATTTTGTTTTCTTTGGCTAAAAAGGTCTTTCTGCTTACTTTAGTTGGTTGTTTTGTTTTACATATCTAGATAGCTAGTTTTGATGTTTTAGCGTAAACAAATCACTCCTTCAGTTCTAATTAACTAGTTAGAAAAATGTGTGCTACGTTCAGTAAATATACTGAGTAGTACTCCACCTCTGTTTGGTTTTATTAGTCGTTCTTGAAAATTGTGCCAAAACTTTGACTGTTAATATTTTAATTTATACAATGATTCATCATACAAAATTGATATCATTAGATTCGTAATAAAAAATACTATTAAAAAGTATAATATTATATTTTTTTGCAAAACATTTATATTAAAAATTATTGATTAAAAATTGGCACTGAAAACCGTAAATGACAGATAAAAAAGGACGGAGGGAGTACATTATTACAAGGAAAAAAGTAGTAAACAAAATTGTCTCACATAAACTTTAATCTGGTTATGCCCTTCAAATTGTTTGCCCTTAAACATGATATATCCTCACTGGAATAGTGGAAAGAACCAAAAACTGAACGTGTACAACCTGATAGACAGAAGGAAATTCAACAAATTAGACAAAATATTATACATAGACCTCTGTTCTTGGCCAAAAATCAAAGACCAAATGTATAGATTCTCTACTGGAAAAGTATTAACTCACCACGTTAAAAGTTGATACAATAAATTGTATTCAATCTATCCCCCTTTGAGGATATATATTGGTACTACATACTCAATTAAGCAAAATGCAACATGTGAGAAATTAGGCTTGCATGATCCAATATCATGGTTCAAGGAGGAAAAACACGAAAAATAGATTAATTGAAGGAATATAACTAAACTTCAATTCAGAAAGAAACAAAGGATAGTATTAACAAGTCTTTCACTACAACAAAATATGTAAAATGTTTAGGCAAAGGTTATGAAATCTAACTACTAATTTGATTTGTATGATGTTAGTAGTAACAAATGCCCATGACAAGTCTTCTATAACCACCTAATTCACATAAACCATAGGAGTGGACCTTGAATCCCCGCATCTTGCAATTTCAACATCCATATCTCAAGTTAAATCTCCTAACAACTACATATGAAGTTGTAAATATAGAACCAAAAAAATAAGTGGAGAATAGACAAAGCATATAATACAACATTATAAGGGAAGGTGATAAAAGGGAAGAAAAGTGGTTTTGCATAAACTTCAGTCCGACAGTGCTTTTCAGATTGTTAGCCTTAAAATATGATATGTGTTTACTGGAATAGTGAAAACGAAGGTGGACCACACAATATACATAACTTGGACAGCAAAGTGCACATGAACATAAAATACAAGGAAAGTTGGTTACACTAAAGTAAGGAATAAATTGCTACTGCATTATAAGCTCAATGCCTCCAAGTTATAACCAGATTGCAACTTGCTAATATCACTATTTAGACAACCTATCTTGCTTTCAAACTGGATCAAGTAAATACCCGATATATATCCTTAATTTGTTCTTATGGATGTAATTCTATAGTAAAGAAAACAAAACTTTGTTACTGGCGCTTCCTACTCAACAACGTAGAAGAAAAGTTCACATTCATTTAAAACATGTCCAATAAGTCCCATAGTCTATCTTGTCACAATATAATATATATTACTAATAATACAATATGCAAAATACAATGAAAAAGGTTAAACCCCATAAGAAAACACCAAAAGGAAAAAAAAAAACCTAAAGTCGTAATATTTGGTAAAACCAACATAAAACTTTCAACATGACGCCAAAGGCTCACAAATGTGTGAAGAATTGTCTTGTAGAACTCCAGGACCCAACAAATTCAACAACAAATTTAACAGCAACACAATTAAATGAGGAAATTGTGTGGTGTTTGTTAAGCTTCAAAATATGGCTCTAACTTAGCCCTACGGGCTTGGAGAGAGAGAAAGGATGAAGCGTCCTAAAAATGACACCTAGAAAATAAAATAGGGAAATTGGATTTAAATAATATGAACTTTGGGTAATAATCTGAACTTTAGATTTGGTTTTGAATAATCTGAATTTTGGGCCTCTTGGATTCTATAGCATGCCACCGAGTTATGTTCAACTTAACTCGGTGGAACTTAACTCAATGGCGGGATGACATGGCGGCGGTGGTATGTGCTCCAGGACCCAACAAATTCAACAACAAATTTAACAGTAACACAATTAAATGAGGAAATTGTATGATGTTTGTTAAGCTTCAAAATATGGCTCTTACTTAGTCCTACGGGCTTGGATAGAGAGAAAGGATGAAGCGTCCTGAAAATGATACCTAGAAAATAAAATAGGGAAATTGCATTTAAATAATCTAAACTTTGGGTCATAGTAGACTTAATAATCTGAACTTTAGATTTAGTTTTGAATAATCTGAACTTTGGGCCCCTTGGATTTTAATAGCATGCCACTTAGTTAAGTTCAACTTAACTCGATGGCGGGATGATGTGGCAGCGTGGCATGGCATACCTAAAATGCCCAGGCACATACCACCAACGTCATCCCGCCACCGAGTTAAGTTGAACTTAACTCGATGGAATGCTACTAGAATCAAGGGGCCCAAAGTTTAGATTATTCAGAACCAAATCTAAAATTCAGATTATTAAATCTACGTACTATAGCCCAAAATTCAGATTATTTACATCCAATTTTCCAATAAAATAAAATTGTACTCAAAGTTAATTATCTACAACAAACTAAGTCCTTCCCTAGAGAGAGAGAGAGAGAGAGAGAGAGAGAGAGAGAGAGAGAGAGAGAGAGAGAGAGAGAGAGAGAGAGAGTCCTAAGAAGGATACCCAGAAAATTAAATTAAAAAATCCAAAAGTTAGTAATCTACATCAAATTAAAACAAACTTGTTAATTGAAGATTGTATTACTCAGAGAACCTCAATGACCTTGTGATCCAATATCTCCATAGAAGATAGTCTTTTCGGATATGAGCTTGATATTCTACAAGTCATGTTTTGATCGTAGTCTTCCATGTGTCATTAGTCTGTAAATGAAGGATTGTTGCTATAACATTTGAAAACGGAATACAGAACAAAACTTTAGAGGATGATTGGAAAACAAAAGCGCTTGTTTTTACGATTTGCATTTGGTAGCATTCAATATATTTGCTCTGTGCAAGACTTCAAATGCAACAACATTTTGTACGCTTGAGGCATGTTCTAGGAGCAAAGAATCCCTTTCATAAAAAAATCTTTACTTAGATGGATCTACGGGTTCTTGACAAGGAAACATATAACAGCCCATGTGAGAAGCACAGTTGCTTGATATAGATTGCAACCTGTTGGAGTGTTTAGCCTTGTGCTTTGTGATTGTCATTGCAAAGATTAATTTTATCAAGAATTGCCTTCTTTGGAAATCTACTGGAAACCTAGATGAGGTTGAAGGTCACATTGGAATCCTTGGAAGAAAAATATTATGATAGCTAGCTATGGCGATTTCACATTGTATAATGTTAAGGGAAAATCATTTTCATAATAGCCGTATTTCGTTCCACATGCCATTTGATGGATCCAAGTTTCGTAGCAATATAACTTGGGCACTTCTTTTTCAATTCTAGCTCATAAGGGATAACTCCATTAAGTGACAATGTATGAAGAAATTCTTGAGGGTATATTGCAACATGGTCATCCGTGATAGAGTAAAAACTCTTATAAACAACAGTTATCTCCGGGAAACATTTGTATCACTTACTTGTTGATTGCATCGACTTCTTCGTTTTATGGACCAAGGATTGCCTTATTTGAGAAGATATTTGGTTCAATATTCCCTATTGTAGTTTTGGGAGCACTCGATGAATCATTTTAATGAGTGTTGAATATGTCACCTGAATGGCATGTAATAAATTATGTGAAAGATGCACAAAATAATTTCCATCACGTTGTAACAACCCATTGCCAAATTAGAGTGTGAATGATGAGTTCTCAGAGCCATCTTTAGCTCGCATGTTCTCCATTAATGTGATATTTTTTTTAGCTTGGCCAAATTGGAGAATTGACTAGGCTTGCTTCTATAGCTTCAAATTGTGTCTTTTTCGACACCAGAGGTAGTAACTTCCTGAAATCCCCCCCCCCCCCCAAAAAAAATGTTTCCTCTAAAGAGCTCTTCGAATTGAAAATGTAATACAAGTGAACATTAATTGATTCAACGTTATGCTTGTGTCTCACATACAGGTATTGATTCAAAATCGATAGGGATTTTGAATCTGGAGTGAGTTGTCCTCTCAGTGGGTATGTTTGAGGTTGCAATACCTGAACTTGTTGTCAGCAAAACATTTTTGCCAAGTTAGCGTAGTCTTACAAAAAGCGTACAGTAAAGAAATGTCTTTCCAATTCCTCATGGGCGATCTATGAAGAATGCACGTGGTTTATCATTCTTTAATATGCTTATAAGCTTTTCTCTAGTTATCATTTAGGTGATTTCGACTCATTAATAAGTTCTCATGGTACAAATGCATTGAGCGCATCCATTATATCCCTTGTGAAATTGACGCCACGATCTAGATGAACTAGTAAGAAAGCCAGACCAAAAGATGCAAGTGATTTCGGTAACTTTCACGGTGGTTTTTGGATGTCAACAACTGTTAATTTAAATACCAATTGGTTGTTGTTTGGCTCTCTGTATTCATAATCCTTAGAGAGGTGTTGATAATATGTAGACCATAAGATTTCTAGATTTTTATTGTCACAATATACTAATAATTCTACAAAAAAGTTGTTTTGTAGCATATAGTGTTTGGTAGGCAACACCTTCAGACAAGGATTGTGCTGTGAAGTTATTTGATTGAAGAATCCAACTTTTTACAGCAGCCTCTTAAAATGAAGGACAAGTAGATCTATTCACTACAAGTAAATCTTCAAAAAAATGTTGGACTAGATACATTTGTTAAGAGCAAACGTAGGTAGTGCGTACCTTTCTCTTTCTGATGGCCCAGTATAATCAACCCTGCCTATAACAATTCCTTTGCATTGTGACTTCCAATTCTTACTCTTTGCATCCCATACAAAGTGCTCGAGAAATTCAGAGTACAAATATTTTTTATCATTAAGTGTCCTTGCAGAATTAGCAGCAAAAAAGCTAGAGCAACATT
Source organism: Portulaca oleracea (assembly GCA_029582165.1). Taxonomy (NCBI): domain Eukaryota; kingdom Viridiplantae; phylum Streptophyta; class Magnoliopsida; order Caryophyllales; family Portulacaceae; genus Portulaca; species Portulaca oleracea. Next base: position 16,774,973 of record CM055868.1, read on the forward strand.
ATTTTAGCCCAAGGTTCATCATGTTCGGACATCTTGCAGAGACTCTGAATTCGCAAATTGTACTACATGCATTTGAGGTGTATGCATTGACAAGAGCATAACTTGAGGATAAATGTTATACAAATCAAATATGAAAATCCTCCATGCAGCTTCAGGAGGGGAAATCCCTCTTGCAGATTGGAACTTATGAATTTCATAATTGTTTTTAGAGTCATGAAATGAAGTTGAAAAGAGATGTTGTTGTGACCTTTGTACACATATTTGCACAAATATTTGATTGCTTTTATAGTAGATAACATTTCAACATTCAAGTGGCAATAGAATTGAACATCGTTAAGAGGTACGAATTATATGGGACAACCCATTTGTTGTCCATGCCACGCACTGACACTTTGTCAACATTATTCCTTCTTTTGTAAATTGGATATGAAGACTCACCAATAAATTTCCTTGGATACGAGTTCTTACACACGAATTGTCTATTTCTGAGCTACATGCATGCACATTTAGGGAAGCCAGGACCGTAAGGGTCATGCATCACGTGTTTAATAATGGTTGATCATAGATGCAGTTAGTCCTCATTTAGTAATTTTAGAAGACAGTGACAACACACATTAATCTGGAATGATCATCAGAAGAAAGAAAGGGGTAGTACATTCATCAGAATGATCTGTTCAAGGGCTTCCAACATTATTACGAGGGTGATTGTCTAGTACTTTTAGATGGCGATTGTACAAATCTCATTCAATTGCTTTGTTGTACTTTGAAATTATAAAAGGTTGTAAGTTACTATTTTATGCATAATATTGCTTTTATTGGGTGACCTGCAAATTCTTTCCATTTGAGATTGTACTATTTTATGTAGAATAATGCTTTGTTGTACTTTAGATGGTGATTGTATAAATCTCATTCAATTTGATTATTAACATGGTAGTGGTATCTAGGAGTATATGTGTTGAGTAGTTGAGTGATGACTAGGAAACGCCATCTTTCCATTTGTGATTGGATGGTTTGTGTAATTATCATCAATTAATGAATATTTCTCTACCTATTTTCATGTAATTATCATCAATCAATGATTTGTTCTAACATTAATCATTTTGATGATCATTGTGTTTTAGCATTAATCATTTTTACAACAGATCATTTCATTAATCATTATGTTCTAACATTAATCATCAGTAAACACAAATTAATCTGCAAGTGAAAGGGCTTCTAAGAGCACACATCAATCATTCCAGCACACTTGAACATCCAGTACACATTAATCATTTCATTTCTCAAACAAAATGACCATTTCATTTCTCAAAAGTTGCCATCAGTACACATTAATAAGTCCAACACAAATGAAAATCTAGTGTCAACATACAGTAGTCTTCCTAAATGCTCCTAGCTAGCACAACAACCAACATAAAACTACAAAACATTTGAAAATTTGTTTCACACCAATCTTGGATGATGCTTTCAAAAAATCTGTCTTAGCTCTATCCTCCTTTCTCTTTCTTCTGCAATTTCATCCCTCAATTTCACAAGCAGATTGAAGAATTTCATAATTTTAGAAGGAGAAGCAGTAGAATTGGACGAAGCAGGTTGAACAAGGGCAACAATTTCCAAACAGAGAAGAAGCTGGAGAATTTGAGAAGGAGAAGCAAAAGAATTGAAGGAGAATTTAAGAAGAACCCATAACAATTTGAGAGAATAATTTCAGACGGAAAAGCATGAAAAAATTGACCAAAGAGGAATTTGACAAGGAGTGACGAAGCATGACAGGTTGAGAAGGAAAACGTTGAAGAAGAATGTGAGAAGGGCTGAAGAGAAACACCGAAGAAATTGACAGGAGAAAGGCACTGTTAGGTTTAAGAATGCCAGGGGAACTGTTATGTTTGATGAGGTGGACAATTACATGTTTAAAACACACGCCTAACCTGCCACATAAGCATCTCCGCCGTCCACGTCACTCCGCCGACACTTCCAACTGCAGTATACTCGGTGGTGGGACAGTCACAAATACCACCTATACTTTGGGTCATACAAACTCAAACATAAAGTTTGGGATATTCTGACAAACAACCCGAAAATTTTGGGATTTTCAAAATAAATTTTCCAATTGGAAACATGTGTTAATATTATATTCCAATCAAATAAATATTATAAATGAGAAGAAAATAAAAGGCGAAATACTAGATGGCCAACCGCAATCCAATTATAGAATAATATTAGAGTATTCTTAAAAATTCTGAAAATTTTCTCTAGTAGTGCTTTAGTGGCAGAAAAACAACTAGAAATTTTCTCTCTCTATGTAAATTCCAAGAATTAGTTTAGCTTTACCACATTGTCCAATGTAGTTGTCATAATCCACATTAGTGGTTGACTTGCTATTCCATTAAATATCTCCTCTTTTCTCATTTACACTAGTAGCCTGTACTGAGCCCTTGTTGTCACAACACAAGAAATCAATCAGATATTGCGACCATAACACAAATGATCAATTAGTTGCCGCTATCAGTACCCAAAAGATCCACCAGCCATAACCTTTAAAAAATGATATATATTTTTTTCATAGATATGAGGAAATAATAATAGAAGTATGTTTATAAATATTTCAAATTTTCAATCTTAAGGAAAGATCAACCATGCCATTGGACTTGTAAATTTGAGATTTTAAGCAGAATCAAATATTCACGCAAGAAAAACAAATCTTTGCGGCCAAATTTAATTAAAATTGAATTTCACCTTTCATGCAGCAAAAGTGTATTGAAAAACGGAAATGATAAATGTCTTGTGCAAGACACATATCAAATGTCTTGCCATGGTATAAAACCTATATATTTGTAAATTAAATTGAAAAAAATTACATAACTGGCTTCTGGCTATAACTATAATAATATATATAAATGGTATAAAATCACACTTATATATATTTTTAAAATTTACAAAAAGGCGTCTAAAATATGCCCAACGGACAGGGTTCATTCGTTAGGGTATCAATTTTAATTGTTGGCGTAACCAACACGTTCCAAGCTTCTTATAATTGATAATTAATAGTATCTGACAAAAAATTTGGGGTTACAAATAATAATAAGTATTAATTTTATAAAAAGGAAGACACTTAAGTAGTGTCTTAGGGCAAGACACGTATCATCACCCAAAGATGATTAATTGTACACTTTTAGCATTTAAAAAAAATCAACAAGTGCAATTCATAATTCGACTAATTGAAACATACGATATTATAATAGTATTATTAATCGACGACTTGCATAAGATTGATACGAAAGACCATTAACTTTATTGGTGTCTCAATCAAGCAAACAAGATGAACGGTTAATATCAAAATTGATAGGCAATAAAGAGGAAATTAACTTTATTAGCCGTTAAGATTTGATTTGATTGGATAATTACAATCCCTATGATTATGCTTGCCAAAATTGATGGGCAATAAAGAGGAAATTATATTTCCATATCTCTTAATATCAAGACACAATATTTTATAGAATAATATCTTACATCTTCATACTAGGTATGTATCACGTTTTGTTTCTTTTTTTAATGGCATGATTAAGGAGGTCATTGTATCCGAGCTTGTATCAAAATTTTATCTTTTTGTCACATAATTTAAAACTTTTTTTTTTGGTATCAAATCTAGCTTACCATCCTTGGTGGTTAGCTTCCAGCTGAAAGAGATGAAGATGGAGCATGTTTTATACCCATTTGAAGATGGTAATCTCTTACAAGATGAAAGTGTCATTCGTTTTGATCAACCTCCTATATTTGATGTCTATAATGATGAGGAAGATCTTATGGAGTTACAAGATGAAAGTGTCGTTCGTTTTGTTCAACCTCTTCCTCTTCCTTTGGCTTGAACACCTCCCCTACCATATCCACTACCTTTTTCAGATCTAGATCCCCTACCAACCAGATCTAGAACCCCTTGTGTCAAACATAACCAGAGTAAAACAATGATAATATTATAGCCCAAGCAATAGGAAACATTTGATTGTTTCCATCCATTCCTATGGCACCCAACAAACATCCACCAAGAAATGTTTTGAGAAAAGCCCCATCAATGCAAATAACAGGTCTACATCCTCTCAAGAACCCCTTCTTCATCCCATCAAAGTAGATAAAAAGCCTTTGGAAGACAGGTACATTACTGTCACCTTCAGGGTTTGTACTCAACTTGAATGTGCTATTAGGGGCTATAGCCTTCAATGTTTCCAGGTAGTTCCCAATCTTGCATTAGTGGGACTTCGTTGAACCATGTAACATCTTGTGAGCTCTCCTTTCTACATCATATGCAAACCACCTTGTTATGTCTAACCCAAAGTCTTGCATCACTTGAGCTTTTAGTTCTTTAGAAAGCCAATGGGGCCTAGCCTATACCTTGCAATAGAGCTGGGAAAAGCTGATTCAACACGATTACCGATCTGAACTGAACATGATATTAAACGGGTTTAGGTAGAAATTTTCAACCGATTTAATTAAATGGGTTGACACGGTAAACCCGTTTAATTAAATGGGTTAGGTTCAGGTCAGGATTCGACACGAAAAAACACCTAACCTGTTTAATTAGACATGTTTAATGGGTCAAGTCATTTGCTCGATAATTGTTACCCAATTTATACCGTTTATCAATTAACTTAGGTGAAAGTTAAAGTTAATACTCTTTGAAATATACGCAAGACTTGTAATTTAACTTATATTTTTCTTTGACTATGAATTAAAAGACATCTCCTTATATATAACTCGAATTATATTACCACGTAAATTGTTGAGTATGATATGTCATTATTTCGATCCCATAATGGGTTGTTTTGTATAAACGAGTTAATGGTTAAATTGGTAAATTGGTAACTTTATTCTAACACGTTTACTTACATGGGTTAACAAGTCAAAATAAGGTTAACATGTTTAAAATTTAAACGGTAAACAACTTCAATTTCCAACCCGTTTAATAAATGGGTTAGATTCAGGTCAGAAGATTTTGAACCCGTTTAAGTTTGACACGACACGAGCCTAACTCGACCTGACCTATTAGCCAGCTCTACCTTGCAAGGTAGTATTTTGCAATCCAAGGAGCTTTAAGTTGCGTGTTCTTTGTCATGCTCCTTGTGCAGTTATGATTGTTGTTTATTGTTCTAACAACAAAAGTGCCAACCTTTTATCCCATGAGGCATAAACTTTGAACTTGCAGCTTGGTTGGCACACAACTCCAATCTTCCCCAACTTTGCATCAGACACAGAAATTTTTACATTGTACCCTCTAAACAAACCATACCTTACAATTGCTTCTTTGAATTTTTTGGATGTCCCAAATGTCATGCAACTTGCCACTCAAAATCCTTTAAGTCACTCTACTCATCAATATTACATTTCTTCCTCCTTTTCCTCAGGAACCTTGGGACATCCTCGTGACTGTCACTATCTCAGCCTCCCAGTCTTCATACTCACTCACACAATCATGATGATGTTCGATGTTGTCTTTCAGTCCACTTCCAACATCTTTCAATATCTCTTCCACCTTATTCTTCTTAAACTCATCCACCTTCTCCTTAGCCGCAATATAATCTTCATTAGATGTCTTTACTTCTTCATTTAATTTGCAGAGTCTTCATCCTCATCATTTGACTTAGACCCATCCTTAGCATCCGTATCCAACCTTTTTCTCCTCCTTCCACATGATTTTGTGTTGCCTTCATCATCATCATATGATTCAACATCATCATATTTTCCAAGCACATAAGTCTCATCATCAGGATCATTGCTCGAATCCTCGCAAAAGATAACTTTCTCCTTCCCTTTATCCACCTTCTGTCTACCCACCTCAGATGGCATTGTAGACCCACTTCCTCTTCCCCTTACAGGGCCACTACCCCTTTGAGGCACCCTTCTTCTATCACTTGGAATATCATAGACCACTTGAGAAGTTTGAGTTGGAATCTCAAAAGCTTCATCTACTTGAGAAGCCTATGTGGAGTGATGGTTAGGTTGTTCAAATGGGGAAGATTGACTGGAGGGTTGTTGAGTATCTTCAAATTGGGAAGGCTGGGCGGAGTGCTGCTCAGTGTATTCAAATGGGGAAGGTTGGGTGGAGGGTTGTTGGGTGTCTTTAAATAGGGAAGCTTGGGTCGATGGATGTTCAATTTCTTTAAATTGGGAAGGCTTGGTTGAGAGTTGTTCAATGTATTCAAACGGGGAAGGATGAGTGGAGGGTTGCTGAGTGTCTTCAAATTGTGAAGGTTGGGTGGAGGGATGCTCAGTTTCTTCAAATTGGGAAGGTTGTGTGGATGATTGCTCAGGTTCATTAAATTGGGAAGGCTGTGTGAAGGGTTAACAGGCTCATCAAATTGGGAAGGCTGTGTAGAGGATCCCAAATTCTCACTTTCTATGAGCGTTGATGTACAACCGCCATGGGAAGTGTTGGATTTGGACTTAGCCTTCTTAAAGGGGGATTTGGGAACAACAAACTTCATTCTTTTTCCACCACTAGGGTTAGGGCTGTTAGGATAAGAAGGTTTAAGGGGAGACCTTAATGCCCCTCTTTTATACCTCTTCCCTCCTTTTAGATTAGGACTGACATGGGGGCTTCCAAAAAATCAACTATCACATCATCCAACAAAGGAAGGTCCACTATGTGCACAACACAAACAATTATCTCCCCATATGTTGTGCATAAGTTGCCATGTCAAGTGCTCTTAAAGTGGTTGTAACACCTCCTCAATGAGGACTTCAAATCCAGTATAGGTAAGGAATAGAACACATCCTGCACATTAGTGAACCCTTCGTGCTCCACAATCCATTTTATCTCAAGATAACACAGTTTGTCAACATCGATACCCTCAAACTTCACCATCTCACCATCATATCTAAACTCAGTCTCCTCCACAAACTTACCCACCCTCCAAGTAAATTGTCAAATCCACCAAATCGAAAAACATAGGCCTACACATAAAACAAAGAAGAAAAAAAGTTAACAGAAAATTCACTTGGCTGTTAGAATTTCGATTTTCAACCCCCTAATTATGATCAACAGGAACCCTAAACTTAAAGGGGAAATTTTCTTCCCAAAAAAACTGAAATTCAGAAACAATCAACAGTAAAAAACATTTTTCTGCCAAAAAAAAAAAACCAATCTTTACTCTACTCCATACTAGGGTTTCCGTCAACACCATCATCATTGCTTGAAAGAAAAAACATACCTTGCTCTAATTTGATTCCCTTCAACAGTTGTGATTCTTGTACAAACACCACCCACGAACGTCACCTTTGCAAAGATTCGAGATTCCCTTTCCCACACCCACCACCACTATTCGTTTGAAGGAAAGAAGGGATGGGAGCTAGTTGAAGTGACGTTTTGAAAACAAAAAACAAAATAACATCTAATTGATGAAAGAAGGAAAGGAGAGAAATTTTTTATGACATGACATTTTTTTTCAAGTCAACGACGCTGACATGGCATACCTAAAATGCCCAGGCACATGCCACCTTCGCCACGTCAACTCGGTGGCGTGCTACAGGAACCCAAGGGGCCCAAAGTTCACATTATTCAGAAACAAATCTAAAATTCAGATTATTAAGTCTATTATGGCACAAAGTTGAGATTATTTAAATCCAATTTCCCTAAAAAGAATTTAGTGACCATATAGCTTAAAAAAATCTTTTAACATTAAGATTGGAGGCACTACACATAGTATTACACCTTATCTTTATTTCAGAAGAAGCCTTATTATTGTAGCACTATTATGGCCTTGTGCTCATTCTGGTTCTATGAGCATGTACAAGAATTAAAATCCTATAAAATTCTTATTTAGACCTGCCACACTCTAATATTCACATAGGTGGATTCTATACCTATATGGATTCCATTAAGAATAAAACTCGTCCTCCTGAGTAAGTAAATGCACTATATCCTATATATAGTGTTTCTTTGACCTTATTATAACTTGTTATTACCCTTGAAACCCTATAACTAGTTTTCACTAGACTAAGGTATGGTTCCCATTACAACATATCATACATTAAACTCATTCTACAAGTAGTTCTCTTCACCAAATCCCTTGTCAAACCTTTAGTTAAAGGTCTGCTAGATTAGAGTTAATTTGGCATTAATGATAGTTATAACTCCATCTTGAATCAACTGCCTCACATAAGAATTTCCCAAGCTTGTGTCTAGACTTGCCATTATAAATTTTACTATAATATTGAGACATGGTAGCCTAACTATCGCAGTGGAAATGGCTGACAAAGGTTGTGGCCACAACTTAATATCCATCAATAAATTCCTTAGTTACTTTGCTTCCTTTCTTGTTGCTGCTAAAACAATGAACTAAACCTCCATAGTGGAATATGAGATATATGTTTGTTTTTTAGAGGCCCAACTAATGGTTCCTCCTCTTAGCATAAAATACCCATCCTCATGTTGACTTGTTATCCTTAGAGCTAATTATCCAACTAGCATATGTGAATCCCTCTAAAACAGAAGGGAAATCACTATAAAAAAAAAAGGCATAAATCAACTATCCTTTTCAAGTATCCAAGTGCTCTTACTATGACTTTTCAATGTTAGTGTACTTGGGTTACTTGTATACCTAGATAATTTGCACACAACAAATGCAATGTCTGGTATGTTACAAAAGACTCCTATAGCACTAGTATATTCCAACAGTGCAACTGCGCATTCTTCCTATGTTCTCCACTAAGCGAACGCCTAGATCATAAGGAGCTTTTGCATCCTTATATTGAGGTCTTTGAACTTAGTCAACAATTTCTCAATATAATGAGATTAACTCAAGGCAAAACCTTCATTTTTCCTTTTAACCTTTATGCCTAAGATAGTATCAACTTCATTAAGATCTTTCATCTTAAATTGAGAAGTGAGATACTTTCTAATTTTATTTATTCCATCTACGTAAATTGCTTCCAAAAATGAGCATATCATCAACATAAAGACATATGATAACTACATAAGAATTTGTAAACTTCGAATAAACACATGTATTCAAGTTATTATGGAGAAAACCATTTGAAAGAAGCGTAACATCAAACTTTTCATGCTACTGTTTGAGCATTTGTTTCAATTCATATAAGGATTTAACTAATATTCACGCACCTTCTTTTCATTTCCTAATAATATGAAGCCCTTAGGTTGCTTCATATAAATCCCCTCTTCTAAATCTCCATGTAGAAAGGTTGTTTATGCATCAATCGATCTTGTGTACATGTAGCTTAAAAATTGAAACTAGTGCAAACAAAATCCTAATAGATGTAATTGTAGCTATAGGAGCAAAAGTATCAGAGTAATCGATACCTTTCTTTTGAGTACAACCTTTAACTACTAGTCTAGCTTTAAAGATTTTCAGAGAACCATCAGTATGTACTTCCTTCTAAATACCCATTTACATCCAATTGGCTTTGAACATGGAGACAAATCCACTAGGGTCCAAGTATTGTTAGATAATATTGAATCCATTTCATCATTTATTGCCTCCTTCTAGAATGTAAAATTTTTGGAAGCCATAGCCTCACTAAATGTTTTAGGGTCATCATCAACATTCAGCGCAATGGGTATTTGATCTAATACATTTTTCCTACTACCCTCTACTAGAAAAATAATTAATATAGAGGAAACAAAATATGGTCCAAAATCTTTAGCTTTTCTATCCTTTTGGCATCTTCTTAGATCTATTCTGAATCAAGTTCATTACTTTTATGTTCTGAACCAGAAGCAATACATCCTCATGGCATAACATAAGAGTTTTCAATTATAGGTGTTAGCGGAGATGCATTAGTTTTCAAAAAAGAATTTTCAAAACATTATGTATCTCTAGTCTCTACAATCACATTAGATTGTAAGTACAACAACATATATGTGTAGACACCAGAATTTGTACCGGCATAATCCCGACTCATCAAAATCAGCAAATCATTTGGGCCAAATGATAAATGGGTCATTGGGCCCAAAAAAAGTCAACAACTTGAGCCCAAGAAGTCAAACAGGCGCCTACATTCGTCAAAACCCCCCTGGGTTTTAGTTTTCAGAGGACGAGCCCACACAGAAGCAGGCCCAAAAGCGCACCCCGGCGCAGAAGACTTAAAACCCGCCTAGGTTTTGAGAAGAATAGCAGCGCGACGTCGTTTTGTGCCACGTCACCAATCCGCGTGATGATCAATTTAAAACCCACCTAGGTTTTGATTGATCTGCCGCCAAAATCTACATGCATACAATTCAATCCCTTGATCTTTGCCCACGTGATTGACCTTGGTTTGACCTCCCAAAACCCGCCTAGGTTTTGATCCTTGAAGGGCATGATTTGTGGGGTATGTTCCCCTTGGTTTCCCTCCAAACTTCTCATTCCCTCACCTATAAATACCCCCTCCATTTCACTCTCATTTCATCAACTACCACCATTATTGTCATCTAAATTCTCCCAAAACTTCATCAACTATCATCATCTATTACCCTCACTCTATCCAAATCTCAATCAACAACTCTCATAAAACTACCTCCATTATACTCAAACTCTCTCCATATTTCATCTCTAATCCCCCCATAACCACACTTATCATATCCATATTATCACCCACATACCAACCTCCTAAACCACCTACATCATTTCATCCAAGCTCCAAGTCAAGACAAAATCAAGGGGTCAAATCCATTTCTTCCATCACCTTAAGCAAGGTTTGATTTCATTATTCATATTATTATTTTTCATCATGTAATCCGTTCTTTAATTCCTTGATTGTACATATTTTGTAAAAGGCAAACGTCATGTATTAATCTTGCATGAATGAAATGATAACGTTGTGAAATTAATCAAACTTTTCCCGCTTTCTTTCTTTTCAATGTCGATTTTAGTAGTCTGTTTTCTAACAGACGGATTCGAGAGTTCTTATAACTCTCGAATTCGCAACCTTACCCCGGAATCTAGAAATCGGGTTCGTAGACCGGAGTCTTTTCATTTCTTATTTTACGATTTGTCGATTTCCTTGAATCGGCTGGCGACTCTTTTAGATTTTATAAATTCGTTTAATTATTTAAAATATTCGTTTCTGCATAAAATAATTTTAAAAAATAATTTGTTTCATGTCCGATATTAATTCAAGGCGGGTCCCGAGAGAAATGGGCCAGGAAGTGATAAAACCTAGGCGGGTTTTATCACTTTCCACTCATTTTCTCTTTTGGTAGGAGGTAGCGTTAACCTAACTGTTAAAACCTAGGGGGGTTTTAGCAGATTCTGGTGGCCCGCTTCTTCCTCCTTTGGGCCTGAAATTAATACTTGGGCCGGAATTAAATTATTGCTAAATTATTTTGTTCATTTTCAAATAATTTAAATAATAAAAAATGGATTTGCAAATAAATAAAGTTTCATCACCTCAGAAACGAATTTCGAAAATAAAAATATCCTTATTTAAGGATTAAGCAACCTTAGTCGGCTCTCGATCAATTAAGTAACGCATCACGGGAAAAGGATCACTTTTTCCGGGGTACCTACAGATTGGCGACTCCACTGGGGACTTAAACTTAAAAAGAGGGTAAAACTTGAAAAAATCGAATTGATTTGAAATTGTAAAATGGAGAAGTTAATTTATTTCGCAATTTTATTCTTCTTTTTATAGGCATCCTTTGCATACCGGGCCACTAATCGGGTCTTTTGACACGTTAGCACAAAGGTGACGGTTTAGGTAATAATTAGGATTTTCCCTCGAGAGCGGGCAACCACTACTTGTGTGATGCATATTACATCGCCAAGAATTTGGTCTCTCCTCTCCCCATGTTATACTCAAAGGGCTTCCTTGAAGTCCGATGAGCAACACCTCACACTCCCTGCCCTCAATTTTAAGGGTAAGGTGAACCGAGGTGAGAACGTGCGGTAGGCCATGTAAACCAACCATAGAAAACTATGAATATAGAACCTTGGTTTAGGGTAACCCTTCATGTTGTATGCTATGTGCTATGTGTTTCCCTTTCCCTTTTTCCTTTTTATAAAGAGTCGACTTTAGTTTGGAAGTTTCATTCTAGTCCATATAAAATTCATTGGGTTGAGAAAATGATTATTTATTAATTAATATAATTAACCCAAAAGCATTATGGTTAGCCCAAGTGGAAGAGCCTATTTATGTTTGAGGATTGATTATCTTAACTAATGAATAAAAGTTGACTCACCTTTGATGATATTATACGACCCTTTATGAAATTCTCCTAACAACGGTCAAAAATAATAATTAATTAAAGTCCAACAAAGTTAATAGATAGTTTTTTAGACCGTATAATAGTCACTAGGCTTGAGTAAATTAATTTATCGATTTAATTAATAAATCCATCATATTTATGGCCGGCCCGTTGTTAGGCCCAACCATATCGGATTTGTCAATTAAGACCGTAAATTAATTAAAACTGGCTTATTGTTGGCTTTATCCAGTCCTTTACAATATCTATTTTTCCTTGAGAAAAAAAATAATAAAAGAGTAAATAAAAAAAAAGAAATGGGTCGTCAGTCTTGTTGAACATTATCTTAGTCCGCACAATAGTCAATATGGTTTGAGCTGTTTGAATTGTTGGGCCAAGTTACGGATTCTCCTTAAAACGGTCGGCCTGTGGATTGGGCCCATCCGAATTGAGAAACACTGACTGAAGCCTGTCAACTCATGATCTGTTCGCTATGTTTGACTTTATTCTACCCTTTATGATGTTTTGTTTTTAGTTCCATATAGAGTTAGGTCATGCACTCCCAAAAAGTGGGTGAGTCCCTTGTGTCAGCATATATGTGTCGAGTCTGTTAGGATCATATAGGTCTTTTAGAGCACACATGCATCGGGTAGTACGTGTCAGAGTATGTCAATGAGTGTCTAACTTTGAATTTCCATGCAGGCATCATTGGTGATCGACTCCGAGTCCACATTCGAGATCCACGAACTGGTCGTTTGATTCCGAACCCTCATTACGATCCATCTGCAACTCGCGACTGCATCATGTCTGGAGAGCAATTCCAAGAGATTCCGAACTAGAGCACTGAAGCCAGCATCATGAAACACCTAGAGGAGCTCTACAATAGGATGCAAGGTCTAGTCTTTGCCAGTCCTCTAGAGCAAGAACAGAAAATGGGAAAGAGGATGAACGAACAACAAGTGATGGATGGTATGTTGTAGGCCATCACTAAGATCAACACCAAATTAAGGTTGAACACTGAAGAGGATGATGAAGAGGTCCACGGATATGAGTCGGAACCTGAGCTCATCAAGATATCGACCGACTCTGGAGGAGTAGAATCATCCAAAACAAAAGGGAATGTTACAAGGGACCCCGCTATTAAGGCCCTTGAGCAAAGATAGAAAGCCTTACTAAGGCGATGAGCACTGTGCCGGCCTTTGTTGACAATACCTGGAAGTGCCATTGCCTATTCAGCCAATTCTGAAGATACCTAACAAAGTTGAGGTACCGAACATCAGGTTCAAACCCTCTGAGAACCCAGTTCACCACATTGAAGAATTCATGAGGTTGGCACCCTTAAACCGGATTGATGTCAATTTATACTCTACTGTCTTCCTATCCACCCTAGATGGCGAAGCCAAGGTATGGTATCATGCTTTACTGCCTCAAACGAAGGCCGACTGGAATGAATTATTCAAAGCCTTCATTAATCACTACAGCCGCATCCAAAAGAAGCAAGCTACGGTGGATGACTTAACCACCATTGTTCAAATCGCAATATAGTGCGGGTTTAGATTGTCGTATCCACAGGGAGTTGGGGTATCGAACCTAAGAGTCACTCGAACTCTCACCTACTAGGTTTGGGGTTCATCAACATTTGAGAGAAGGTTTTCAAGCAAACACAAAGAAAACATAAGAAAGGAAGAAAATGAGCTTCGGAGGCTTTTCGGGATGCAAACGGGGATAAGAAAATGGGTTTTGCAACAAGGGAGTAACAAGAAGGGGAAATCAAATGGTAACTCCGTTAGAAAATACCCACCGGGCATCCTCTTTCAAGGATAGTCTGGATTGACTTCCCCAAAGTCCATAGACAGACCCGGGGAGTCGATGAAACGGAATTTCCTAGTTAGTTTCTATTCGCGTTCACGAACTAGAACACTAACTATCCCAATTCCTACCTTCCAACAAGCATTGGATGTATTCGGGATGTTTTCGCACCCAATTACATCCCACTTGAGGGAAGGGGGTTGGGAAATTGATTTCCTAACTAGTTACTCACTAATGTTGCTAACCCAAACCTAATCATCCATTCACACCCTTAATTACCCCCTAACCCATAGGGTTTCTAACCACTAATCATGATACCAACTAAGCTAACAACATCCAAACTAAACCTAAACATGATTTCTAACATCAAACAACCATAAACAAGCAAGAACAATGAAATAGCAAGCAAAGCAATTAAGAACAAGTAAAGTAATTAGCAAGGTAATTAATAAAAGAGTTAAGGGAAGAGAATACTTATCAAAATGCTGTAGATGAACAAGAGAAAGCAATAAAAAGATGATCCAACAATCTTTCAATTGATTGAATACCCAAATCTTCAATAACCACAAACCCTAGAATAAAACTCTCTTTAATCTCCCTCTAATCTCTCTCTAAAATCCCTAATTACAAGCTGGAAAAATTGTCTAAGTCTAACCCTAGATTCCCCCTTAGATATCGTCAACAAGGGGTATATATACAAGGCAAAACTGTTGGCCAAAACGCAGCACTTCAAGCCGAAAACACGCGCAGGACATAGGGAGACCGTGGCCACGGTCAAGGAGACCGTGGTCACGGTCTCATTCTGTCCAGCAAATCTGCAAGGCGATTTAGGGCAGACAAGTTTTCGCTCCTTCGCACCGTCGTGGCTACGGTCTCCCAAGACCGTGGCCACGGTATTGCTCGGCCACTTCTTCTCTTAGACAAGTCATGAACCCACCGTGGCTACGGTCAACTTGACCGTGGCCACGATCTAGCTCGGCTCCCATTACTTCTGGGCGTAGCGGGTGCTACGCCATTCGTGGCGGGGGCTATGCTATTCGTGGCGGGGGCTACGCTTCGGCTTTCCTTCCCTTTGTTCTTCCTTCTTTCCGAAGCATGTAACGCTCGATCCGAAGGTCGTAGCATGCGTTACTTCACTAATTGGCACCAAAGGTCGAGAGTGTGGTCCCGGGTCGACTCTGTCTCGGTTTCCGGTCCGACTCGGCTCGGGAAATCGCCAAGAATGCTATAAAAAGGCTCGTTTTGCTACGTTTTTGGTGAAAACTCCAAAATCTACAAAATAACCAAAAACACATTAAAAGCTATGAAATTAAACCACGAAATGAGTTAAAACCCTAAGGATTTAGGCGATATTTAGACACAAAATTGAGTCTAAACAACCATGAAGCAACGGGACGACAAATCCTTCTTGGATTACTTTGAGCGATGGCATACCAAGTTATCTCACATCAATGAGACAATCCCTCTCCGTCTACAGTTGTCTACTTTCAAGCAAGGACTGAAAGGCAGTTTATCCAAGCATTTTGGATACCACGTCATTAAAGACTTTGACTACTTGAAGGACATTTGTGTCCAACTGGAAGCGATGCATAATGATAAGGCCACTTCGCATGGACGGAAGGGGTCTAGTTCCAACAGGAGGGCTACTAGTGCGCCTAGCCACCATCCTAAGATTATGGAAACTAACTCTGTCCAGCGCAAGGGGCCTATTATACCAAGATATGAGACCTACACGCCACTAGACGTCTCTTATTCACAGGCTCTTGATCGGTTGGTCAAGAAAGGGTTCTTGGTTCTGCCTTTGCCAAAGGAAGAGCCGGCGATTAAAGGGAAGAATTGGGATGCTAACCAATTTTGTCGTTATCATCGTTGCCGAAGATACGATACCGAGAAGTGCTGGACTCTCAAGAACAAGATAGAAGACATGATAAGGGATGGGACCCTGTCTATGCCAAAAGCTGCCCAAAAACCTAACAATCAAAGCAACCCGATGCCCGAGCATACAAATGCTATCTTCCATGGAGATCTTGGTTTTGATCCTTCCACTTTAATTATTGAGATGGGTCGACCTATCCCCGAAGTATTTGGTTTTCATGAAGACCTATCCATCCACGGCATTTGGGACAGCGATGACGATGATAAACATGAGCACTCTGAGACAGAGTGGATGGAGACAGATGAGCCAACATCGGATTATGTGGCATTTCTTACTCGATCAGGCCGCCACAACAACAGGAACACCACCACCCCAGTGGTTGTTCCTAACCCTACACCAATGGTTGGAAATGACAACCAAGTCCCTCCTGAAGATCCTCTCCTCGCACAACTCAAGAAGACTAGAGTTGAAGTCACTATCTGGCAGTTGATATGCGCATCACAGGCGCATAGACAAAGGATGCTAGATGCTCTTACTGCATTAACAGTACCTTCCACGGCAACCCCTGAATCTCTAATTGCTCATATGGCCGCCCACCAAGAGGTCATCACCTTCGGAATTGAGGATCTACCTCAAGCAGGAGCATCCCACAACAAAGCACTATACCTTACAGTGCAATGTTCCAACAAGACCATCCCGTTGGTTCTGGTTGACAATGGTTTAGCTGTAAATGTGTGCCCTTGGAGGACGGCGCAGAAATTGGGAGTCCAACAACAGCATTTGGCTCAAAATGGTGTACAACTCATGGCCTACGACAATTCTCTTCGAAGGTCGGTAGGGTCCATAATATTACCCATTACTACAGGCAATATCACTCGGAATGTAGAGTTCGTAGTATTAGACATTCTAACCTCCTTCAATCTGCTACTAGGGAGGTCGTGGCTTAACGAATGCAATGCTATAGCATCTACCTTACACTAGAAGGTAAAGATGTTGGTCCAAGGCCAAGTAATCACAATCTCAGGGGAATCCATTGATGTTGTATTTACCCCTAAGCAAACAAGGACTTTACAACTTTGAACTCGTGGCAACATTGAGCTAGGATGAAGCTCCCTTCGACTTCGATCCATACTCAAATCCCAAGGTGCACGCTATACTCAAGAAACAAGGACACTTCCCTGGGATGTAGCTGGGAAAGAACCCGAAAAACAAAATTCCTCCTGTGTTCAAGACTTTTAAGGAGAAGGGAAGGTTCGGCTTAGGATACATGCCAACTGAAAAGGAAGTTAGACTCGTCAGAATAACCATAGCTGCGCTGAAAAGGATGGACAATCCACCTACCGTGTTTCAAATGAAGCCCTATCCATTCACTCTGAATGAGCAGTTTGTTAGGGAAGGTGATGATTTCCCATACTACGGGTTCCCTGAACCATTTTACCTGAAGAACAAAGGAGTTCAAGTTGCTGGATTAGAGGTTTTCAATTACTGCACCATTAATATGGCTACTGTTTTTATCCCCGCTCGGGACAAACAACCACCATTAGAATGGACCAATCTTGCTGGGAGCAACATATTTTTCATGCTATTCGGACAAGAAGCTGTCCAAGAGGAGTCTGAAGCTGACACTGTTATTGCAATATTATCCAACCCAAGTTTTGAACCGAGTCTCACGATCATTGAAGATGGAGAAGCTAAGGCGGTCTCGTGGGTTGATGCTGAAGAGAATAACTTTGTTTTATCTGTAGGAGAGTCTGTACCTAAGGCATAGAGTCAGGTCCTAAGGGTTTAGAGTCAAGTGAGTCTGGTCTTGAGTCTGCTGGCGATGTATTCCTTTCTGCATTCAATAAGATGAACCTTTTTGCTTACTATGTTTCTTCTTTCCCCTCTTTCCTGAACTGCTGCGCCAATAATAATCTTGAATTTAATGAACCCTTAAAAGAATCTTCTAATGAACATAAGCATAAAATGGCGGTGTTGGAAGACACCATCACCATAAATGTGGGCACAGAAGAACAACCTCGGGAGTTGAAGTTAGGTAGTTCGCTCAGAGCAGAAGAACGGGTAGCATTCACGGAGCTCCTCAGAGATTTCGTGGATGTATTCGCATGGTCCTACGAGGACATGCCGGGGATTGACAGGGAGATTGCGGGGCACACTATACCTTTTCTCCCTAATGCAAAGCCGGTTCGACAAAAGGCTAGGAGGATCAAGCCTGAATGGGCTAAGAAAATTGAAGAAGAAGTAATCAAGTAGCTTAACGCTAAGTTTATCAAAGCAATCCAATATCCAGAATGGATTGCTAATATCGTTCCAGTGCCCAAGAAGGATGGGAAAGTGCGCATGTGTGTGGACTTTTGATATCTCAACAATGCCAGTCCCAAGGATAGTTTCCCTTTACCTCACATTGATGTATTGGTGGATAACACTTGCGGGCATGAGCTCTTGTCCTTTATGGATGGATATGTCGGTTACAATCAAATAAAAATGGCAGAAGAAGATATGGAGATAACCTCTTTCACCACATCGTGGGGAACATACTGTTATGTCGTCATGCCTTTCGGTCTTAAAAATGCCGGTGCAATATATCAAGGACGACCAACACCCTACTCCATGACATGATGCACATAGAAGTAGAGGTTTATGTCGATGACATGATTGTTAAGTCCAAGACAAGAGAGGAGCATATTCCTAACCTCCGTAAGTTCTTTCTACGACTTCGCAAATACAAGATGCGGCTTAATCCAGCAAAGTGCACCTTTGGTGTCACCTCTGGGAAGTTGCTAGGCTATGTGGTCAGCCAACGGGGCATTGAAGTTGACCCCTCAAAGATATCGGCTATCCAGGAATTGCAACCGCCTAGGACGGAAAACGAGTTAAGGGGTTTCCTAGGGCGAGTTCAATACATCAGCAGGTTCATCTCCAAGCTCACCATGACTTATGAACCTTTGTTCAAGAAACTAAAGAAAGGAAGCAAAGTAGAATGGGACGATCAATGTCAAGCTGCTTTTGATAAAATCAAGGAGTATTTGCAACATCCTCCAGTCCTCATGCCGCCAGTACCAGATGAGCCTCTACTCTTTTACCTTACAATGACTAGATCTGCAATGGGGGCTATGCTAGCTCAGAAGGTAAAAGGTCAAGAGAGCGCCATCTACTACTTGAGCAAGAAGTTCCTCGACTATGAAAGTCGATATGCCGACATAGAGAAAATGGCTCTCGCATTAGTATGGGCCATTAAGAAGTTAAGGCATTACATGTTTTCACATACTGTATATGTCATATCTGAGAACAATCCCATCAAATTCATTATGGAGCAACCGACCATCAACAATCGCATCGCTTGATGGGTAGTCATGCTTTCAGAATTCAATCTTCAATATTTACCCCATAAATCCATCAAAGGGCGAGTTATTTCAGATTTCCTGGCTGCTTCACCATCACAGGAACCTCCAAGTATTCACTTGGAATTCCCAGAAGAAGATGTATTCTTCACCGATGAAATTACGTAGGAAATGTATTATGACGGAGCTTCTAACCAAATGGGTTGTGGAGTACGAGTCCTATTAATATCTCCAGAAAGGGCACACGTCCCTGTATCTGTAAAATTGGATTTTGATGCTACTAGCAACGCGGCGGAATATGAAGCATGCATCAACGGTCTACGAGTTGCCTTAGCTTTAGGTATACGCCATATAAAGGTCTTTGGAGATTCTAGCGTCATCATCAATCAGGCTAAGAGCGCATGGAAGGTTCGAAGTGAGTGTCTTTTGGCTAATCAGTAGAAGCTCTTGGGACTGGCTGACCAATTTGAGCAAATTAGCTTCCAATACCTTTCTAGGGATCACAATGAATTGGCTGGCGCTCTGGCCAAGTTATCTTCGATGATATCAATCCCATCAAGCACGCTCCAGCTACTAGTAATAGTAGAGCGACAGTCTGAACCAGCATATGTCTGCAATATGGAGACACAAGAAGAGGAAGCTGAAGAATGGTTTCTCGACATATAAAATTTTCTTCGGAAGGGAGAATATCCAGCTGAGTTGGATGCTCGAGGACAGCGAGCGATCAGGTCTCTAGCAGCACAATACTGCTTAATCCAAGATCGTCTGTACAAGAAGTCACCTACGGGCATCAATTTGTTGTGCATTGATGCTAAAAGTGCAAAGGAAGTTATGGCTATGATACACGGAGGAGAGTGTGGGCCTCACATGAATGGGAGCATGCTAGTAAAGAAAATTCAAAGGGCTTGTTATTATTGGACCACTATGGAAGCAGACTGCTTGGATTTCGTTCGAAAATGCCACAAATGTTAAGACTATGCCAACCTACAACATCAACCTCCTTCATATCTGACTACACTGACATCTCCATGGCCATTCTCGGTATGGGGTATTGACATCATTAGCAAGATACACCCCACCGGAACAGGAGGACATGAATACATCTTGGTCGTTATTGATTACTTTACTAAGTGGGTAGAGGCAGCTTCTTATGCCAAGCTTACCTCCAAGCAAGTGACCAAGTTTATTCTTCAAAACATCGTATGCCGATATGGAGTGCCTAATGAGATCATCAGTGATAATGGAAGCAATTTTCGGAAAGAAGTAGAGGCTTTGCTCATCACTTACAAAATTCAGCATCACCGGTCTTCACCTTATCGACCTCAAGCCAATAGAGCTGTAGAAGCGGCCAATAAAACAGTGGCAGGAATCATCAAGAAGATGGTTGTCACTTACAAAGATTGGCCTGACAAATTAGCATTCGCCTTGTGGGAATACCGAACCTCTATACGAACTGCTACGGGTGCAACACCATATTCTTTGGTGTACGGGATGGAAGCAGTCCTGCCAATTGAAGTAGCAATCCCGTCGATATGAATAGTGGTAGAAAGTCACTGCCAGATGCTGAAGGGCTAGGGCAAGGTTCGAGGAGTTAATGTTAATGGATGAAAGGCGATTAAGGGCGTTGCATAATGTTCAGGTGTACCAAAGTATGATCACTCATGCTTTTAATAAGAAAGTGAAAAGTCGTTCCCTTCAAGTAGGTGATCTGGTTCTTAAGGAAATGAGGGCACCTATACAAGACCCAATGGGAAAATTTGCACCCAATTGGAAGGGTCCTTATGTGATTAAGGACACTTTACCAGGAGGAGCAACTCGGCTTGCTACTATGGATGGGGAAGATATGATTCAGCCTACGAATTTGGATCAACTCAAGCGATATTATGCTTAATACAACCAAACAACTGGAAAACCAATTTTCAGACACTTGGTGTATAAATGCTCATGTATATAAAAAAAATAAAGTTTGCAAGAACACAATAATTGTAAACAATATTTCTTCTTTTATTAATTGATAATGCTTCCATCCATCTTCTAATCTTGCTTCGTTTTTCCACTTCGCTAGTGGGCTCATGATCAATCTCCATGTCTCTCAGCCCATTTGGGTCCATCACTTTGTCTTTGGCTTATAGGGTTGCCTATGTGGTTTCCGTGTCTCTATTTTTGGGCCAAGCCGGTCTTTTGCCGTCACCTTCGCACCGAGACGATCCTTTATTGTCGAACGAGGACACAATCTCTCTTTACGGATGTTTGTCTACTTCTCGCTTCTCCAGCATGGCGAGACTCGACGGCTGCAATTAGCTATCCGTAATAGCCAGCGTCAGCAATCTGTGATACATGAGCTTTGATGGAGCCTTAAGAGTCGGCCTTCTTTCCCAGTACTTCAGCCAAGACTCTATCATCGAGCTACGAAGCTTCAATTGTTCAGGGGCTTCACATAACAGCTCAGGGATGTTTTGTTTGCGGCCCATTTGTTGCCACACCCGCTCCAGAAAGTAGAAAGTCATATGTGACAAGCCAGCGATGCACACAAAGGCGTTGCGGGAGTCACGAGTCACGTACTCGGGAATATGCAACCACTTTATCCACCTTGTGATATCACAAGGCTCTTTTAGAAAGGTGATCCATTCCATTACTGATTGACGATCGGTATATTTGCGATTCCTTTAACAATAATTCGCAAGTGCAGAGGAAGTTCGAGGCTCCTCGATGAGGCCCAAATGCTCAATCAACCATATATGCCCATAAAGTTAGCACGGCTTACAATTGCATATCAATTATTCCCAAACTAACGAGAAAGAAAAAAAAAGCCTAAAACCCTCCTAGGTTTTACAGGCAGTAGGTGGGCAGAAAAATGAGAAAAGAAGCAAAGAGGAGAAAATGTACCTGAAGAAGTAGGGGGCTCCCACGAAGTTCATGCTCGGGATTTGGATCGTCCAAACCCATCATAGTCTCCGCTACCATCAACGGCACTGGATTGTAGCCTCGGGCCATATCTTCAACAATCTGGATTAGGCCCATCGGCCCGGTTCTTCGCCCACCAAAAAGCAGAATTCTTCAAGGAGACATAATACGAGAGCTCGCACTCGTATCACCGGACCATATTCCAATGTATCAAGAGATTGAAAATATTCAACGATAGTTTGGAAATGTACCTTATCGCCAAATAATGCGCTTCCTATGACCCGGGATGGAAGGCATAGTAGCTCCTTGTATTGTTTAATGACGTCGGTAGATGTTGGAGGTGACGTCGGACGTGCGAAGTGATTCGTCCCGAGAATATAGGACCACTCCTCTGGAAGCGGGCATAGCTCCTTCAACGAGAAGCGGAAAACGTACATCTTCGGATCCCAAAAAGTCTCCGCTGCAAGGAGAAAGTCGTGGTTGACTCTCACTTGCCGGAGGCTCAGCAAGCTCGTCAACTTGTATCTCCCGAGCTCATTCTTCTCTTCTTTGGACAGGGTGCTCATCCAAGTAGCAAGCTTCTTTCCGAACGCCATTATGATTTCGGGAGAGCTTTTTGTGAGTTTTGTATAGAGATTTTTCAAGAAGAAGAGATGAGTGATGATCACATGTATAAGGTAGGGTATTTATACACCTTCACCTAAGATCAAAATGGAGTAAATCATCCATCAAAACGGTCATATGGACGTTGCTCCAAATCCCATGATTCAAGCCCATACCAACGGCTAGCAACAAAAAAAAAAAAGTTAAAACCCACCTAGGTTTTAACCTCAGCAGGGCCACGCGCGCGCGCCTCAGTAGGCCCTGGCCCGCCTTCTTCAACCGCTAAAACCCACCTAGGTTTTAAGCGGTCCAGGCCGAGTTTTTCAGCTCTCGCAGCCCATTTGCTTGTTGTTTCCTTTTGGGCCTTTTCCTTTAGCTTCAACCGGCCCATTTGTGAATCTTTTATGTCTCGGGTTTTGTTATCGGCCCAATGACGCTTGGTTCTGAAATTTTTGCTCGAGTTAACTCCGACACTTAAGTTTTTGGTTCTTTTTTTATTTTCTTTTCTTTTGGTGAAGCGGGATTAATTAGGATTAATCCCATCATGTAGAAAATCATTCAAAATGGCGTTAATAAAGCGTCAAATTTGTGCATTCACCAAGTCTTGCATAATAAAAATAATATAAAGCGTCTTGCATAATAAAATTTTACAAAGAGTCACGCATTAAAACAAAAAAGTACAAAGAGTCTTGCATTGCATAAAGTTTGGTCACCACAGGGAGCCCGAATCGCCCCTGTCCTCTGCCAAGTGGCCACCCGCATTTGAAGCTCCAGCGTTGGATGTACCAGCCGTGCCAAAATAGGTGTCCCAGGAGTTGTAATCGAGACCAGGAGCAGTCTGCACAGGAGGTGATGGCCTAGTCAGGGGCACTTCCGAAGGATGTACGCTCGATGGTGAAGACATAGAATGCTCCTGTGAAGCAGCCAGCCATGAATGATCAGGAACTTGCCACTCAAAAGATGGAGTAGGCCATACAGGACCGGTTCCATAACCGGGGGCTGACCAGAAGAAACAGATCCTCCCAGCCAAGAGTGTTGAGGCGCAAACCACTCTTGTGAACCCATGGACCACGACGGACCCATCCTAGGAGCAGAGACAGGCTACCCTACAGAACCAGAACCAAAAGAGGAAGCATCGTAGGGTGCAGGTGGTGAAGTAACGTCATCCACAAGGGCCTGACTGTCAGGATACCCTACGGATGCACCTGAATCATGGTCCCTCACCACTATCTCCCGACCACGACGAGCAGAGCGCACTAAAGCTGGAGTACGACAAGAATGAGAGGGCTGGTATGTGGCGCTTGACTCGGAAGCATCCTCCACCCAATATGAATGGGGCTGAGTATCACCACCATACCCAGCACTGTGATATGACCCTCCTTGACCAAGTGGCTCTTCCAAGGACATTTGAGCCATGTCCTCTTCCATACTCGGAGGACGACGATCTTTACTACCGGACCTGCTACGGTGAGATCCAGTTGAGTGTTGACCCTCGACCAGAACGCCTTTACCGCGACCCTCTGGTACAGCTGCTAGAGGAGGACGAGAAGATCAACAATTTATTCCCGATAATGGCCTCGAGAAGAATATTCCCCTACCGAAGAGCGACGTGGGGGCTCTGTGCAAGGAGCACCTATATTAGAACATCGGGGTGGTTCCCAGGGAACAGCCTCCATATCGGCCCTTCCTGAGCCGGTGAATGCCGATCGAGATGCTTCCTCTTAGTGCTCCACTCCTTAGTCAGTTGTCGGAGGAAAGCCCATCTTGGCTGAAAGATAGCAAGACCAGGGTTATCTATAAGTAGCATGTGGGATGGAAAGGAAGCAACATAAAATGAAGAATGGCCGGTTTACAATCGGACGCTTGGAGTGTGGAACACTCGCTGCTGTTCTCTACGTCAAAGAAATCGCCGATCTTTCTCCTTTCTTGTGGAATCTCCACCTCAGCAGCCTTGGCGTAAGGCCCCAGCTGTAGAGATTATTTATGGTCAGAAATCAGCCAAAACATAATAAAGATAAGGGAGGAAGATACATACCACTTGGGGAGCCAAACGGCTGAAATAACGCTGGAATTCTTCATTGAATTGTTCCTGTGTAACGTCATGCACAAAGTTGTCAAAAACCTGACCTCGAACCAGATCCCTCAAAATGTCTGGGTCAACCCGCCATGGCTCAAGCATATGTGTGGGAGGATCCAGGGGAATGAGACCAGGGTAACCTCCCAGGATTTTCCTCGAGGCTCTTTCTCCCAAATACCACACATAACCATAAGGCCCTTTCGCCCTTCAACCAAAAGGCGAAGACGGGTGTCATGCTCCACCAGATGCAAAGGCTGTGGTAGTCCTCCGACATCAAAATCAGCCCAAGGAAGCCAGTTCACTTGATCCTGCCAAAAAAAAAAAAAGAGAGGGAGAGAGAGAAAGGAGCATCTAAGGATGACATACAGAGCAAAAATGAAAGAAAGATGTTGAGCATGAAAAGATATCGGTCTCAAGTTGTCTAAAATGCAGCGAATGAGGTCAAGGCTCCCCGACTTATCCTTTTTGTCGTGAATGCCCTCGGTAGTCCAGCGTTCAGCAGCTGGTACCGTCTTATTCTTCTTCGAACGAATGCCTAGGGCCAAGATGTACTCATACGCCCATGACTGCATGAACATGATGTTAAATAAGGAAGAAAGGATGAACTGCATTGAAAAGGAAAGGTTTGAGCACATACCTTGAGCACCTTTCACAAGGAAGGACCATAATGGTAACGAGTCTGAGTCGCATGAAGGTAGACCGGGTCCGCATCGTGCGAAATTCGGACGCCACGATGAAGCCAGTGGATGAAGTTTGCATAAGACTCCTTGCCCCAATTTAGGTTTCGAATATTATCAAAGTTGAGAAGGTTTCGAAACCACGTCAGGGAAATGTTGTCCCCATGGTTGGCAAAAAGGGTTGCAGAGATGACGTA
Source organism: Portulaca oleracea (assembly GCA_029582165.1). Classification (NCBI taxonomy): domain Eukaryota; kingdom Viridiplantae; phylum Streptophyta; class Magnoliopsida; order Caryophyllales; family Portulacaceae; genus Portulaca; species Portulaca oleracea. Next base: position 16,800,626 of record CM055868.1, read on the forward strand.
TGCCAGGAAAATGAAGCGACGCTGCTCCTCAGGTAGATCTTGGAAACTTGCATCGCGGATGGCCAGTTCAAAGTTCTTATAGGCGAGATTCGGGAGACCTTGTCGTTGTCCCAAATACGCAGACACTGGACCCAACATATCCAGAACTACCGGAGGGATCTCTGCATCGAAGACCACGTCCTGCCCACCCCAAGGAAGACCAATAATCATAACGAAATCCTTGGGTGTGACCGTCATCTCACCCACAGGCAAGTGAAATGAGTTAGTTGAATCCCACAACCTCTCAATCATCGCTCGACCTATGATGCGGAAAGTCCGATTCTTCCAGGCCTCCAGGCATTTCCAGAAAGGCATGAATCCCACCGCAGTCAAATTGTCACGAACAAAGTTTCCAGGGATCGATTTAGCTACCTTAAGAGGCTCTTTCAGGACACCGGGAGTTTTCAGGTTATCCTCCTAAATACGACGGGCAAAATTCCAGCGAATTATTTAAAATGGGGGCTTAGTTGACATTTTGGGCCAAAAACATAATTTCATGGACCCTAGCTGGACCCAGCACAAACACTGGGCTCACAGCCACGGCCCATGGAGCGGTCCAGCAAGCCCAAGAACTTCGGCCCGAGTCGGTCCAACAACACACAAAAATAAAAAAATGCGAGTCAAAACCCGCCTAGGTTTTGACTTCTCCAAGACTCTGTGTCTGGCCCAAGAAGCGCGCCGGCCCAGCAGACCGAAATAAAACCCACCTGGGTTTTGTTTCCTCTAGTGGGCTGCTCCTTGGACGAATGGGCCAGAGAACGTGTAAAGAATAAAACCCGCCTAGGTTTTATTCATGGGCCGAGCGTTGAAAACTTTTTTTGGTCCATTTTACAATTTGCAGGTTCATTTTCGGTCAAAATTCAAAAATAAAAGGATCATTCAACATCCTAACATGCGTACTTGAAATAGCTAAAAATCGACAAGATATGGAAAACAAATTCATGCTTGCTCATTTTTACGCTACATTAAGTACAAAAGGAAAGTTCAAGAGTTACCTTGCCATGAGAGCGGTAAAACCAAGCATGGTTGCAAGATTGAACAATAAGATCGGAAGGGGCTGCCTCCATGCCGGGAACAAAGTTGCACCGAGAAGATCGCTCATGGGGCCATGCCGCCTTATGAGAAAGAGGTGGATTCCTATGACTCTGGGGTTGCATCTTTTAAACTTGAGATTACCTCAAAGAACAAGACTTTCTTTCTAGAGAGAGAAGAAGGGAGCTAGAGAGATGTGAAGGAAATGAGGATGTGAATGAAATGAATGAAATACATTGAATTTATAGAAAAGTCGGGTGAACGTGAGTCGTTCGTTTCTAGGACCCGTCTCGAGATGCCAAATGCGTTTCATTGGCCGGAAATCCAAAGGTCATCCTCTTGCCACCCAAAAGAGAGACAGGGTGATGTGGCACAATTTAATCCACACGTGAAATGTACCCCATCTTGATTCCTTTCACGAGGAGAAGAAAAAAAAACAAACAACAAAACCCGCCTGGGTTTTGTTTTGTCTACGGCTAAGAAGGCGCGGCCGATACGCCCCTGTCAGCCCAAGGGAAGACACCAAAACCCGCCTAGATTTTGTGTCGCCTACAACCCAAATGCGCGCCTCACAGCCGGAGTCCACTATCCATCTCTACGGACCGAAGTTTCCAAAGCCCAAGTAAAGAATCTGAACCTTCTTTACATTTCAATAAAACTAATACTTGATTTTCTCATGACTTTCAGGTCGCCGCTTAAAGGGACCACCATCATCAAGCTACCGCATAAAAATTCGCCAGCTCACAGGTCGCCGACAAAGAGACCACCACCATCCAGCTACCGCGCAAAAGGTCGTTGTCATCATCATCACCTAGGGCCATCGGCAGAGTTTCAATGCAGTCCCAATCCTGAGCCACCGGCATCGCGCCCGGTGAAGTCTCAATCTCCGAGCCATCGGCATCGCGCCCGATGAAGTCTCGACCCCCCAAGGCCATCAGCATCACGCTTGGTGAAGTCCTCCGGCATCGAAAATGCCAACAAACATCAACACCGACACCGGGAAAGACTGGAACCGACAACGGGAAAGACTGGACCCGACACTGGGAAAGACTAGAAAACTCCTTGAACCATTGGCATCGTTTCCGATAACAAGTAAGGCGTCATTCTCGCCCGAGATCAACAACGACTCATCAACAGTCAGGTAGAGCATCATTCTTGCTCGAGATCATCTCCAAAGAGGCGCATGCCACCCACAATTGCGACACAAGACGAAGCTTCCAAGTGTCAACCCACACCTTCAAGTAAGGCGTCATTCTCGCCCGAGATCAACAATGACTCATCAACAGTCAGGTAGAGCATCATTCTTGCTCGAGATGACCCCAAAAGAGGCGCATGCCGCCCGCAACCGCGATGCAGGAATCAGCTTCCAAGCATCACCCTAGGCTATGCAACCCAAAGTCATATCCTCAGACTACTTTGACCTTCGTCCTATTCGGACTTGATCAAAGTGGGGGCTCTCTTTAGACACCGGAATTTGTACCGGCATAATCCCGACTCATCAAAATCAGCAAATCATTTGGGCCAAATGATAAATGGGTCATTGGGCCCAAAAAAAGTCAACAGCTTGAGCCCAAGAAGTCAAACAGGCGCCTACATTCGTCAAAACCCCCTAGGTTTTAGTTTTCCGAGGACGAGCCCACACAGAAGCAGGCCCAAAAGCGCACCCCAACCCAGAAGACTCAAAACCCGCCTAGGTTTTGAGAAGAATAGCAGCGCGACGTCGTTTTGTGCCACGTCACCAATCCGCGTTATGATTAAATTAAAACCCGCCTAGGTTTTGATTGATCTGGCGCCAAAATCTGCATGCATACAATTCAATCCCTTGATCTTTGCCCACGTGATTGACTCTGGTTTGACCTCCCGAAACCCGCCTAGGTTTTGATCCTTGAAGGGCATGATTTGTGGGGTATGTTCCCCTTGGTTTCCCTCCAAACTTCTCATTCCCTCACTTATAAATACCCCCTCCATTTCACCCTTATTTCATCAACTACCACCAATATTATCATCTAAATTCTCCCAAAACTTCATCAACTATCATCATCTATTACCCTCACTCTATCCAAATCTCAATCAACAACTCTCATAAAACTACCTCCATTATACTCAAACTCTCTCCATATTTATCTCTAATCCCCCCCTAATAACCACACGTATCATATCCATATTATCACCCATATACCACCCTCCTAAACCACCTACATCATTTCATCCAAGCTCCAAGTCAAGGCAAAATCAAGGGGTCAAATCCATCTGCTCCATCACCTTAAGCAAGGTTTGATTTCGTTATTCATATTATTGTTTTTCATCATGTAATCCATTCTTTAATTCCTTACTTGTACATATTTTGTAAAAGGCAAATGTCATGTTTTAATCTTGCATGAATGGAATGATAACGTTGTGAAATTAATCAAACTTCTCCCCACTTTCTTTCTTTTCAATGTCGATTTTAGTAGTCTGTTTTCTAACAGGCGAATTCGAGAGTTCTTATAACTGTCGAATTCGTAACCTTACCCCCGAATCTAGAAATCGGGTTCGTAGACCGAAGTCTTTTCATTTCTTATTTTACGGTTTGTCGATTTCCTTGAATCGGTTGGCGACTTTTTTAGATTTTATAAATTCGTTTAAATTATTTAAAATATTCGCTTCTACATAAAATAATTTTTAAAAATAATTTGGTTCATGTCCGATATTAATTCAAGGCGGGTCCCGAGAGAAATGGGCCAGGAAGTGATAAAACCTAGGCGGGTTTTATCACTTTCCACTCATTTTCTCTTTTGGGCCGGGGAGGTAAGCGGCCCAGCCCAGAATCTGTTAAAACCTAGGCAGGTTTTAGCAGATTCTGGTGGCCCGCTTCTTCCTCCTTTGGGCCTGAAATTAATACTTGGGCCGGAATTAAATTATTGCTAAATTATTTTGTGCAGTTTCGAATAATTTAAATAATAAAAAATGGATTTGTAAATAAATAAAGTTTCATCACCCCGAAAACGAATTTCGAAAATAAAAATATCCTTATTTAAGGATTAAGCAACCTTAGTCGGCTCCCAATCAATTAGGCAGCGCATCACGGGAAAATGGTCACTTTTTCCGGGGTACCTACAATATGCTTTGGAGTTTTCAGCTAACCCACCAAAGACTCTCTTAATTTACCTTGGGCCTAACTTAGTCCTCTTTTGATTGGGGATTCTATATCAGGCAATACACCCCCCTGTAACGCCCCAGAAATTTAATTATAAACTTAACGGTCAAAGCATTTGAATTTTTTGGGGTTTTACATCATTAGCCCCTTAAAAGAAGTTTCGTCCTCAAAACTTAAACTCACAACCAACGTTCTGCCAGACGGAACCAACGGTTGCCTTACCAAAACTCGGGCCTTTACATCATTACCCTCTTCAAAAGAGTTTAGTCCTCCAAACTCGACGTACCTTATGCATTGCATAGGTGCAGATGCTTTGATCTCATCTCGTCCTCGGCTTCCAAGGTGGCTTTAGTTGTGGCATGGTTCTCCCATCGCACTTTTACTAAAGGAACGATGTTTCTTCGAAGTTGCTTCTCTCCATAGTCTAGAATCTCCAATGGTTGCTCCTCATAGATCATGTTTTCTCTCCGCCTCTGATACTTGTCGGGGTCTTCTTCTGGTTCCAGGCTCTCCTCAGGGCTGTATTCCATATCCTCCTCGGGATTTAGGTCATTCAGAGAAGCTGGGGTCGAGTGATCGTAACTAAGGCAAAGGTGTGCCATCCGTCCAATGTCATAAATAAACAAGCATGCGCTTGCAACACGGAAGGAAACAAAGAAAGAGACACACATCCCATTTTCCCCATCGTACACTTATCATTTCGAACGTAGCATCCTAAGTCCTAACTAAAACCTAATAGACACTTAGGAGCAAGTCATAACCCAGAGCTCTGATGCCATTCAGTAATGCCCTGAAAATTCAATTATAAACTTAATGGTCAAAGCATTCGAACTTTTCGGGGTTTTACATCGATGTAAAACCCCGAGTTTTTGGTTAGAGCTACCGTTGGTTCCATCTAATAGATCGTTGGTTTTGAGTTTAAGTTTCGAGGATGGAACTTCTTTTAAGGGGGTAATGATGTAAAACCCCGAAAAGTTTGAATGCTTTGACCGTTAAATTTACATTGAATTTCCAAGGCGTTACACCCCCACACTTTGAAGTATTTAATGTTAGACTTTCTTCCTTTCCATATTTCATCTCGAACTATAACCAATAAGTTTGATAAAATATCTTGCACCACCCCTAGTCAATATTGCATTCATTTCACATATGTCAGAATGAACTAAGTCTTGAACTTGTGTATTTCTCTCAACCTTTAGAAAAGGTTTCTTAGTGATTTTAGCTTGAATGCATATTTTACACTTTGAATAATTTACAATTGATTTACAACAGAAATATCCATCCCTAATCATGAACTTTAAGGAATTGAAATTTGAATGACCTAACCTAGTACGTCAAATAGAATAAGATAAGCAGAACTAGGTACTTCATTTATTTCATCCAGATGTAGTTTAAACATGTAACACCCCAAAATTTAATCATTCCTTAATTATAATTATTTGTTAAATAAGTTGTATTTAGTTTTTTTAAAAAAAACCTTTCCAAGTTGTTGACCAAAGTTTATTAAAATGATTTTCCGAAAAAGCATTAGTTTTAAAATTAATAATTTCTACATATTTCTAAATCCAACAAAATTCAATAGTTTATTAAGTGCTTTTAAATTAAAGTTTTAACCTTAAGTATGTTATGTTATTTGATTTAGTTAGCTAAACTCTTTCAAATAATTATATGAGTAATTTCAACAACTAAATTTTAACTTACTAATTGTAAATATTATAAATTACTATACTTCACACATTTTTCATATTATTAATTTGTAAAATAATAATAATATTTTATATTTTCACACATTTTTCTTATTTTGTAAATTAATTATAGTAAATATATTGTCACCACCCTCTTCATCCACTCCACTTCTTCTTCTTCCTCCTCAAGCCTCCATAGCTATCTTCCTCCTCAAGCCACCATAGCTTTTCTAGAAGTCCACCATTTTTGCATAGACACCTTGCAACATTTCCTTTAGCCAAATGTATTGATACTTTGACAAACATCCATCCTTGATCTCTATAAATACTCCCAACCAAATTCAGTTCAAGAACACACATCCCATCTTCATCTCCACACCACCTCCATAACCACCACCTAACTCCACCATTGCCGACAACCCCCATCTCACACCACCACCGTGACTACCTTTGCACCACCCATCTGCCACCAGTAGCAACCACCTTCCCACCACCAAAATCCCAGAAATACCAACACCCAAAATCATCAAAGACCTATCTAGGACCCAACAATAATCACCCAAAAATCAAAACCAAAATTCATTCCCACCATTAGTATTCACCAATTAGAGCTATAACTTACCGGAATGGTCGTTTAGACCCGGAAAACACCCCAAAATCGCCATAAAATCAATCCCAAAAACCAATCAAATTGTCCCGAACCCACTTAATTCGGGTCATCCACCGCGACTGCCACCACCTTCAGCCATCTTCCTTCCGTCGACCAACACCTCCGACCACCCAACCGCCATCCCGCAGCCCTGACCGACCGTTTGACCGCCCAGCCCAAGCCCTCAACTCCTCTCTGTTTTATGTAAAAGAAGAAGAGGGAGAGGTGCTCCCTTTTTCATCTTTAACATAATTATCAAACTCTCACTTAATTTGGGCCTAAAATTCCAGCAGTCCATTTCCTTTTATTGGGTAATTTCTACCCTAATTACACTTAACTATTATTATTATTATTATTATTATTATTTTACTAATATTACATATTCTTTTAACTTTTAGTACATGTATAAAGTTGAGGTTTTTGACTCGTCCTCCGTATCCAAAAGTTGGGAAGTGACAGGTATATTTCGATGACTGTAACCTTCGAACTTGTTTAAATGTAAAAGCATAAGCTACTAATATCAAAGTGGAATAATTATTGTTTTATTATTTTTAAAAGTTGTTTTCATGGCTAATATATGTGGATCCGTTCAATGTTTGCAATGTTATACTGGTACCAGTTTACAATCGAGTTGATGATCAGCTCGAGTACGCATATGAGGGAAACAGTACCTTTGCAGGGGACTGGTTTCTCATGATCCAATGTTCAATGTATGCTACGTAGGATTCCACATTCAGATAATTAACCGGCAACTGTTTGACCATATTCTCTCCTCCCTCATTTCAAAATGAATTTACACTGGGCCCCAATAAAACTATTTGTTTTTAAATATTTTTACATTACAGTGTCGAATATATTGAGTTTCAACTCATTTTTCCCCATGTTTTCAACGTTTTGTTTTTAGGTGACAGCGGGAGTTTTGGGCAGATACGTGACAAGGACAACAAGTAACATATTAGGCCGCCACATAGTTAATAGTCTTTCAGTTTGTTTGTTTTTTTTTAATAGTTGGCTCACCAAGACGATAGACTAGTTGTTATCACTTTCTCTTTTAAATGAATGTTTCCTCGTATTTTCTTTTAAATATTATTACTTTATAAATATTTTATTTTATGTTTTTACCTCCTTATAAAAAGCCTTGCTTTTCCACTTTCGGAAGAGCGGCGATGACGCCCTTGACTTTCACGCTTCCGCTAAGATAAGGTTAATTAGGTTAAAATATTGATAATTCCCTGATTACAAGTCGGGGCGTTACAAAACATGCCCTCACAATCATAACCTTTACCAACAAACAAGTGTGTTCTTAGAAATAACAATCTGATTTGAACCAACTACAACTACAAACCCCTTCTTGGATTAAATATTACTAGAAACCAGATTCTTCCTCATGTCTAGAACGTGAAAGACGTTCATCAACGTGAGTTTCCTCTTTGATGTGAAGTTTAACTCTATTGTTGTCCCAGGACCTTGATTGAAGTGTTATTCCCCATGAGTACCTCACGATTTGCCACAACTTCATAGGTTTTAGATTGTGACCTGTTATAACAAACATGAATAGAGGCACCTGTATCATACCACCAACCAGAACGTAAACCTATATTAGCCATATGTATCTCAATAATCATATTTAAGTAAAAATTAGATACCATGGCAATCAAATCTTTCATTTCTCCTCTATTATGTGAGCCTTGGAAGAATCCCCATCCTTTGTTGCCAAATCAATCTTCATTTTCTTGCAACCCTTAATGTAATGTCCCTTACCCTTACAATAGTAACAGTGACTATATTTTACTTCTTGGTTCCCTTCGTACACTTGCTTTTGAAAATGGACTTGTCCTCCTTTGTCTTAAGAGACTTGTTCTTCTTAGACTTCTCTTCTATCACGCCATTTACCTTTGAACTGTTTGCTAAATGTACAACATCTCTTTTTTTGATTTTTCTCCTCAATCCAATATACCGGAGTAATTTCCCAACAGTGAAATATTCGCTCATGTGTAGAAGTTTCTTCATGTAGTCATTCCAAGCGGGTTGCAACTTCACAATGATTGGACCCACTTAAAGTGACTGTGTGACTTGAAGATCATGAAATCTATTGACAAGGACCTACAACTCATGCACTTGGTCCAGAATGGCTATGTCATTTGATATCTTAAAATCAAAGTATTTCATTATGCGAAATTTGTTTGTACCTTGTTTTTCTGTGTTGTACTTTTCTTCAAGTGCTTCCCAGATCTCCAGAATACAACAAAACTTCCTGATTGACTTATTATATAATCAAGCCCCATGTGCAACCTTTGTGTGGATAAGGATGACATCACCCATATAGTTGGGTTGAATTGACTGTTGAAAATAGTGAATTCTATCCAAATGTTTAAGGATAGTTTAAATAAAAATAAATAAATAAATGCAATTGTGAGTAACCTTTGTGTGGATAAGGATGACATCACCCATATACTCTGAGCCCATGTGCTAAGAGTCAAGTGTACCTAATAAGTGTCAAAAGCGCCCTACAGCCCATGTCGCGTGCGCGCATACGCGTGTTCAATGTCAAACAATGAACCTTAATGCAAGCATAAGTTAGCCCACTCCATAACTTATTTATTTATAAGCCCATATAACTCTTTAACTTATAAAGCGCTATAAGTTACTCTATTATGTCCATGTGGGACATTAACTATGAGTAACCTACTTATGTCCCTTAGGAGCTAGAAACAACATTATTCTATCATTTGTAACATTTGATAGGAGTAATACTTTTATTTCCATAACTTTTACTAACTATTCATCAATGCCCCATTAGTTAGTGAAAGTTGTGAGACTTAAACACTCCTTATTGTGATATTACATATTGCATATTTGAAGGTATCATAGGATTAGATCGTCCATCCTAGTTCTTAATAAGTACATGATGTTAATGTTCCAGATCCAGCTATAGTTCTAAGATTCTTGGTTTGGCAGGACTTCATGTGTTAACCACATTGTCATTTTGGTAGAGAAATCTCCATTACTCGAGACAACCCAACACCAATTTTTCTCAACATCACGTGAAGGGACCGATATGTCACTAATTCGTGAGATGAACTCATCTTTGTCCAGTAGCCGAAACTTTGAGATATCCCAATTTTTTTTCCAGAGTCAAAACATTTGCAACCATTAGAGTTAGGTCCACAATGCCATTCAAACATCATGTGCTAGAGTCTATTAATGACAATAGGGAACTTCATCTATCCTTCCATAAGTTTATTTTCCATCCATCGCCAACCTTCCAGCAAATTCTTTTGCAAAATAGATCCCTATTTTTTAGTATCGCTTTCCATGCCCATGAATCCTTTTGTTTGCCTTTGCGTGCAAAACAATCCTCATTCAGAAGGTATTTTGATCGCATAGTTCCGACCCTCAAGCCAGAGCCTCTAAAATATTTTCAAATGAGTTTACATAGGAGGACATTATTTACCATTTCTGTTTTTCTCAAGCCTAAACTACTCATCCTCTTGGGTCAACTTTGGTCTACATACATTATTACAAGAACTTTGGTGAATATTGATAAGTTTTGATAAATTTTGATAACCTTTTATCAAAAGATGGATTTACTTCCCAATTTTTCTAGGGGCTAGAATTGTGGAAACACTTGTATGATATTGATAGCCAAGTACCATATCAATGGTCCAGACTTTGAAATTCAGTACAATGTTATTAGGTCTCTATGTCAAATTCATGGGTAAAAATTAATTGGGTAAAAATTAAATTTTGGTAAATTATGTCAAATTTTACCTAACTATACCAAAATTAATTATCTTTGTTTTTTTTATAAATTTTGATAAGTTTTGACAAATTTTAATAAATTTTGATAAAATTTAAGGTGCGTTTGTTGTTTTCCGAGAGAGAATTTCCTAGGCAAAACTTTCTCAAAATTTTACGAAGGTTGTGAGGAAAATAATAGGCCCCACATCAAAATTTTCCTATATATTATGGAGAATCAAACATGGAAAAATTTGTCAACTTAAAGTTGACCAACTTTTCGGGGAAAGTTTCTCAATCAAATGCCTCATTGGGTAAAAAACTATCCAACTTAATTTATCTATAAATTTGACACACACTAAATATAGTAATATACACATTAAAAAAAGGGAAAATTGGAAAAGAAATCCAAACTTTGGGGATGTTGGAAAAAAATAATCTGAACTTATAATTTTGTTATGAATGAGCTGAATTTTAATTTATATTATTTTTAACATCCACCACCTAGTTAAATTCATCCAAAAAGTAACATGGCGGTACGATATTATACGTAGAACTTTTTGCAGTACAAAAACAAGTTAAAATTATCCTCCACATGTAATATCGTCATCACCACATCATTTTTCGCATGAGTTTAACTAGACAGTGGATGCTAAAAATAATAAGATTTAAAGTTTAGCTTATCTTAAGAAAATGGTAAGTTCAGATTATTTTTTTCAAATACTTCCAAGTTTGAATTATTTTTTTCCAATTTAAAAAAAAAAACCATGTCTTGGCGGCTTGGCGCTAGAGCGTAACAGTAGCGCGCAGACAACGCAGGAGGAACGGGAACGTGGGATCCACCCTTGCTAATAATGCGATTGTTTGTCATCATCCCATTTTTGAGCTGTCTAAAATCAAACAGATAGACGCAGCCAGGGCTCTCTCTCCTTTCTTTTTTCTTTTTTTCTTTTTTTTTTGTGTAGGGGATTGGATGCGTGAACTATTATTATTATTATTATTATTTTTTGAAACAGGGTGTGTGAAGTGATATAATATGTGAACAAATGATGGCAGTTGGATGATTGTCTCCACCCCTCCCGTCAACCCTTTCGGCCCCATCTCCCAAGCCTCAGTCAATTTGTCAAACCCCACAGCAAAAAAAGAAAAAAAAAGAAAAAAAAGAAAAAAGTAAGAACCTGAGGTCTCTGGGTATATCCGGTATCCCAATTTGATTGTCAATACCCACATTCACAATTCTTATCCTGCTCCAAAAACATCATTTTCAGCAGCCCAATTAAGAACTAAAAAGAGGGGGAAATCAACTTCACCTTTGATTTCTCTCGCCATTGTTGTTCAACTCTGCTTTGTTTGAAAGTTGGTGACTTGCCTTTGAACTGATTTTTATTTTGCTTCTGGAGTTTGAATGTTCAATAAGTTTATCTGCAAAGCGATGATTTCAACACATTGAATTGAAGTAATTTGAATAAGGAATAAGGTATGTCTTCATCAATTATGGGGCTCTTTCGATCTTGTTGACTTTGAGGATTTCTGCGTTTTCATGTCTTATCGTTGAATATTCTTGGTGGGTTTGACTTGTGATTGTGTTTGGAACATGATTTTCCCTTTCTTTGTGGTCATCACAATGATTACATGCTATCTGACAAATGAAATTGGTTTGTCGTATGGATTTTGTGCTTGGGATTGTGGGAAATTAAGCAAGTATGAACCTTTTTTACTTATGGTTTTTATTTTTTGTTGTTTGGGATTGACCCTAATGAGGCTTGGACTGGTTTTGGACCTCTAAATGTATTGGAATGAGGATTAGTGATAGGGTTTACAGTCATCATTGATAATCATGCTTGACCATGCACATGCTGGAGTATGATTGAAACTCAGTAATTTTGAAAGAGTTGTGCCCTTTGTCCAAAAATGGAGGATTGAATTTTCATACCGTGCCCAGTGCAAGCGGAAGACATGGACACTTGAGGTGAAGTGAAGACTCCAAGTGACTGCTATAGAAAGCTTCAGCTTAAGGAAAGACCGAATTAGGTACTTAGGATGAAGTTAGAACTTAAAATTAACCTCTCAAAGTAGTGAACTACATTCCATTGCTGAAAAAAACCAACTAGTGAGAGTAAAGTAGCCTCCAAAGTGCAAAGAATCAATATTACATTTGTTGTCTGCATATCTCTGCTAAGCTAAATAGCTTATTCTGCATGGAAATGTCCTGAAACCAATGCCTATTGACATATGAGCTTATAAACAAGTCTCTTATGGGGAAAGTTCTTCCCTTTCAGTTCTTTTTGAGCCAAATTTCCTCGTAACAGCAAATGATCAGTTCTGCATTACTTTGTCCTTGTTATTCACAAAACTTTCCTTTCATATCTAACTGAATGTTTGATGCATTCACACGGCCCCAAGGATTGTAGGAACCTTAGCTAACTGCGGGAGGTGGGAGGGGGAATAATGTCTGAATGGTGGTTATTCTTTGTTAATTTATAGTTATCTGAATGAACATTGGTGAATTACCTGAAATGGGACAGTGCATAATCAGACAATCCTTCCATGTTATTGTGCTAATCTTCTTGATGTCTTTCATCCCGAGAGACTTTCAAGGCAATCCCAAGTTCTGATACTTTCATCTTATTGATGGCCTGACAAATTTAATTAAGTCATTTTGCTTCTTGGGTTGTTGTAGTTTCAATATCACTGGTTTATTGTGTGAAATATTTGTTTTTTTTTTTTAACTGTACCTTCATTGGGTAAATTATCAGGATCTCCATCAGAGCAATGAGTAACCGCACGAATCTTGGTAGACCTACGCCAGGTACCTCAGCTTGGTATAACTTGGCTTGGAAACATCTGGAAGCAATATAGGTTATTCTTGATCATTGCTCAGGGTGCTTTGTGTTCCCTATTTTTCAGGTAAAAGAAGGTTGAAGGAGTTGTTGCTTCTCAAAGATAATCGCTTTTGTGCTGATTGTGGTGCCCCAGATCCAAAATGGGCGTAAGTTTCCTTCTTTCGGCCTTACTGTTGTCTTTCTGCAGTTCTAGTTTTTGTACTTATAACTCTCTACACGCTTATTGCTAAAAAATTATACTGAGGTATATTTTGTTTTCTGGTAACTATATTTCGGACCCTATGCTTTCAAACACATTTCAGGGTACCTTAAATTTTGTAGATAGGGATTATTTGGCCCAATTCCAGCCTGAGCTTCATTGGAGTTGTAAACCACCAAATTTCTCATAAAGCGTTTGTTTCCTTCTTCCCCTTCTTCCCATCTGCTTACCTTCTTCCATTCTAATTTCTCCCCTTGCTTTCTCTTTCTTCCCTTCTTATTAGTGTCCATTGCAACTAGGACAAATGTCTTCCTAAGTGAAAAAGGACCAATGAATATTAGTTGGTCTAGGGTGTTTTTAATGACAATCCATTTACACTAGTAACAAATGATTCATCCAAAATTAACAGCATAACAAAAATTGTTTTCTAGTTTTCTCATCATTGTAGGAAACTTTATGATTTCCTTTATGAGTCATTGGTGTAAGGCATAAACCTGCGCTCCAATGTACATTGTACTATACCCAGAATATGAAATTTTATATGAAGGACTATTGTAAAATAGAAGCAATATTTCAATCTAGGCAACCTGTAAAATAGAAGCAATAATAGACAAATGAGGAACAATTTTGCTTTTAAAAACTAAAAAAATTGAGGCAAAGAGGATGTTCTGAATGCACAATTAGAAAGAGGAGATTGCTTTCCGTATATCACGTGCAGTAAATTTGCTAGTTTGCATCTCAGATGAAGTTGAGGCTCAAATTTGGATAAATGATTCCTATGAAGGTGCCTCAGAATGTGTTTTGAAAACATAGGGTCCAGAGTATATTTCCCCACAAAACATAGGGTTCCTTAGTGTGATACTTTGCATTTGTTGGTGTCTATTTTGCTGCATTATTTGGTTGAAGTTTAGTTTTGTTAGTTCCTTCCATATACAGATATACCCTATTCCTCTTCTTTTTCTTCTACCATTGTCCCTTGTGCTCTCTGGTACATGAGCACCTGTGTCATTTTGTGTATGTGCACGTACAAAATACGATGTTGGTCTTATGCCTATGGTATGTAATTTGTCTCTTTTGCATTCAAAATTTCAAACACGAGGGGCATTTTGAAGATCCAACATTATCTTGTCCAAGGAAAGGGGAGGCTATATTGCAGTCTTGCGAACGATGATTGAGACTAAGGGGTTGGTGAACATGACTGGTGGAGGAACAAGTTTTGATTTGTGGTGCACTTGAAAGTGGGGAATGGGGCTAGGGTCTTGTTTTGGCAAGATCTGTGGCGCTGAGATGAGCTACTCAAGTCTCAATCTTTTAGGACGGTTCATTTGAAAGAACTATCCAAGATGTGGTATCTTGGAATCGCTCACAAAACCATTGGAACATAACTTTCTTAAAAACATTGAATGATTGCAAGGAGAAAAGGGTGCTTAATCTATTGGCTAAGCTAGCCAAATTTTAAGGTGCTTTTGGAGGCCATGATGACAATACTTTGATCTCTTCATACAAGTGGGTAGTTACTATGAATAGTGTAAAGACATGTTCATGGATTTGACTCAATTTGCGTTTCCTCATCAGGTTATTAGAAATTTCAATGCTCCCATCAGTTTGCTTTTTTGTTTGGGCAGCTGGTGAAGGAGAGATACCTCCGAACACTTATTTAAAGGATAAATTTTAAGTTGGCTAGTAGGTGTTCTAAATAGGAAAAGACTATCAATCACCTTCTTATCCATTGCTAATAGGCATCCACCTTATGGAATATATCAGTTTCTTTGATGGGGTCAATGGGGTGCCCCAAGAGTTAAGTGATGCTCTAGTGGCTCAGCAACAAGATTTAAGAAGAGTTAGATTATAAGTCTGGAATTTGATAGCTTTGATGGGGTATCTACTTTATGGAGTATATCGTTTTTTTGAAGGGGGATGAATTGGGTGTAACCTCAAGAGTTAAGTGATGTTCCAATGCCTTATAAAGAAGATTGAAAAGTTGGATTATAATTGTGGAATTTGATACCTTTAACAATTTGGTGGTGCACTTGAAAGAAGATAAATTCTTAGATTTTTGAAGGTTTGCCTAGAACTTTCAATGATTTTAAACTTTATCTTTTTGAGAAATTTGTTTAGTTGTATAGATTTTTTGATGATGGTATAAGGTCACCTTCTTGGATTTTGTTGATGAGATGATTTTAGTGAGCTTAAGGGTTTGAGGCTTTGTGAATTTTTGAGCTTGCCTCCTTTTGTAAATGGGTGGCATCCCTTTGTTGTGCATTAATATATGTTTTGATTACTTAAAAAAAAATAATCTCCTAGCGAGTTTAAGAGATGGACAAATTCAATTGAAATAAAGAAAGAAAATGGATGGTAAATGCATGTGTCTTACATCAGCAACATTTGAGGTTTATTGTTTTTATTTTTAAAAATTGAGTGATGAAAAGTATATTAATATGAGATAGTGATGGAAGACCCTGTCACCTATGGCAATCACAAAGCCAGCATGCTCCCTAGTTATTGTGCATAATTTTATTTGTAAAATCAAAAGAGACAACTTTCTACCACAATGAGTCACTCCAACTATTCAAAATTCCTTAATAGAGACAGAAATGTTATTACAACACCAAATGTCAAAGTTAACTATACCAGTGGCAGTAGGTAATTGACTGATTCTCCTCCTTGCCCTTGATGTACAGAGAACATCGCCAGCAATAACTCCTAGTGGGTCCCATGTTGGTGGGGTGTGGGAAGTTTGAGTGTAGACAGCCTTACCCCGACAACCATCGGTCCATCACAAACATTATTATTGACGGAGTGACTAATTTCAAAAACCCACAAAAAAATTGAGAAAACATTTTTGAAGTTGAAAAATCCTTGGTAGATTCAGGAGTACCAACTTAACTCAAATGAGGACTTCACTTAAGCTCGTGAAACTAAACTCGGAACCATTGAAGAGCTTGGTAATCAACACCTAAGCACCTCAAAATCAAACATAAGCGAAAACAAAGATAAGTGCATACTACCTATGGTCTGCAATCTTAACTCTAGACCTCCACCCACTCCTCTCCTGAGCCGCCATGTTCTCCATAACTCCTAGGTATTTCCATCATGGATTTTTGGATTCTATTATACTGCACTTTTGGGGGTGTTGGATAATAATGCACCGAACTTTTTTCTTGGACAATAATATGTTGTACTTTGGGGGGGGGGGGGTGTTGGACAATAATGTAGCTCGAATGATTCCGGCGGTGGCTGACTGAATGGTAGCAGGAAAAATTAATATCTTGGTTAAATTAATGTCATTTCAGCAAGTCCAAATGAATTTTATTTATTTTAAAAAATAACGCCTCATTGCTCCATATTTTTCATAACCTAACCGTGTTATTTTTTTTTTTTTAAAAAATACAATTCATCTTTGCTTTGGACTTGCTGATATGACATTAATTTAGTACAAATTTTAGCTTTTTTGCTCATTCTCCTGCCACGTAAGGCAACCATTGAGTTAGTGATAGAAATACATATTAATATATTTAGGAATAATAATTAGATATTTTATATATTTTAATTTCCTATTCTTATTGGGAATATTATAGTTTCCTTAGTTGTTTAGGATCCAATGATCCATTATTATTCTAGTTAGTTTCCTAAGTTGTTTAGGATTATTATTCTAGTTTCCTATTTCTATTAGGCTTAGTATTAGGCAGGTTATCTACCTATAAATAAGGTCTTTGCTAGCCTTTATGTGAGACTACATTACGTTGATATTGAATATATGAATTCTTACTGATTATGCACGGGGATGCTAATCTTTTCTTGAATCCAGCACGGGGATGCTGAATTCTTCTCTTGAATTCAACATGGGATGTTGAATTCTTATCTTTAGCTTTTATTTATTTCCCGTTCTCTATCCGTTAGCCACCGCTGGAATCGTTTTGGGTGCATGATTATCCAACACCTTCAAAGTACAATATATTATTGTCCAAAAAAAAAGTTTGGTGCGTTGTTGTCCAATACCCCCAAAGTACGTTAGCATCCAAAAACCCTTCAAATATTATACGGTCACTTCTTTTAAGCGGTTCTTATGTTTCTCTAAGCCTCTTTTACTCTCTCTCTTCTATGCTCCGGCAAGTTCATCCTCTCACGTCTCCTTTCGAGGCATATGAACTCTACTTCGATACATGACCAAACCATCTAAGTCTAGTTTCTCTCAACTTAGCTTTTGTCTCCAGGCGTTATTGTGTGCAAATCTTCCTTTAGTTGCCACCCAACTAGAAAGGCAAGGTTTTGTAGGAGCTTAAGTCTTTTGGGACTTCCATATGACCTTTGAAGGAAGTCGTTTCTAATTAGCATTGCCATGTAGACAACTGCGAAACATATTTTCAGAGAACTAGTTGTGTCATGTGATTTAACAGTCTCATTGTGCTAGTCACAAGCTTCAAATTAGCAAGTAAAGCCCAACGGCCGAAAACAGAGTTATGTTGCGATGTCTTTGGTCATCATTCTGAGACATCACTTCCTACTGCTTCCGAAATCATAAGCATGGTAAAGATGAAAGAGTGAAGTACTTCTAGATGATCATTCCTTTCAAGTAGTTGACGAAGTCAAAAGGAATGCCTCTATGTCTTGCCTCAAGCTGTCATTTATGTCATTTGCAGATTCAAAAGGGCCTAATTTCTTTTACAAGAGATAAAGAGACATAACAGAAAGACTCCTTGATCATTAGTAGTCTTTTTTTTTTTTTGAGGAAAATCATTAGCAGTCTTGATTTAGCAGAAGTGATGCCATTTGCAGTTGCAGGTCTGATATATTCTTGTTGAAAACCTGCATTAGCAAACCCAAAATATCTACTAAACCCTGTGGTTGCTTACAGCTCCTTCCTTCTAAGTCCAGTATTAGATTGCTGGAGTTCCTCCATCCATGAATTAGCAAGTCCTTGGTTATTCTTTTCCGCTCTTGGAGTGGCTAGTATTCTTCCTTGGGTTAGGGTTGTTGTCTCTAGTGTTTGATTCATTTCTCCAGCTTGATTTGATATATCTGGCCACGAAGCCTCCTAACGATTGCTCAAAGGACTATTATTCTTAGAAGTATTTGGACCCCACTGGCCAAGTGCATTTAATATTCCTGTTTCAACATTTCATTCCCCCCTAAAAAAAAGGAGCTGTCGAGTGTTTGAGGCATGAAAACAGGATATAAACGTAGCGATGTATGTGCAGGAAACCTGGAATACCCATACAGCCATGAGAGAGAGAGAGAGAGAGAGAGAGAGAGAGAGAGAGAGAGAGAGAGAGAGAGAGAGAGAGAGAGAGGCTATGAATGTGTCAAATATAGCTATTGTGACATAGTATCCTTCTCTGACAATTGGATAAAGAAACTGTGTAGTTTCTTTTTTGAGAGAAAAAAGGGTGTGCCTAACCTGATGAAAATATTCTTTCATGGTCTTAAGAAAACAAAGGAAGGCTCGTGGTTTTTGTTTTAAGTAACCTTACGACAATTACTAAGTGCTCAATTTTTACTGTTTTCCAGATCAGCAAATATTGGAGTTTTTATATGCTTAAAATGCTGTGGCGTGCACAGAAGTCTTGGAACACATATCTCAAGGGTATTGACTTGGTACCTTGCTTTATTTTGTAATTAGAATTTGTATTCCTAAAAGAAAATATTTGTTTTTCAAATGATTTATGTGAACTATTACTTGATCGTGAAACAAGGAAGACAAATGGGCCAGTTGAATGTAGTTCTTTCCATTTTGTTTTTGCTCGTTACTCATGTTTGACTAGATCCTTTGTGCATATTTGTGTTGGTTCAATCCAATATGTGCTTTTGACTAATAAAAAAAGGGAAAAAACAGGCTATCAATTGTGTTGCTTCTGAAGAAGCTCTAGCTCAAGGTTTGAATTTTTGGGGTAAGGCTGCATGCATTTCAAGCCTCTGTTCAGATCATTTGTATACATTTGTGTCTGTTGAACTGTTACCTTTCTTTCTGACAAAAATAAAAGGGTAGAAACAACTACTATGTTGATCCTAGCGAAGTTCTGTAAGGTTTGAATTTTAGGGTAAGATTCCATACATTTCAAACTTCTCCAACTCAGAGGAAGCTTTGCTACAGTCTTAAATTATGTTTTAGACATGTTAGAGTTAAAAAGTCTCGGATTTTTTCTTTCAGGCCTGCATTTTAAAATTTAGATCCCTTCCTGCTTTTCTATGTGTGTTATGACCTGAAGCTGCAGAGTGCTAACTGCAGAGGGGTGTTTCTCCACAGTTTTCAGTGCTAAAGTGATAATAATTTCGTTTGATAGGAAAAGAATAGTTTATTAATTGGAGATATTACAAGAGAAAAATGCTGATGACATAGCATCCAAGATAATGCAAGTTATCCTTCCTATACAAAAATACAATGAAAGAAGATGGAGCGTGTAGTACCATATATGCTCAGAAGTCGAAAGCATTAGAGTGAGCGACCATTGAAATTACTTGTTTGGTTGTTTTCTTCAAACTGAAAAGTCCCTGCTATGTGCCATCATAGTGATAGGAGTTGTATCTTATGACTGATCAGTGATGTGCCTCCCTCAGTTATCGCTAAAGTTGATATATCCATCCACGGTAGGATGTTGTTAGTTTGGACCTTTCCTAACCATTGGTGCCTGTAACCTTACAAGATTATTGACTTTGAGTTTCGTAATCTTGCTAACAATAGCCATACATCTGGACTGAATGCTTTGAACATTTGTTCTTTAACAAATTCTGATCTAGTAGAGGTCTAAATTGAAGAAGCTACCCATAGCTTTGAACTCATGCGAAAAAGTATTTGCAAGTACTGATGGAAATAGTGAAATGCCTCAGAAGAGCGTGGATAACTTGCATAAAAAAGCAGCTACAGATAGTCACTAGCATATGGCCCTTAGTGATTTGGGAAAGTAATGGGGATCTAAGATGGGCAATGTGGTGTGCAAATATCTGAGTTTGTGTGTGTGATCTTAATACTTGCTGTTTTTGATCGTCCTTGAAGAACAATTTTCTATTCACACTGGCGTCTGACTATGAGAGTGGGGTGCCTGAAATGACTTTATTAATGCCTTTAGCCCTACACAATTACAAAATTCAAGCATAAAGAATCTGGGTTGTATTATTGGTAAATCTAAGATTTCAACTTTATGGGGCTGGGTTATATTGTTCCATGCATAAGCCTATATGGTTTATGGTTGGGCTTCCACCATTTCTCTAATTTTCCCTCTTTTTTTGAATACACCATTATATAATTTTTAAGGGCCATGTATATAGGAAGCCGAGGGATCAGCCAAAGGAGGGCATGGTTCCGCTGTTGGGCTGATCTATGAGAATAGAGAAAATATGAGTATGTGGTAGAACTTCTGGAATACCAAGCAAAAAATGTTGATATGACAGCTACTAGGTGTGAATCTGATTCACCTGTTGCATAAATTCTTTTCATGTCTCAAACAAAAGTTCTGGGACACCATCTTTGACCTGACGTGGTTCGCTGCTTATCTGCTTCCTGACATCTGCCCATTTACCTTCATTTCCGCTTTTGGTTTAGGAATTTCTCAGGTGACCAAATTGACACTTGATGAATATCTTTTAGGTTTTGTCTGTAACATTGGATGAATGGTCTGATGAGGACATTGATGCAATGGCTGAGGTTGGGGGTAATGCGGCTGCCAATTCTATTTATGAAGCATTCATTCCAGATGGAATCTCAAAGCCCGGACCTGATGCAAGCCATGATGATCGCGTCAAGTTCATCAGGTACAGATATTATTGTTTTTTAATTGTTTTATTTGTGCACATCTTTTTCCAGAAATTGACTTGAAATTATGCACGCCATGTGTGTTCACATTTAATTGTCTTCTTTTACATCTTTAGAGAACCCTCTACCGTCTTTCTTTTTGTGGACAAGTGACGTGTCTAATTACTCAATCCTAAGCATGATTTTTGTTGGTTTAAACCAAACAATTTCCTAAATTTCTAACTAATTTTGTGAACTACATTGTAAAATATGATGATGTATATAAAGCCGTCGTGTTGTGTTTGAGGAAATTGCACTAATAGGAATTCATGTTGGTATGACACTTATAGGGTTTGTAACTTGTAAGTGGACTAGTAGGGGTGTTTAGGGTTAGTTAACTTTTGGCTTCCAGTTAATATAGGTTCAGTGAATCATCTGTTTGAGTTTAGAAGTGGACCAAAGCCCTGATTCAACATGAGTTGGCGCACAATGAAGTACAGTATCATGTCCTCCCCCACACATGTTATCTATTTCCTGATTCATGTCTCATGCTGTGTCTCAGATAATTGATATTTGATACCCATAGGCTTTTTTTAAACAATTGATTTTGTTTTCTTCTGTTTTATTTCAGTGTTTCATTTCATTTTTTTCAGATATTTTTCTAGTCTTAGACTTTGTTTCAGATTTTAGATATTGGTCTCTAGTCTCTACAATTTGTAATTTATTCTTTATGGATGAACCTGGAAATTGCATGCATAACTCCTCAGGCAACTAGAAGTGAGATGTGATTGCTGGATAATGGCACACTGGCTGTCAAACTAAAGCTGTTTGGATTTTTTTTTCTTGTATTACCTTAATGTGTCTTTTCAATTATCAATGTAGATCCAAGTATGAGCTTCAAGAATTCCTAAAACCTAGCTTGCGGATTATGTCTACAGCACCGAGTACAAAGGGCCCACTTCTGGAAACAAAGAGCTCTCTACAGGATAGCTTTTCTAAAAAGTTAATGAATAGTTTCCGAACTTCAAATTCTACGAAGAAACCAGAGCACTCTGTGAGTTTCCTTCCCCTTTCTTCCCCTTTATATTCTTTTGTCAGTTCTGGTGATTTGGAAAATGTGGTCTAGGCAATGAATAGGAACGTACTTCTTTGGTGTCTGGTGATATGGAAACAATGCTAAATCCAAAGATGATTCCTTCCTTGCTTACATCCGCCCAACTAGGCATGTGCTTGTGCAACGTGCCTTGGATTTGAGATGAATGTTTGACAATAATTGACTTTCAAGTACCCCAAGGTTTGTGGTGTTAATATTAGTACCCCTGAGGCTCTGACCGTTTAAAGTTTATTTTTAAGTACACTGAAATTTTTCTTTTGGTTCTTTTAAGTACTTCATGGGGTTTTTGGAATTATGACTTTAACTCAAAACCTATGTTAGTTGGACTCGGGTACGCGTGTCCATATCGGACACGGATACGGGTGTCAGACTCGGCTATTTTAAAGAAATTTTATACAGTTTGATTGTAATTTGAAGTGTCGATTGTCGTACCCTTGTCCAGGTATCAAGGGTCTGACACGGGTACGACAGGGAAAATGAAGAGTCCGAGTAACATAACTCAAAACCTTTTGAAATTGAAAGAACCACAATATGGGCAAATTACTTGTTAAAACTAAGTTACTGCCTTTTCTAATCTTATTTTTTTTTAAATTTTTTTTAATAGAAACATGCTTCTTTTTAAGTTTTGGTTTCGTATGGTGACTTTACTGGTACAAGTTGTCACCGACTACTCATATCATTAATATATGTATGATAGAAAAGTAGATTATGATAAGTGTCCAAAGTCGATTAATTGTACTTGCGGTCAACTGAATTTCGGGTTCCTAAAAAATCCAAACTGTAGTAACCAGTTATCCAGATTATCGGTTTGGTTTTTTGGTTAACCGTTGCCTAATGGGCTATATTCTATTTTAAATTGAATTCCTCTTATATTTTGCTGTATTATTTTTTAAGAAATACTAATTTATTACGTTCCATTTGCCTGTAAACAAATAAAAAGAAAATCCAACCCACTTCGGTTCAAGTAAGTCACATCTTATCCCAAATTTTAAAGTAGAAAAAAAAAATCAAAAACATTAAAGTTTCATCCTTGATAATGATATTTCCTAATTCCAGAAAAGCAAAGGTGAATCAGCTTTTTGGATTCCCTTGAACTGGAACTAAACTAGGTTCGATCAAACTATATTTGATTATTTCCAACAGAATTCTTCGGTTAACCTTTTTTCGGGATAGTTTTCCGGTTTTCGGTTTACTTTTTTGACACCTCTAGTGATAACAAATTTATGATATAAGTAACGGGTAGTGATAATTAGCAGTATCATTAAAAGTCATTATAAGAAACCAAAATGTAAAATAAGCATATTTTCCACAGAAAACCATAACTAACTACCTTGCCCAAAATTGTGATTCTTTTTCAATTTTAAAACTTTCTGAGTTAAACTTATAGTTTCGAAATCTTTTAACGGTACTTTAAAATCAAAGGGAGAAAACTCAGGGTACTTGAAATGAACTTTAATGTGATGGACATTAATATTAATAGCTCAAGCCCTGGGGTACGTAAAAGTCAAGCATTCGACATTTGAGCCATTAGGTTGATCTTAAATGTGAAAGCTTGAACTTGGATGAATCGTCTCGACCATCTAGTTTGAATATAGGGCTGCAGCCTCCAACGCTGAAACTTTTCTGCTGCTAATTTCTATGCATTTTTCTTGTAGTTTGATTCTGCTACAAAATTTCTGTTGTGTTTTGCTAAAAGGATATCTTTCTGTTATCCTGATTGGTTCTTGAAACTTGTAACAGGAAGGAATGGTAGAATTCAGTGGTGTATTGAAGATAAAGGTGGTAAAAGGAACTAATTTAGCTATCAGAGATATGATGACCAGTGATCCTTACGTCGTTCTGAGTCTTGGACAGCAGGTGAGCTGCTTTGTATAACTAAATCGGTATTTATTCCTTGGGCTGTTAGGTGTAGGATTGAAAAGCTACTGTTGGTCAAATACCACGTTTGGGCTGTCTCGCTAATTTTAGCTGCTTTCCATTCATTCTTCATGTTGATCACTTAATCATTGCCTCCGCTTTCATTAACTTGCTTCCTTGGCACAATGGATGTACTTGGTTTATGCATTCTCTGGGGTATATAAGGCTGAAGGAGTTGGTACTGAAAATAGCTTCTTGAATTCGGATGATGATAGCATACACCATGTTTAGTGGACTAGTACATGATTACTTTTAAATGATCTTGCCCCCATGAAGTCACATAATATGAGTCTGCAACTTTGCCCATGTCCATCTTAGAGGATTTAACTGTGACTTACTTGCAGTGTTTGTAATTAGTGTGTGTCACAGCGTTTGTCAAGCTTTGCATCTTTGCTAAGTTTTCATGCCGATGCTGTTGATTGACAAAGAAGGCTCCATCTAAATTTGTTCCTGAGTGCTATTGTGTCTGAGTCATATACTTTACATGTCTGAGTCCCCCCCCCCCCCAAAAAAAAAAAGAAAAAGAATATGACTACTGTCAGTTTTCTCGAAACTAGATTTGAATGCTTGTCCACAATGATGCTGCTGGTAGATGTAGTTACCAATGTAATTGGGCATG
The DNA here is from genome assembly GCA_029582165.1 of Portulaca oleracea. NCBI lineage: Eukaryota > Viridiplantae > Streptophyta > Magnoliopsida > Caryophyllales > Portulacaceae > Portulaca > Portulaca oleracea. The sequence goes on from CM055868.1 coordinate 16,825,323, forward strand.
TTATACTCATGTTGATGCATTTTTGCAGACAGTACAAACATCTGTTATCAAGAGCAACTTAAATCCTGTTTGGAATGAAGAGCTCATGCTTTCTGTACCTCAACAATATGGGCCTGTCAAATTGGTAATCCCCCCCGATCCCCCTCCTAATTGGCTCTTTCGTTTTCCTTTCTGGAGTGAACCAAACATGTCTTCCCTCACCAACCAAAACGATAAAAAAAGAGAAAGAAAGAAGTGGGCCGTAGCTCCATGATGTTTGTGCTCTGGCATGGTTACGTGAGATTGGGTTTTGACTATAGTTACCAGGAACACTTTTTGGGTCATTTGTTCTAGAACACAGATAACTGACTTTTGCACAAAGTTTGTCTGGTTTGGGTATTAGACATGCTTGTTCCTAGAACGGAGATCAGGGATATGATGCGTTCACCGTAACTACAATGTTGAAATTGCAGATGCTCAACAGTCAACATTTTTCATGCCATTAGTTTGGGCTTTACAACTCAATTGCTACTTGTACTATTTCACCATATCCTATCAGACTTGCATACCATATGTAGAAAAGAAATGGGTTGTTGGGGGTTGGGCGGAGGCTTTGTAGTTAACTGACAAGAAAGGAGAAAAAAAAAAAAAAGATCTGTGATAGAACTACCAGTGCTTGTTTTGTTTTGCAAATTTATTCAGGGTGGATAACCGTTCTTGCTGTTCTCTCTCTCTCTCTCTCTCTTGATATCAAACGAGAACCGAGAAGCAGCAAAAACTCAAATCAATTCATGAACCTCTTTCCAGGAAAAAAGGCCATATAATTCATGACCTTGTGGACATAAAAGTTGTGCATGAAGTAAATATGAACCAGTTTGACCCAACCAACCTCAGTATGTTAATCATGATGAAGACCTCTGAAGTCTGAAATTCTACATGATTTGCATAAAACAGCGTGAAATAGATTGATTTGGCTGATTCTGAGTTTACTCTACTCCTTGGGTTATGACCGGCATAACCTAAACATAGGAATCCTTCTGTTTCAAATCCTTTTTCCCAGAATCAAACATTCAACGATTCACGAGTTCATCCATACCATATAAAGAAGGAAAAACTGGTAATGCAGTTCATAATCAAGGGGGCAAACTTTGGAGAGAAACAAAACCAATCAATGCCTCCTGACCCAATCCTCTTCTCCCAAGTATCAAACTTTACTAGTTCATGTGCAACAATCATATTATATTGAATGCTTATCTCCCTTAATAACTTAATGAACATGCAAGCTTATAATATAATAATAAAAAAAAAAACTAATGAAGGGGATTTATGTATAAGATACACAGGATACCTACCTTATTCAACACAGTCTGGAGAAGGAAATCAAGGAAGACTAAATGTTGAATTTCATGATATAAGCACCATGTTGATTAAATGTCTAAAGAGTTTCGAAATGATTTTTTATTTTATGATGAATTTATGTGTTTATTATTTTTTTGTTGGCAAAGGAGACAGTTGATGGATGGTTCATCTTATTCCTTTGTGTTTCTGTATGACAGAAAGTATATGATTACGATACATTCTCAGCGGATGACATAATGGGTGAAGCCGAGATTGATATCCAGCCACTCATCACGTCGGCAATGGCATATGGGGACCCATCCGCATTCAGTGATATGCAGATCGGTAAATGGCTGAAATCAGAGGATAACGCCCTCATTGAAGATAGCATCATCCACATTCTGGATGGAGCCATTAAGCAGAAAGTGAACCTCAAGCTCCAGAATGTCGAATCCGGAGAGTTGGAATTAGAAGTCGAGTGGGTCCCTCTTGATCAGTAACATATATTTGAGAAAAAAGTATGGCAAAGAGGGAGAGGGGGATGAGAATTGAGTGAATAAAACTGACATTCATGTGGCATTGCAATATCAGTACCATTTTTTCGGTTTGGTGAATTATTAGTTATGACTTGTGAATATTACTCCGTCACCCCATGGAAAGTTTGTGAACATGTCAATGAAATCTTTTGAAGGATGTGCACTTTATTTATCATCATCTGGGATTCAACGGACTTTTAGTGTTTTTTTTTTGGTTGCAGTAGGAAACATTCACTGAAATACGACAATTCGTATGTTGGGCTTATTGTGGGGCGAAAACACAGTTTATCAAAGTCTAAAACCAGTCCGATGAAAGGGGTTCCATCATGGATAAATAACGCACAGTTTACTTTTACTTGAGAAGTTAGAAATATGAAACGATGCACTAAAAAGGTAAAATATGGATAGTTATTTAAGTGTGACACCAGAAATAAAACAATAATCATGGTTGTTTTCTTTGATATACCAAAAATTTTAGGTGAAAATTACATTTACCCTACCTGACATTTGTGGTAATAATTTTTACACACCCGACATTTGGGAAATAATTTTTACCTTACCTGACATTAAGTGTTCATATATTTAAACATCCTAAAATATTGGATAATTGATTTTTGTTGGATTTTCCGGCGAACATAAAAAAGATAAATATAAATTGACTTTTTTACCCTTGATATTAATTCATATAACTTTCAATTAAATATGAATTGATGTTTTTACCCTTAATATTAATTCATATGACATTTAAACCCCAACCTTTTCTCTACTTTATTTCTTCGAAAACCCAATATTCCTCCCTATTCTGAAAATGAAAAGGTCATTTAAGTCATTTATTTCCATGTTAGGGGTAACATGGTACATTCATATAGTTATATAGGGGCATTTTGATATTTTTCACATTTCCGATAAGAAGTAACCAAGTTCAACCCCTAAAAATTATTTTCACTAAATGTCAGGTAAGGTAAAAATTATTTTACAAATGTTGGGTGTGTAAAAATTATTACCACAAATGTCAGGCAGGGTAAATATAATTGTCTCATTTGTCAACAGCAACTCTTTGGAAATTATCAAATAAATTTGCAAAACGATCCATGTTCGGCCTCGTTCCGAGCCGAAATTCTTCTCTTTTATAGGGTATATTTGCTTGTTTTAACCCCTATTTATATATTAGATATAATGATTTGGTGTTTTGTAGGAAAATAAGGAGTTAGAAGAAGTTTGGGCTTAATTGAAGGTTTTTATGGAATCCCGAGCTATTTCCCGAGTCAAACCAAGTCAACCCGAGCCGAGAGCCGAGGCGAAACCGAAGCCGGAAATTCCATATCAAGATTGGCGCAAAACAGGGGAACGGTACAAACTCAAAGGTTTGAAATACGTGTGCCTTCACCCTTTGGGTCATAACTCCTTCGTTACAACTTCGATTGGTCTGAAATTTTGGGAGCTTAAAGTACACACCGAGAGCTTTTCATCGATATCTTACGAGCCAAAACGGAGTTCGGATGAAGAAGTTATGCGCGTTTGAAGTCGGCAGGGAAAAGCTGCCCAGAACAGTGGCTCGCCCGAGCCATCTGCTGGCTCGCCCGAGCCAGGCTTCTGGGGCAACAAAGACAAGCCAGGACAGCCGGACAGTAGGCTTGCTCGCCCGAGCCACCCCAATGGCTCGCTCGAGCCACTCTGTCTGCAGAAAAATTACTGCGCGTGCTGCGATTTGTTTCTAGGGTTTTGGGTTGTATTTTTCCTTCTTCTATAAATACCCAGTTGTATTCATCCAAGTAAAAATCAATTAGCCTAGGTAATTTAGGAGTAGAATTAGATTTATTACTTTCCTTTATTTGCTTTAATCTCTCTTTAATTGTTCATCAAATTTGCAATTGTTCTTCATTGTTCTTCAAGCTTTCTTTGATTTCTAGCATTAGTATTCAACTTTCTCAAGCTTTCTCAATCTCTCTCAAGCTCTCTCTTGTCTTCATTGAAGTGTTTTACAAGTTTTTTTTTCTCTCTCTCTCTCTCTCCTCTCTAATCTCCATTGTTGACTTGTTTTCCAAGCTTTATAGTGTTAGCCACAATCAACTCCATTTTTAGTGGGGAGGAGGGTCAAGGAACTCCAATTCTACTTACTAGTGAGAATTTGGGGGATTCTTGGTAATCCAAACCACAATTTCTTATTTGTTCGGGGGAAATTCAATTGTAGATTGAAGGTTTATTGAAGATTAGTCATCAAAGGTATAATTTCTCGTTCCCAATTTCATTGTTCATTCATTGTCTTCATTCATGCCTTTTAATTGCTTTCATCTTTAAGTGCTTTCTTTATTGCTTTCTTTTAATTGCTTTCTTTATTATTATCATGTCTAGGTTAGATTTAAATGCTTTCTTTACATAATTTATCGCTTTCCACATTTGAGAAAAACTCATTTACACGAACCGATTACCTTAATCAAGCCTCACACCCATCCCTGAGACCGACATCCCTAACTTATAAAACCACAAAAATTACAACCGAACAATGTCGCCGTTGCCGGGATGACGTTCTTTGGTAGATTAGGCTATTGGTTTGTGTGTACATAGTTTATTGCTTTCTCGATTATGCTAGAAAAATGTAGCGAAAAAAATTGATTATCGAAAAAAAGTGAGAAAAGAAAAGAAAAAAAAATTAGAAAATTAGAAAAATAGAAAAAAAAAGAGAGTTATGGATAGTCTCCAATTCCCTCAATTTGAGCATGAAATATTTTGGAGGTATTTTGCTAGATTGCATGACTACAGTGTTCAATGTGAATTATATGGTATCTTTTATGATACATTATCTCTTTTGGGAATTGTTAGTGAGGGTGTGAATTATGAGACCCGAAACCTTTTAGATTATTACGGGTTTTCTTGTTTAGGTGAAGAAAAAGCATGGGAGTTACTTGAATGGTTGTCTAGGGATTCCTATGAGTTTGAACAACAAAATGTTAGTCCTAACTTCCAACCTCCTTATGCACCACCCTTTGGGACCGAAACTGAACAATCATGTGAATACCCCGTGTATGTTGATGATCAATCTTATGATGGGGGATATGTGGAAAACTGTTATGATCTTTCCCAAAGTGCCGATGTTGAGTCTCCTTCCATGTGCTCCTTGTGTGATTCGCCGTATCATAGTTCAATTTCTTGTTTGCAAGCTACAGTGGTTTCCTTCAAGGCAGAAGTAGAAAAATTATGTGCGAACATGAATGAGAGTATATGCGTGAATTTGTCCATGAGAGTAATCAAAGGGTAGTAACTCCTTCTTCACAAATGGTTGATTCGAATGTTAAAATAGGTCATTCATCGTCTTTGAGTCATGAAATGCATGTTGATTCTGCTATGTATGATGAGGATGATGACTATTATAACCAACCATGCCTTGGACTACTTAGTAATTCCTTAGCTCTAGCCCCACCTAGTGAGCATGAGGAACATGATGATTCTGTGTGTGATGATGTAGAATTTGTTGAAAACATGCTAGATGACGAACCATTGTCCACACCCTTGTCCATGCCTTTGTGTGAAGAAAAAGTTGAGTTTATCGAATGCCATTATGCTTGTGATGCAATTGAGCATGATCTTGTTAAGGGTAAAATTGAATCTGTTGTGATTGAATGCGTGCTTGATACTGATTTGTTCACTTTCATTGAGGATCATTGCATTAGTGAGGCATTAGCTACCCTTGTATGTGAGCCTATTTATGTGCATACTTGTGATGATGAGCATAATTCTTTGGGGAATGATCATGATTGTTTGAACTTGGTTGTTGACAATGATGCTTTTGATGATGACATGCTTTATGAGTCATTCACTATGAGTTATGACCCTGAACCTTCCACTTTCACTTTTGATGTTGATTTGGATGATGCACCTTTGTCTTTTGATGTTGATAGTTCTTCTTGTGAGTCTGATATTGAAGAAGATGAAGATGTGCTTGTTTGTTGTGATGTTGGGAGTGTTATGATGTGGTCTAACCCTCTGTTTTCCTTATCACCTATTGACGATTATGATTATTTGGATGAAAGTTGTGATTTGGAATCTGTGTTTGATGAAAATTGCATGGATATTGAGTTTGAACCATTGTTGGCATCCAAGTATTCGCATGAGCATGTTCAGGAATGTGTTGTATTGTTCCCTCCTGTTGATTTGTATACCCAATCTCCATTTACGAGTCAATGGGAGGATCCATTTGTCATGTCTCATTTAACCGTGCCTAGAAAAGTCTTGTATATTCATGAATTTCATCAGTTCTATGACTTTTCTAAGGCATTTGATAAATTGTTAAGGGCACTAATGTCTGTTTATGTGCTATTGCGAGTGTGCTCTTACCACCACCATTCTGAGATGCATGAGAGGATGCATGATTTGTTACTCCGGGCGTTGAATGGTTCTGACTTGGTGCCCGATATCGTGAGGTGAGAAGGAATAAGCTTATTGATAAGATGCCTTCGAGGTAATATCCTTCCTCACCTTTTGTGTATATTTAGTGAGTCGGTTTTCTTTTCTTCTTTTATTTTCTTTTTGTGTGTGTCTTTTTCTTTTATTTTGGGGTGCTTGCTTACCTACTCCTGTTTCCATTTGAGGATACGGTAACCTCTTTGTGTTGGAGTGGGAGGGTAGTATGCATTCCGGTTTTTTAGTCCAAAGAAAAGAAAAAAAAAGTAAGAGTCGTTTTGTAAATATTTTAGTTTGTGTTTTTAGTTCTTTAGTCCCTAGTGTCTTGTATAGTTTGTTTTTCCTTTTGATCTTGCATGTGAACCATCACACATAGTATGCTTTTCTTGTTTATTTCTGACCTATGTGTGATGTTCTTTGGATCGGGGATTGAGTGCTTTTATTGAAGATTATGAGGTAACCTCTTTCCACCCTCTCTTTATGTGTATATATCGATGATCCATGATGCATGCTTGATTTTCTTTTTGGGTGGCGAACCCCTTGAGTGTGATTGTTGGGAATATTATGTTGTTGGAGCCGTGTGGGCTCGGGTCGCCACCGCTTTTATGTGATAAGTGTTTTATATATATGCTTTTCTTGGTTTTCTACCTTACTTGTGACACCCTTCTCATGATGGAGACATTGTGAAGTCTTGTGTTGGAGGAGGGGTGATATCTTTCATTGTTCATGGGTAGATTACCTAGTTTTTAGTCTTTTATTTTTGTCTTTCGTAGTTTGTGTCTAAAATCTAAAAAAAATTTTGTGTGAAAAGAAAAAGGGAAGAAATGTTGTGAAAAACCCAAAAGTTGTTTTTCTTTTTGAAGATGTTTCCGTTCACAGTTGTGTAGATAGTTGTCTAATCAGTTGATTCAATCAGTTAGAAGCGGCCGGTATGAATAATGACAGGCCTTAGGAAGGATTTTTGCCATGACTTATCTCTATTAGACCTCTACATGGAATGGGAAAGCGGAATCCTCAATTCTTACACGCTTTGACTGTGAATTCTTACCTAAGTTAGACGGTTTTAGTTGTTCAATTGCTTAAGCTCTTAATTAATGCATTAAATAATTACTGTCGGGCCTACCGTCATGGGTTGGTTTGGGTGGATCGACACCCTATGCCCCTTAAGTGCAATGACTCACGTATGGAGAAACCCAGCAGGGAGGGTAACCTTTTGCGAAGGCCGGTGCTTAAATCCCCCAAAACCCGACACAAACGCTCTAAAAGACACAAAACTGATTGAGTGTAAAGAAAAGAGCGTAGGTTTTGAAAAAGAAAGAAAAGAGCGAAGCAAGAAAAAGGAAAAAAAGAGTTGAGCAAAAGAATGGTAAGAAAGAGAAAAGTAAAAAAAAGAGAAGAAAAAGAAAGAAAAAGAAAGAAAAGAGTGGTGTAAGAAAAAGAAAGAAAAGAGAGGTTGAAAGAAAAACCAAGAGTGAATTAGGATAGATAATCCTGAGCTTGAGCATGAGAACAACTCTGATTGTCTGGTTTAGGATAGGAAGGACCGACTAGAGCCCACTTGCACATATGCACGAGGTGTTTTGCTCATCAGGAAGTGTTTTGGTTCAAAATCTCAAAGATTGGCAGTTTTCCAACCTTCGTGTCTTAATTTGTTTATACTTGCTTCTTCTAATTGATTGTTGAGGCGGGGTTGGGAATTAGGTGCATGATTGGGGACGGGAATATCTTCTTTGCTTTTGTTTTGTTTCGTTTTTCGGTTTTCATTTCTTTTTCTTTCCCCTTTTTCTTTTCTCGTGGCTTTTGTGGGTATAGTTGCTATAAACCCTCACAAGACCTACTCGGCCCACCCGGCTACGGGGTTTAAAGGGCTTGATGCATATGCTAAATGCATCCGCGATTCCTGCGAAAGTGAGTTAGGGTTTTTAGTTTTCCTTTTTAATCCTTTTCTTTGTTTTTAGTTTGCTCAAGCAGCAAACCCTTGTGTTGAGTGGTGTTCCTGCCCGAGCCAAATTCTTCTCTTTTATAGGTTATATTTGCTTGTTTTAACCCCATTTTATATATTAGATATAATGATTTGGTGTTTTGTAGGAAAATAAGGAGTTAGAAGAAGTTTGGGCTTAATTGAAGGTTTTTATGGAATCCCGAGCTATTTCCCGAGTCAAACCAAGTCAACCCGAGCGGAGAGCCAAGGCGAAACCAAAGCCGGAAATTCCATATCAAGATTGGCGCAAAACAGGGGAACGTTACAAACTCAAAGGTTTGAAATACGTGTGCCTTCACCCTTTGGGTCATAACTCCTTCGTTACAACTTCGATTGGTCTGAAATTTTGGGAGCTTAAAGTACACACCGAGAGCTTTCCATCGATATCTTACGGGCCTAAAACGGAGTTCGGATGAAGAAGTTATGCGCGTTTGAAGTCGGCAGGAAAAAGCTGCCCAGAACAGTGGCTCACCTGAGCCATCTGCTGGCTCGCCCGAGCTAGGCTTCTGGGGCAACAAAGACAAGCCAGGACAGCCGGACAGTAGGCTTGCTCGCCCGAGCCACCCCAATGGCTCGCCCGAGCCACTCTGTCTGCAGAAAATTATCGCTGCATGGTCGCGATTTGTTTCTAGGGTTTTGGGTTGTATTTTTCCTTCTTCTATAAATACCCACTTGTATTCATCTAAGTAAAAATCAATTAGCCTAGGTAATTTAGGTATAGAATTAGATTTATTGCTTTCCTTTATTTGCTTTAATCTTTCTTTAATTGTTCTTCAAATTTTCAATTGTTCTTCATTGTTCTTCAAGCTTTCTTTGATTTCTAGCATTAGTATTCAACTTTCTCAAGCTTTCTCAATCTCTCTCAAGCTCTCTCTTGTCTTCATTGAAGTGTTTTACAAGTTTTCTCTCTCTCTCTCTCTCTCTCTCCTCTCTAATCTCCATTGTTGACTTGTTTTCGAAGCTTTATAGTGTTAGCCACAATCAACTCCATTTTTAGTGGGGAGGAGGGTCAAGGAACTCCAATTCTACTTACTAGTGAGAATTTGGGGGATTCTTGGTAATCCAAAACACAATTTCTTGTTTGTTCGGGGGAAATTCAATTGTAGATTGAAGGTTTATTGAAGATTAGTCATCAAATGTATAATTTCTCGTTCCCAATTTCATTGTTCATTCATTGTCTTCATTCATGCCTTTTAATTGCTTTCATCTTTAAGTGTTTTCTTTATTGCTTTCTTTTAATTGCTTTCTTTATTATTATCATGTCTAGGTTAGATTTAAATGCTTTCTTTACATAATTTATCGCTTTCCGCACTTGAGAAAAACCCATTTACACGAACCGATTACCTTAAGCCTCACACCCATCCCTGAGACCGACATCCCTAACTTATAAAACCACAAAAATTACAACCGAACAATCCATCTTTTACACTATCAAACTGTTCACTAAACTGAATTATATACTCAAGATTAAAAGATGCAGAAAGATCTTCGACCATAAATTCAAACTAAGGGAGTGTTTGGTAGGAACCCCAAAGAAATTTTCTCCGGGGAAAATTTCCAATGGGAAGTTTTCCATGGGAAAGATTTCCCTAGAAAAAATTTCCCTTCCCCCCTAAGGGAAATTTTCCCTAGGAAAATGGAGAAAATGGTGGACCCATTGCGAAAACTTTTTCGAAGTCAACCCGCATCCATACATAAGAAAAATAAATCAACCCGAGAAAATTGACAATTTCCCCGGGGTTATTGACTAACCAAACGCACCCTAAAATAACTACTTAGATGTCAGACATCACAAACACAAGATGTTAAAGTGGATCTCTGCAACCAACACAAATAATATCGTGCTTTTCTCTCGGAAAACGTTTTGAATGATCAAATACATTTCGAAAATGATCGGTTTTACGTTACAATAATAACAAGTATCCAACTGTTGATTTAAAAAATTTTGAAATTGAAACAACTTGCCAAGTATAATTGTTTCCATTAACAAATTTAGTATTTCCCATCGTGAGTGCTCTCAAGCTAGATTAAGTTATTGGCTAATAAGTGAAAATGGAAACCAATTAGGCTTTTGTCACAATGATTATGACATGATCATATTCATTAGAGTTTTGAAGTCTAACATTCCACAAAACGGATGCACTTATAGTTATTCTCAATAATGAAAATCACTATAAGTAAAATAAATCTTACTTATAAATGTGCCAAATTTTATCTGAATCAGTAATTTTATTATTTAATAAAATTTAAAAATATATTTCTTTAATTTTGTTTTATTTGAAAAAATTCAAAATAAATATTTTTCAAAATATACTTGTTTACTAGGCTAAAATTTAGAGTTAAGAAATTTAATTTTTTTAAAAATCATTAAAAAAATTTAATTAAGAAAATATATTTGATAACGTTGTATTAAATAAAAAAATAAATGGTGAAGTTAAAAGTTAACACATATATGGATGAAATTTGTTTTCATTGTGGTGGTTGTTATGGCTGACAACCACTATAAATTTTTCCTTCATAAGATAATGTCTTTTGAAAACAATAACCACTTGAGCAGCAACACTCTTGGGGCAAGAGTGCAGAACAAGGGGTGCAGTGCTATCAAAAAATTATCTGATTCAAAAGTCCGACTTAGTTTGACCCAGAAAAAACTGGGTAAGATAATAGATTTTTTTGTTCGAATTTTAATTTCGACTAATTTTGTTGGAAGTCTGGATGCAATATTTTCCATTTTTCTATTGACCATACTTGATATTGACTCAAATTTTAGCTTTTATGAATTGTCCGTCCTGAAAAAATACCAAAAAAACCGGGTATCGAACATCAACTTTCATCTGATGTCGAATTCGTCCGGACCATAGTTATTAAAATCCCAATCCGGATCAATGATTCTACGGGTTGACGATCCAAAAACCCTCCATCAATCCAACTGTTAGGATCTTATGATCCTGATTTTATCTGAATGTTATGTATTAGAATCGCAATACGATTCAACAACCTTATGATTCGATCCACAATCCTACATGAATTCAATAATGTTTGCGCACATTATCATCTTTAAAATTTTGTCTTAACAACTGCAATTGGTCCAAAGTTTCTGCTCCCAAGTTTTTAACTATTGTAAAACGTAGTTTGATATTTGTCTATTGTATTATAATCATACGATCCTCGATCTGATTTTATGTTTCTGATCACAATTCATAACTAGACTCATCGATGCAAACTAGGATCCCGATTCTAACAAGTAACAACACTGCGGATCCGAAATTATCCCACATGATTTTATTGACAGACCTAAAGGGATGGCAGCGTGACAGCGCTTAGATGCTGAGCCTGGGAGTAGGGAGCATTGTACGCCCGACCCACACCTGCTTCCGCGCCCCAGCAACCCAATAAGCCCACATTACATAAAACCATTGTAATTACACTATGGGCTGTGGTGTGCTAGTCCTAGGTAATATTAACCCCCTTATAAAACATTGTACTAGTTTGCGGCCCAAGAAAATTATCTAGCCCAGACCCACTTAAAAAACGGTTACATTGTCAGGCAAGAAATCAACAAAAAATGGAAACAAACACAACTTTTAACCAAATCAAATCATTCAAACGAAATTCCCAGAAAAATCAAAATCGAACCCTAGAATTCCCACAAAATCATTCAAACAAATCATTCAAATAAATCATTACAAATCCAGCTCTCAAAAGAGAACTTCCACAAAATCGAATTGAAATTCAATCATTCAAGAAAATCGACACAACAGAATTATGGATCAAGATCAAGGAAATTCAATGAAAAACGTCATTCACACTCAAACAGGTAAACACTAAACAATCAACATTGTTCAAGCATGATTTCATATTATCAACAATTATACTTAATGTGTGTGATTCTTTAAATCTGCAGAAACATCCACTCAACATTCGAGTGCAGAAACACTACACATAGATGAATCTGATGATGATTCACGAGAAGCAGGTACATAGATATTGTTTTGTTAAAAGAACAATGTTCATACTGTACATATAGAAGTAAAATGCTCATAACATATATATGAAATGTTCATTATATATATATATATATATGAAATGCTCATAACATATAACTATTATGCTCATTATGTAGAAGTAGAATGCCCACAACAGATATATAAAATGTTCATAAACCTAAACAAATAATTGCCATACATTACAAGAATATTTGCTCATATACTAGAACTATTATGCTCATAACCTACAAGACCATTGCTCATAAACCTCAAGACCAATGCTCATACTGTAATACTACTATGCTCATATCTTATAACTATTATGCTCATAATGCATACAATTATTATGCTCATGATCTACAACTTTAATGCTCATAACCTATAAGACCAATGCTCATACTGTATAACTACTAACTATTATACTCATAACTTATAACTATTATGCTCATAACCTGCAAGGCCAATGCTCACAAGCCTCAAGACCAATGCCCATACTGTACAACTACTATGTTTATAACTTGTAACTGTTATGCTCATAATGCATACAACTATTATGCTAATGACCTAGAACTTTAACGCTCATAACCTACAAGACCAATGTTCATATTGTACAACTACTAACTGTTATGCTCATAACTTACAACTGTTATGCTCATAAGTTATAAGGCCAATGCTCATAAGCCTCAAGACCAATGCTCATACTGTACAACTACTATGCCCATAACCTATAACTATTATGCTTATCATCTAGAAGTAGAATGCTCGTAACATTGATTTAAACATCAATTTTGTATCAACAGTTCATGAACCCATGGATAAACAAGCATCAATGGCCACAAAAGAGTTCCAAACACTGAAAGCTCAAGCACTTGCAAAAATTATGGTACCGTTGCCAGACAAGCAAATAGTAAAGGTAACTGAAAATTCTGAAATCCTAGGCAAGAAAGTTGCATCAGAAAAGGAAACATACTTGTTATATAATGAGTATGCATTCAGAATTGGATTTAGTGTTCGTAAAACCAGGACAAGATACATAGAAAATTCAAGGGAATTTAGAGGGAGAGAGTTTGCTTGCAATAAGGCTGGATTGAAAGAAAATAAAGGGAAAGACGGGGAAATGTACACCAAGATTGACACAAGAACAAATTGCAAGGCAATGGTGTACTTTGAGGTAAAAGATGGGGTATGGACAGTGGCAAGGCACAGAACAGAGCATAATCATAGATTCTGCCCATCAGATCAAAGGCATTTACTCAGATCACATAGAAAGATTGAACGACAACAGTTACTATACCTTAAACAATTGTCAACTCAGGGGTCAAAATTGCCGATGCAATTAGAGTAATGAAGAAAGAAGCTAGAGGATCACCAACTCTTGGATTCACAATAAGAGATGCATATGATGAAATATTGAGACAAAAAAAAAGAAGCATCTAGAAAAGAGGAAAAAAAAAAAGATTCTGGTTTCTATCATGTTTTTGAGTGTGATGAAGAAGGTTCAATAGAGAGGTTTTTTGGGAGAGATTCCCAAATGAAGAAAGATTACATACTGTGAAGAAAAACCGATATACAGAAGAGTTACTTCTGTATAGCTCCGAATTGTTTAAAAATCTGCTCCACTCATTTACTACCTCGTCATCCATATATGTCTTTGCCTCTACAAGAGATTTTATGTTTTCTCAGGTGAGCTCCCCCATTTGATCCTTATAAGTACCTCGTAAAAACATAATCAAAATAATTTGATTAGCAAAACAAACTTTAACACAAATGAAAATTTAAAGCAAAAAAAGAAACCCATCATCAACGTTTTGTGCACAAATAATTCTGACACACTGTCTTTGGCGGGCAGTAAAATTTTTACTTAACATCAAAACACGATTGCGGTAGGGGGAACACAAATTGGGAGGAATATGTGTTACTTTTCTATCTGGGTTCCTTTTGATAGCCAACTAAGGATGAAAGTTTTCCTTGGAGCTTCATCACATTGCTTCTTCACATCCTTGATTATTTGATGCTTTGGTTCTGGATCAATTGGAGATTCATTATTCCCCACTTCTTCTCTTTGAGCCTCAACCATAATGTCATCCACAACATCATTCACAACAGCATTCACAACATCTTCTCTTTTAGCCTCAACAATAATGTCATCCGCAACATCATTCACAACTTGATTGAATTCACAACTTGATTGACATCGTCATCAACAATATCATTCATAGAGTTTAATGTAGAAAAGGGGGGGGGCTGATGTATTACCGGGTCAATAAAGGTTCTTGATTCCGATGATACATGAAACACGTGTCACCAAACAACGAGGGCGGGATGGTTCACGAGATTAGGGAGAGTGAAGGGGAGGGTTCTCGTGAATTAGGGTTCTTTGTGGAGGTTGTTTTGCCGTGAGGGCTTTGTGATTTCAAGAGAGAGAGAGAGAGAGAGGAATCTTGAATGGGAAAGAGAAGAGATGTATGACTCTGGAATGGAGGCTAGGAGGAGGGGTTGACGTGAGGATGGGAAGAGAGAGGGAAGATGGCGTTTGATGTGGGAGAGAGGGGGAGTGACGTTGGAGGTGGGAAAAGAGGGAGGTTGTTAGGTTGTTGGATGGTTGTTATGGAGAGAGAAAGAGAAGGGAGGTGGCATTTATTTGAGGAGGTGGGTGACGTTTGTAGGGAGTGAGGGAGGTGGAAGATAGGGTTGGGTTGTGACTTAACTGTATTGACAGAAAGCTCACAATGTAATTACCTTAACTATATTGATAGAAAGGTAAGAACGGATAGATCTAGGTTTCCTAATTGAATCCACAAAAAGGACAACCTAGGGCTAACTTGACCTAGACCGCAACCTAGGATCAAGCTCTTCCTAACCACTTGGGCGCCAGACCAAGATACAACAGAAGAATGAGGGTTAATCCAAACACTCAGGGGGTAAGCTTAAAGCTTGATTCATATTTCTCAACTGATGTTGAATTGATTACAAGCCTAGGCTATTTATACTAGGAGAGTCCTTAAGGGACTAGTACTCCTACTTGGCGTGAAAGCCAAGCTATTCTAAACTAGGAGACTCCTAATTGGCGTGCAAGCTAAGGAGAATTCCTCTACTAGTCGCATACTTATTCCTACTCTCCCTTGGATTAGGAATCCTTATCCTAGGGGGAGTTTGTTATAACTAACCTTATCCTAGTTGGTTTTGGCTTTCCTAATCCAAGATGGATTAGTTACAAAATAGCCAATCTCTTTCTAGGAAAGATAAACTACACGCCTAATCTACCTAGGATGATCAAGTTTATAATTCACTTGTCATCTTACATTTATTCTAAAATTAAAACACACCAAAACTATTTAAAACTATAATTAAATAAATTACATCCAAAAATCAAGATTATTAAATTTGGCTTGAATTTTCTTGATTTGGACATGTAGCTCCTTGGACTTGGCTTGTGTCCTTGGCCCATCTAAGATGTTTGAACATCCTCTTGAAATAAGAAATACACCATATGAATGGGCCTTTGAATCTCCACCTTGTATCCTTCCTTCTTAGCCCATCTTACCTCTATGTAAAAGAACTGAATCTTCTTTGCTGGGCCTGTGTAGAATGGAGTCTTTTCATGAAGGATCCCATCTTTAACTTGGTGTTTCAATTGGGCTTGGGGGACTTAGCATGGGCTGATTTACATCATTCCCCCCTTGTTGAAAGAAGTTTGTCCTCAAACTTGGAGGTTCAAGTCTGAAGACTTCGATTGGCCCAACTGTGATCTTCACATGAATCAGACCACGCCAATCCGTGATCTCCTCAGTAGATGGTTTGGGTTGCCCTCCATTATTCTCCATGAACCTTGGGTCCCCAAAGGTGAGACCAAGGCTAAGTAGATCTCCAGTATTCTTTCCTGGTTGCCAAGAACTCGCTGGACTGGAAGAGATCTTCTTAATGTATAAGCGGAGTTTACTTCCATTATCTTCCATGAATCTAGGATCACCGAACTTCTCCATGTAATAAGCTAAGGGGCGTTCCTCCTGAGATAGAACAGCTCCAATACCAACTCCAGAAGCATCACACTTGACCCCGAACTTCTTATCAAAGCTACCTAGGGCAAAGACGTGCGGTGCAAAGTTTTTCCTTGATGATGTCGAACACTTGCTGAGCTGCTGGCGTCCATGATAGCTTCCTATACTTCCAAAGCTCGGCCATAGGTCGTAGAATAATGTTGAAATTCCTCACAATTCTTCCATAGAAAGAAACCAAGCCGGGGAAGCTTCGAACATCTTGCTTACTAGTTAGAGTAGGCCACTTCCTGATTGCTTTGTCTTTTTCTTCATCACCCTTGTTCACTTTAGTCAAAAGGTCATAACCAAGAGAGACTGTGTTGTTGATGAAGAAGTAACACTTGGACTGTTTACCATGCGGCCTCACGTGAGTTAAGGTCTCCAAAACAAATTGGAGGTGAAAGATGTTACCTTTCTCACTCTTGTTATTCATAAGTATATCATCAAAGTAGATAACAATACACTTGCTAATAAGGGACTTCAAAACCTGAGTCAGCAATCTCATAAAAAATGAGGGAGCATCAGTTAGATAAAAAAGCTTGACTAACCACTCATGGAGATCTCCTTTAGTTTTGATAGTAGTGTCCCTTTCTTGAATTCGAACTGGATCAAGGTACCCAGTTCTTGGACCAATCTTTGAAACGACTCGGGTACCATCTAGTTCGTCCACTAGATCTTCAATTTTAGGAAACCTGTACTGGATAGGACTCTTGTTGATGCACAGACGTTGGTTTCCTTCCTTTGGGAGCAAAAGCGTAGGGATGGCGCATGGAATGAGTGTCTTCCCTATCATACCCTTTTCTAGAAGATCTTCATCTTGCCTTTGAACCTTTGGAACATCACTAGGGTTCACGTGTTGTTGGACTTCACGTGGAGTGGACATTGCTGATGTTCTCTCATATGAGTTATCATGAAGAGTAGCGAGAGGGGGTTCTTTTGTGGGCTTTTCGTGGCTATGATATGTGTTTGGGTCTGAGGAAGTGATCTCCTTATGCTCACTAAACTCAGGGCGTTCAGTGGTCATAGAAGTGATGGGATTTGGATCACTCTCTTTGGGTGGGGACGGATTGGCTATTTTAAGTGGAGCTAGGGTGATTTTTTTTGTGGTTGAACCTGAAGGTGTAGGTGTTGGCTCTTCCATCATGTATCACACTCCTGTCAAATAACCATGGTCTTCCCAACATAATATGACAAGCATCCATAGGCAATACATCACACCAAATAGTATCTTGATAGTTCTTGCCAATGGAAAAGCTTACCAAGCATTGATGAGTAACTTGTAGTCCTTCACCCTGATTGAGCCATTGGATGGTGTAGGGCTTGGGATGTGGACTGGTTTTCAGCTGAAGTTTGTCCACCAAAGTCGTTGAAGCCACATTGGTGCAGCTTCCTCCATCAACGATTAAGGAACATACCTTTCCTTTGATGGTGCAGCGAGACTGAAAGATAGCCTCTCGTTATAGTTGGTCTTCTGGGACAATCGAGCTGCTGAGGATCCTCCTCATGAAGAGCAATCGTGTGCCATGGTAGGGGTTGGAACGCCAGAGTGACGTTGGGTAAGGGAGGGTAATGTGTTTGGGCTGTTTGTGGAGTTTTGGGTTGTAGGTTGGTACTGAACGTTTGAAGGTTATGTGTTTGGATTGCAGGTTAAACCTGTGGATTAGCAGGTTAGGCGTTTGGATTTGAAGGTTACGTGTTTGGTTTACACTCAACACTAACCTAGAGCTCTGATACCACTTTTGATGTATTACCGGGTCAATAAAGGTTCTTGATTCCGATGATACATAAAACACGTGTCACCAAACAACGAGGGTGGGATGGTTCACGAGATTAGGGAGAGTGAAGGGGAGGGTTCTCGTGAATTAGGGTTCTTTGTGGAGGTTGTTTTGCCGTGAGGGCTTTGTGATTTCAAGATTCAAGAGAGAGAGAGAGGAATCTTGAATGGGAAAGAGAAGAGATGGATGACTCTGGAATGGAGGCTAGGAGGGGGGTTGACGTGAGGATGGGAAGAGAGAGGGAAGATGGCGTTTGATGTGGGAGAGAGGGGGAGTGACGTTGGAGGTGGGAAAAGAGGGAGGTTGTTAGGTTGTTGGATGGTTGTTATGGAGAGAGAAAGAGAAGGGAGGTGGCGTTTATTTGAGGAGGTGGGTGACGTTTGTAGGGAGTGAGGGAGGTGGAAGATAGGGTTGGGTTGTGACTTAACTGTATTGACAGAAAGCTCACAATGTAATTACCTTAACTATATTGATATAAAGGTAAGAACGGATAGATCTAGGTTTCCTAATTGAATCCACAAAAAGGACAACCTAGGGCTAACTTGACCTAGACCGCAGCCTAGGATCAAGCTCTTCCTAACCACTTGGGCGCCAGAGTAAGATACAATAGAAGAATGAGGGTTAATCCAAACACTCAGGGGGTAAGCTTAAAGCTTGATTCATATTTCTCAACTGATGTTGAATTGATTACAAGCCTAGGCTATTTATACTAGGAGAGCCCTTAAGGGACTAGTACTCCTACTTGGCATGAAAGCCAAGCTATTCTAAACTAGGAGACTCCTAATTGGCGTGCAAGCCAAGGAGAATTCCTCTACTAGTCGCCTACTTATTCCTACTCTCCCTTGGATTAGGAAATCCTTATCCTAGGGGGAGTTTGTTATAACTAACCTTATCCTAGTTGGTTTTGGCTTTCCTAATCCAAGATGGATTAGTTACAAAATAGCCAATCTCTTTCTAGGAAAGATAAACTACACGCCTAATCTACCTAGGATGATCAAGTTTATAATTCACTTGTCATCTTACATTTATTCTAAAATTAAAACACACCAAAACTATTTAAAACTATAATTAAATAAATTACATCCAAAAATCAAGATTATTAAATTTGGCTTGAATTTTCTTGATTTGGACATGTAGCTCCTTGAACTTGGCGTGTGTCTTTGGCCCATCTAAGATGTTTGAACATCCTCTTGAAATAAGAAACACACCATATGAATGGGCCTTTGAATCTCCACCTTGTATCCTTCCTTCTTAGCCCATCTTACCTCTATGTAAAAGAACTGAATCTTCTTTGCTGGGCCTGTGTAGAATGGAGTCTTTTCATGAAGGATCCCATCTTTAACTTGGTGTTTCAATTGGGCTTCCTTGATTGGGCTTGGGGGACTTAGCAAGGGCTGATTTACATCAGGGGCAGCAGATGATGGCTGTTGGTCATCAAAGACAGGGTCATTAAGGAACCCACCCTTAATTGCATCCATCAATATGTCGATGGCCTTGATGATTTTAAGGTTGTTCTAGAAAGCCTCATCTTGAATAAGGTTTTCTCTAGGAGCACCATCACTTGTCGCTTCAGTTTTCTCCTCCTCCATCACAAACTCTCGAAAATAGCTGACAATCCCAACGTCATGACTTGCAAGTTTTTTAACTGCATTAACATTGGGGAACACTTCAAATGCAATTTAGTTGTCTCCCTGAATTGGACAAATGACTTCGCAAGGTCATTTGTAGCATCTACCAATTTTTTAGTCAGTTGCTACAGAAAAAAAAAAAATTATTACATACAACTACTATGCTCATAACTACAACAACAATGTTCATAACATAAACACCACACTGCTCATCAAGCTGAACTACAATGCTCATAACCTATGACAACAATGCTTATAACATAAACCGATTATGCTCATGAATCTAAACACCTATGCTCATAACCTACAAAACAATAGTCATAAAAATTATAATAATGCACATCAAGCTTAACTACTATGCGTACACAAAAACAATGCTCAATACATAAAAACCACAACACTCATTAATACTAAACTAATATGCTCATAACATATAACGACAATGAGCATATCATAAAACTAAAATGCTCATCAAATTGAACTACAATGCTTATAACCTATGTATAACAATGCTCATAACCTATAAACAACAATGCTCATTACATAAACCCATTATGCTCATGAATCTAACACGCATGCTCATAATCTACAACAACAATGCTCATAGAAATTATAACAATGTACATCAAGCTTAACTACTATGCGTACACAAACAATGCTCATAATATGAACACACAAATGCTCATCGCAACTAACTCCAACGCTCATAACCTATAAACAACAATGTTCATTACATAAACTCATTATGCTCATGAATCTAAACATCTATGTTCATAACATATAAACAACAATGCTCATAAAATTATAACAATGCACATCAAACTTAACTAGTATGCATACACAAAAAAATAATAATAAAATTATTCAAAAACAATAATGCTCATACCAAAAAGATAACTATAAAATGGCCATAATAAGATATTACCTGACAATCATCTCCAACTTCAACTTTTTCAGAACTTGCTTTCTTGGTTTTCTTCTCTGGTTGCTCTTTTGAATTAGATAGTTTTCTTGAATGCTTTGCTTGAAAACCATGCACAGGACTCCGTTGTTCTGACATCACGTGTTTGCCAACAACGCATTGATTGAAGCAAACAATGCAAGAGCCCATTCTCGCATTGATAATACCCTTGCCAAAACCATGATCTTCAAACTTTACCCTCTCGTTGACAAAATCGTTGTCCCATACCCCAATAATTGGGAATGATCGATTATGCGGTAGAAACATAAAAGACACTCTATCAAGGTAGAAAGCCTTGATTTTAAAAACCAAAAAAAAAAAGAAAAAAAGGCTCTGATCAGCAAATTCGTATATAGGTTACTCACATATATCATAAAAGTTTCTCATACTACATGAACAAAGATTCTCATACCCTTCAACTACTATGCTCATTATTTAAAACTTTTATGCTCATAATCTAAAAGTAAAACACTCATAACTACTATGACCCAATAAATTGCATATATAAAATTTCTTGATCATTTGTCTCGTTGGACCTGAAGGCTTTGCAAAGACAATTGTGATCAACTTTGCAATGAGATAATGTTGCTGTTAAAGAGTTAATTTGGTTGCTAATCACACAGTAATAGTGTCACCTAACCATTGCTTTAGTTATATGGGAGTCTAAAGGAATGGATGGATGGATTGATTAGTAGATGGTACTGGTCTCAATGTAGAAGACAAAGAGGATAAAACAAGCAGAAGCAGGTATCTATGTTCTATGCCTAACTTTTTAGTTCAGATTTTTTTAAAAGTTTGTTGGAATTATTGATGATCAGTAATATCCACCTACAAACACACAAAGAAAACGGATAAGAATGTGGCGGTAAACTGGCAATTGATGTTTGTTAAGTTTCACCCAATTTGGTGAAACTAAAAGAGAGAAGAGGGAGAGAGATTTAAGAAATGATATTATTGATTATCTCAACTCATGAGATAAAAGAGGGAGAGGAAGGCTATATATATAGCTAACTTCCCATCCTAACAATCCAAGAAACAAAGATAAAGAAACAAAGAAACAAGATACAACATTGTCAACGATACAAATATTCACTATTCCTAACACCCCCCCTCAAATTGGAGGGTGACAAAACCCCCAATTTGCCAAGAACCATTCCCAGGGAGTGTCTTGGACATATGGTTGACATATTGAACTGACATGGTTGCTTTTACTGCCAAAAGAATCGATGAGGGGCAGAACAACCTTGAAAACTTGAAATCAAACTCCAACAGCTTCCTCGCCATCACCACAACTCCTAATAGTGGGTGAAATGGACGTAGACACGGAAGAACTTCGTGGAGCCGAATGACGAAAGAAAGAAGGAAAGATTATTGCCGAACTTTTTCCAGGTATTGAAGTTGTCTCCGGCGAATACATTGGCCATCAGAGACTTTCCTGGTTGATCGGACGAGTGTACGAAGAGAGGAAAAACACATAGTTGAAAGCCATCAGATAGTAAGTAGCAGTAGCTATAGATACGCAGGCATACAGAAGTCGCTCAAGAGCAAGAACAATGCAAACCCAAGCAACACTGAAAAACCAAAAAAGACTCCCTTGTTTTTCTCTCCCAAATCTGAGAATACCCATCTGGGAATAGGAGGATGCTGGTCATGGTGGTTGAAGATACGAGGAGGATGGTCAGGTTCATGGACATAGAGACGGAGGATGGGGACACACAGTTCAAAATGCCGGACAATAATAACAACATCATCAAAGACGACAACGACGATGTCCCCAACAAACCCATTCGTACAGTCTTCCCTGAAATGCCCTTTAGACTCGTCGTTGGTTACGCTCCAAGAAAAAAGAACCAAGCACTAAGCACTGAAGGACAATTTGGGTCATCTTTTTCTCCATCAAAACTTTCTGGGTTCCTCTCAAATCTCCATCTTCAATGCCTCCTCCAACCTTCCCGTTGCGGTGGGAAAGCACCGGCGAAAACTGGTGGTACGCATCTCCGATCGACTGGGCCGCCGCGAACGGTCATTACGCCTTCGTCCAAGAACTCCTCCGCCTGGACGACAACCACCTCATCAAACTCACCTCCCTCCGCCGTGTCCGCCGCCTCGAGGCGGTGTGGGACGCCGAGTTCCACGGCGTCGCAAAGTGCCGCTGCGAAGTTGCACGCCAATTGTTCGACGAAATGCGCCCGGCTCAAAACGACGTCAAACACCCCCTGATCGCCGTCGGCACAGTGGTGGCTCTCACACCACGCCGCACGGACGCGTGGGTTTGTGTGGAAACCTCTGAGGATAAACCCTTTGATGGTGTTTGGGGATTGTGAGTATAGGGTCACTTGATGTGTTGTATGCTGCTGCTAGGAGTGGGAATTTGATGGGTTTGAAGGGGTATCTTTTCTGATGAAGGTATGACGATATCGCCATTGATGAACACTGCTCACAGAAACAGAGGAGGAGAGAGAGATAGATAATCAAGATCAGTAGCCACACCCGTGCTTTGATACCATGTTAAATTTCACCCAATTTGGTGAAACTAAAAGAGAGAAGAGGGAGAGAGATTTAAGAAATGATATTATTGATTATCTCAACTCATGAGATAAAAACGGGAGAGGAAGGCTATATATATAGCTAACTTCCCATCCTAACAATCCAAGAAACAAAGATAAAGAAACAAAGAAACAAGATACAACATTGTCAACGATACAAATATTCACTATTCCTAACAGTTAGGGTTAGCAAAGCTTGTATTGATGTCTTGGTTTCTTTGTTTCTTTGTCTTGTTTCTTGGTTTGTTAGGTATAGGAAGTTGGCTATATAAAGCCTTCCTTCCCTTCATTTGTAGTTGAGTTGAGATTCATCAATAATATCATTTTCTCAAATCTCTCTCCCTCTTCTCTCTTTTAGCTTCACCAAATTAGGGTGAAATTTAACATAGTATCAGAGCGGAATTAGTTCTTGTTTCTTTCATCTTCCATTTTCCTATCACACCGCAAGAACCCTAATTGTTACCTGCATTTCCTACTGCTGTCAACAAATTCATCGAATTTCATCCCCAGTTTCATCGCAACAACCAGCAACTTTCCGCCTCTTTCTTCTCCGATTTCGACGCTTTCGTCTTCGATCTATGAATCGATGCCACGCCGTGAAGACATCCAACCAGCGACTTCACTCCTCCTGCCTCGATTATCAGTCTCTCCACCTCTTCCTTTGGCGCCTCTTTCTCGAGATCTTTGAGCTTGAAATACGCTTTCCAGCAATCGTACGAGTCTTCTCCTTCAAGAACCAAGCAGTAATATGTAAGCTGCTTCTCAGATTTCTCGATCAATGGTGGTTCTTTGACAGCTCTCTCAAGCTTGTTTCGACTGAAGGGCTGAAGCTTCGGAATACTGCCATCGAAGAAGAAGCGGAGCAAGAGATGGCTGGATTGAAATTCAGTGATTTCTTCGATGAAGATGAAGATCGAATCGAGGAATTAGCATTCGAATCGGAGTTTTCACGAATCAAAGTCGATGAAACACTAGAGAATCTTTCTGGATGGCTTCCGTCACATCTTTATTCTTCTTTCCAAGCCTCACAAGCCTCAATGCAACTTCAGCCGCAGTATTGGCTGCAACAATGACTGTAAGATTGTTTTGGTGAAACTGGAGATGGATTTTCAGTGGCTGGGATGATTTCTTGAGGATCAAATCATCGTTTCAGGTTGGATTTTGCTGTTCATCTTTGAGTAGTGTTGATTTTGAGGGGACGATGAGTTGTTTCTGATCAATTTTTGGGGTTTTCTTGTTGATGGGTGTGATTGTCTTTGGTGGCGATTGAGATTTTTTTTTCCGGATGGTTTTGATGATTTCTTGAGGGGTTCCTGTGAAAATAGAGAAGAAAACACACGTGCAAAATGGCGTCATAAGCTCCCCAGCAAGTCCCGCGATTTTGCTGGAAGTAGCATTGCTGAAAACCCTAATTTTCGTGTCCAGTGTTTGAGCGATCAAAATTCAATCAAAACTTAAAATTCTTCTACAATAACCTCGGGTTTGTGATTAAATCCGACATGCCCAACCGTTCATCAACCAAAAAAGCATGGTTCTGAGTTCTAGATCAGCTCTGAAATCTCAACGCACGAAATCGACTTCAGGGAAGAGATTGAAAGATTTTGAAATTAGTGTTTCCATAGTTTATGGCAATGTTGCATTTTGGCTAGGCAAGAAAGCCAGTGAGTACCAGTCCCATAAATTGACAGTTTATGTTCGAGGGGCAACAAATGAGGATTTAGGTGTGGTGGTAAAGAAGGTTGTTTTCCAATTGCATTCCAGTTTTAATAACCCAACTAGAGTGGTATGAATCTCGAGCCACCACTTAAAGCTGTATCCGGAGGATGAGTCATGTACAATGTCAACCAAGAAACCAGTTATTGTGGAGTCATATGATGAGATTGTTTTTCATGAACCTTCGGATGCTTTTGTTGCACGTGTGCAAAATCATCCAGTAGTGAACGTACCAAGACTACCTGCTGGTCTCAATCTTCCTTCCCCTGTCCCAGTTGAAGATGTTGAGAAGAGTAATGTGAACCAGATGAAGGTTGAGTATTTGTAAAGATCATCAAGGTGGGGATGTTGTGAGAACCAGTGAATGTATAACTAAGGGTGGAAATTTCCCTTTCATTCATCATGTTTTATGATTGATCCGTGTGAATCGTCTCTTCGTTCTTTTGTCCGATCAACCAGGAAAGTCTCTATTAGGCCATTGTATTCGCCGGAGACGACTATGATACCTGGAAAAGTTCGGCAACAATCAATCGTTCTTTCTTTCGTCATTCGGCTCCACCGAGTTCTTCCGTATCTACGTCCATTTCACCCACTATTAGGAGTTGTGGTGATGGCGAGGAAGCTATTGGAGTTCGGGTTCAAGATTTCAAGGTTACACTTCCTTTCGTTGATTCCATTGGCAGTGATAACAACCTTGTCGTTCAGCTTTGCTAGGAATTGTTGGCAAATTGGAGTTTTGCCACCCTCCAATTTGAGGGGGGTGTTAGGATTAGCAAAGCTTGTATTGATTTCTTGGTTTCTTTGTTTCTTTATCTTGTTTCTTGGTTTGTTAGGTATAGGAAGTTGGCTATATAAAGCCTTCCTTCCCTTCATTTGTAGTTGAGTTGAGATTCATCAATAATATATTATCCAGGACTTTTTTAGGCCAACATTAGGAATTGAAGTTGGAACTTGGAGGTCAAAAGGCTGAACTACAATGCTCATAACCCACCACATCAATGCTCATAAACCCTAACAGCAATGCTCAAAGGGGCACAACTACAATGCTTATAACCCACAACATCAACGCTCATAATATGGAAGTACTCTATGCTTATAAAACAAAATATCATTGTACATACCCATAACATTAAATATTAATGCTCATAACTGACATGAATGTTAAATAACAAACAAAAAAAAAACAGTAAGAGCCTGTAAAAGTCATGGGTAAATTGTAAGTTGTAAACATTGGTAAGTAAATTGTGTATCAATAGTAATTGAATTTCTGTTAACTATTCACATACATTGATTAAAACTCATCCAAAATTACCGAAGATTATAAAAAACTATTATAAAATAAATAAAATTGATCAAAAACCACATTTATTTACCTTACCTTACCTTACCTTACCTATGAATTTAACAGACTCTAAAAAGACAAAATTTGAACAAAACAATAATAAAAGAAAATTACCAACAATAGAAGAATTGGGCCATCGAAATAGGAATCCTTCTTTGCTTGCCACCTTTGCACCGAATGACAAAGACTCCTCACGGCAAATGAACACCAATCATAGTTACTCACTTCATTTAGCTTTACAAATAACCTAAATGCTTTCTTGTTGATATACCTATTTTGATTTCCCATAAGCATTGTACAAAATACGTACATCAGAAAACCTCATTGAAGCATTTCCCCTCCATCCTTAAACTCCAATATCTTTTCCAGCATTCTTGCAATGACACCTTTATCACTCATTCACTCCTATTGAAATAAGCTTCCATAAACCTATCCAATTCACTTTTGTACAACTCATCATCTTCTTTGTTGTTTGAGTTTGACATACACTCAAAAGCATCACAATAACCCCCAATTGGCAACCCAAAGATTTGATGAGCATCAAACGCATCAAGTCTCAACCTCTCACCATGATGAAGGACTAAACTTGAAGATAAAAAATCAAAATGTTCGCACGCCCAACATGCCAAACTTTTAGGAACCGAAGACATTTTCACTTCCAAAAACCCACCAAATCCCAAATTGCATATTGCTTCCCTCTGAGCATCATTAAATCTTGGGATCATCAGAAATAGCTTAGATGGAGACATGTGGTTATTAAAAACACAATCATCTCCCATCTTTCCTTGTTCATCATGCTCTTTCTTTGCTTCTGCTCAAACATGATGATAATAATAAAAAAAATACAATTAAACAAAAAGGATCATAACCTACAACAACAATGCTCATATCATAAACACACAACAACAATGTATATATATATATATATATTGGTGCAGGATTAATTACACAAGGTTATGTAGGTTTGACATTTTATTCAGTGTACTATCTCCCTGTTGAACTTCATATTAGATTTTCTTTACATATCAGAAAGGTCGGACATACATATCAGAAAGGTCTGACATTTTATTCAGCTTCCGACCCCCACCATGATAAAGATCCCCCATATTAGGTTTTACATCATACCTATCCATCCAAACCCACAAAGTCCCATTCTATCATCTGAACTCAGCCCACTTTAAAATATTTATTCATAATCTCAAAATTAGGCCCTAAAATCTACAATGTAATTGACTGTCATAGTTATTCATGCTATATACTTAACATTAAGTAGTATCTTTGTTTCATGTGTTCTGATATATTTAGAGTATAAGGAGGTTCTATTAGGCAATGAACCTAGATAGGGCCTATTGTAAGTAATTTTGAAGTCCTGATATATCTTTGTTTCGCGTGTCGTCATTTATCTAGTGTCACTATATTACAAAACCAAAATAGCTTTGAAGTTTTAAATTATTGTCTGTGTATGTATATCCCATTATAGGGCTTCAAAATTTATCTAAACTTCCATCAATTAAGCCACTATGTATCAAAATTAAGTTTACCATATTTTGGATTAGTAAGTCCATTGGAGAAATTACATATAACCAATTAGTAAATCAAGTTAGTGAAAAATAATAATGCTCATCAAGCCGAACTATAATGCTCATAACCTACAACGACATTGCTCATTACATATAACCATTATGCTTATGAATCTAAACACCTATGCTCATAATCTATAGAGAAAAATGTTCAATTCAAACATAATTTCTAGGAAGCTTCTGACTTCTTTTACCATGTAACACCTAATTCATTCTAACTACTGAAAAGTGAAAACCAAACAAAACCTGGTGATTATTATTCGAATACTACATTACTATGAGCTGAATTCATAGATAATTGACAACTACATATTCATAGATAAAATCTTCACAAGTACAATGCTTATAATTCCTTAACATTACTGCTCATAGACACTTAACTTCAATATTTATAGAAGTATACACAATTGCTCATGATGTACAACATGTATGCTCATAGCCTAAAACATGTATGTTCGTAACCTGAACATAAATGCTCATAAGCCACAACCTACTTGCTCCTAGCAAGGTCATGTCATTGTTCTGCAATTGAATCAAACATGTCATTGTTGTAGACAGTAGCAACAATGATTACAATATGAATTTGCTCCTAGCAAGTCAACTTACTTTTCGTATAGGTTTCAAGTACAACAATACAGGTTTTGGTTGGACACGAACTCCATGAACGTGGTTGGCGTAAAAAAAGCATACCACAAAATCTCTCACACAAAAACGCATAAACCCTAAAAAACACAAAATTATACAACAAAATCTCACACAAAACATATAAACCCTAAAAATACCGGTACAGAACAAAAATGAAAGAGAAAATCGTCAACAAAAACTTACATTCAAGGAGAATATAGAGAAATCTTAGTGAATCGCCGCAGAGATACAGTGAATGTAGAAGTTGAATCGTCGTCAATCGCTTCCTCCAATCGCACAGTGAATCGCCGCAGAGTGAGAGAGTGAAAGGACAAACAGAGGGAAGAGGAAGAGTTGCAGTAGCAGTAGAGAGAGAAAGTAGAGAGGGAGTGAAATTTGGAAATTGAATTAGATAGTGAAAGGGCATGCACAATCACGACTCTCTTCTCCCAGAATCGGGCCTGCACAGTCAGTAAAATTCGAAATGGGCCTCACTAGTATGATTCACCAAAGCCTCTCATCTGGTATTGAAAGTGGGCCTCGGTAGTTAAATGGGCCTGAACAATGCTCCCCACTCCCAAGCTCATAATCGTTTTTTAGGCAGCGCGGTGTATAGTATTCAAGTATGCAACATCTCATGGTGTATTCATGTTAGGCAGCGTTCAAACCCTGACATAGGCAGATACATTAGACTGATACACCCAGACCACCAGGGGTAGCGTCGATCGTTGTCACTCTTTTTCATTTTTCGATATTCACCCCAACTCATACGTCTTCCTCGGAATCTCTTGGCTAATCCCATTGTGTGCCTTACAACTAACAGTTCTACACTCTATCTCCTCATTCTGTTCCCCTTTCTCCTTCAATCCGTTCTTCCATTGTCATTCCAACTTTCCATCCAATTCTCTCATTTTGGGGTCCTGGGAAACACAAGAAAATGAAGTGGAACACTTTGAAACCCTTTAAGAAGTTGGTAGCTTCTGGAGGAGGATCCACTACCGGTAAATTCCCTCCCTTCTTAAATTCCTAATTTCCAATTATTGATCGTAGTTGTATTCTATATGTTTTTGGCCTCATTTACGATATTACTGATGTATTGATATAGTTTAGCTATTTTTGTTGCAAGTTTGGCTACTCATATACTTCTGCTGTTGGCTATTTGTTAATGGTCATGTATTAGGATATGTATACATTTATGAATGTATTTTGTTGATCACCCATCCTTGTCCATATAGGTCGTAATTCTGCTGGTCGTATAACAAACAATCTACCACCGTGGAGGCGGGGCAAAGAGATTGCAGCGAAAAATCGATCTGAAGAGGAGTACATCCTCCATGGGTATAGTGGAGCGTATATAATATGACCCAAATCGCTCTTCGAGAGTTGCTTTAGTGCGATGGATTGAGGGGGTGGACCCCAGAAATCGAAGAGAATCTGACAAGGGCTTCATTCTTCCTCCTCCCACAAAGATTAATGAGCCTACGAGGAACGTTGTTCTTG
This sequence comes from Portulaca oleracea, assembly GCA_029582165.1. NCBI lineage: Eukaryota > Viridiplantae > Streptophyta > Magnoliopsida > Caryophyllales > Portulacaceae > Portulaca > Portulaca oleracea. The sequence continues at coordinate 16,855,247 of CM055868.1, forward strand.
GTCAATTCCCATTGGCTTGCTTGGCTTCGGGGCTTCTGATGGGTAACACAGTGGGTAGCATTAAGGAAAACAAAATAACTAGTGCGAAGGATGTGTTTGTATCTGCTTTTTCCTCACAGAAGCTCAAGGAAGAATCGTTGCGTAACTTCCCCAGGTTTGCTGTAGCCGGGTCAATGCCTTCTGTGTTTGCTCCCTAGGAAAGAAAGTTGGCCCCCGAAGAGGACGAAACGTATTCGCTCTCTGATGTTCGAAGGTGGAAGAGTGACAGTGTGTTTTGGGAGCACAAGCTTAAGCGTACTGCAGCCGTTTCTTGGACAAGTTTTGTGCGTGACGACCCTGTAGGCCTTGCTGCTCATAGTAATGAAATCAAGCAATTGAGCAGATTGTCGAAGAAGGGAGTGAACGAGGATCGTGCACCAGTCACTTATATAATATCCAGTGGTGAGCTTGAACCAGGGAAGGTCGTCATCAACTGCGATTGGTCCAAAGTTCCTGCCCGCATGTTTTAAATAATGGTAGGTGAATCTTTGGTTTGATTTTGAGTGGCACTCATTTTGCAGTGGTTAGTTCCTTGTTGATAGTTGTTCACATGCTAATGAATCCATTTTGCTCCAGTTTGTTGCTTTTTATAGCATTTTCCCATACGGCAATTGTTGCCATTAGTTTGCAATGTTTGGGGGGGGGGGGGGGGTTAAAGCCTCTTTGCAACATCAGTAACTATTGTTGCTATTATGTTTACATGTTTCTTGGAAAGCTCATTTCATTCGTTATATTCTCTAAACTGAAAAACTAATTTTAAGGATTGTTTGCTTATAATCTTGTTAGTGGTGAAAACAATGATAAACACTTCAGACCTAAGCCCTAAATAGTTTAGAAGCATATTATCAGAGTAGTTAGTTTGTACATATAGTTGACTGGGGAACGGAAATGCTCAATTTTCACAACAAAATGGTGTTCCAACTCCTGATGCCCTATCCAAGCACACAGATGAGATTTGAATCAAGGTGTTGGTGCAGTCAGTTATCTTTTTTCACTGCTATCTTATGTCAAACATACAAGTGATGTTATAATGTCCACTAGCTTTTCAGGATAACTGATACACATTCAGAGCACACCCTACAAGAATTGTGACTTTTATCAACAGGGCCATATCTGTTGGTAAAAGTGACTTTTTTGTTGGTAATAGCTTTTACCAACAGATAAATATCTGTCACAAAACTGTTGGTAAAGGTAATACCAACAGATATGTGCATTTGTTGGTATTGTTTAGTAACACCATCAGATCAAATCTGTTGGTATTGCATATTGCTTTACCAACAGATATTCAACTGATGGTAATCAGACTTTTACCAACAAAATAAATTGTTGGTGTTACAATTTTGGCACCAAAGTTATCACTTGTACCAACAGATTGTTTATGTTGGTAGTACTGTTTTGGCGCCAAAACTTATTATAATTCTCTTATATCTGCTGGTAATAGTATTATGCACATGTACACATCTGTTGGTAATAATTATATATCCAAACCGTGTATCTATCAATAGTTACATTTTTGCCATTCGCAACCACCTGCTAATTGTAAATGTCTCTTTCAATATATCCCTGTATTAACAAATATTTGTACATATATAAAGATTTGTTCCACCTAAAAAGAAGAACAAACCTAAAAACAATAGTCACTTAAAAACATCACATATCATAGAGTAACAAATACATTGTCGTAAACACATAGCTAGAATGTATGATTTGAATTTGTTAAAGAAAACTTGCTAATAACTTGTTTGTAACTAGTACATATATAACTAAAAACACAAGTCTAACCGTAATTTGTCCTTATATATAAAACTCAAACGATATCATTCTCTTGTTCATCATCATTTCGGCCATCAATATCTTCAACTTCATGTTCATTTTCACTTTCAGCATCATCATCCTCAAGCAAATCAAGAAGGTCATCCGACAATGCCTACAATAAAATTTATGACAAAAATAAGTTAATGCAACTAATTCAAAATTAAAAAAAAAAAGGAGAATCAACCTAAGGAACATATGCAATTTCTCCTCTATTATTTGACAACAATATAAGAACATGATAGATTTCCAATAACATAAATGATACAAGTTATATGCTTGGCATATGCCACCCAACAACTTATATAAAACAAAAGACAAGCACAATTCACCAAGGTTAAAACATAGGAATATTGATAGTACGTACCCCGCGTTCTATAATTACTTTCAACAAGTCAGTGACTTTTCCAAGTTTCTTCTCCAAACAGTTAACTTTTTGTTGGCTCTCCTTTTGCTCTTCCTCAATTTTCTTCCTTTTAGCTCGTTCTTCCTCTAAGGCACACCTCTTGGAGTTGGAGCGAGGAAGCTTCCTTCCCATTCCATAAGTCTTAGCATAGCCATTCTTATCTTCTCCAACAACTTTTTCAAAAATTTTATCACGAGCGGCCGTGTCCAATGAACCTTCTTCTGCGGTAGCTAGTTCATTCTCCAATGAGAGCTGCAAAATTAAGAATATGACAAGATGATGCATAATTAAAGAGGTAACATAGAAAAAATTTCAATGAAAAATAATAATGTTTAATTGATTCGTTAACCTTTGTTGCAGCTGAAGTATCGTCTAACTTTGAACCCTTCTTAGGAACATGGGTCAGGAACCATGCTCCAAGCTTATCCAACTCATTACCTTTTTCCTAAGTATAAAATATAATACGAAGTTAGATAAATAAAGCACAATGGATATAACATTAACAAAGTATCATGATACTATCAACAAATGACTATAGTACCTCCTCTTCAGCACGCAAACGAGCAAAGCTCTTCGTCCCAGCATAATGGGCCATCTTTAGTTTCCCATAATTCGTAATGCCTGCTTTAGTTCTTTCCTAATTATTTTTAAAATTATAATGAATTAGTTTTCTTTGAATAAGTGATTCAGAACTAGTTAGACTTCTAATAACTATTACATAATTATCAAATGTTATCATAAATGACATAAATTTACCTTTCCTTTTTCAGATTCCCAGAACTCCACTAACTTAACCCATGTCTCCTTAGGTATGTGATCGGGCTTCTTTGATATTGCTTCATCATGTGTTCTTCCATCAAAACAAGCAACTTTTAACTCTGATTTGTAACCTCTCCAACAAGCATTCATTTTCTCTAGAGCCCAATTGTATGGCTCCTTTCCTTCGGGAAAGTAATATGAACGCTGTAGAGGCACCTCAGTTTTTTTAGTTTTTTTTTAAAGCAAAGCACTTGAACTCTAACAAGTATTAAATCATGTTTTATTAATCATCAACCATATGCATACCTTCACTTCTTGCCATATGGCCTCCTTTGCCACTCGCGGTATCTTCCTCCAATCTTCACATTCAAGTGGTAATTTTCAAGGTCTCGTGCAAGGCAACCAATCAAAGAGGACATTTTCCTAGCCGAGTCGCTAATAGGTTGTTGATGCTCATTAACTTCAACTTTTACCGGGTCTTTTAAGACCTTCGTCTTCTTATAACCGCGACCCTTCTCATTCTTTTCTTTGGTTGCTCGTATTCGCCTTCTACTTGTCATATTGTAACCAGTTTGAGAAGTATGAACTTCAGTTGACGGAGTATCATGATCGCCATTATCTCCATCTACCAGAACAAAATAATAGAAAAAAAAGAAATAGGTCATCCAAATAACAAGAGAAAAAAGCTTAAAAATGATTTTTCTATTGGATTCTTTTGTCCTATTAAAACTAGAGTAGATAAATTTGAATACAGATTGACTAAACTATTCAAAGTTTCCATCTCACTAATAGTACTCATAGATCCATCTCCACTAAATAATAGTACTCATAAGTCCACCAGGTTGATTTCCTCATTAAAATTTTCAGAATAGTTTGTCATGTATATAGGAATAGAGTATACCTATTGAACGCCTTGTAGTAGAATCTCCAGAGCTTATTGGATGACCTTGCCATGATAGAGCATAACAAAAAAAAAATTAAAAAATGGAAAAGAATTGGCTATTCAAATAGCCCATGAAAAGAGAAAAAGGCTTAAACATGAACTGTAATATAATTCATGATAAATGGCATGAGTATAAAATGAACCTAGTTGGGATGATAGCAAGACAATTAGTAACTCTAAATAAGTGAAAAATGACAGAAAATAATATATCTATTGAACGTCTTGTTATAGAATCTCCAGTGGGTTCTTTTTGGTGCACATTGTTCCCCTTTCTGCACTCGCACTACCATTTGACCTCATTGTTGGATGACCTTGCCATAACATTTGGAAGTGATTTCGCACTCTTAGAAGATTTTCTTACTTGAATGAACTTGCCATAAAAGAGAAAAAGACTTACTTGAATGAACTTGAAGATTTTCTTCAGAACCTGAATCACTGACATTTGGAAGTGATTTCGCACTCTTAGAAGCATCATGTTTTTTAGCATCCAACTTATGCTTCATGTCTTCCAGTAAGTAGTCCATAAAAACAACCCAAAAAGAAGAGTTTTTGAAATAATAATTGGCAGGGAAAAAAAACCTGAGTTTGAAGCTAAAGTAGCTTAAACTTACTGTTAACAACATTTGTGCGATTTGTTTGAGAGGTTGGCTTCTCGGAGAATAAAGAACGACGAGTTGAGGTTGTCTGAGGTGCATCCGCATCTGTCCAACTCGTGGCAACTTGACTCTGCCTGTTGGAAGTCAGTTTTCTACCCACTGACTGCAAAAGTTGATTTGTTGATATAATCTTTCTCTTCCTGATAGTATTTTCTGTAGATGCCATAATCTAATGCATGCAAATTCAATTAGTTTTGTCTAATAGTCTAATAAACAATGATAAGCAAAGTAACTTTTGCTAGGAAAACAAATTGATCACAACTAAAATATAGTGTTTCACAAAAACAAGGTAAAACTAAGGTACAAATTATTTTCTCAAAAGTCACTCAGCATAGTCATTTCAGAAAATTGAAATAAGTAAATGTTCATCTTCATTTAACAACTACAAACGAGATTGAAAACATTGCTAATCAGAACCATAGTCATATAAGGTATCGTCTTCTTCATCACTTTCACATGTAATGTAGTCAAACTCCATATCAACATCATCATTCTCTTGAATCACATCAATGAACGGTTCATCTAGTGTTAGTCCCTCAATATCCTCTCTAGCATAATTCATTTCATCTTCACGGAGCACATTGCAATCAACTCCTTGAATGAGATCCACTTCCGGTATGGCATCTGCTTCCATTTCATAAAAATCTCTTGGCTTAGTAGCAATTGCTACATGCCAATTTTTCTCCTTCGGCTCACGCACATAAAAGACTTGAATAGCTTGAGATGCAAGAATAAATGGTTCGTTTGTTATCCAACGTGATTTAAGGTTAACTTGAGTGAATTTGTATTCATCTTTTTTGACCCCTTTAATTGGATCCACCCAATCACATCGAAACAAGACGAGCTTTCTTCCTCGAGGATAACTCAACTCAATTATCTCAGTCAATACACCATAACAAGCTAATTCTCCCTCTTCAGTGATTGAGTTGACCATAACACCAGAATTTTGGTTGATACCCTTGTCGACTTCCTTTACACGCCAGTTGTACCCATTACAACTGATCTTAGTCATGGTCTTTATACACATGTCTGGAAATCTACTTAAGTATTTCAAGTCAACAGCTATCTTATCATCAGATGGAAGATGCCTAGAAACCTGAAAAATTAGGATTATATGTTAAATAGGTTGTATATAACTAGTTCACGAATTATGTAACCACATTTCTTAACACTTACATTGTGGGAAAACCAATTCGGAAACCTCGTTTTATGAATCTCAATTAGGGATTCATCTTCAGATTGAAACTCACTACTAACCAACTCATAATGCTCTTTGAAATAGTACACAACAGAAGAATAAGAAACGAGAGATATGCTTGAAAAATTTTGAACGACACTTGGATACTCAAACTTACTGTGCATAAGCTTCAACTTCATCGCAATTAGACAACACGTAATTGTGTGCTTGATCAATTACGGTATAATCAGGTTGCTTGTCTTTCAATGCAGATAATGGGCGGTAACTTAAGGAGAATACTGATAGTCCATTGTAGGTGTAACCACCATCTTCATGCTTCCTTGAGCATCTATTCTCCCTTGTCTCAACCCCATGTAAATACCTTGCACAGTATGTTAGACATTCTTAGGCAATATATCTTTCAGCAATTGAAGACTCGGGGCGACTTTTATTTCCGACCCACCCTTTAAACCACTTCAAATCCCTAAAACCATCATGTGTTACTATAGTTGGTCAAAAATATTTTTTTTGAAAGGAAATATAATCAGAAATATACCTTTCCACAGGTTACATCCAACGATACATAACTGGACCAGCAATTTTCGCTTCATATGGAAGATGCACCATTAGGTGCACCATTATATCAAAGAAAGAAGGTGGGAAAATGGCCTCTAAACGACATAGTAACAAATAAGCACGATCTTGCAAGTTCTCAAAATCTTGAGTTGTTGCAACCTTAGAACAAAGGTCTTTGAAGAAGTTACTCAAATCAATGAGAACATCGCCCAAATTCTTATTTTTCATTTTTCTTGCAACTAGTGGTAGTAATTGTTGCATTATAATATGATGGTCATGACTTTTTAAGCCATAAATTTTACCATCCACAATGCGCCTCTTGATATTTGATGCATATCCATCTGGCACTTTCACAGATGCTAATATATTGATGAACTCCTCCTTCTCTTTCTTGCTTAGTGTATAGCATGCGGGAGGCACATATGTCTTACTACCATGGTCAACAGGGTGGAGATTTTGCCTTATGTTCATATCTTTCAAATCAGGGCGTGATTGCAAAGTATCTTTTGTCTTTCCATCAATGCCTAATAGTGTACCATGAACGCTCTCTGAAACATTCTTTTCCACATGCATAACATCTATGTTATGACGTACTCGAAGATCCTTCCAATATTCGAGTTGAAAAAAGATACTTTTTTTCTTCCAAGGCATTGTCTTATCTCCAATACTTCTTTTATTCTTCTGTAGAGTATCCGGGTTTTTACCAAATGTAACCTCAAGACCCTCCATTTGTTCTACCAAATCATCCCCAGAAAGTAACTCAGGAGGAGGTCTCATTTCAGTCTCTCCATTAAATGCCTTATTACTGTAACGAAATTTATGATCTGCTGGTAAGAAACGACGATGCCCTATGTAGCACATTTTTCTACTTCTTTTCAAGTAAAGGGAGCATGTATCAACATTGCAATGTGGACATGCATACCTCCCTTTAGTTTTCCAACCCGACAAATTTCCGTACGCAGGAAAATCGTTAATGGTGGTCAATAAAGCTCCTCATACAACACACAACTCATCTTTTGAAGCATCATACATTTCCACTCCTGTCTTCCATAACTCCTGTAGTTCATCAATCAATGGTTCTAGGTACACATCAATGTCATTACCTGGCCCCTTAGGTCCAGGTATAAGTAAGGAAAGCATCAAGTAAGACTGCTTCATGCATAGCCAGGGAGGCAGATTATATGCCATTAGAACGACAGGCCATATGCTATATTGGGTACCCATAATTCCAAACGGATTAAAACCATCACTCGCCAAGCAAAGCCTAACATTTCGAGGATCGCTTGCAAAAGTTGGGTACTTAGCATCAAAATCTTTCCAAGCATCAGAGTCTGCAGGATGTCTTAATTTTCCATCCTTTATACGCCCTTCCGCATGCCATCTCATTAAAGGTGCTGTCTTAGATGACATATAAAGCCTTTTAAGCCTAGGTATTAATGGAAAATGACGCAGAACTTTCACTGGAATTGGATTCCCAGAAGCTCGTCTCGTGATTGTGCCATCATCTTCCGTCTTATACCTTGAAGCATTACACTCTGGGCAGCTATCTAAATCAATCTTATCCTTCCAAAAAAGAATACAATCATTGGGACATGCATCGATCTTGTTATAATCAAGACCAAATTGCCTAATGATTCTACGAGTCTGATGAAAGGAGTTTGGCAACGTCGAATCTTTAGAAAGGGCTCTTTTGAAGAGTTTTAACAATGCATCAAACGCGCCATCACTCACCCCATACAAACATTTAAGGTGATACATCTCAACAACAAAAGATAATTTACTGAAACCTTCACAATCAGGATAGAGGGGTTGTCCTTCTTCTTGAACTAACTTAAAAAATTCCTTTGCCTCATCGTTGGGGCCCAATGAATTATTATTCGGTCTATGAGGTTCAAAAGCATCTCTTATCATCCCATCCATGTCATGTTCAAAGGATCCATGAACTTCATCAAAATATTCAGACTCAAACATATCCTCTTCAACATCATGGTCATCTTCAGTTGGTTCACCATGGAAAATCCAATAATATTTTTGGTAATCAGCATCCATCTCTTTCATTAAAAGGTGACCTCTAACAGTTTGCCTCGTATGATAAAAACGGTTTGCACAAATTGAACACGGACATGCAATCTTATCATCGACGGAAGAAGTAGCAAATGCATGATCAAGAAAGACATCTAAATACGCCTGATACTCATTGTCTATTCTCCTCCATTTCACCCAAGACTTATCTTTGAACACATCCATAGATACAAAAACCTACATATTTCAGTTTACAACTGTAGATTACTCTCAAATATAAAAATAAATAAAAACCACGCATAGGCGAAATAATTTCATGAAATACAAGAAGAACTAGAGCTAATGAAATTTCATAAATAAAAGCAAATTTCATTCGGCATCACATTTATAATATTCCCTGACCTTTTTATAACTAATATAATTTAGCACATTTTATGATGAAGTTGTTGTTATTATTATTTAGCATTATTATTATTATTATTATTATTATTATTATTATAGTTGTTGTTGTATGTATAGTTTGTGCATGTGTGTGTATATATATACATTACTGATCATATAAGCATAGATCTTTGGTGAACATGTAAGCAAAGTTGGATATCTAGCGGACATAGAGTATTATTTTCGTGGACATCATGTATAAAAGGTGGACATCAACATTTGATGTCCCCCAAGCAAAATCTTTATATTAATTTGTTTACTTGATGTCCACGAAAGAGTTATTTGTCTCCGATAAGCGAAACCTTTATAGTCTGTTGCGTATTTCATACCCACTAAAACAGTACTTGATGTCCGCCAGATATCCAACCATGCTCACCAAAGGACTATGCTCATATGATCAGTTTCCCGTGTGTGTGTCTGTGTGTGTGTATATATATATATATATATATATATATATAGGGAATGAATCCTGTAGGAAGAGAGTTTATATAGTGATGATAATTAAACTCAATGCATAAATCATGACCCAAGTCTAGCTTGATGGCACGGAGATAATGAATCATCTTGAAACTAATTAAGTTTGCTATATTGGCCTGCCTATACATATATAGCCCCGTATGTATTCATTTTCTCACTCAAGTATGATATGCAAAGTTTATAGTAATGAATAAATCAAAGAATTGAAGTAATTATGGTTTCCGTCTGCTGATTTACCTCTCTCAAAGCTAGCAATAATAGTGATCATCAGAGACAAGGTAACATGATATATATCAAACCATCTGTATTCTCTTTTCTTTTTCTATGTCTTAGATCATTCACTTACGTTGTCTGATAGATTCTGATGTTTTTTTTTTCTTTTTTGTGTTTGTTCTTGGATATGATAAATCTGTGATATTTTGTTTGTTTCTTGATGATCCATTCTTAGCCATTGCGAGATTTGATTGTCTCTGTTTTCCGATCTATCGTTTTTGGGGTTTTTTTTTTAAATTTTATTTCACCAGTTGATTGGATTTTGTAGAAAATGGTATTTAGAGGGGTTACACAGTTACACGAATATAATTTTCTAATGACTAATGAGGAACTTGTCATATCGAATTCAAGGTGGCAACTTGAGACTTGGGTCATGGTTTATGCATTGAGTTTAATTATCATCACTATAAATCTGTTCAAATAAGACACATGGAGTATTCACTCAGTCACACACCATAATCCCCATCTGAATCTATATTAACATCCTGAAGCTAAACCACGGGATCACAGAGACACTGAGCCATCAGCATGTGGTGCTGCCTACAGCTCTAAGACAGTAAAAAGACAGCTAATCCCTAAGCATAAATTAAAAGTCCACATTATCAACTACAAGTATCCCAGATGATAAACCAAGAACAGTTATCGCCACCAGTGAATTTGCCACAGAAACTGGATATAGGAAGGCTAAGACAGACGAAATCTTATATTCTTATGTTCTAGCAAAAAAGCAAACAAGCCACTTTGAAAGATCCCCGAACAGAAACAGCAGAAGCTAATAACATGCAAAATTTGCTTCATCCACATCAATATCCATACATCAAGAGACCTGAATGAGGATTGGGTGTATGCAACAGCAGCCTTACCCCTGAATTGCAGAAAATTAAGCATGGGATTGATGTTTAGTGTTGGACAGTATTACAACAAGATACAATGGACGCCCACAAACTGCTCTACATTTCATAACATCAGGCCTTATCTCAATGGGAGGAAGATCACATCTGGCTTGTGTAGACGGATTTTGAATGCTTAGAGTTTCAGACAATTAATATAGCACAACAAGCTGGAAATGTCAAAACAAAGAACTTGGATTGACTGCCTAGTACAAACTCTGCCCAAAATTACAGTCCAGAAGAAGCTAAACATTCAGGGATCTCAACACAATAATACAAGCATGCCTAGTACAATTATTCAGCAACAATTTCACTTCAGAATTGAAAACCCTAATAGCCATAACCTGCACTGTCTTTATAGAATAACCAAAAATTATTGCTTAACAAGTTCATCCATCCAAGTATATCATAACTAATCTATCACTATATTTGACAATCCTCAGAACAATCGATCTCGATCTTCTCCAAGATCGATCGACTTGGGAACATATATTTCTTTCTACCTCACTATATTTGTTAAGTTTGTGTTTTTGCAATTTTTTAGTGAATTGGCACCCAAGTGTTAAAAACTTTTACCAACAATTTTTTATCTGTTGGTAAAATCACTATTATACCAACATAAAATTTAATTGTTCGTACTATGAATTTAATACCAACAGTTCAATTTGTATCTGTTGGTATAAAATTTTTTTACCAACGGATAAAATAATTGTTGGTAAATTATTAATAATACCAACAGATATTTAATCTGTTGGTAAATAAGAACTTTTACCAACAGATAATTTATCTGTCACTAGAAATCTGTTGGTAAAAGTCACTTTTTTTGTAGTGACATAAAAGTGTGCATGGTATATCTTTCAAAGCGGCCACATTAGTTCCTATTAATTCCACACCATCTGAAACTTTCTGGATAAAAACAAGCAAATATTTACAACAATTCTCGAAATAAATAAGTGATTCAAGAGATCCTAATCTAAAAACATGGCAACTCAAGAGATTGGCCAGCTTTATGCTTGAGCTCTTTGACTGCAGCCTAGTGCATGCATGTTTGATTGTGTTTCTGATCTTCATTTTGGTTTGTCTTTTCCATTGGTTTCATGTGCATTCTTTAAGGATCAAGCAATCGTTTACCTTGTTGCCTGATACACTCCATTTTATTGTGTTTTGCAGTTAGGTGACCTTCCAAGGGGAAAAAGTAGTCTGACCAGTGGACTTCTGAAAATGCCTCTTTTTTCTAATGTATTTGGTTATGAGAGGTCCAACAAGTAACCTAGAGAAACAAAAGCTTGGTTTTGTTGAGAGCATTTCATTCTCGGTTTGGTTGTCTACATTTATCGCTTTATTTGTGGCCCTAGATTCCAGAGGCATGGTGGATACACCTTAGAGTTATTGATGATCATGGCATAGACTCCAAGTATCGTATTCAGATTTTAAACCATTAGTGAATGTAAAATTAACATCTCGAATAATTGACATAGCTGAGTCCGGTGTGAGCCAGTGACCAAGAACAAGGTGGGAAAGGAAACCAGTTGGTTGCTGACATTGGTGTATTTTACCTTTTGCAGCAGCTAAATTTTGTACAGTTTTCTTTTCCCTACTCTGAATTCATGTCTGGCAAGATCGCAGTTTCATAGCAGCTACTTCGGATGGAAAAGGGTATGAACCGTATGATGCTGAGTTCATCTATTGTTTATTAAAGGATTTAAACACAGGGAACTTTATTTTAATTTATAAATGCAAAGTATTTTTTATCTTTATTACTTGGACTTTTTGATCACTACTCTTATTGTATGAGTTTATTTAAAGTGACTTCTTTTATGAATGTCAATAACAATTTCTGTGAACGTTTTAATGTACCATCTTTCATGAATATTGGCATTTATATTAGAACATATGAAGGTTTATGTACAGTTAAAATAGTCCCAAAAATGGACCGTTTTTTTACAAATTAAATTAAAAACACAAACACAACTGATGTGTACTTAATTTTGTGGGTTTTAATTTGATAATGGTACATAATGTAGTTTAGGAAACTTTTGGCCGAAATGGTCATCCTAGAAAAGGTCATTTTTAATAGGTTGTTCCTTTTAATCTATTGAAAACTTGAAAGATGGTAAAAGTGAAAATTGACTTTCTCAGAAATAAATCATTGAATTAAGAAAGTAACTAACAAACATATATAAATAAAAATAAACAAATAATATCTCTAAGAAAAAATTCACAATATCAACACACCTCACAAGTAAAGTAGAAGAAAAAAAAAGCACAAACGACAAGAAAAATAAAAAACAACTCCTAACAAGATTTGAACTTCGAACCTCAAGCAAATTAAGACAAAAAGCTAGCAGCCTTCACTACATCAACAATCCGTGTAGGGCACTAACAATGAAACAATTTTGTACTATAATTTATATGTTAGTTTGATAGACCATAGGGGTTGCCACAGACCCCTTATAGCCTCTTAATTCATTTTCTTGTTGTGGTCCCTCGACCATGAAAAAGAAAATTCCCTAATATTAAAAAAGAAACATCATTGAAGATATGGTTCAAATCTACGAATCTTTTCTTTCTTTTTTTTTGGGTGGGGGGGAGGGGAGGGAGGGGAAGACTCATCTGATAAGGTAGAAATCATGTTGCAAATTCAAGACTAATGGAGGACTATTCATTCGAAACAATACTCCATTAGGGCTCTCTTAAAAGAGACTAACAAGTGGTTGACATAGGATCGTTGGAATTGGCATAAGGTGCCTAGGTTTTTATTCAGGAGTTGGCTTCTGGCACAAGGTAGACTTAACATATTGGATAGAATAAAGAAGCATGGATTATTGGTTGCAAACTGTGATGTAGGGAATGTGTTAAGAGCTATTAAGTTGGGTTGCTATAGGTTGTTAGGAGTTGGTTAGCTGAGCTAGCAAGTTGGTTTACTTGTAAAGGGTGGAAAATCTTTTATATAAATACATACATGTATATGTACTGTGTCATTTAAGAAAATATAATAAAAACATCAAACCCACCCATTCTCTTATATATTCTCCGTCTTAGTTTGGTTCTTAGTGTAAGCTACTTGAGAGGATTGTCAACGAAATTACCCCTTTCCTCGAGCTACACTACATCATTGGCATCAGAGTCGTCGATCACACTGGGAATTGTCACAAGGAGCAAATCAACAACGATGGCTTCCGTCAAAGAAATGATGAAAAATATGATTGATCAATAGAAGGAGATGCTGAATCGTTTATCAGAACGACAACAATTGCTAGGCATCTGTCTTCATGATTGGATGTGATTGAGAAAGGTAACCCTAAAATCGAATTTCCTATTTTTGATGGGTCAAATGCAAGGATTTGGATTAAGAAATGCTCTGAGTATTTCTCGTTGGTAAGATTGTGGATGATCATAAAGTCGAATTATCATCCAAGTATATCATTGGTAAGGCTGAAACATGGTTTGGGAGTTATTGCTCATTTCGGACTTCAAAGGCATATAATATGGGAAGATTTTATTGTTGATGTTTGTTGTAAATTCAGTGATGATGTCGGTTCTAAAAATATTGAAGAATTGAATGAGTTCGATGCATCAAGAATTCCCAACCATAACTGGGCAGAAACTGAGCGTCGAGATATTAGTAAACACAAACAGTAAGAAATCCTGGAAGTGCAGGAAACCACACTTGATTTCATTACCAACACCCCTCAACGATGTTTGGATGGGCCTCAAAGTTTCACTGCATCGGTTGTGCCATGACGCTGGTTTCCAGATTGTATTGAGAACCCATAGGATTGCGAAACTTTCAAGCAAAATGAGAATCTACAAACTGCCCATAACTTGTTCGACAAAATGCCTAAGTGGACTCAACCCATTGATTTCCATCAATTTGTTCATGACAAACCCAATTATGAGGTTATATCACTTCACACCCAACCATTGGAAGAGATCTCTTCCATGGTTCTCAACAAGGTGAAGGAATTTATGAGACCTTTTTTGCTCAACTATGGAGAATACAATGGTTGATGCTCCATCTTACATGAAAACCCCCAACATCAAGTTACACAGAATACTTGTGTCATTATTGGCTTGAATGTTTTGCATATCATCAATGAGCCACTTGTAGTGGTTGTTCCCTATGGTTTTAACAAGAAGGCCAACAACACTAATGAGGATAATGTCCTCTTTTTTTATCCTAGTTGTAGCACTCTTGACGTCTCCTTGCAACAACAAATGTATATAAAGCCAAGGGAGAGACGTTTAAGGGATACTAAGATAGATAAGAGCTATGTCAACGGGGTAGTCATTATTGGAGACTCCATCATCACCATCTTTGATCCAAGAGGAGCCATATGGTGAGGTTGGACAAGGCAACTGCAGACTATGAGCTTTGAGGGAAAAACTTGTCTCGAGGAATGAGTAAATTACATTTACCCTACCTGACATTTGTGGTAGTAATTTTTACACACCCAACATTTGTGAAATAATTTCAATTACCTGACATTAAGTGTTCATATATTTAAACCTCCTAAGATATTTTATATTTGATTTTTGTTGGATTTTCCGACAAACATTAAAAGTAGATATATGAATTGACTTCTTTTACCCTTGATATTAGTTCATTTTCATTTTTCATTTTCATCATAAGATATTTCTTCCATTATATTTGATTTTTTATCCTTGATATTTTATAAGATATTTTATAATTGGGTTTTCATTTTTAGAATGGGAAGGGATTGGGTTTTCGAAGAAATAAAGTAGAGAAAAGGTTGGAGTTTAAATGCCATATGAATTAATATTAAGGATAAAAACGTCAATTCATGTTTAATTGAAAGTCTTATAAATTAATATCAAGGGTAAAAAAGTCAATTCATATTTATATATTTAATGTTCATCAGAAAATCCAGCAAAAATTAATTATAAAATATCTTGGGAGGTTTAAATATATGAACATTTAATGTCAGGTGAAGTAAAAATTATTTCACAAATGTCGGGTATATAAAAATTATTATCACAAATGTCAGGTAAGGTAAATGTAATTTACTCGAGGAGGAATGATGTAGAGAATCTGTTAAGAGCTATTACGTTGGGTTGTTATAGATTGTTAGGAGTTTGTTAGCTGAGCTAGCAAGTTGATTTACTTGAAAAGGGTGGAAAATCTTCTATATAAATGCATACATGTATGTACTGTGTCATTCATTCAAGAAAATATAATACAAAACATCAAACCCATCCATTCTCTTCTATATTCTCTGTCTTAGTTTGGTTCTTAGTGTAAGCTACTCGAGAAGATTCTCCACAAAATTACACCTCTCCTCAAGCTACACTGCATCAAACTGCTACATACTTGGTCAAAATCAGGACGAAAGTAATTATCACCAATTCTTTCAGTGCAACTACAACCTGTAAGTGTTGAGAAAGGTGCTAAACTCATTCCCGTTCGTGAGTATTGACTACTTAATGTGGAGGTTATGTGACTTTCAGATTCAGTAGTTTGTTAGCCATGTCCACAAGAATTATCCGATGATCACATCAGTTGTTTATTATGTGTGGCTTGCAAGAAATGAGAGTATTTTCCAAAATAATAAGCTTGCGAATGAAATTGTCCACAAGTGTCAGCTAGACATACACCTAAGCCTTGGTGACTAAACTTTGTTTTCAACTCATTGGCTTTTGCTCGTATGTGATAGATATCTTTTTATCAATTTTAATTATTTGTGGGTCAGATCTTAGTGTGATGCCCCTATGATGTGCCTAAAGTAGTCTTGTAAGCAAAATATTTGGTAATGGAATGTTTGGCCAATCTTTCCATATGTGTGTGTGTGTATGCGTATGCGCGCGCGCGCGCGTGTTTGTGTGTGTGTCAAGCCCCCAATCTTGATCTTTTTGGGACCTTGAGCAACATAATAAACCAATTTGTAGATTGTAGCCCTTTTAACTGTCCGCCTCTTTTTTTGATAAAGTGACATATGGATTCTCTCTTTCTTTTTTTTTGTTTAAATAACATGTTGGACCTTTTGATACTACTATCAATAGTTTCGATTGGGCCCTTAAACTGAGACAATATTTTCTAAGTAGTGGGCCATGGGTGATCGTCCCTCGGACCTACCCCCAGTATCTGTCCTTGTGTGTGTGTGTGTGTGTGTGTGTGTGTGTGTGTGTCTAGCTAGATAAAGTGTGTGGTCTCTCGATATTCTCTTCATTATATTGACAAGAGTTGCATGGTCCATATTATCTTCAAAGTTCAGAATATTCCTAGCTCTCTAGATGTTGTATTTTACCTTTCTCAAATAGGCTTCCTTTTGTTCAAAATTCAAAATGTACTCAAATAGTAGCCTAGTTCCTTCTATTATCTCCCTCCTTTTGAAGTATTCAATGTCATTGAAAAAGTGTGGGTATTAAAATCAAATGCGTTAACATTCCTATTTTTTAGAATAAGAGTTGGGGTTCACCACCTCCACCTCCACCTCCACCTCCACCTCCACATCACCAATTACTCTTACTTTTGGAACTTTATTTCATTTTTCTTATAACAATAAAAACTTATTTCTTCTTTTTCACTTTAAAATATTTATTAGTGAAGCTCATTTTATCTTAATTATACAAATCACTGCCAAGTGCCAACAAGTGCTCATCTTGTAATGCCACGTATCATTATTTAATTATGAAAAAATACATTAAATTGTGCTTGCATGTAGGATTGATGCGATATTCGTGAAATATTTGGCCTTCTATTTTGTGCCTTATTGGAAAGGAACTTCAATCTTTTGCACAAACTCTCATGCAACCATTCCTCCCTTGCACTTGCTCTAAGTGAAAGTTGCACGCCAATATTGATGGAGAATATTGCAACTTCTCTTTTCATAATTGAGATCGATAAGACACTCTCTATTTAATAGCTTCAATAACCAAGCCCTTTGTCCATTTGATTTTGTTAAAAAAACCACAAAATTTTTGCGGCTCCAAACTAGCAACAAAATTGTAAACTAAGATGCATTCCGAATCTTTTCCCTCACCTTGTTTTTGAAATTGATTTACATCCAAGCTTCATATGTATGCTTCAATGTTGTTGTTTGTGCCAAGTTATAATCAAGGTTATGCATTATCTCAATCTCGTGAGCAATTTGACATCCATCATAATTTGGTCAATTTTACTCGCTGCATTTACTTTAAGGTAGGTAAAAGGATGGTTTGTGGGTATATCTTGTACTTGTATATATGCCAAATCAATCATTCCCATAGAGACTTGCTTCTTTCTTATTGTATTGACACCTCATTGAAATCTCCTATCGCGATTGATAAGTTCTAATCACTACTGCCTTATTTCATCGTACGAATGCCTTTTTCCATCCAAACTTTACGATGCACATATCAAGCATATAACATAGTCAAACTCATCAGTCTCTAATCTACCTTCTATGTGAATACATCTTTTCCCCTTGTATTTATTGGGACAATGAAAATCATAACAGGACCAAAGAATATTGATCCATCCTAATCGACATTTCGTCGGGAAATCTCTAAAGTACACTCTTTCTCAATCCCGACATTGTCTAACATCCCAATGATAAAATGAGGAGTGTTTTGCTTCCACTAATCTATAATACATATGGTTTCTTTCCTACTAACTCTATTCCCTTCACATTCCATGTGGCAACTTAATAAACCGATTTTATAGTGGTTTCTAACCTTCTATTCATGGCTAGATTTCACCTTTTAAGCTCCTTTTCCCTAACTTATAGGTTTGAATTGCTTACTTTCTTCATTTACAACTAAAGTGTGTGAATTTCCTTTCATTTAGGTGTTCTCACAATGAATGATTGGTGCTTTCATAATCATAAGGAAGAGTGTAGGGAGCAATGAAAGGTTAAAGAATAAAAAAATCAAGAGAAGGGAAGCTAGCACAAGCCCTAGCACAAGTTGTACCGTAGAAAAGATAGAAAAAGAGCTTGCAACGACCTATGTCAGCTCTAACGTGGGCCGTTCCAAGGCCTAAGAGGTCAAGCATGAGGTGTCAAAAGTTAGCATTAGCTGTGCAAAGGAACCAGAGCTTCAAAAGTGGTCGAGGGGATGCACGGTTGACAAGACATACAATGTTTAAGTAAGCATAAGAAGTGCCAAATTCATCACTAATCGTACGTGTTGCCTTCTAAAGATCAAGTCTACAACATATGTTGATCAGTGCGACCTGTGCCAAATTCGACATAGTCCATGCTTATCGACAATTTTCAGATTTTGAGCCCTTTTCTCCTAAGTTTAGACGGTTGTTTAGTATCTTGTCTCTTATCAAAAGTTTAGCATAGTTTTTCTCTCAAACTTTCAGAACTCCTCCATTATTAATTATTAATGGTTTCAAGTTTATTAATTGCAATCTAATTCAAGTACGAGGTTTTGTCATTTTTCCCTTCTTTTCTTATTTGTTTATTAATTTATTCTTGTTTTAGGTTTTATTCTTCTCACTTTGATGTCAATTGCCATGAATTGTGTGCTTAAATCTCTAACTATTGGGGATTTGCTACTAATATGCTAGTTTAACTATGATCAGTGCTTTGTTTGCTACTTTCGCTTTTGTTTGAGTGAATTTCGACTTGTCGTGATTGAATTGATGTGAGGCTCGAGAGATTCTCATCTTTATTTTTGTGGAGAATTAGGTAGACTTTGAGAGAATAGGCTTAACTCTAGCGCGAATTGATAGATAATTGTAACTTGAATAAGAAATTAATTTAGGTTGTAATTAGGGCATAAATCACTTATCGTGTGATTCATTGTTTATTGTGTGAGAACAACAATTATTACAATTGAGTAAGCTTAATGATGTTCGAGCGAAGGATTAGGGAGTTTAAGTGCTCCAATTCCCTAATTAACTGCAATTGTGATCATTATAGAAGCATTAATCAAGTTTTCTAGCATGTTAGTAAAGTGAATCCTTGCCTAGAGCTCTTTTTATTTGCATCCTCTTCATGTTTTAATTTCATTGTTTTCAAGCAACCAAACTGTTTCTCTGCTGAAATGAAGAGGACATTGACCTTAAACTGATACGAGATCTAACTTCCTGAAATCGACAACGGTACTCTCCCTAGCAGTACAACACAATTTTCATTTTAGTAGAAACTTGTTTCCCTTCTCTTAGAGTTGCTCTTCTCCTTTTTCTTCTCTTTCTTACTACTTCTTCTCGAAAGTTTCTTTTCAAAATATTTTGCAGTTGACAGATGGTTCTTGACAATCATAAAACTCGTGCCATTACCAAAGTTCACTTTATTTAGCAATGACTCTCCTTGTTGATATTGAACTTGAAGTAGCTAGAGAGCTTTAAAACATTTATAACATTAACATATACATTAATGTAGGCTTTCTTTATTTAGCATATATAATATTATTCAAATTGTAAATGCATATGCAAAACAATGTGCCCATGAATAAATGTTAGTCAAATTCTAAAATTAATCAATTACTCTTGGGTAGGGGTAGGCAACAAGACTGGTCGGGTCGAGTCGTGATTGACCCATTGGCTACGTAGCGTTGCATTAGGTCAAAAGTCGGCCCAATATTGTTGTACTCAGAGCTTTTTAGGAAAAATAAGGGTCGACCCCATAGGCAACCCATTTTGACCCTAAAGTTAAAATGAAGAGTATTTGTGCCAAAAAAGTAGATATACTAATTTATTTATGTATATCAAAACAAGTTTTCCAAAGGAAAATCCAAATCTAAGAAAAAGGATTAGGGAGGTTTGATGTTTCTAAATCAAACTCTAAACCTATGAATAAATGTTATAGAAAATATTTACTTCCACCAAGATTCGAACCTTAGTTTAAAACGTAAAAATTAAGGGCATTTACCACTTAGCCACCACTTCACTTAAATTAACAAACTCATATCTATATGCTACAAATATTGATACACAATTAAAATAATATTCATTAGCTTTTTATAAAAAAAATATTCATTAGTTAGTCTTTCTTTCACCAAATTTACTATTATAATATATCAATCTCAATATATAAAAAAAACTCACTAACCTAAAATGTTAAGAGATATTAAAGTGTAAAACTCCCATTAAAAACATGTATTATTGTTCAATGTTTTCTTTGATAATTGTAAAATGAAAATAAAACTGCAATTAACATTGTGATAAAAATTTAAATTAATAATTACATAAGTGATATAGGAATCATATGAAATTAAAATGAACAAAAAATTACAAAGTGAAATTTGTCTCAATGTATAAGATAAAAGATTGTGAATTTGAGATCTTCATGGTCATTTACAACAAGTAAAATATTATTTCTTATTAGAAAAAATGATGAATAAATTACGAATATAATCATAATCAAATCCCTAAATTGTAAGTTCATACAAAAATAGACCCTAAGATTCATAATTTATTCTCCTACCTTAGTTATAAAAAACTAATAATACAAAAATAAATAAATAAATAAGTAATATGCAATTAAAATAATATTCATAAGTTTTGTATTAAAAAATATTCATTTCTCAGTCTTTATTCCACCAAATTTACAATTATAATGTATCAATCCCAATATAAAAATTAAATTAAAGTAAAATATAAGAGATATTAAAGAGTAAAACTCCAATAAAAATCTATATTATTGTTCTATGTTTTCTTTAATAACTGAATAAAGAAACAAAATACAAAATTACGATAAAAAATGTAAATTAATCTTTCTTTGTTGTAAAAAAAAATTAATGTAACTTTATTTTGATTGATGTTATCATTATTGATTTTTTTTTTGATTAGTAAGGGGCAAAAGCCCAATTTTGGTCCTCAAGAAAAGTGCCTTACAGCACATTGAATATATACATGTAGTGATATACCTTGTGTAGACCTGTCAATTCGGTCAGGCGAGCGGTTTCGGGTCGATCGTATATCGGGTTCGGGTAAATACGGGTCGGGTGTATTTCGGGTTCGGGAAAATACGGGCGGTGTATTCCAGTTTCGGGTCAACCCAACGGATTATGATTGCGACCTTTTTCCGTTTTTTCTTTTTCAAAAATGGTCTCTAAATACTACTTTTTGTACAATATACATAATAAAATATGATTATCTTCTAGTAACAATATATTATTGTAACTATTTTAACTTAAATGTGAGAAATAACAAATAAATAAGTTGCACTTATAGTTTAATAGTTAAAAATTTCAATGCAAAGTCACAAATTTTAATAAAGTTCAACTTAAAAAGTTAAATTTTTGGTCAAATGGTAGTCGGGTTTGTGAAATTTAATTCAGGTTGGGTGTCTTGGGTTTAGTTGAAAAAATCGTGTTGGCAGAAATTTACACGGGTTAGTCAGGTCAAAAACTTTCAGGTCTAACCTTGTGTATGCCAATCACACAACACCTACAAGGATGCCAACATTTAAAAGTAATGTCTATGCAGCAAAAAGGGTGGCCTACTTATTTGCCTTTTTAGTCTTTTGTTGCCATTACTTCCACCACCATTCTGTCTTTGCTTGCCCCATTTGCTGCATTCGCACTGTCTCATATGCAATCTGCCATTGCTTTTTTGAGTTGTTGTTTCCTCACTATCTCATATGCCATACACCCTTTTCCACTTGCCATCAGCCCTTCCTCGAGCTTTCCTCCTCTCTGTTTCTCATCTCTCCCACTGGTTTTTCCTTAAGCTCCCAACACTTTACCTCCTGTACACAAAACTTATAGCTATCATGCTGAAATTTGTGGCCAGCTACTGTGTGGAGTATGTTGTGTCATGTACAGCCACAAACCGAGATGTTGCCCTCCATTTTATCGCCTGTAGGGCCTCTTCCAAGTTCCTTTCTAGTTTGTCGAATATAATTTTGTTTCGCTGATACCATACAGTCCATACAACAGCGAACCAAGCAGTAGTCCCTTCTTGCTTGACTTCTAAACTGTGTTGTCATCCAATTTTCATACATCTCTCTCAAAGAATTAGCTTGCATACATCTACAATCCAAATCTATCATGATTTCCATCCATATCTTCCGTGTGTATCGACACAACAGTAGTATGTGATCAATTGTTTCCTCTTGAGCTCCATAGAACGTAAGTAAGTCGTCCTCTTCTTGAATGATTTTCTTCTTCCTTAATTGAGATCTTGTATTGAGTTTACCCAGTAGAGCTATCCATGCCATGATTTCTACTCTTGGTGGGGCAAAAGCTTCCTCCAAATACTGCAAACAATACAGTCCACTTGGATGTCTTTGTATCGTATCTCCTCTCCTTTCTCGACAACATCTTTCACTGAGAAGCCATATTTTCCATCCCATCCGATCTCATCTTTTCCTCCTTTAATGGGTTGTATCCTCCTTAATTTCTTCGTAAGCTTCTGTTCGTTTCTCATCTCCTGAAGTGTCAATTCCTTGCTCCAAGTTAGACACCACCTCCATGTTTGTCCTTCAAACCAACCCATTTCACCAACCTTCCAAATTCTTTTGTCGC
The DNA here is from genome assembly GCA_029582165.1 of Portulaca oleracea. Classification (NCBI taxonomy): domain Eukaryota; kingdom Viridiplantae; phylum Streptophyta; class Magnoliopsida; order Caryophyllales; family Portulacaceae; genus Portulaca; species Portulaca oleracea. The sequence goes on from CM055868.1 coordinate 16,878,138, forward strand.
TATTCTTCCAACTTGCCTTTGCTTTGCACTTGCCCCAATTCCACGTGGATTCCAGCATGCAACCCTCATGCTTCTTCACACCACTTTCGACCACCACACACTACTTCAGTCTTCTTTCCTCCTTGGGACTTCTCTTTTCTCTTCTTTGCTTCTTTGTTGTCATTGTTGATATATGCTTAAATTTAGAATTAATAATTACTTTAAAATTTATATCTTTTTGTTATTTACTATTAAATAGTATGATTTATAATTTCTCTTAACTTTTCTATTTTAATTAATTTTATAAAAAAATTTATATTTATTTATGAAAATAAGTTTACGACAATATTATGTTTGTAATATATACACATAGTTTGTATTATCTTAATAATTTATTCCGATGTTTAAAATTAAATATCTTTTGCTTGTTATTGAGAAAGATTTACAAGGAAATTATAGAGTTGCTTGCATTTATTCAAATTAACTATTATTCTTTATTATATGTAATTAAGACAATATTAAAAATAAATACAGACTTTTGTATCCTCTACTAACATATTATCTAAATTAATTTTAAAGACAATTTGTATGAAACAAATATAAAAATAATGATAATGCAATTGTTGTATAATTTTTTATTAATTTTTAATTATTATTTTAATGATAAGTATTATAAAATTACTCTAAAAATAAATTATATATAAATATTGAAAAAATTATGTGCATTGCATGGGATATATACAACACTTGTTATTGTTTAATATGGAGAATTAATAAGATATTTAAGTACATCATTTAAAATAATAGAAAAACTATTATTTTGAGTTATTAATAGGCTGACCAGGTCTGATCTGACCCTTTAACAGCCCGACCCTTTGGTGAGCCTCATCTTATATAGCGCAACCCTCTTCGAGCATATGAGGACCAGACCTGTTGCCTACCCCTACTCCAGAGGATAATAAAAAAAAATGATTAATGCTAGGAATATAACTTTAAATATTCATAAATAACTTCGAATGTCAATAACAATCAAGAAAGTAAATAAGATACACACAAGGATTTAATATAGAAAAAACCCAAAAGCTTGGAAAAACGGTGAACAATGCACTATTAGAGGGCTTTTCAATAAGAGTGCCATACTGACAATTATGAAAACTTACAAAGATAATCTTAAACACTATTAGAATACTCATGCTAATTCTCAACAATACACCCTCACCAGTTATAGTGCTTTCCAGGAGCCACCCAATGTTCTCCCCATAAGACACATATAATACCTTGAGCCAACTAATGCTCTCCCTATAAGACATATTGTAACACCCTTTCTTCGATAAAATGCAATCGTCTACATCTCGGTTATTACCTGCCGACCCTACCTAACTCTCTTAGGTTCGACAGTAGTCAAAGTGAAACCAATCAATAATCCTTCCTCGTTAGAGAGTCCATAGTCCTTCATGCATTCCTCATTACCTAAGACCCCTCTTTGGAGAGATTGAGATCTTTTAAGCCATTAAGAAACTTGGGTATCAAAGATCGCACTAAGGAGGATTTTCCATTTCAGAAAAACGTAAGTGAAAAGTTAGTGTTTCGGATTTTTTTTTATTGTGGTTAAGCTTTTGGGTTACTTTTGTAGCTAGGTTATGTGTTTAGGCTAGGGTTCGTTTTTGTGTTTTAGGTCAAAAGAAAAAAGTAGAGAGAAAAAAGGAAGAGAGAAATGGAGAGAGTTTCAAAAACCCAAAAGAGAGTAAAGGGGATCGAAATTAAACCAAAGACAAAAGAAAATCAACAATAAAAAGTCAAGCACCGAACTTGGATTTGCTCTGATACCAAATGAACTAGATCAAGGTGGCGATTGATTGCTTGAGTTTATAATTGAAGGATGCTTGATAAAACATAACAAGGAAGAAACCTTGACTGCAGAAAAACACATGATGTGATCTTGGATTAAAGGATAATACACCCTTCAAGACCTATTTCTACCCACCAAGATTTGATAAAAGGAACCCACCACCAATCTAGAAAGAATTTGGCTTCCAACACCACCATACATAATATGGACAAAGTAAACAAGACTTTAAGAGAGAACGATAGCAAAAAGTTTCATCTTTGCATTCATATAATCAATTTTGTGCTATTACATCCAAATGGCAAGTTATATATGGGCAATTTGGGTTGGGTAAAGCCCCAAGAAACCCCTTGATTACAATTTATGACTAAAGCTTAAACAAAATTACTAAAGGTTGAGGGATATATCTGATCAAGGGAAGGGGGAAAGGGGGAAAATTACATAGGAGTTGGAAGTACCACAAAAAGGAAAGAAAAACATATTCAACCGCAAAATCCCAAGTGACATGACCGTCTCATGGACCATGGAATGACATGACCATGTCATCCCTCTTGGAAAGGAAGGGGGGAATGGGCATCGTGGGGTGACGCGATCATGTCACTGTATCTTGCACGAGGGGCAACCTAGTTAACAAGGGGTCACACCCCATCATCTGAGCATGCTATCCATCCTTCAGGTGAGGAGGACACAACCGTGTGCTCAGGTGACACGGGCGTTACCTCGACTCTTCAAAAAGGCCTTGACTTGCTTGTGAGGGACACAGGCGTGTCCAAGTGTGACACGGTCGTGTCCCCTGCTCTGACTTGTTTTCTCCTCCATGCTTCATTGTAGGTCCTTCCATCGTCTTCCTATGGTTAATGTAAAAGACCCAAATGCCCTTGGTTGCCAAAATGACCAAATGCCCTCAGGTTGATCCACCTTTGGTTTCAAAAGGACCAAAATACTCTTGACTTGATTCTTCTTCCATTCGGTGCCAAATTGATAATTGAACTTGATCTCGCCTCTTTATTCTTACCGATACTCTAGAGCCCCTTAGAAGGCTCACGAATGGTCCCTACGAGGACCCAAAACTTTAACCCATGATATGAGATCCACCTTGAAGTGAACACCTCACCTAATGATGGTCAAAATATGCTCTCAAAGTCCCTGGTCTACCTTGTAATGGACACCACACTAGAGCATAACTTGTTGGGAGGGGAGGGAGGCTTCATGTGAATCAAAGATCATAGTGTATCAAATTTGACCCCACCCTAATACGGTTGCTAACAAATACCACCCTAAAGTTTGGATATTCATTCCAAAAGTGAAGTTTGAGCTATTGTGATAAACAATACCCAAGTTGGAGATTTCAAAACTTAATAATTCAAAAAATAATTGAGATTTTTAGAGCAATTGTAATTCCAATAGGTAACTAGTTGGAGAGATTCTCGAAAAACATAATCAATATTCTTTCATTTTCTTTGACATGATCCAATAGGTAATTAGAAAGTAAACCAATGGATGATATGTCCTTATCTCAATTTAATGGTACAAATTATTTTTAATTACAATAATTGAAAACATTAATCACTGCATACCTTTCCTTTAACCATAATACAATAAAAAAAACATATCAATAAGATACAAGAGGGGTCTGCAAAAATTTTAAAATTTGAAGGTTAAGAACATATACCAAATGATAAATAAAGAACAATCAAACAATACCATAAATATTTCAAAATTTGAAAGTGCCTGAATGATAGCTTCATCAATGGAGGGGTGCCCTAAATTGTGAAAAATGCAATGCAGAGTGTGAGGAGTTGTGACGACCCTAAAAAATAAATTGATCAATGAAACTAAAATGAATGAGCTTTGCAAACTTTGGATTGTTGTAAATCTATAAATGAATCCCCAAAGGTAGGCAATTAAGTAATGAGTCAAGGCATAACTCATATGCAAGTATAAAGTAAATGACTAGTAAATCACTAGAAGTGTACAATATATTGGATTTGAAAATAATTTGGTGATCAAGAAGAATTGTGAGGATTTAAAAAAAAATTGACTAAGGAAAGATAGGTAAGGGAAGATGAGTGAGTTTTAATGTGTTACAAAAAAGGTCGCATCTTTGATGTTTGCAATTAACTTGCTTATAATCCCAAGCTAGTTGCTATCCCCTTATTTTTCTTGCTATATTTGAAGTTTTTAATTTTAATAGTGTACTTAATAACACGTACTTTTGAACTTTATCCACTACATATTTATGGACAAAAAAATCACAACCTAACCTTATGAAAAATGTATATTAAAAATGTCCAATCCTGGCTAACACAAATTGTACATTGATTCAACCAAGCATTCGAACCAGTTACAAACAGTAAGGCAACAACCCAGATTGTACTTAGACATGGCTTTAGAACGATTACAAACATTTATTAAATAAACATTCAAATACTAGTTTAACACATATGGATAACCCCTCCTCAACTCTTATAACATTCTCATAACATATTCGTCATTTACCCTCCATCTGTCTAACTGATATCTTTGAAGATCACCCTTACTCCACTAAATACAATTATGCTGAATTTTCAAATTTAAAACGTCAATTATCAGCCAAAGCTGGAGTGAAACTAATGACTCGGTGAGATAAGAGATTGAATAATTTTTTGTTTGAAATTGAACAAAGGACATAATATACACAATCATTCGATCATCATAAGTAAAATTCTTGTAAATCTTTTTAACTTCAATATCAACAGTGCTTTTTAACTAGACAAAAATACTAAAACTCATCCGATAATCCTTTGACCTATAAGTGCTCAATAATACGCAGTCTCTTCCTCAAAATTACACTATAACACATTGCAATTTTTTTTGTTGACTCGACTAAAAGGAGGTATCATAGCATATCCTATACACCTTTTCCCAACCCTGCTACAGACAACATTGAGTTCAATTGGTATAGTCCTAAACTTGAAGGCATCCGCACAAATGTCTAGACTTGATTTCGCGTCTAAATACCGCCTAAATCCTTAGGCTTTTGACTTGTCTCGTAGCTCGTTTTAATAACTTTTAATGCGTTTTGGTTATTTTTGTAGTTTCCGAAGGTTTTACTCAAAACGATGCTAAATGGGCTATTTTTGCACCAATCCCGAGATTCCCTAAGATTCCCCCAGCCCTGGTCGTGTCAAAGGCAGCGGAGATGGAAGGGCCGAGCATGTCGGAAGCACGGAAATGCAAGTATCGGGTCGAAGAGTGTCGAAGGGTAGCCCCCGCCACGCCAACTTCGTAGCGGGCGCTACGCCCTGAAGATAAGTTGGCCGAGATAGACCGTGGCCACGGTCATGCTGACCGTAGCCACGGAGTGATTGAGCAAATACCTAAGGAAGGGACGTTGTAACCTGAGATGGACCGTGGTCACGGTCACCTTGACCGTAGCCACGGTGAGATCCTTGTCCTGCCCCAGGAAGCAGCTGGCCGAACAAGACCGTGCCCACGGTCCCCCATGACCGTAGCCACGGCGGTGCGAAGGAGCGAAAAGATGTCAACCCTAATCGCCTACACCGTGCCCACGGTGCCTGGGTACCGTGCCCACGGTACTGCGAAGCGAAGTTGAGTTCTGCCTGCCTTACGCAGGACCGTGGCCACGGTCACCTTGACCGTGCCCACGTTCCCCTGCGGGACACGTTTTGTCTGTAGCGTTAAATGATGAGTTTTGAGTAACAACCTGAGTTACTATATATTGTTTTAAGTTATTTTAGCGGAGATAGGATCTTTAATCAGTCTATAGCTACATTTTATCATACTTTTAGCCTTCTTTTATCACATTTTAAGCTTTGGATTAGAGGGATTAGTGAAGATTTCTGCTGAGTTTATTGATTCTTGTATTGGATTCTCTCAAGTTTTATTTCAAGATTGAAGATTATTATCATATTCGGAGCATTGGAGCTTATTTATTCAGAAGTTTTTCCTCTTTGTCATCACCATTAATGAACACTTCTTAAACTTTCTCTCTTTTACTTCATAGTTTATTTATTAATCCCTATTTTTGCTTTTGTTGTTATTATTGGCTTTGTTAATTGTTTATTGTTCTTGTTTATCCTTTTAAGCATGATTAAAGTTGTTGATGTTAGTATCATGATAGTTAGAATGTTTAGTGGCTAGAACCCTAATGGGTTAGGGAGATATTAAGGGTGTGAATGGGTGATTAGGTTTGGGTTAGCAATATTAGTGAGTAACTAGTTAGGAAATCAACTTCCCAACCCCATCCTTCCCTCAAGTGGGATGTATTTGGGTGCGAAAGCATCCCGAATACATCCAATGCTTATTGGAAGGTAGGAATTGGGATAGTTAGTGTTCTAGTTCGCGAAAGCGAATAGAAACTAACTAGGAAATTCCGTTTCATCAACTTCCCCGGGTCTGTCTATGGACTTTGGGGAAGTTAATCCGGACTATCCTTGAAAGAGGAATCCCGGTGGGTATTTTCCAACGGAGTTACCAATTGATTTCCCCTTCTCGTTACTCTCTTGCTGCGAAACCCACTTCTTTATCCACGTTTGCATCCCGAAAGTCTCCCGACACCCATTGTCTCACCTTTCTGACCGAACCTAGTGTGTTTGTGCTGTTTTTACCCCAAAAATCTATCACCCTTTCGTGATCGTAAACCCTACCTAGAGTCGAATAGTTGCAGCTATGGCCCCTAGCTCCCTGTGGAAGAACGATATAACCGAGGTCTCACAAACCACGTCACACAAAATGGCGCCGTTGCCGGGGAGCAAGCGCACCTAGCTTAGCTCTTTGTCATTAGGTTGTTTATGATCATTTCACTTGCTAGAGATTTTTGTTATCCTTGGTTATTGGAAATTTGATTTTTTTTTTTATGTTTCTTCCTTTTGTGCATGCGGACTCGATCTCGACGAGGCCAAACTCCGATTACTCCGCCGAATCCAAACCCAGAGAGCATTATTGGACAAGCAAACGCCGGATCGAGACGAAGAAGATAACAAAGGGAACAAGAAACAATTGAGGATCCAATGACCGACGGAGAACAAGATCCACCCCGTACCAAGCCATTTACCCTAACAACAACCTTTCCTATGCCATTTTTGTGGAGGGCCACATTCATTGAAGAGGTGTGAGGAGTATCAAGCTGAACAAGTGCAAGCCATTTACCCTAACAACAACCTTTCCTATGCCAACCAAAACCCCATTCGACCTCGTGCCAACTATGCTTATAACCAACAAGCCCCATTAGCCCAAAATCCACCTCCTGGTTTCCAAAACCAAAATCGCCGGCAATACCATCAAAATCATCACCAAGCTCAATCATCCCAAGCACCCAAACCACCCCAACCAGAACCCGTTGAGCAAGCCCTTCAAAGGATGGCCTTAGCTCAAGAGAAGTTACTCTTATCTTAAGAGAAGATAGCCTTAGAAAGGGAAAAAGATGTCGCTCGCATCAAGAATCTTGAGTTGCTAATAGCTCAAATGGCGCAACAATCTCCACCCATCCAATCTTTACCTAGCCAACCTCAACCAAATCCGAAAGGACAACTGAATGTTATCACATTGAGGAGCGGCAAGGAGATCGATGGCCCTAGGATGGTGGTGGAAGATGTCTTGGGTGATAAGGAGGGCGATGTGGTGGATGTTGAAGAAGAGGAGGATTTGATAGAAGAAAGGGAGAATGAATTAGTCTTGGGTGAGGGAGTTGGTGAAGTACAAGAGGAAGAATTGGGAGAATCAAGCAAAGAGAGAGAAGAGATGGAGAGAGTGAGAAAAGGGAAGGGAAAGATGGCAAAAGAAGAACCAATCCCAACCACGGAGAAACCAAAGTTACTGCCGGTGCCTTTTCCCGAGCGGTTGACAAAACCAAAGTCCGCAGCAAAATTTTCAAGGTTCATTGAGATGCTTAAGAAGCTTCAAGTTAACATCCCATTTCTTAATGCCATTTCTGAAGTCCCATCCTTCAAGAAACATTTGAAGGAGCTTCTTACGAGCAAGAGGAGAATCCAAGAGAAAGCTACAATTCATTTGACGGCGGATTGTAGTGCCATTATCGACAACAAATCATCGGAGAAACTAGCCGACCCTGGGAGTTTTTCTATTCCATGCACCATCCGTGATATGAGGAATGGCCGTGCCTTATGTGATCTAGGAGCAAGTGTGAATGTCATGCCTTACTCAATTTGCAAGAAGTTGAATCTTGATGATCTAGCTCCTACTACTATTAACCTTCAATTGGCCGACCGTTCCGTACGAAGACCCTTAGGGATATTAGAAGACATTCTGGTGCAAGTAGGGCGATTTTTTATCCCTTGTGATTTTGTTATCATGGAGATGGAGGAGGACAACAACATCCCCATTATTTTGGGAAGGCCGTTCCTTGCTACGGCGGGAGCAATTACTGATGTGAAGAATGGAAGTATGTCGTTGAATGTTGGGAATGAAAGTATTATTTTTCAACATGAGGGGTCTTTGAAAGGTCCTTCATATGGGGACTCATGCTACGCGATTGCCATGATTGAATTTCTCGTTGATGAGTATATTGAGGAGTCCCATCTACTTGAGTCTACTTGTGACGACCCCTTGGGTGCATGCTTATTGGAGTCCTTTCAATTTGAGACCGATGGCACCGGCATCACTTTCTTCACCAACCTTCTTGACTCTTCACTTATGCACGAGGAAATTATTATTGATAAGCCTATTATGGAGTGCATGGAGATTCAAGATGCGATCTTCAAAGGTATGTCTTCCTCCCAAGTTCAATCTTCTATTCCTTTAGATCTTAAACCTTTGCCCCCTTCCCTCCAATATGCTTACTTGGCTGATGAAAAATCTTATCCTGTGATTGTGGATGCAAATTTGAATGATTTTGAATTGTCTAAGTTGCTTGATCTGCTTAGGAAGCATAGAGGTGCATTAGGTTATAGGATAGAAGATTTGAAAGGTTTATCCCCGTTCATTTGCATGCATTCGATTGATTTGCTAGAAGATGCCAAGCCTACTAGGCAACCACAACGTAGATTAAATCCTAACATGCAAGAAGTGGTTAAAAAGGAGGTAGTGAAGTTGCTCGCTGCTAGGATCATCTTCCCCATCGCAAATAGCGAATGGGTAAGCCCGGTTCAGTGTGTGCCAAAAAAGGATGGAATGACCGTAATTGAAAATGATAAGAAAGAATTGGTAAGTACCCGAACTGTGACTGGTTGGAGAATGTGCATTGATTACCGTCAGCTTAACAAAGTAACGAAGAAGGACCATTTTCCCCTTCCTTTTATTGACCAGATGTTAGAACGGTTGGCGGGTCACTCACATTTTTGCTTCTTAGATGGGTATTCTGGGTTCTTTCAAATCCCAATCCACCCCTCACACCAAGAAAAAACCACCTTCACTTGCCCATACGGGACATTTGCTTACCGTCGGATGCCATTTGGTTTATGTAATGCCCCTGGGACTTTTCAACGTTGTATGATTGCTATTTTTAGCGATTTCATTGAGAAATGCATGGAGGTTTTTATGGATGACTTTCTGTGTACGGTAATTCTTTTGATGACTGTTTGCTAAACCTGGAAAAAGTATTAACTCTTTGTGAAGAAGTGGATCTAGTACTCAACTGGGAGAAATGCCACTTTATGGTGGAACAAGGTATTGTTTTGGGTCACTTAATCTCTTCAAAAGGCATCGAGGTGGATAAGGCGAAGGTTGAGGTCATAGAGCGCCTACCACCCCTAGTTTCTGTTAAGGGGGTGCGTAGCTTCCTTGGCCATGCCGGCTTCTATCGCCGGTTCGTCAAGGATTTTTCGAAAATCGCTCGACCTCTAACCGACCTCTTATGTAAAGATGCTCCTTTCATATTTACTGATGAGTGTCTTAAGTCGTTTTACAGATTGAAGCAGGCTTTGATTTCCGCCCCGGTGGTTCAACCTCCGGACTGGACACTACTATTTGAGATCATGGCCGACGCAAGTGACTTTGCCGTGGGGGCGTGTTTGACCCAAACAGTGGACAAGAAGCCAAGGGTTATCTATTACGCAAGCCATGCGCTTGATAGTGCCCAAAGAAACTACACCACCACGGAAAAGGACTTTTGGCGATCGTTTTTGCGCTGAACAAATTCCAGCAGTACCTTATGTTCTCGAAGGTAGTAGTCTACACGGATCATGCCGCTATCAAATACTTGATGGGAAAGAAGGAGACAAAGCCGAGGCTAATACGGTGGGTCTTGCTCATGCAAGAATTTGATTTGGAAATCCGCGACAAGGCGGGCACGAAGAATGTCGTGGCCTATCATCTCTCGAGGATTCTTGTCGACTTGGAAGACACCCAACCGATTGTAGATGCTTTCCCGGACGAGCGACTTTTGGCGATCAACTCTCATCCTTGGTATGTGGATATTGTGAATTATTTGGCAAGCGAAGTGATTCCCCAACACTTGAACCATCACCAAAAGAAGAAATTTCTCCACGACATGAAGCATTATTATTGGGATGATCCCTTCCTTTTCTGGCTTTGCAATGACGGGATGTACCGGAGATGTATTCCCGAGAATGAAGTGCAATCCGTTTTGACTCATTGTCACGAGTTACCGGTGTGAGGTCATGGTGGATCCCAAAAGACGGCGGCGAGGGTTCTACAAGCCGACTATTGGTGGCCAACTCTTTTTCGTGACGCCCATTTGCATGTCAAGCAATGTGATAGATGTCAAAGATCTGGAAATATCTCCCGGAAAAATGAAGCACCGTTGAATTATATTCTTGAAGTTAAAGTCTTCGATGTGTGGGGGTTGGACTTCATGGGACCTTTCCCGTCATGAAGGGGTTTCAAATATATCCTAGTGGCGGTGGATTATGTCTCAAAGTGGGTCGAAGCCATACCGTGCGTGAGGTGCAATGGGAAGTTCGTTTCGAGATTTTTGAAAAGGACCCTATTCCCGAGATTCGGTATTCCAAGGGTCATCATTAGTGACAACGGTTCCCATTTCATTGAGAAGAAGTTCGAGTCTCTTTTGGCAAAATACGACATCAATCATAAGAAGAGACTACCTTATCATCCACAAACACAAGGTCAAGTGGAAATCTCAAACCGAGCCATCAAGGAGATCCTAGAGAAGACGGTCAACTCTTCAAGGAAAGATTGGGCAGAAAAATTGGATGAAGTTTTGTGGGCATACCGCACCGCCTACAAGACTCTGATCGGTACTACTCCCTACCGTCTTGTCTACGGGAAGGCGTGTCACTTTCCCGTGGAGCTTGAGCATAAAACCATGTGGGCAATCAAGAAGTTGAACTTCGATCTTAAGGCGGCAGGAAGTAGTCGGTTATTTCAACTAGAAGAACTTGAGGAGTTGAGGCGTCATGCATATGAGAACAACAAGATCTACAAAGAAAGAACCAAAGCATGGCACGACAAGAGGTTGAACTGACGTGAGTTTGTGGTCGGCGATAGGGTTCTCATCTTCAACTCGAGGTTAAAGTTATTCTCCGGGAAATTGAAATCACGATGGTACGGTCCGTTTGAAATTGTGAAAATTCTCCCCGCCAGAGTTGTAGAATTGAAGGATGCACAAGGAAAGTGTTTCAAAGCAAACTCATCGAAGCTTAAACCGTACATCATAGGCGAGGATTATGCCGGGACAGTTGTGGTGTATCTCGCGAATTTTGAGGATTGAAAAGCATCGGGAAAGGTCGAGCTAGGACCTACAAAAACAAGTACCCGGGAGATGTATGACTTACTTCCCCTTCTTTTAGTGTTTTCTTTCATTTTCTTCCATTTTATTTCCCTTGTTTTAGCATTTTCATTTTCCTTAGTGTTTATTGAAAAATTTAAGAAAAAGAAAGAGAAAAATTAGACAAACAGAGAAAAAAAAATTGAAAAGATTGAAAAGAAGAAAAAAATTCAAGAGCGTAAAAGAAAATAAAGAGAGGTTCTTTGAGGGTCGGGATTTGAATGTGATTTTTGAGTGACGGGAAAGTACCCTTGAATGATAAATTGAGTGAGGAAGAAAAGAGAGTGGATGATAAGAGGGTAGATTTTAGGACTTAACGTGTTTTTTCCAAGTTTTGAGCCTTGTAGGTACAGTAGCTAGGCCAAAAGGGACCGTGCCCACGGTCAGCTGGACCGTGGCCGCGGTCAGGATGTGCAAAGCATTCCCAGTTTTATCAGGCTGAATGTTACCGTGACCACGGTGGGTTTCACCGCAGCCACGGTCTCATCGCAGCTGTTCCTTGGAAAAATCTCTTCCCGAAGATCACCGTGACCACAGTGGATGTTACCGTAGCCACGGTGACTACCCTGCAATTTTCCCTCTTTTTCCCTAACCTGAGCCATACCGTGGCCACGGTGAGTCGAAAACTGCAGATTTTATCGGGGGTTCAATATCATTTTCCCTCATTTCTCTTTCAATTCCCTTCATTCCCTCACCTTCGAAAATCCACCTAAAACCCTAAAACACAGATTCCTTGCCAAGATTTGACAAATCCATCACAAATTACTCCATTCTTCTCCATTTTCTCCTGCGATTCTAACCCTAGCTGTGCATCTCGTGAATTTTTCGCCATTTTCGGGGCTCCTTCAAGCAAAATTCTGGGTTTTTGCACTAGTGGGGTTCGAAAATCATCATCCATCCTTCCCCAACACTTCAATCCAGATATTCCTTGATTTATTGGTGCATAAACACTCGATTTCCTTGTTATTTGGGTTGAATATTGTGCAAATCGCTTGTTGGGTTTGGTTGGACGAGTAGGTTGAATTGGGGTTGAATTTTTGGTCGATATTGCTGAGTTTGGGAGTAGTTTGGTGAATTATTGGGTTGGATTTTGCGGTTGATTGTGAATTCGTGTTGCTCGGGAATTTTTGGGTGGTACTCTTGTGTGTTTCTTTGTTGTGGTGGTTGTTTTCTCAGTTGCTATCAATGGGTCGAGCAAAACGTGTCCGGACCGAGACGGAACCAACCCCCGTCCCATCAACCTCTGCCGAGCCCGATAAAACCCGGTACAAGGGTCAACCGGCCTCGATCATTCAATGCGACCCGAAGGTTAAGGTTAACTTCCGGGATGATATGCACAAGGCGAGGTATGAGAGGCTCAAGAAGCGGAAGATTTATGCTCCAGACCTCTATCATGAAGAGACGGCAAAGGACGTCTATTGTAAACCGAGCATGGATTTCTTCATCAAAAACCATGGGTTGGGAGGTCTTCGCCACCATCAACTAGCCAATCATCGAACAACCGGTGCTCGAGTTCCTTAGTTCTTTGGTAGTAGAGGAAGACGGTACATCCAACGCCTCTTTCTCATACATCGTGAACAAAAAGGAGGTCCAATGCACGGTTAAGTATCTTTGCAATGCGTTAGGCCTATCTGAGGACGGTATCTTCTATGGCGAGAGTGTTAACTTTGATGAACAAAAGGCTATGCGAGACCTCACTTGCTCGAGGAGGCGCTATCCCAAGGTTCGAACCCAACGAGCGTAGTTTTATTGCCCAAGCAACTCCAAGGCCCGAGATTTTTGTAACCTCAGCGTCCGCATCTTCCACCGCATCATCTCGAACTCCGTATTCGGCCGTGACGCCGGGCGATCAAGTGTTCGAAAGGACGACCTCTTCGTCCTCTACAATGCAATTAATGGTCGCCGTGTCAACACCGGCTCATGCATCCTCCACTGTCTCTAGGAAATAAGCCTCGAAACCCGGAACATGACCATTGGAATGGGTCACATCATCACCCATCTTCTATGGAAACAAGGGTTCGAGTCTTACCTCGACAAGTGGATTCCCCGGTTTTTCCCCGATCCTATCGACGGTGTTCACTTTCGAAAGATGGAATTCTTGGAGAAAAACAAGACGCGAACATTCTACCGTCACAGAAACGAGCCCCATAGCGTCGTAGTTCATTTGGGTGACGACAACGCCGAGAAACATCTAGATGTCACCGACCAACGCAATTGGTCGTGTGGCCAAACATATGGGGATCGTTTAGCGGTAGGTGGTCCCGGGGATCGCGAGGCGGAGGGTGAAGAAGAAGAAGATGTGGAAGAAGACGAAGAGGGTGAACAAGCACAAGGAGACGAAGCTAAGCCGAGTCAAGTGCGGGACACCGCTCTTGAACGTATCAGCGAGCAACTCCAAGAACTTCATGATGAGTTTCAAGAACAACGGGAGCTCATCCAAAACCAGCAGACGTTGATTGAAAACTTGCAAGGGTTGATCGAGACCCAACAACATATGCTTGCTAGCATCCAATCGCAACTCCAACCCCGTCATCCTCCGGGAGGGTCCGCTTGAGGACCGTTTGTAAGCATTCACCCCCACCCGACTTTTATCATCATTTTTATTTACTTTATTTTGTGAAGTATAAGTGTAGGGGGGTGCTTCTTCGGGGTTTTGGATGCGATGTCTGGTGGTTTTGGTGTGTTGATCTCTCGGTTTCATTTGGCATGTTTTGGCATGATTGTGGGGTTGTTTGATTAGGATGCTCGGGTTTGTTTGTCTTGCATGTCTTTTGAGGTTGCCGAGTTGTCTTTTGGTTGCTTGATGGTTGTTTTTTGTGGGCTAGAAGTGTGTTCAAGCTTGTCTCGATGTATTTTGATCATTGATGGTTTGTAATCGAATATTGTTTGTGATGAATGTAATGAATCTGTTATTTCGGTTGGTATGTATGGAGTTTCACCCTTATTTCCCGCCTCAATGAGTGAGATTCAGGGATAAGGTAAGTCATTGGCAATGTATATATTGTAAATAGTTTTGTTTTTCATCTTTTTAGTTTCTTTTCATAGTCTTTTAAGTTAGTTTTTCCTTTCTTTTGTTTTTGGTCTCGCATGCGAATTCTATTGTTTATAAGTCGTCTTTTACTCTAACGTTGTTTTGATTCACTCGAACGACGACTCTGGATCGTTGTTTTAACGCTTATGAAGAGTTTGAGGTAATATCTTTCCACCCTACTCTTTTTATGTGAATTCTTACCATGATCCATCGCATGCTTTGTTTTCTTTTGGGTGGCGAACCCCTTTGAGTGTTTGTGTTGGGATATCTTGTTGTTGGAGCCGTGTGGGCTCGGGTCACAACCATTTCTACTTGCTAGTTGGTTTTGTTTGTGTTTTGTAGGTTCTCTACCCTTTTCATGTGACACCCTCCCACAATGAGGACATTGTGGAGCTTTAAGTGTGGGGGGGGGGGGGGGAGATATTATGCTTCAAGGGTAGATCACCTAGTCATTTAGTTCCTTGTTTTCCTAGTTTTTGCTAAAATTTGAAAATTTTTGTGTGAAAAAGGAGAAAAAAGGGAGTGAAAACCTTTTCAGTTTTTCTTTTTGTTTTGTCTTTGCTTGGTTTTGTTTCCTGGATCTCGTTTTCGGAGTTGAGAAGCCGTTCTTAAACTTCTTTAAAAGTAACCGGTTGGAGCATTTTCAACCCTAATTCGGGTTCTAGTCGAGACTTACCCTTAATAAACCTCTTTCATTTAGTGTCTAGCGAGACCCCCGTTCCTTTTTCATTTTGTTGGAACCGGGAGGTTCTAGGAGCTTGTGTCCGGGTTTGTTTTGTTTCTCATTTAGCAAAAGCAAAAAAGTGCAAAAAGAAAGAAAAGAAAGAAAAGCTTTCATAAGATACAATAACCTGAATAAGTGGAGCGTGTCGCTGAAGACATTAACCACCCACACTTAGCCAACCTACACGGGCCCGATTCGTGGCATGGATACCCTTAACACTTCTCCCATATCGCTGCGGAGAGGCGAATGGAAAAGACCGTGTTGGGAGGTATACCCTTATATGGGCGTCGATTCCGAAAGTAAGGCTAATCTGACGCGTTTAAAACCAAAAGAAAAAAAAGAGAAAAAGCAAATTTCGTTGGTATTTCCAACTCAAAAAGAAAGAAAAGAAAAAGTTTTTGCTTCTTAAAAGAGTGGGGCCTCCCCTTGCATCACCTACGATCCTCACCAAGCCAAGGGCGACCAAATGCGAGGGAGGGAAACGCTTCTCTTAGTTGTTTCGTTGTTTTCAAATTCGGACGCGAGTTTTTAGAGTCTTTTTGTTCCCGTTAAAACCTTTTCATGTGGGGGTTCGCTTGGTACAAGGTGAAGGGAGTTGAAAAATCTTCAAGATCGACCTTTATCTGCGTTTGGTGTTGTGAGGTGCTCCTAACGGTTACTTTGGGAGGTTTAATCACGTTTCTTTGTTTGGATTGCGAGATCTTGTGAATCAAAGCCTCTGTTTTTCCTTCGTTTTGTTTTCTTCGGTTTTGTTTTCACTTTCCCTCTCTCCTTTTTCTTTAGCTTTTGTGGGTACAGCCGCTACAAACCCTCACGAGTCCATCTCGTCCACCCGGGCTGCCGGGGGGTTCAAAGGGCTTGGTGCATACGCTAAATGCACCCGTTTCTCTACCACGACAGAGGAGTTAGTGTTAGTTAGTTTTTGTTTTGTTTTGCTTGGGACGAGCAAAGGTTTAAGTGTGGGGGGTGTTTAGACCCGATTTTGCGTCTAAATACCGCCTAAATCCTTAGGCTTTTGACTTGTCGCGTAGCTCGTTTTAATAACTTTTAATGCGTTTTGGTTATTTTTGAAGTTTCCGAAGGTTTTACTCAAAA
Organism: Portulaca oleracea; assembly: GCA_029582165.1. Lineage (NCBI taxonomy): Eukaryota > Viridiplantae > Streptophyta > Magnoliopsida > Caryophyllales > Portulacaceae > Portulaca > Portulaca oleracea. The sequence goes on from CM055868.1 coordinate 16,894,519, forward strand.
CGATGCTAAATGGGCTATTTTTGCACCAATCTTGGGAATCCCGAGATTCCCTAAGATTCCCCGAGCCCTGATCGTGTCAAAGGCGTGAGAGACGGAAGGTCGAGCATGTCGAGCGCAAACGCAAGTATCGGTCGAAGAGCGCCGAAGGGTAGCCCCGCCACGCGAACCGTGGCGGCTATGCCTCAAGATAAGTTGGCGAGATAGGCCGTGGCCGTCTTGGCCGTAGCCACGGTGTGATTGAGCCAATACCTAAGGAAGGGACATTGCAACCCGAGATGGACCGTGATCACGGTCACCTTGACCGTAGCCACGGTGAGATCCTTGTCCTGCCCCAGGAAGCAGCTGGCCGAACAAGACCGTGCCCACGGTCCCCCATGATCGTAGCCACGGCGGTGCGAAGGAGCGAAAAGATGTCAACCCTAATCGCCTACACCGTGTCCACGGTGCACGTACCGCGCCACGATCGCTGCGAAGCCGTTGAGTTATGCTCGCTTTACGCAGACCGCCACCTCACCTTATCGCTTCGTTCCCCTGCGGGACACGTTTTGTCTGTAGCGTTAAATGATGAGTTTTGAGTAATAACCTGAGTTACTATATATTGTTTTAAGTCATTTTAGCTGAGAGAAGATCTTTAATCAGTCTTTAGCTACCTTTTATCATACTTTTAGCCTTCTTTTATCACATTTTAAGCTTTGGATTAGAGGGATTAGTGAAGATTTCTGCTGAGTTTATTGATTCTTGTATTGGATTCTCTCAAGTTTTATTTCAAGATTGAAGATTATTATCATATTCGGAGCATTGGAGCTTATTTATTTAGAAGTTTTTCCTCTTTGTCATCACCATTAATCAGCACTTCTTAACCTTTCTCTCTTTTACTTCATAGTTTATTTATTAATCCCTGTTTTTGCTTTTGTTGTTATTATTGGCTTTGTTGATTGTTTATTGTTCTTGTTTATCCTTTTAAGCATGATAAAAGTTGTTGATGTTAGTATCATGATAGTTAGGATGTTTAGTGGCTAGAACCCTAATGGGTTAGGGAGATATTAAGGGTGTGAATGGGTGATAAGGTTTGGGTTAGCAATATTAGTGAGTAACTAGTTAGGAAATCAACTTCCCAACCCCATCCTTCCCTCAAGTGGGATGTATTTGGGTGAAGCATCCCGAATACATCCAATGCTTGTTGGAAGGTAGGAATTGGGATAGTTAGTGTTCTAGTTCGCGAAAGCGAATTGAAACTAACTAGGAAATTCCGTTTCATCAACTTCCCCGGGTCTGTCTATGGACTTCGGAGAAGTTAATCCGGACTATCCTTGAAAGAGGAAGCCCGGTGGGTATTTTCCAACGGAGTTACCAATTGATTTCCCCTTCTCGTTACTCTCTTGCTGCGAAACCCACTTCCTTATCCCTGTTTGCATCCCGAAAGTCTCCCCACACCCATTGTCTCACCTTTCTGACCGAACCTAGTGTGTTTGTGCTGTTTTTACCCCAAAAATCTATCACCCTTTCGTGATCGTAAACCCTACCTTGAGTCGAATAGTTGCAGCTAAGGCCCCTGGCTCCCTGTGGAAGAACGATATAACCAAGGTCTCACAAACCATGTTATACAAAATGGCGCCGTTTCCGGGGAGCAAGCGCACCTAGCTTAGCTCTTTGTCATTAGGTTGTTTATGATCATTTCACTTGCTAGAGATTTTTGTTATCCTTGGTTATTGGAAATTTGATTTTTTTTTCTGTTTGTTCCTTTTGTGCATGCAGACTCGATCTCGACGAGGCCAAACTCCGATTACTCCGCCGAATCCAAACCCGAAGAGCATTATTCGACAAGCAAACGCTGGATCGAGACGAAGAAGACAACAAAGGGAGCAAGAAACAATTGAGGATCCAATGACCGACGGACACTACAACAAAAGATGGTTGTTGTAACACTAATTTGGGTAACACTTTTTACAAGTATTACAATAGATATTCTAAGGTAACACTTTTAAAAATTGTTACCTAAACTAATACCTATAGTAACATTTAGTCATTAAATGTTACAATTGGACTCAATGGCAACATTTATTTTTAGATAATATTTTCCTTTTTATTTTTTTGAAGGTTGGAATTTTCCTTTTTATTTTTTTGAAGGTTGGAAGCTTTACTTCATTTTAAGTTGAATTTTCGAAAACCAAAAATTCCCACCAAAACCAAATTATGTCATCTTTCAAAATTTTTAATCGGAGCCAAAACCCTCATAACCAAAATTTTCCCACTGTTTTGGATACATTGCAATCAAATGCACATTATACAGCTTCCCCAGTTCCCGGTTAGACAACTATACTTCACAAACTCACATTCAATTCTCTCTCAAACCCTACTCTCCCTCACAGTCACTCGTCGGCGACAGCACCACCGCGTCGCCCCCACTGTTTGCCAGTCGCCGGCTCCGCCAAGACCAAGAAATGAGAGGGAGACATCAGCCATGGAAATCCTAACCCTAAATTTTTGGTGAAAATTCACCCAATTTAGCTCAATTTTGAACCCAATTTCGCGTGCTCAACCTGGATTCAAAGCTATGATATTTCTCCTATTTCTTTCTCTGAACCATAGATTCCCTAAACAAATTTCTTCCCTGCATTTTTCTAGCTCTGCTGCACTGAAAGTTTCAATTCCTCATCGACAACAAACGTTTCAAGAATTTGGGTTATCGTCAGAATTCAGACGAAAGCGAAGAAATTTTCATCTTTTCTTCACAGTGTTTTCAGGTATGTAGATCGATTTATTCTTCGAATCTGAATTGATATCTCCTTTCTTTCTCAGTGCATTATTTCATAATATGCATTTCGAATCCCCCCTCTAAAAAAAATCCTTTTCTTTTGGCATTGCTAAGGTTGCCGTTGCAATTGAGGCCACCGCCACAAACTCTAGCCCAGCCTCCCTCAAGACGAGTAGCAACTCCATAATCAGAGAAACGTTAAAGGTAAACCTAATTTCAATAGATACTTATGTTGTTTTCTAGGTTATCAAGTTGAATTGTTGATTTTGGTCACTCTTGTATGGAGTACTTATGATTTTGGTCACTCCTGCATGGAGTGCATATGAGTTGAAGGATAGGTGCAAGAATCTGAGTGCCAAGCCGTGTGAAGCAAGTTGCCAATTCCATTGAAGACTTTACTGGGTATGGTAAGAACTAAGAATGCATTTTCTTGTTTATTAATTTATTACTTAATTATGTACATAGTGAAGCTACTTGTATCTGTTCTGTTCGTTGGGGAAAATTAATTACACAGTCTTATTATGTTTCTCAGTGATCTACAATATTGTCAATTACGGACAACTTTCTGATCCATTTTTTCTTAAGCACACTGTCCTAAAGCACTGTACCTTTGTAATGTATTCGTTTGTGAAGCTTATTTTTGTTCTTTTTGATATTCTGACAATACAACATTGAGTGTTGTCTATGATATATGGTTTGTGTTTCTTAAATCTCTTTTTAGACTATATGTACCTTCAAGATAATGAATTTCTTTGTAGAATTTTGCTTATTTGATATGGAGGTTGTCATCATTGCAATGAATATATCAATCATGTATAGTTGGGGAAACTAAGGTTCTTTCAGAAAGCTATCTTGATAAGATAAATTTGGTTGACACTTTCATGGAGACTTTACCAGTGTTGCCTAAAGGTAACAAAGATCAGGAAGTCCTTATGTTGAGCAGTATCAGACTTGTTAGATTTCCTAATAAGAGTAGTAACCGGTAATTTATTCTACGTTTTCTTTATGCTTACTGTTCATGCATATCCATATTTCACTACCAATCTTATCTTTGTTATGCCTTTTGGGATTGAGTTAATAAGGAATCAATTAAGGTATAAACTAGAACATTCCTTTTGTTAGTATGTTCAATTTTAGTGTTTGGCACTCAGAATAGTCTTAACTTTCCTTACACACCATTATCAAACTCTTCTTGTCTCTTTATTTCATCAATTTAAAACATATCTCTATCTATGCTTGCAGCTGACTCAACAAAGAAAAAGCCTTATGGGAAAAGAAAATTTTCAGGTTCGTAATATTCTAGGTCCGTAGTCAGCAGTATTTAGGCTCTGAATTCTTGGTTAGCTGTCAAAAAAGATCATACCATTATATAAACCGTGCATACATGAGCTAATACCATCCATCTAACCACCGAGCAAAAACAAAACAAAACAAAACAAATCAAATTCGACCCTAAAGATCATCCATCATGATCAGATTTTCCATCCATTCTTTGCTCATACTAGTGTTTATACTAGCACTATTTTTAGACTTTCCCGCCATCCTACACTACTCGAAATAGTGTTTCCTCCAACACTTATATTATGAAATATATGGAAGTGTGGAGAGAAAAATTAGACTTATCCTCACTCTCGTACTTGGGAATATATAAAGTCCCTTTCCACACTTACACAAAAAATTATATTTAAATGACTTCTCTGAAAATCCAGTTTACTTTACTATGTTACCCTAAAATAAAACTTTCTGATTGTTTTGTGCAGGTAGCTAAAGAAGGTATCCCATTGCCTACAAATAGAATAGTTTCAAGATTTGTTTCCTGTTGTAGTTGCATATTCAAGTATATTTCTCAAATGAGGACTTTGAACTCTCTCCTTTGCTTTTCATGTGTCAAAACATATTGTAAAGTTTGTGAACGCCTTAATGTTGTTGTGCAACATGTTTTGGTCTTTTGGTGAGCACCTGTTATTGTTCTACGGATTGTTGGATCCAATTAACTCTTCTTCCCCTTAATAAACCCTCCCCAAGCAACCACATAAAGGGATCGAAATAGGAGATTGGTTTCATTGAAATGTTACCAACTATTACCCCAGTCTTGCTTGGTTCATTGTAATTAAGAAATGATGGTATGATTTTTTTTGGCAGAAACCTCAAGTTCAGAAGCATTTGAACAGGCAGAAAAAATCTCCAGTGAAAACCATCCAGGTAAACGGAAGGCTGAATTTGGGTTTTCTTTTGATTAGTTGCACTTTTTATAGCTTAGGTATGAGTAGAATGTGTTAGGTTTTTTTTATTTGTTAAGCATTTGAATTTTTTTGGGTGTTTTTGGTGCTGGATTTGAGTTGTAATTGGAGAATGAAGAAGGCCCTTTTTATTCTCTCTCTCTCTCTCTCTCTCTCTCTCTCTCTCTCTCTCTTTCCCTTTTTGCTCTCTACAGTTGACTGAGTTCCACTTTTAATTTTATACATTTAGGTTGTAATTTGAGAAAGCTCCTTACTTTATTTGTTTGTCTTCAAATGCAGATGCTCATGGGAATTAGATTCATTCCTCTTTTTCTTGATTAGTAGAATAGAACACATGGCTTTTTTTTTTTTACAATGTTTGTTTATGGTTGTTAAGCATGCGTTTCCCCAGCTTTCCCCTTCAATTCTTTGATTATGTCTCTCTCTCTCTCTCTCTCTCTCTCTCTCTCTCTCTCTCTCTCTCTCTCTCTCTCTCTCTCTCTCTCCTGTGTTTGTGTTGTTGTTTTGGAACCCCGGTAAGCTTTTCCTGTGCTTGTTTTGGTTTGCATATTAGTTTCAAAATAGAGGGTAACTTCTGGGATTTCAGCTAAATACCGATTAAGCTGGAAAATGGCTGTAAAAGCTAGTGTATTTGTTGGGTATTTGCAGAGCCCAGATGGTGACATTATAGATTGTGTTCACATAAATCATCAACCTGCCTTTGTTCATCCTTTCCTGAATAACCATAACATTCAGCTTAAACTTTTCAATTTTGTTGGTCTTCTTGGACTGGCTTTTACTATTGGGTTAAGCTTTTCAATTTTGGATGTCTTCTTTGACCATTGTTGGGAATATAAGTTGTCGATTTTTTCAGCTTGATTTTGAATTCTAGCATAGGATTAATTTAGATTTGGGGTTTATAATTTGGAATGGTGTAGTTATTGAGATTGATATTTAAACTCGGGGACTTATATGGTTTCTTATAATGTGTTAATGCAGGAGCTATAACTTCTCGCCACAGATTTGCAAGGCAGAAAACCTGAATTTTCCATTTCATCGGTAACTGTTGAGCTGCGAGTTTAAGATAGAGATTGGTTACTCAAATGGCTAAGTCTTCTTTTCTAGAATCTACTGAGATTTCTGTTTTTGCCTTTTTGGTTTGCTTCTTCAGTGGATCGGTTGGAACCCCAAATGAAACCCCAATCCTTGTCTTCTAAAGCTTCATTCCTTTATTTGTTTCTAAGTTATGTGTATCTATTCTGATGTAAGTTGAAATTTGCTGAACTTGTTTCTAGTTCACTCCTTTTTCCTGCCTCTCAGGTTTCGTTTAGGGGTCTTTCCCTACGTTGCCTTAAGATCTGATTTTCGACCTAGAAAACGAGCCATTATTTAGCAACACTTACCTACCAGCAATGTGATAATAGTAGCAATCTACCTCTTATCATTTGTATGTTTAAAATGGCATTTTATGCTAATTGCTAATTATCCTAAATATAATGTAGTGTGCAGAGTTTGTATTTGGGAAAACAGTGCGGTTAGGGAGCAAGATCAAAGGCTCAATCTCATCTCAGTTGGGTCCATATTTTGAAATTGAAGATGGACAAACTAAAGATAAATTACATGGTTCTAGGATATAATTTTCGGTAAAGAAGTACGAATTGTTCAAGTGTACATACTAATTATATAAATATTTTGTCTTTGGGGTGGATGTTAGAAAGTTGATAGAGAGGTGAATAGCATGCAAAACATTCAAATGATCTAGAGTTGTAATTACACTCTATTTCAATGAAATTTCTTTTTATATGTCACGTATGTTTCGTTATATTTTATTATTTTGGTCTTTTTTTAATAACAAGAGTGTGAAAATAGAGAATGTTGTAATATAGTATGACAATTACGTTACAATAGACAAATCTTTCATGAGTATATGGCTAATAAAGAATTGCATTTGTTTGCAAGTGTTACAATAGCCTAAATACCTATGGTAATGTTTTCTTTTACAAGTGTTGCAATAGCCTAAAAACTGTTACAATAACCTATTGCAACACACGTCTAATGTAACACTTTGCAAAATGTTGTCATAGACCTAAGGTAACACTATTTGAGCCTCTAGTAACACTTTTGTTGCGTTGCTAAAGACACATTTTGTTGTAGTGGGAGAACAAGATCCATCCCGTACCCTAGCATCATATTCCCTTCCATCGTCGGGTACGGGAGGTGACCCCATCATACTCCCTGCATTACAACCGAACGCTACATTCGAATTCAAGCCATATTTGTTGGACATCTTCGAGAACAATCCGTATCATGGAGGAGAGCACGAAAATCCTATTGACCACATCAACAAATTCGAGCAACGCATCGGCTTTGTGCAGATGAATGGAGTTTCCACCGAATATATGAAGCTGAAATTTTCCCCGCTCACCTTGAAGGCGAAAGCGCTATTATGGCTCAACACATGTCCGCCCAGAACTTATTCTACATGGGATGCACTTAGCCGCGACTTCCTTCAAAGGATTTTCCCTAATGACGAGACGTGTCGGTTGAGGATGCCATCATGAGTTTCAAGCAAGAGCCCAATGAGTCGTTGTTCGAGGCATGGGGGAGATTCAAAGGTCTCCAACGGAGGTGTCCACATCATAACCTAGAGGATTGGTTACTACTGCACCACTTCTATTCTGGATTGAGTAGCTCCTACGTGAATCTATTGACCATGCCTCGGGAGGCATGTTCCTAAAGAAGACGATGGAGGAAGCCAATGTATTTCTTCACGAGCTATCTCAAAACTCTCCTCATTGGGGAGGAGGCCGTGGTCCGAGGGATGGTCCTTCGCTTGAAAGCAATCCCACGATCAAATTTCTTATGAATGTCGTACTCGAGATGCAACAAAAGTCGGCTTTAGAAGAGACCACAAGGCAAGTCAAAGCGGCTCAAGAAGTATCAATGATTATTCTGGAAGCCCGAGTTCTTGTGTGCGATTTTTGTGGAGGGCCACATTCATTGAATAGGTGTGAGGAGTATCAAGCTGAACAAGTGCAAGCCATTTACCCTCACAACAACCTTTCCTATGCCAACCAAATCCCCATTCGACCTCGTGCCAACTATGCTTATAACCAACAAGCCCCATTAGCCCAAAATCCACCTCCCGGTTTCCAAAACCGAAACCGCCGGCAATACCATCAAAATCATCACCAAGCTCAATCATCCCAAGCACCCAAACCACCCCAACCAGAACCCATTGAGAAAGCCCTTCAAAGGATGGCCATAGCTCAAGAGAAGTTACTCTTATCTCAAGAGAAGATAGCCTTAGAAAGGGAAAAAGATGTCGCTCGCATCAAGAATCTTGAGTTGCTAATAGCTCAAATGGCACAACAATCTCCACCCATCCAATCTTTACCTAGCCAACCTCAACCAAATCCGAAAGGACAACTGAATGCTATCACATTGAGGAGCGGCAAGGAGATCGATGGCCCTAGGATGGTGGTGGAAGATGTCTTGGGTGATAAGGAGGGCGATGTGGTGGATGTTGAGGAAGAGGAGGATTTGATAGAAGAAAGGGAGAGTGAATTAGTCTTGGGTGAGGGAGTTGGTGAAGTACAAGAGGAAGAATTGGGAGAATCAAGCAAAGAGAGAGAAGAGATGGAGAGAGTGAGAAAAGGGAAGGGAAAGACGGCAGAAGAAGAACCAATCCCAACCATGGAGAAACCAAAGTTACCGCCGGTGCCTTTTCCCGAGCGGTTGACAAAACCAAAGTCCGATGCAAAATTTTCAAGGTTCATTGAGATGCTTATGAAGCTTCAAGTTAACATCCCATTTCTTGATGCCATTTCTGAAGTCCCATCCTTCAAGAAACATTTCAAGGAGCTTCTTACGAGCAAGAGGAGAATCCAAGAGAAAGCTACAATTCATTTGACGGCGGATTGTAGTGCCATTATCGACAATAAATCATTGGAGAAACTAGCCGACCCTGGGAGTTTTTCTATTCCATGCACCATCGATGATATGAAGATTGGCCGTGCCTTATGTGATCTAGGAGCAAGTGTGAGTGTCATGCCTTACTCAATTTGCAAGAAGTTGAATCTTGATGATCTAGCTCCTACTACTATTAACCTTAAATTGGCCGACCGTTCCGTACGAAGACCCTTGGGGATATTAGAAGACATTCCGGTGCAAGTAGGGCGATTTTTGATCCCTTGTGATTTTGTTATCTTGGAGATGGAGGAGGACAACAACATCCCCATTATTTTGGGAAGGCCGTTCCTTGCTACGGCGGGAGCAATTACTGATGTGAAGAATGGAAGTATGTCGTTGAATGTTGGGAATGAAAGTATTATTTTTCAACTTGAGGGGTCTTTGAAAGGTCCTTCATATGGGGACTCATGCTACGCGATTGACATGATGGAATTTCTCGTTGATGAGTATATTGAGGAGTCCCATCTACTTGAGTATACTTGTGACGACCCCTTGGGTGCATGCTTATTGGAGTCCTTTCAATTTGAGACCGATGGCATCGACATCACTTTCTTCACCAACCTTCTTGACTCTTCACCTATGCACGAGGAAATTATTATTGATGAGCCTATTATGGAGTGCATGGAGATTCAAGATGCGATCTTCAAAGGTATGTCTTCCTCCCAAGTTCAATCTTCTATTGCTTTAGATCTTAAACCTTTGCCCCCTTCCCTCCAATATGGTTACTTGGATAATGAAAAATCTTACCCTGTGATTGTGAATGCAAATTTGAATGATTTTGAATTGTCTAAGTTGCTTGATCTGCCTAGGAAGCATAGAGGTGCATTAGGTTATAGGATAGAAGATTTGAAAGGTTTATCCCCGTCCATTTGCATACATTCGATTGATTTGCTAGAAGATGCCAAGCCTACTAGGCAACCACAACGTAGATTAAATCCTAACATGCAAGAAGTGGTTAAAAAGGAGGTAGTGAAGTTGCTCGCTGCTGGGATCATCTTCCCCATCGCAAATAGCGAATGGGTAAGCCCGGTTCAGTGTGTGCAAAAAAAGGGTGGAATGACCGTAATTGAAAATGATAAGAAAGAATTGGTAAGTACCCGAACTGTGACTTGTTGGAGAATGTGCATTGATTACCGTCAGCTTAACAAAGTAACGAAGAAGGACCATTTTCCCCTTCCTTTTATTGACCAGATGTTAGAACGGTTGGCGGGTCACTCACATTTTTGCTTCTTAGATGGGTATTCCGGGTTCTTTCAAATCCCAATCCACCCCTCACACCAAGAAAGAACCACTTTCACTTGCCCATACGGGACATTTGCTTACCGTCGCATGCCATTTGGTTTATGTAATGCCCCTGGGACTTTTCAACGTTATATGATGGCTATTTTTAGCGATTTCATTGAGAAATGCATGGAGGTTTTTATGGATGACTTTTCTATGTACGGTAATTCTTTTGATGACTGTTTGCTAAACCTGGAAAAAGTATTTACTCGTTGTGAAGAAGTGGATCTAGTACTCAACTGGGAGAAATGCCACTTTATGGTGGAACAGGGTATTGTTTTGGGTCACTTAATCTCTTCAAAGGGCATCGAGGTGGATAAGGTGAAGGTTGAGGTCATAGAGCGCCTACCACCCCCAGTTTCTGTTAAGGGGGTGCGTAGCTTCCTTGGCCATGCCGGCTTCTATCGTCGGTTCGTCAAGGATTTTTCGAAAATCGCTCGACCTCTAACCGACCTCTTATGCAAAGATGCTCCTTTCATTTTTACTGATGAGTTTCTTGAGTCGTTTTACAGATTGAAGCAGGCTTTGATTTCCGCCCCGGTGGTTCAACCTTCGGACTGGACACTACCATTTGAGATCATGGCCGACGCAAGTGACTTTGCCGTGGGGGCGTGTTTGACCCATACAGTGGACAAGAAGCCAATCTATTACGCAAGCCATGCGCTTGATAGTGCCCAAAGAAACTACACCACCACGGAAAAGGAACTTTTGGCGATCGTTTTTGCGCTCAACAAATTCCGGCAGTACCTTACGTTCTCGGAGGTAGTAGTCTACACGGATCATGCCGCTATCAAATACTTGATGGGAAAGAAGGGGAAAAAGCCAAGGCTAATACGGTGGGTCTTGCTCATGAAAGAATTTGATTTGGAAATTCGCGACAAGGCCGGCACGCAGAATGTCGTGGCCGATCATCTCTCGAGGATTCTTGTCGACTTGGAAGACACTCAACCGATTGTATATGCTTTCCCGAACGACCGAATTATGGCGATCAACTCTCATACTTGGTATGCCGATATTGTGAATTATTTGGCAAGCGAAGTGATTCCCCAACACTTGAACCATCATCAAAAGAAGAAATTTCTCTACGACATGAAGCATTATTATTGGGATGATCCCTTCCTTTTCCGGCTTTGCAATGACGGGATGTACCAGAGATGTATTCCCGAGAGTGAAGTGCAATCCGTTTTGACTCATTATCACGAGTTTCCGGTGGGAGGTCACGGTGGATCCCAAAAGACGGCGGCGAGGGTTCTACAAGCCGGCTATTGGTGGCCAACTCTTTTTCGTGACGCCCATTTGCATGTCAAGCAATGTGATAGATGTCAAAGATCCGGAAACATCTCCCGGAAAAATGAAGCACCGTTGAATTTTATTCTTGAAGTTGAAGTCTTCGATGTGTGGGGGTTGGACTTCATGGGACCTTTCCCGTCATCAAGGGGTTTCCAATATATCCTAGTGGCGGTGGATTATGTCTCAAAGTGGGTCGAAGCCATACCGCGCGTGAGGTGCAATGGGAAGTCTGTTTCGAGATTTTTGAAAAGGACCCTATTCCCGAGATTCGGTATTCCAAGGGTCATCATTAGTGACAACGATTCCCATTTCATTGAGAAGAAGTTCGAGTCTCTTTTGGCAAAATACGGCATCAATCATAAGAAGGGACTACTATATCATCCACAAACACATGGTCAAGTGGAAATCTCAAACCGAGCTATCAATAAGATCCTAAAGAAGACGGTAAACTCTTCAAGGAAAGATTGGGCAGAAAAATTGGATGAAGTTTTGTGGGCATACCGCACCGCCTATAAAACTCCGATCGGTACTACTCCCTACCGTCTTGTCTACGTGAAGGCGTGTCACTTTCCCGTGGAGCTTGAGCATAAAACCATGTGGGCAATCAAGAAGTTGAACTTCGATCTTAAGGCGGCCGGAAGTAGTCGGTTATTTCAACTAGAAGAACTTGAGGAGTTGAGGCGTCATGCATATGAGAACAACAAGATCTACAAAGAAAGAACCAAAGCATGGCACGACAAGAGGTTGAACCGACGTGAGTTTGTGGTAGGCGATAGGGTTCTCATCTTCAACTCGAGGCTAAAGTTATTCTCCGGTAAATTGAGATCACGATGGTCCGGTCTCTTTGAAATTGTGAAAATTCTCCCCGCCGGAGTTGTAGAATTGAAGGAAACGAGCCTTTAAGATCAATTTCAATACAAAATCTATATATATATATATAATATTACATAGTATATAATATACACACACATATATATATAATGATCTTGTTGATAATAATAATAATAATAATAATAATAACAGTTTTGCTAATTGTTACCCCAGGGGCGATGGATAAGTGTTATTTATAAAAAAAAAAATCTTATTAAAATTCTACAAATAAATAAAATTTTATTTGATATTTCTTTTTTAATTGAAATATCTTTTTCTTCCGAATACAATCAAAATTTTTCATATTTCATGATTATTTGGATTATCTTCTAAAATCCAACACTTGCCTAATTGGTAATTATTACTTTTTCAGTTAAATTTTTCCATCTCTTCGTTGGCTTTAATGGTTAAGCTTTTGACAGTTATGGTACAACATATTTCATGATTATTTGGAGTCTTAATACAAATGGAGGCTTGACCTCTCATCCAGAAAGTAATTTACCTCACTTCCATCATTCCATATTTCCAACTCCAAGTTTTCTCCTATGGCACTAGTGAGATTTTGTAAAAAAAAAAAATAAATAAAATTACAGATTGGTGCATGTGTTTTATTAATTTATAATACATGAAAATGATTCAATCCATCCAAATCTTTCTAGGCAGCGGTCTTATTTATGTGTTGATTCTTGTATATTATCCTCCATCCCCAATTGTATTAATACTGTTAATTGGAACTGGTGTTCTCTCTTCTATCCAACCTTTTTTCTCATTTATTTATTTTTCTGTTTGGAATTTGTTCTCTATTCTCTTTCATGTCTTTAGTATTCTGTTTGTTTGCATGGACATTTCAAGTTAAAAGAGTTTATGTGCTAAGGAGAAGGTGGGGAGTAAAAGTTGGGAAACTGAAGAAGGAATCATGGTTAGGTGAATTTCGCAAAAAGAAATTTTACGGCAAGGATCAAATTTGGAAAATTAGATGAATAGATTAGATTTTACTGCAACATAGATAAATTTTTTATATATTATATCCAAAATTTGGAAAAGAGACTATTAGATAAAGTTTTATATTATTTCCAAAATTTTAATAGATAAATTTCTTTACATATAACATTTATCCATCGCCCTCAGGGCGACAATTAGCAAAACCGTTATTATTATCCATCGCCCTCAGGCCATCACCAAGAACTAGTAATCGACCATAAATTTTGTAAAGAAAATCCATCACAAATTCAACGAAGGAGAAACTTACAACACCACCATAACATAACAATTATGGATAAAATAAACAAGATTTAGGGGAGAATGAGAGTCATTAGAATCATTAAAAGTCATCCAAAAGTCCCTTACTGTTGCACTACAGAGAGTATGGTTGTCGGTCTCAAGGAGCTAGGTCTCACACAGGTCTTAGGTCGGTGTCCTTTCGATTTAAGCAGAAAACCAAGCAATTGATTTGGGTTCAATAAGCACAATAAACACGAAAGAAAACAATAAGGAAAAAGCCTTAGGCAAGGAATTCACCAACTAGCATGCCAAACATCATGAATTACACTCCTACACTAATTATGCACACATCTAATTAAGGAATCGGTTCGTTTTGGACCACCTAAACCTACTCTCGAAGGTCATTAAGCTAACTCAATTGCATTAGTTGTTGTTCTCACACAAACCAAAACAAAAGAACTACAAAGTATCGATTTTCCCTTAATTACAACCTAAATTATTCTTATATCTAAGTTGTAATAATCTAAACAAGTTGCATTAGGCCTAAATTCCTTTTTTCAAAAGTAACATAAGCCCTAATTAACACAAGATATGACTATCTTCAGCCTCACATCAACAACAATTAACAACTTGATAGAAATTTGATGTATAAGCATGAATTAATGCAGGAAATATAATTGCAATTAAAAAGGCATACTAGTGGAAGATCCCCAATCCAAGTTGGAGAATTTAGCCACTCATATTCTTGGAGAAACAAGCAACAAATTAATGAACAATGAACAAAACACAAACACAAGGAAGAGAGGAAGAATAAATTGATACCAAAAACTTGCAATAAACTTAATTTGAATCCAAAGTGTTATACTCTTCAATACAAAATCAAGTAGATCATTCTAAAGTTGAGAGAAAAAATCTTCTATGAAACCCTAGAATAGTTGCTGAATAATAAGATATTGATAACCATCGATTTTTTCCGATTAAAATCCTAAAAACTGAATTTTGGGCAACGTGCATAGGCGTGTGCCTGGGTGTGCGCGTGTTCTGGAAATTCTGGACTGGTCCACAGGTGTGCGCTTCTGGAAAAGTCTCCTTTGAGATTCTTCACACACTCTTGTCATCCCGGCTTCTCCACGGCCTCCTCATCTTTCTGCCAACAATTATTGAAGCGCGAATCACCCAAAATTCACCTGCAATTGATAAAGTTAACTATTTTAGCAATAACAATCGAAGATGAGCTAAACCAAATCAAATTTGTGCCAAAGTAGGTAAAATGCTTCCAAAACAGAAATTGAAAACCGAGGTTTAAGGCGGTAAAATTGAGGTTTATCAACCCCCCACCCCCCATGCTTAAACCTTGCACGTCCCCAAGCAAGACTAATCATCAAATACCTGGGAGAGGACAGAAAACCTCGAAATACCCCCCTAATTTGGACTAAGGGCCAAACTCTTGGTATTCAAGAGCAAGAGTAGCAAAAGTTGCTTAGCAATGGCAAAGAATCAGATCAAAACAAAGTCACAACCCTTTTTAGAGGGAATACAATCAAGGTGCAAAATTTTCACCCTATCTAATCCCTAAATACAATTTAAGCTCATTCAAGTGATTGGCGAACTAATTGGGATTGGTAGGACCTCACTGTAGGGTATATGGAACACTCTCTCTCATGTGTTTAAAATAAATTTTGTGTTCGCTCAATACCTAAAACCAATGCATGCAAACTATCATAGGCTTGACATGACTCTCAATTCTCTATCGCTATAGACAATATGCAAAGTGTTAATCATGAGGACTGCTCAAGGGTTGTAATGGGGCTTAGGCTTAGGGTAAGGAGGAAAATCATTTAGGGAATGTGGAGCTAAATAGCCAAGAACTTAAAGAGTAACAACACTTCCATTTCATGAAACACAACACCTCTTACACCACTCATTGGTTAAGCACAAAGTGCTCCCCAATAAAGAGAAGTTAGGAAAGAATTAATATGAACAAAAGTTAGTCATGCTAATCACCTATTATTCAAGGCCTTTCTTTTTCTTTCTTTCTTTTCTTTTCATCTTTCTTCTCTTTTTTTTCATTTTCATTTTCATTTTTGCTTTGTTTTCCTTTTTGTTGTAATTATTTTTCTTCTTTACATTTTAATTTTTTATAGGCAAATAACATGGATATACATAGAGAAACTCTAATCCCAACAATTACAAGGTACAACCTTTGAGGAAAGGTATAAAGAATATTCAACGATGCACTTCCTTTGTAGCAACAAACCATCAAATAACTCTCAACAATTGAATACAAAACTGCCCCACACAACTGAATTGTTGCTCATTCTATCTTGGCTAAAGGAAGGAAATTATGTAAAGGCCAAGGGTGCACACTTATAGGCTATATAGCTACAACAATGGGCCTCAATAATATTAACGCATTACACAAGTCAAGTGCAATTTTGAAGAGAGTCAAGCCAAGTTGTAGAGATGCACACATGATAAGGTCACACTCAAAACAAGATGAAACTATAAAAATGATAGTCTATTAAGCTCAAAAAGACCTCACAAGTTTGTTCCTACCATAATCACTACAACTAGTTCCTTCGATGTACCAACCACAGGAATTCACAATCATGCACAAGGGACCATCAAGGATAAACGATTCACACACAAGAAAAGAAGGGCTTCGAGGGTTTTAGGTGACTAGCGGGTTCATGGCCATAAGGTTTTCGTGATTAAGAGGCAAAGATGTAGGATTAACCAGATGAGTCTTTTGCTAAGATAAGCCCATCAAACTCCTTTTTTCAAGGGAAGTTTGAATTAGCTACTCTAAGATCCACCATGGATCCTCGGGGTTAAGCTTGCAGAAGGTCCCAAATTAGGCCTATTCTCATTTCATGAGAGTATGACTAATTATTCTATCTTTATCATTCCTAGCAAGTGATAAGTGAATTAAGGAACTCTCAGACCTTAATTCACCCTACTTGAACGAAGGAATAAGGTGGAAATGAGATTTTTCCCGCTAATTACCCCCTAAAGCACTAAATCCTATGACTAATTACCCATTAGAGCCTTAATCACCCCCAACCCTATATAATCTAGCCATTAACCATAGCCAAACTTATCCTAGCACATCCAAATCCAACCATAAACATGATTCTATCAAAATCAACTAAAAACCAATAATGAAGCAAATTACCGAATGATTATCACGAATCAAGTAATTAACACTTAATTATCAATAGTAAAGTAGAGAGGAAAAGAGTAAATATGTAATAACCCAAAGAAAATTACACCTTAATATGTATTAATTAGTTTAAATAATCAAGGTTAAGAATAAATCACGAATAATTAAAGCGCGTGTTCCTTTTTCTAACCAAGTGTGTGTTTTGCAGGACTTTAACATTGCAACGATCGTCAATAAATCCGTCTTAAATTTCTTTACTTAATGAATCTCTTCTGATAACTTTTATAGTGATCATGATCGTTTACAAATTCTTTTATCGAGACCGATATATCGGGTCCTTCTTTTATTAGAGCTAATTTAGTATATAATATTGTGAAATTATGAGGAGGTGTATGAGTATATCATTTGGGTTACCAATAACATTTTTACGGTTAACAAATTTAAGTAATTTGGAAATTAGGGAGATATAAGTATAAGAGGGGAGATTAAAATTGGTAAATATTTACCATTTGGGCCCTTGTTTTGGCCGGCCAACTAAAATGAGGGGGGGAGGCCATCCCTTTTTTGGGCTTGGGTCATTAGTAGATATATATGATGATTATATGATATGTTATGATTTTGGGAAGCCATAATTCAAACTCCCTCTCACTCTTGCTCCCTCTCCTGCTCCCGACCCTCCATCTCCCCCGACGTCCCCCTGCTGCTGCCACAGCCAGCCGCCGCCGACCACCTTCCGGCTACTGCGCCACCATCGTCGCACCATCATCATCGCATCTCTCTTCCTTTCCTCCCATTTCAAGTGGTATCTCACTCCCTCTTTCTCCCTTCTTCTTAAGGATGAATGAAGTTTATGTTCTAAGTTTTTCTTCTAGTAAATCTTAGGTTTTTTCAGAGGTAAAATCAAGGATTTTAAGATCTCCAAGTGAAGAGTACTAGGAGCTAAGGAAATCAAGTGGAGTTTGTCCCTCCAAGAGATCGTTGCACTACTGTTCAAGTCTCTACTCGTCTAGTGTGTGGTTTTAAGTCTTCAGGTACGTATATTGCCTGATATTTTATGTATATTATTATGAATTAATCTTTGTATGCCAAGTTCTGAAAGTATATTTTATCATTCATGTTTATATGTAAATTCTCACGACTTATGTTCAAAAGTGTATACAAGTTCTCATGGGTTTTTTTGAAGTACCAAGGTTGATTTATATGGTTAATTTTACAGTTTATTCTAAGTACTTATGCTATTCATTCTTTATGTTAGAGACTTTTACGGTAATTCCATACTTTGGATGTTAAAGTTATTTCATGAATAAATTCCTTTATAAGTACAACACTACAACCCTCCATCAAGAAGATATCTCTAAGTAATGATTAAAAAATTGTTTAAGTATCCAGTCGTATTAAGAATCCAAAGTCAAGGTTTTCAAATTTCTAAGTTTTAATAAAGGCCCCGCCCAGGTTTAATCGTGCCGTAGAGCACACCATGTTTACTCGTGCCTCAGGGCACACCATGGAATCCATGTTGCAGTGCACGCTAGGATAACCGTGTCTTGTGCACACCAGGAAAAACTACATATGTATAGTGCCTAAAGTGCGCACCATGGAAATCTGACCAGTATAGGATATTTATCCACCATCCGGATCTCCCGATTGATCCGGGTATGTGCATACGGACGCTTAGCCGATAATCGCAAGTAGGGGATCTTCTTATAAATAATAAGACAACCTAGTGTATGTTTAAAGTTAGTTTACACAGTTTTAAGTTAAAGGAAAAGCTTTAAGGTTCTTCTCACCAAGTCTCATGAGAGGGTAGAGGGTATCTTAAATCGTTCTATTTCCCACACATGTTTGAAATTAAGTTCATCATGCTTAGTCCTTTCCTTATGTTATGTTCAAGTATGGTTTAAGTAAGGAACTCACGATTTTTGGTTTCTATTGAAGTTCAGTTTACTTGAAAGGATTAAGTGTGGCTATGTTGTGTAAGTATAATGTTATTTCTTATTTTTTTTATTTGTTATGAATTTAACAGAGTCGCGCTAAAGTAAGTAATTAATTTCGAAAAGATTCTTGCGTTATGAGATGTGTACGTACTGAGTTTAACTCATTTTTCGAAGTTTTATGTTTTCGTTTTAGGGACCTCGGCAAAAAGGAAAAGGGAAAGCCCCGGAAGGACGAAACCCTAGAGCATCTTAAAAAGGCGAAGGTGGTTAAAGGCACTCTCTGATTAAAGGCACTCTCCAAAGGAAATGAGAGAAATCATTGATATTTTGGCTTGTACGATTTTTATTGGGTTGTGCTATATTTGCTTGAGACTTGTTTAGGTTAAGTTATGTCTTGGTGATGTATGTTTGGAGTTGATCTTATGTTGTATTGCTTTTGTTGGGTTATAGTTTTAGCCTTGTCCGTTTTACACGGACGATGGTAATGCCCTCATGTGAGTATTTCCGCTACACTAATCATTAGGTTAAGTGAGTTTTAGCTTAATCTAGCGATTAACAGCCCGAGGGTGTTACAAAATATCACCTACTAAGGGGTGCAATGAACAACAATGGCCAATAATAGAGAGAGAATATTCAATTCTTCAATTGAATCATCAAAATCTTCCAAAAATAGCCAAAGTGATGCAATACAATGTGCTTAGCACTAAAACCTAGAATAACCTTCTACAAAATCTCCTAAAAATTCACTAAAACCTAATAAAAGTTGTTGTGAAAAAGTATAATTAAGCTATTTATACAAGGGTACGAAATCAAAGTAAAACGTAGTCGTTTTGGGCCAAAGACGCTTAAAAAAAGTGTCATCGCGGGTGCGACGACAGATGTCGCGGGCGTGAACTTCCTGGGTAGCAAAGGGAGGTGGTTTTCTTTGGCTTGGAGTCGCGGGCGTCCGCGACCAACCTGACTCCAATTTTCCTTTAGATTTCTTGAGTAGCTGCGTCGCGAATGTCACCCTTCTTGTCATGGGTGGCACGGCCTTCAGCCACATTTCTGTTTTTTTCCCTCTTTTGTCTAGCGGGCACTACACAAGCATGTCGAGGATGACGATTCTGGGATTGGGAAGCTGGCCTATTCGTGCCCGCTACATGCCTTGTAGCGGGTGCAACGACCTATTTGACCCTTTTCCTCATTAATTTGCCATCTTAACCCAGCTTCACTTCGGTTTCTGGCCCGCTTGGCTCGGGAATCTTCTCGGGACTCCCTTTTTCCCTTGATTTGTTTTCTTGCATTGATTTATTTCTTAGTCATTAAGTACCTAATAAAAAAACTAAAAATGCATTAAAATTCATAAAAAAATCTCGGCATCGAGTGAAAACTTTAAGGTAAGTGCAATTTAGGCCTTAAAATGGGACTAAACACCATGGATTTTGAAGCTCGAACCCTACCCTGATACGGTTCATACTCCTCCTCTTGAAGAAGAGTTTCCCACAACTTTTGGGGGTTAAAATGTAGGTCCTCTCTATAACTCAGTTGCCCAACACGTGTCTCTAACACCTCGGGTATGAATTTTTCGAGTCCGACATCATATCCATCAAAAGGGGGCTCATTTGTTGGTAGGGTGCTCCACTGGTTGTTCCTTCGCTTCATCGCCATTCCCACAAGGTACCCAACAATCTTCAAACCCCAATCCGTAGTTGTCCTCATTGTAGTAGAAACTTCTTGGAGGTTTGTGGGATAAGGGAGAGGGACAATGGGAGAGAATAGGGAAATTTTGCAGTGCTTGATAACACTCTACCTCACATGGTTCGCTACAAGGCAAAGATAAAGCCATAGGTAGCACTTCCTCACCATGAGTACACTCGACTCGTGTTTCTCTCACGTGAAGGTTCCTCTTCTCATATCCCAACCCGGTTTTGATTTGATGTGTTGGGAATGTCCCGACAATGTTCGATTTATATGGAGATTAAACCAAAGTAATATAGTGATTATATGTCTTGCTAGAGACCTCTATAATTATTAATTGAATATGTTTAATTATAACTATATTGTTTTGTCCTATTGGGTCACACAAGTCAGTGCCCTGGAACAATGTATGTAACCTAAGTAATATTGTATTACGTTTAGAAAAGTTGGAAACTGATTTCTGTGAGAAATCAGCCCAACACGGTCCGTGGTGTCCATGGCCGAGTTAATGGACATTCTAGAGTCCAACACGGACCGTGTTGTTTCAACACGAACCGTGTTGGGCCTGAGAATCGCGTCGTTGCGTTAAGTCGGCCCTTTAGGGTTTTGTACCCTTTCCCTAGGTTATCTAAACACTATATAAAGGGGTCTATGGGAGAGATTATTCCACATCAACTGCATGAGACTCTTAGACAGATATCAGGGTGATTTCCTGAGTTCCTCTCTCTTTTTGTTTGCAGTTCTTGTTTCCCGAAACATTCTCTGTTTCCCGAAACATTCACATATATACCAAATACATACATCTTAAATTGAGATTTATCTCGATCGAGTCGATCTAGCATTCGGGTTCCCGGAGTGCTACGTGGACTTTTCAGTAGAGAGTTTCAGCATTGGAATCTGGAAGGTCAACCTATTCTTCAGCCGGAATTAGCAATCAGGTATAATTACTAAAGCCTTTGCAATTGTTGTGATTAATTATTTATAATCGTTATGAATATTCCACCAATTAATCTTTATCTGTTTAGGAAATAGATAACCTAACACGTAACAGTGGTATAAGAGCCGCCAATTGCATGCTAAAGTATTGTACTTGTATTCATAAGTAATTTTGTCAATAGTTGAATTATATTATGAATATGCGAGAGTAGATTTATGCCTAAAATTTTGAAACTCTATGAAAGTTTTAATCTTTATTCTTCATGATAGTAAATCCGGAATTTTATTGTAAAGTTTCATGTTTTGTTATTATTTATTTCTTATTGCCTTTAATTAATCGATTTTATCTTTGTTTAATTGTTAAATATAGCATGAACTCGATTTAATTTTGAATGTTTTAGAAACAATCTTGTTTGATATTGTTAAACAGTAAGCAATACATGAAATAGGTCTAAATTCGCAAAATAGGGTTTTGTAGAATTATTTTCTGATTTGGTTTATTTAGGGTAATTTTAATGAAAAATCAAAATAAAATATCAAACGAACTCGAAAATTTCTGAAATTTTTATTAGAGGTGTCTAGAAGTGTTCTGGACTTTTCGTAATTTTTGTAGATTTTTCCCAATTGAAATGGATTTTTAATTAAGTTTTCAGATTTGAAGATAAATAAAAATCGTTTAATTCTCTGAATTTTATAAATTTGTAGAAATTTGTAAAACTTCTACAGTAGGTTACTGGGTAACCATACTTTCAGGGATAAATTTTTCCGTTAATTTATCTGATCAAATTATATTTTTTAATTTAGATTTTCAGATCTGAGAGAAATAAATTTGTTGCTTCTCTAAATTTTGTAAATTCATATAAATTTTCACATTTTCTGAAAATTTTACAGTAGGTTACTGAATAACCATTCTGTTATAGATAAAATTTTTGTGAATATTCGAAATCATTTACTAATTTTCCTTTAATTTTCAGATTAATAGAAAAGTATAATTGTTTGGTTCTCTGATTTTCATTCTAATTTTCGAAATTTGATAAAAATCTGAAATTTTATAGTAGCATATTGCATGAATCTACTATATGGGAAAATTATAAAATTTGATTTTTAAACTTATCGAATTGTTATTATTTATTTTCCTCTTAAACGGAGAATTAAAAGGTTTAATTCCCTAAAATTTTACAATCTTTTGGAATCGTTAAAATTCTGGAAAATTTTCATATTGGGTTATTAGATAACACTATGATATGAAATTCTTAAATTCGATAAGTTATGCTAATTTTATTTAATTTTTTCATTCACGAAATTAACCAAAACTAGGAAGCAGCACGGACCGTGTTGCCAGCAGTTTTGGTGAATTCGTGTGTTTTTCGGTTGTAATTTATTTTAGAAATTAATTATTAAATCCTATTACTACTAAATCAGTTCATGGACATATAACCTATTATTTTGTAAAGTTTAGGAAACTTGCAATATCTTTAAAAGGTATAGTATCTTTTAGACTTCTTGATTTTAGGAAAATCGAGTATTTTGTGTGTATAGGTATAAAATCCTAAATCTGTTTAGGTAATTAAGATAAAATTTGGAATTTTGGTTATTTTATTAATCATGCAAACTTTTAGGAAACCTTATTTAGTATTTGTTTCCTCATATGTGTTGTGTTGCAATTATATGTGCCTTTATAATTTGTTATTTAAGCATGTGTTATATTTGATATAATTATTGCAATATTACCTGTTTGCATGTGCTTCTAGTATGGCCATAGATAGTCGGTTTTACTGGTCTGTGTACCGGGTTGAGTGAAATACAGCCTGCGTGCCATCGTTGAATTTAATTATAAATTTAAATTTTCAGTTAAGTTTATTTTAATTCATGTAAGGTCTCAATTGTGAGGTCCACTTTGTAAATTTGTTGTAATTGGAGACATCAAGTTGAGTGGGAGCCCAACAACAATGGAGGTGGTGATTCGAGTGGGAGCCCATCCAAGGAAGTTGCAAGACCAAGAAGATTTTCTTGAAGACTGTCAAGGCTTAGTTAAATTAGTTTGATTAAGTCTAGGTGGCCATACTAGGGGTTTTATTTATGCTTTAAATTCGTTATTGCATGTTTTATTATGCCTTTTATGCTTTTCGAAAGAGTTCACCTAGAATTGCATGCTTAGGATAATAGAACCTACTCTCAAAATTGAATTACTGCTCAACCTATCGAAATACTACTTAGATGGATAAATAAGGAAAGCCAAAGCGAATTATTTGTCCATCATTAATAAGTAGGGTGAGAGCTAGGTCAATTCAAATTGGCTGTCAAAATAGTCTTGGGCCAAGAGCAGAGGAAGAGAAATATTGTATTCGATACAAATTTTTGCCAAGAGTCATTTTGAATGATTGATCATAAAATGATCCACCAAAGATAACATGAGATCGAATTTTGTTGGGCTAAAGTCCACTTGAGCCCATGAGTCTTGTGGGTCTTGGTAAATTAAAACACTAAACGAGAGTTGATAAAGTGTTTTGATTTGAAGTTCAAATTAGTTTAATTTCTTTGATGACAAATAACTAAAATTGAACCTTTATGTCTTGTCAGAATCAAAGATGTCTAACACACCCACCAACAACACAGTTAACCTCCGTTCTCTTTTGGAAAAAGAGAAACTCACCGGGGACAATTTCCTGGCACCGAAACCTGAGGATTGTCCTTAGGGCAGAGCAGAAAGAATATATTCTAGAAAGAGCCTTAAAGAACAAGCCCAAAGAAAATGCAACTCAAGCTGAAAAAGACAAGTGGCTGCGTCATTCTGATGATGATGTCCAAGTCATCTGTATCATGTTGGCCACTATGACTCCTAAGCTTCAAAGGCAGTTTGAAAACAAGAAGGCACATGAAACAATCACTCAATTGAAAAGCATGTTTTAAGAACATGCTCGAATTGAGAGATGTCAGATCAATGAGCAAATTGTTCACACTCGTCTTGAGATTGGTAAGCCCGTTGGGCCCCATGTATTGAAGATGATTGGTATTTTTGAGTCCATGGAGCGACTAGGGTTCCCCTACACTCCAGAGTTAGCTACTGACATTCTTCTTAGCTCACTGCATGAAGGGTTCATCACCTTCAAATTGAACTACAACATGCAGGGGCATAAGAAGTCTCTAATAGATCTTCATGCAATGTTGGTCACGGCGAAGAGGGACACTAAGATAGCCCATAAGGCTAACTCGAATGTCCTCGTGGTCAGTAAGGGGAAAGGCAAGTTCAAGAAGGCTAACAAGAGCAAGAAGGGACTTGCAAGTAAGAAAGCCAAGAACAAAACTGTTGTCCCGGCCAAACCTAAAGCAGGACCTAAGCCAGATGAAGAGTGCTTTTACTATGAAGGCAAAGGACACTGGAAAAGAAACTGCCCCACCTACTTGGATGATCTGAAGACTGGAAAGGTCGTCAAGTCAGGTACAGATATGATCGATATAAATCTTACTGTTTCTACTTTATGGGTATTAGATACCGGCTGTGAAGCTCACATTTGTGGAAATGTACAGGGCCTAAGCAGAATTAGACGAGTCAGCAAGAATGAAGTAAACCTACGCACAGGAAACGGGCAAAGAGTTGCGGCTATCTTCGTAGGAACTTATAGTTTATCTTACCTTCAGGACTTATATTAGAACTAAATAATTGTTATTTTGTTCCCATTATTAGTCAGAATTTAATTTGAGTAGCTGTACTTGAGATTGAAGGTTATTCTTTTAATATTACGAATGGTCGTTTTTCATTTACAAAGAATGGAATCTTTTATGGTGCAGGTATTCGTATGAATGGCCTCTACATATTAGATTTAGAAAAACAAATCTGTCACATCGAATCGAAAAAGGCTAAAACAAAAGACTCAAATGAAACATACCTTTGGCATTAATCAGAATCGCATCCAGAAATTGCAAAGTACAGGAATTCTAGAAAATCTAAACTTTGAAAAGTTTGAAGTTTGTGAGGCATGTCTGATGGGAAAAATGACTAAGTCACCTTTTAATGGAACTGGTGAACGGGCCAACGACTTATTAGGGCTCATACATAATGATGTATGCAGACCAATGAGCACCAACGCTAGAGGAGGATTCTACTATTTCATTACTTTTACTGATAACTTTAGTAGATATAAGTATATCTACCTAATGCGTCATAAATCTGAATCTTTTGAAAAGTTCAAAGAATTCCAAAATGAAGTACAGAACCAACTTGGCAAAACAATAAAAACTCTTCGATCAGATCGAGGTGGAGAATATTTGAGCCAGCAATTCATTAACCATCTAAAAGCTTGTAGGATTGTCTCACAACTATCTCCACCAGGAACCCCACAACACAATGGAGTATCTGAAAGGAGAAATCGTACCCTATTAGATATGGTATGATCAATGATGGCAGAGTCAGAATTATCACTTAGCTTTTGGGGGTATGCTCTTGAAACAACATCGCTCATTCTAAATAGGACTCCGACTAAAGCTACTGAAAAGACACCATATGAGATATGGAGAGGAAAAGTTCCTAGTCTGTCCTTTCTAAAGATTTGGGGATGTGAAGCCTATGTTAAGGGTTTACCTGACAGCAAGCTTGCACCCAGATCTGAAAAGGTTTTCTTTGTGGGCTATCCTAAGGAAACCAAAGGGTATTACTTCTACAACCGTTATGAGAACAAAGTGGATGTGAAGCCTATGTTAAGGGTTTACCTGGCAGTAAGCTTGCACCCAGATCTTAAAAGGTTTTCTTTGTGGGCTATCCTAAGGAAACCAAAGGGTATTACTTCTACAACCGTTATGAGAACAAAGTGTTTGTGTCTCGGAACGCTTTCTTCTTAGAGAACGAGTTTGTCTCTAAGAGAAAGAGTGGGAGAGAAATTGAACTAGGTGAAGTTCAATAGCCACAAACCACTTCGAATCTTATCCCATGCCCCGTCACCACTACTTGCATTCCAATCTCTGTTGATCCTCAACAAGAAAGGGATGATGAACAGGTAGTCGGGGGACAGGTAGATGAAGAAGTAGGGAATGTGGACATACCCCTTCGTAGGTCCAGTAGGGACATTCGCCCTCCTGAGAGATACAGTTATCTCATGACATCGAAAATTAACATATTCCTTGTGGAGTATGATGAGCCCGAGACCTACAAACAAGCTTTAGCGAGCCCAGATTCCAAGAAATGGCTCGAAGCCATGAAATCCGAGATAGACTCTATGTACGAAAACAAGGTGTGGACCGTGGTTGACATGCTTGAAGGCGCTAGAGCCATCAGAAACAAGTGGGTCTTCAAAGTGAAACCCGACATGGATGGTAAACCTAGTGTTTACAAAGCACGGCTGGCGGCAAAAGGTTTCACTCAAATTCATGGTATTGACTATAAAGAGACATTTTCCCCAGTAGCGGCTTTTCAATCTATCAGGATACTCCTTGCCATAGTTGCATGGTATGACTATGAAATATGGCAAATGGACTTCAAGAGTGCATTCTTGAATGGGATTCTGGAAGAGGAAGTGTATGTGACACAACCTGAAGGGTTTGAAGATCCCAAAGGTTTTGGGAAAGTCTGTAAGCTACAGAGGCCCATTTATGGCCTCAAGCAAGCTTCAAGGAGTTGGAATCAAAGGTTTGATCAAGAAATAAAAGAGTTTGGTTTCTTGAAAAACGAAGAAGAGCCTTGCGTTTGTAGAAAACTCAGTAGGAGCAATATAGTCGTTCTGGTTCTGTATGTGGATGATATACTCCTCATTGGAAACGACATTCCTATGCTAAAGTCTTGTAAGACTTGGCTTAGAAAGAATTTCCAAATGAAGGATCTCGATGAGGCCCAGTACATGCTTAGAGTAAAAATCTATAGAGATAGATTGAGGCGTTTGATTACATTGAATCAAACAACTTATATTGATTAAGGTGTTGAATCGGTTCAACATGCAGAACTCCAAGAAGGGATTCATTCCCATGGTTCATGGCACATCACTTGGTAAAACAGATTGTCCTCAGACATCTGAAGACCAGGAAAAGATGAAAAATATACCTTATGCCTCGGCTATAGGGTCTATTATTTATGCTATGAGATGTACAAGGCCAGATATAGCTTTTGCTTTAAGTATGTGCAGCAGGTTTCAAGCCAACCCTGGTGAGAAACACTGGATTGCTGTGAAAAACATACTTAAGTATCTGAATAGAACTAAGGAGCTGTCCTTGCTCTATGGAGGTGAGAAACAGCTAAGTGTAAAAGGTTACACTGATGCCAGTTTCATGACGGATAAAGATGACTACAGTAGTCAATCTGGATACGTCTTTTGTCTAAATGGTGGAGCACTGAGCTGGAAAAGTTCCAAATGAAACATTGTCGCTGATTCTACAATTGACGCAGAATACGTCGCAGCATCTGAAGCTGTGAAGGAGGCAATGTGGGTGAAGAAGTTCATCGAGGAGCTTGAAGTTGTGCCTAGTATTGCGGAAGGTGTGGATCTATACTGTAACAACAGTGGGGCCATTGCTCAAGCAAAGGAACCTAGAGCACACAGAAAAGTTAAGCATGTGTCCAGAAAGTATCACATCATTCGAAAGATCATCGAGGAAGGTGATATTAGTGTGTGCAAGGTTCATACGGATGAGAACGTCGCCGATTCGCTTACTAAACCCTTGTCGCAAGCAAAGTATGAGGGTCTTACTCATGCAATAGGAATTAGACATCTTGAATGATGTTATTAAGTTACATTTTTTAACATTAGATGGCTCATGGTTTGTAATAGTTATTTATTCATCATTTATAAATAAATTCAAACTTTATAAAAATTGTGGTTTAGAATTATGTAAATGTCCAAAAGGTTTAGCTAATTCAAAATGGGAAATTGGATGAGGTCTGATTTCTGAAACCTCATTAGTGAACTTGATGACGCTAATTCCCGGTCGACAGTCGACCTGTTTCCTAATTGTATTATCACGTAGGGACAGTGATGATATCAACACAATTAGCATGTAGGATTGAAGTGATGATCGAGTTTCATGATCATATTGATGTATTGACGTCATAAATCAATCACATGGGTGTTGTTGAGAACAACTACCGAACTGACCCCCAGTGGGAGCTCTTTAAGTTGGGAATTGTCATAGGAGCTCTCACCACTCAAAGAAAATTCCTGAATCCTGAGTTCAGTACACAAACTACATGATCTGTTGTGACTTTGGAGCACGTCAAACGCCTTTCATAATAGTAGGCTATAAAGGTCGTGTCTGGGTGACAGTTGGATCATGTGAGAATGTTTGTGTGAACAAGATGGCATTGTCCTCCCTATTAGGGACAGTTGTCTTATTGGCCACTCGGTGAGATTCGACTGAAAATGCTTGGCCGAGCTCAGTTGAATCAATAGTTGATCATCTGCTTTTCGAAGTCTAAACTCGGAGATCGAGGAACGCTTCGGGTCTTACATATGAATGACATCAGCTTACCTTATCCGAACATGAGACAGTAAGTGACAAGGGAATTCAAGGAAACGAACACTTGTGGGACAAGTGGGAGATTGTTGGGAATGTCCCGACAATGTTCGATTTATACGGAGATTAAACCAAAGTAATATAGTGATTATATGTCTTACTAGAGACCTCTATAATTAGTAATTGAATATGTTTAATTACAACTATATTATTTGGTCCTACTGGGTCACACAAGTCAGTGCCCTGGAACAATGTATGTAACCTAAGTAATATTGTATTACGTTTAGAAAAGTTGGAAACTGATTTATGTGAGAACTTAACCCAACACGGACCGAGCTGGGTTCAACACTATCCATGTTGACCCAACACGGTCCGTGTTGGGGCAACACGGTCCGTGGTGTTGGGAATGTCCCGACAATGTTCGATATACACGGAGTTTAAACCAAAGTGATATAGTAATTATATGTCTTGCTAGAGACCTCTATAATTAGTAATTAAATATGTTTAATTACAACTATATTATTTGGTACTACTGGGTCACACAAGTCAGTGCCTTGGAACAATGTATGTAACCTAAATGATATTGTATCACGTTTAGAAAAGTTGGAAATTGATTTTTGTGAGAAATCAGCCCAACACGGACCGAATCGGGTTCAACACGGGTCGTGTTGTCCCAACACGATCCATGTTGAGACACCACGGTCCGTGGTGTCTATGGGCCGAATAATCGGACTTTCTGGAGTCCAACACGGACCGTGTTGTTTCAACACGGATCGTGTTGGGCCCAGAAAGGCGCCGTTGTTTTAATTCGGCCCTTTAGGGTTTTTGAACCCTTTCCCTAGGTTTTCTAAACACTATAAAAAGGGGTCTCTAGGAGAGATTATTCACCACCAACTGCCTAAGACTCTTAGAGAGATACCAGGGTGATTTCCTGAGTTCCTCTCTCTTTTAGTTTGCAGTTCTAGTTTCAGGAAACATTCTCTGTTTCCCGAAACAATCTCACATACATCTTAGATTGAGATTCGTCTCGATCGGGTCGATCTAGCAATCGGGTTCCCGGAGTGCTGCGTGGACTTTTCAGTAGAGGGTTTCAGCGTTGGAATCTGGAAGGTCAACCTCTTCTTCAGCAGGAATTAGCGATCAGGTATAATTACTAAAGCCTCTGCAATTGTGTTGATTAATTTTTTATAACTGTTATAATATTCCGCCAATTAATCTGTATCTGTTTAGGAAATATATAATCTAAAACCTAACAGTGGTATCAGAGCCAGGTTTGTATCTGTTTAGGAAATAGATAACCTAAGAAATGAGTGATAGTAAATCTGAAATTTTATTGTAAAATTTCATGCTTTGTTATTGCTTATTTCTTATTGCCTTTAATTAATCGATTTTATGTTTGTTTAATTGTTAAATATAACATGAACTCGATTTATTTTTGAATGTTTTAGAAACAATCATGTTTAATATTGTTAAATAGTAGGCAGTACATGAAATAGGTCTAAATTCGCAAAATAGGGTTTTGTAGAATTAATTTTCTGATTTAGTTTATTTACGGTAAAGATGAAAAATCGAAATAAAATATCAAACGAACTTGAAAATTTCTGAAATTTGTACTGGAGGTGTCTGGAAGTGTTCTGGACTTTCCATAATTTTTGTAGAGACTTCCCAATTAAAATGGATTTTTAATTGAGTTTTCATATCTGAAGTGAATTAAAATTTGTTTAATTCTCTGAATTTTATAAATTTGTAGAAGTTTGTAAAACTTCTGAAATTTTTACAGTAGGTTACTGGGTAACCATACTTTTAGGGAAATTTTCATTAATTTATCCGATCAAATTATATTTTTTAACTTAGATTTTCAGATCTCAGAGAAATAAATTCTTTTCTTCTCTGAATTTTGTATATTTATAGAAATTTGCAAATTTTCTGAAACTTTTACAGTAGGTTACTGGGTAACTATTCTGTTTTGGATAAACATTTCGTGAAGTTTTGAAATCGTTTGCTAATTTTCCTTTAATTTTCAGATTTATAGAAAAGTATAATTGTTTACTTTTCTGAATTTTATTCTAATTTTCGCAATTTGATAAACATCTGAAATTTTTACAGTAGCATATTGGATGAATCTACTGTATGGGAAAATTATAAAATTTGATTTTTAAATTTATCGGACTATTATTATTTATTTTCCTCTTAAACGGAGAATTAAGAGGTTTAATTCCCTAAATTTTAACAATCTTTTAGAAATTGTTAAAATTCTGGAAAATATTCATATTTGGGTTATTAGATAACACTATGATTTGAAATATTTTAATTCGATTAGTTATGATATTTTATTTAAGCTTTTTTTTCATTTACGAAATTAACCGAAACTGGGAAGCAACACGGACCATGTTGATCCAACGCGGACCGTGTTGCCAGCAGTTTTTGTGAAATCGTATATTTTAGAGTTTGTAATTAATTTTAGAAATTAATTATTAAATCCTATTACTACTAAATCAGATAATGGGCATAAAATCTATTATTCTGTAATGTTTAGGAAACTTACAATACCTTTGAAAGATATTGTAACGCCCCGGAAATTCAATTATAGAAAAGTCAAAGTCAGACTAACGTTAACAGAGAAAAATTAGCGGAAGACTCAAACTCTTATCGGGCGTCACTGCCGTATCCCCGAAGGAATACAAGGCGGGAAGGAAAATTATAACTGTCCGTCAACGGCAAACAAACTAACAAACTCATATTTATAAATAAACCTCAAACTAACTTCAAGTCTTTCAAAAAGAACATAACAAAATTAACGACGTCTAGACATGTCGTCCTCACTTCTATTTCCCATCCCCAACATATTGATCATCACCTGAAAACAAAACATTTCAAAAATGAGGGGGAAATCTCAATAATGTCTACCCCTAACGTTAAAAAATCAAGTTAAGTTCATTTCAGTTCATTTGAAGGAGAGGGAGCAAGTTAAACCATTTCACAAACCTTTAATCCCTTAACTGTTTTCCTCAACCCAACCAATCCATATTTTATTATGCGGGCGGGATACCATATCCCTTAGAGTAACATTCGCCTACCAAAGGCATCAAAACAATCGCCTACCAAAGGCATCAAAAGCATCTATCCTATATCAGGGATGAAACCCTGATCTCCTGACACATAACCCATACAGGCATCAAATCCTGGTCTCCGGGTTATCGCCCGCAAAAACATTAGCCTATCAAAGGCATCAAAACAATCGCCTACCAAAGGCATCAAAACATTCGCCTACCAAAGGCATCACAAACATCTAACCTTTATCAGGGATGAGACCCTGATCTCCTGACACATAACCCATACAGGTATCAACTCCTGGTCTCCGGGTTATCGCCCGCAAAAACATTAGCCTACCAAAGGCATCAAACAATAAACCCGCTTAATGTTTCACTTTGAATTATTAGTGTCTTATGCAAAACTCAGCTCACAGCTCTCAAGTCAAACCCAACCCAGGTTATCAAAACCAGTATCAAAAGTACTTATAAAAGACCATCTCAATTCTCAACTCATAAATCAATAATCACAACAAATACGCACAGTTATCCAAAACAGATGGTCACATTTCAACAAAAAGTCCCCTTTCGGGATGCAATTCTCAAAATTGATTAGAAAACATTAAAACACATTTAAAGAGCATCCCGGTGGGGATTAGAGCATAGACATTACCTAGTTAGCTTCACTTCACAGCAAAACGAACACGCTTGAGCTCACTAACGACGCGAATTAGCTCGGGCCTAAAATAGGATAATTATTCTAATCAAAACGCGCCCTTCGAAGTTAGTATTAACTACCTTCTACCTAACCCTCCCCTAGGAACCCTATAGGTTCCTATCAATCATGAATTTACATTTTAAATTACTTAACACATTCCAAGTAATCGCATAATAGTACCAAATAAAACTTTTTAATCAACAACACATTCATTAACAATTTCACATAACAAGACAAATTACAGCATCCACATGAAAAGGGACGTAACTTGACTTCCCGACCTCATATGGGTCTGGTTTTGGACTTTTCGAAAACCTCGGGATGTCTCTAAAACGCTTAAGTTGAACTCGAGACCCAATACACGCTTTAAGGTCCTCAAAAACTGTCATGTTCCAAAATTGTCCAGATCTGACCTAGGTCTGGTAATCGGGGTATAACTCGACTTATAAAATTCCAAAGTCCGGTCCGTAAAATTTCTATGAAATCTAACATCTAAGAGAATCTCCAGTCCAAAGGGTTCGATCAAAAGACAACAACACTAACCGTGGTGATCCAATCTTTAGACCCCATCAAAACTGTCCCGTTACCGGTTTCGATTTAATTTGCAAATTCGGTTCTAACTTCCACCAATCCGATCCCGGGGTCCTAATTTGGGTTTAAAACAGTAACTTAGGTCCAAAGTGATTAACCTAACCCAACTAAGGCCCAAACATCAAATCTCCTATCATCAAAACCAAAAGTAAAACATGAAATCAACTTTAATAATTCTATTAACCCTAAAAGCATGCATGAAATAATAATAACATTAACCTAAACATGAATTCTACAATAAACTATAACAAGGTACTACAATAACAACATATAAGGGTATAAAACATGAATTTCTTAATCAATGATCAAGAAAGAATTTAAAGAACACGTGAATAAAATATAAAGAACATCTAAACATTTAAACTACCAATCAAGAATCCTAAAAAAACTAATTTCTTTTAAACAAAGATTCAATCAAGAACCAAGAATTAATAAACAAGAATCGAACTTTAGTAATTCAATCAACCTAACGTATTGAACAAGATTTAAACATGAAATTAAACATGAATGAACCCTAAGAGAATTAAAGAACATGTGAATATTTAACTAACAATTCAAGAATTAATCTAGGTAATTATACTTTAAAGATTCGTGCATACAATGATAGTGTTATCTAAAACCCTAACATGCTTCTCAAGAAATTAAAGAATATTATGCAATCGATCATTAACAATTTCATTACAACTATTACAAACCCTAATACACCAATTTAGAACATAAAGATTACATAAAATAATTTAAACAATTACACATAAATAATACAACTCAAGAACAAATAGTTACAAATAACAACTTAATGAAATTACACCCTTAATTACCCAGATTACAAGATCTAAATCAAGAAATAATAACAATACATTAATAATAATAATACTAATACAATAATAATAATAGTACAATAATAATATCAGAAAAATTAAGGGAAAAAGAGAAAGAAGGTTTCAAGAAGATTAGGGTTTACATAAGGGTTAGGGTAGCAATCTTTCCGGCGAGTGGGTGGCCGGTCGAGGGCGGCGTTAGCGGCCCACGGGGGGTCGGAGGAGGCGGAGCGGCGTTCACGGGTGGTGGTTGGTGTCGCGGTCGAATGCTCAACAGCAGTAGCGCAACAACAACTGTCGAGCCTTTTCGCGTTCCGGTGGCGTGCGATGGCTCCGGCGGCAGAGACCGTTGTGCAGGGGGGAGAGGAGAGGAACTAGGTTTAGGGTTTGAGGGAAGATTAGGGTTTAGAGAGAGAGAGAGGGGTTTTTATATTATCTAACAATCAAGGCCCAACTAAACACTCTTAATCCTAACCCAACCAAAACTAAAACAATTAAAATCTGATTTTTCTAAAAACCAACTAATAATAATAATAATAGTAATAATAATAATAATAATACTAATAATACTATTATTAATAGTATTCACATAGCAAATAATATTCACATAATTATTCATATAACACAATAATATCAATAACAATACTAAAGTAGAGTAAAACTAATAATACTAAACCCACGAAATTACCGATATACCCTTGTTAGTCTCTCACGATCCTACGAGCTCAAGTGTTAGCAAAAATAAGCACAAACGAATAATAATAAAATAACAAAGTCAAACCTAATTTACTAACAACGTCACGGTCAAAATCTTTGGATTTTTCGGGGATTTACATCATTACCTCCTTAAAAGAAGTTTCGTCCTCGAAACTTAAACTTAAACCTAACGGTTCGGTAACAATCCTAACGGTTCCGTTCTCCCTAAAACTCGAGGTTTTACATCATTTCCTCCTTAAAAAAAGTTTCGTCCTCGAAACTTGACGTACCTTTAAGAGTGAAACAGGTGAGGGTATTTCGTTCTCATCTCTTCTTCTGTTTCCCAGGTTGCTTCCGTTGTGGCATGATTTGCCCATCGCACTTTCACCAGGGGGACTACTTTTCTTCGAAGTTGTTTTTCCATACGATCCAAAATTTCCAGCGGCTGCTCTTCATAGCTCAGATCTTCTTGTAACTAAAGTGACTCAGGATCAATCAAATGAGTTGGGTCTGGAACATATTTCCTGAGTTGTGACACATGGAAGACATTGTGCACTCTTGGAAGTTCTCCTGGAAGTTGCAACTTGTAGGCAACTTCTCCGATGCGTTCTAAGATTGGATATAGCTCGATAAACCTTGGTGTCAACTTCCCCGACTGACCGAATCTCATAACTCCTTTCGTGGGTGAAACCCGTAAAAACACATATTGTAAAACCTCGAGTTTTAGGAGAAATGGAGCCGTTAGTTTCCTTACCGGACCGTTAGGGTTAAGTTTAAGTTTCGAGGACGAAACTTCTTTTAAGAAGGTAATGATGTAAAACCCCGAAAAATCCAAAGATGTTGACCGTGACGTCGTTAGTAAATTAGGTTTGACTTCCTAATTTTATTATTATTCGTTTGTGTTTTATTTTGCTAACACTTGAGCTCGTAGGATCGTGAGAGACTAACAAGGGTATATCGGTAATTTCATAGGTTTAGTATTATTAGTTTTACTCTTTTTATTATTAGTATTACTATTAATATTGTGATTAATTATGTGAATATTATTTGCTATGTGATTAATATTATTATTAGTATTAGTATTATTATTACTATTATTAGTATTATTAGTTTTTTTTAGAAAAGTCAGGTTTTTAATTGTTTTAGTTGGGTTGGGTTAGGAGTGTTAATTGGGCCTAATTAAATGGGTAGTATAAAACTCTCTTTCTCTCTCTCAAACCCTAATAACAATCAAAAACCCTAATCCCTAACCCTCTCCTCTCCTCCTCTCTCTCTCTCCCTCCCGCGCCACTGACCACATCGCCACTGCCGTCGGCCATGACCATCTCTCTTTCTTAAAACTTAACCCTAACGGTCCGGTAAGGAAACTAACGGTCTCTTTCCTGACTCGCACACCGCCACCCACTCCCGCAGCCACCGCAACCACCGCAGCCATCTCTCTTTCTTTCTTTCTCTTTTCTCTTCCTCCCTCTCGATCTCTCTATCTCTCTCCTGACTCGCACACCGCCGCCCACTCCCGCCGTCGCGCCGCCACTCAGGCCACCACCAGCGACTCGCCGTCACCACCGGAGTCGTCACCGCCTCCTGCCGCCGCACGCCCACGCCAAAGAGACACGATGGCCGTGCTTCGATCGCTGCTCGAACCAAGACACGCCACCACCTCCCTCCGACAACCACCGCGTCGCCGCCTCGCCTCGCGCCATCGACGCCACCGCCTCGACCGACGCGCCGCACCGCCTGAAACCCTCACCGTGCCCTAACCCTACGTAAAACCCTAACCCTAAAAACCCTAACTGCTTTTCTATATTGTTTTGTTATTTTTTTTTCCTTTTCTTTTTCCTTTTCCTTTTCTGTTTTTAATTTCAAAAATTTAATTGTTTTTATAATTATTGAATTGTATTATTAGTTTTGTAATTAGGAAAATTATATGTAATCTTGTTCTTAATTGAATTTCCGGGGCGTTACACATATTCTCCTACTTCGAAGTCCAAAGGTCTCTTCCTCCTGTCAGCATAGCTCTTTTGTCGACTTTATGCTGCCTTCATTTTATCTTGAATGGTTCGAACCTTCTGAGTAGTGGCCTGTATTAGGTCCTGTCCTATCGTTAGAGCTTCATCGATGTCCTGCCAACAGAGGGGAATCCTACATCTCCTCCCATATAAAGCTTCGAATGGAGACATCCCAATACTGGCATGATAACTATTGTTGTAGGAGAACTCAATGAGAGTCAACTCGTCATCCCACGAGTCTTTGAAATCTAATGCGCATGCTCGCAGCATATCTTCAAGGGTTTGGATAGTCCTCTCACCGCCCATCGAGTGGGTGGAAAGCTGCTAAACTTGAGTTTGGTACTAAACGCCTCGCAACTTCTTCCAAAATCGATCGAATCTGCATCTCTGTCCGAGACTATAGAACTGGGGACTCCATGTAGCCTTACTATCTCTCTCACATAGGCTTGAGCTAGCTGGTCCAGGAACCAGTTGTTGGCGATGGCTAGAAAATGAGCCGACTTGGTTAATCGATCCACAATTACCCATATCGTATTGTGTTTCCGCCTGGTCCTTGGCAGACCCACTACGAAATCCATTGATATCGAGTCCCACTTCCATTCGGGAACGTCTAGTGGCTGCAGAAGTCCGGCAGGTCGTTGATGTTCTGCCTTGACCCGTTGGCAAGTGAGGCATTTTGCCACAAAGTCCGCCACTTCTTGTTTCATATTACTCCACCAGAACATCTGTTTCAGATCCTTGTAAAGCTTATTTCCTCCTGGGTGCACAGAATATGGTGTATTGTGCCCTTCTTCTAAAATCTTCCTCTTTAACTCCTCCATGTTAGGTATGCAGACACGGTTATGGAACCGTAATGTACCATCCTCGTGAATCACGAAACCAGTGGCCTTCCCTTGCAAAACCTCCTCCCGTATCTTGACAAGTTGCAAATCCAGCTCTTGATTCCTCTTGATCTCTTCCATGAGAGTAGGTTGCAACTCCATGGCATTCAATACAGCTTTCCTTCCAGGTGCCACCACGTTAATTTCCAGCCTCCTAAACTCCTCGCACAGCTCGTGCGGCATCATCGTCAAGTGGTTTACAGCAGGATAGGGTCTCCTACACAGGGCATCAGCCACTACATTTGCTTTCCCGGGATGATATTGAAAGTTCACATCATAGTCCTTCAGAAATTCTAACCATGGAGTCTGCCTAAGGTTTAGCTCCTTCTGTGTGAATAGATACTTCAAACTTTGATGGTCGGTGAATACCTCGCAGTGTACCCCATAAAGGTAGTGTCTCCAAATCTTAAGTGCAAAACCATCACGCTAACCTGTGTCATGAGTGGGGTAGTTCTTCTCATGTGTCTTCAGTTGTCTGGATGCATACGCAATCACCTTCCCATTCTGCATAAGCACACAACCCAATCCACCATGTGATGCGTCACTGTAGATAATGAATCCTTCGTTCCCTTGGGGAAGAGCGAGAATAGGGGCTGAGGTAAGTCTCTTCTTCAGCTCCTGAAATGCTTGCTCACATTTTTCCGACCACGCGAACTTGATTGACTTCCGAGTCAAATTGGTCAAAGGGGTGGCGATTTTCGAGAAATCTTGAACAAATTTCCTATAATAGCGCCAAACCCGAAAACTCCTAACCTCTGGCATTCTTCTGCCGCCACTTGGTGATAGCCTCCACCTTTTGAGGGTCCACTGCTACTCCTTCCTTAGACACCACGTGTCCTAAGAACGCTACTCGCTCCAACCAAAATTCACATTTCTTAAACTTCGCGTAAAGCTCGTTACTACGCAAAGTTGTCAGCACTTCTTTCAGGTGGTTCGCATGCTCCTCTCGTGTTCCTGAGTACACCAATATATCATCGATGAACACCACCACAAACTTGTCCAGAAACGGCTTGAACACTCGGTTCTATAAAAGCGGTTGGTGCATTTGTGAGCCCAAACGGCATTACTACGAACTCGTAATGACCATATCGAGTTCGGAAGGCGGTTTTAGAGATGTCCTCCTCTCGGATTCTTAGCTGGTGATATCCTGATCTCAGGTCTATCTTCGAAAACATTGTTGCACCCCGCAACTGGTCAAAGAGATCATCAATGCGAGGTAGAGGGTACCGATTTTTTATAGTAATCTTGTTCAACTCCCGGTAATCTATGCATAACCTCATGCTACCATCCTTCTTCTTCACGAACAGTACAGGTGTTCCCCATGGTGATGTGCTTGGTCGTATGTACCCCTTTTCTAGCAGCTCATCCAGCTGGGTTTTCAATTCCTTTAGCTCTGCGAGCGCCATTCGATATGGGGCTTTGTAGAATGTGCTGCCTGCCCAAATCGATGCAGAAATCCACCTCCCTGAGTGGGGGCATTCCCGGAATCTCCTCCGGGAAGACATCAGGAAATTCCTGAACTATCGGAATACTCCCAATCGTAGACTCCTCCGCCTTGGTGTCAATTACATTGCATAAAAACCCTTCGCAACCTTGGCCCAACAACTTCTGAGCCTTGAGGGCAGAGATAATCCTTACACCTTGAAGATGACTATCACTCCAATGCACTACCTTCTTCCCGTTCGGTCCTACTAAGGTCACCTTTTGCTTGTAGCAATCTATCTGAGCTCTATATTTTGCTAACCAGTCCATCCCCAAAATAACGTCAAACTCCATTAGGTCAAACATATAGAGGTCTGCCTCAAATTCCTGACCTGCTATCACTATAGGACATCCACCATATAATTCTCCACAACTAATGGTATCCCCGGTGGGTAGGGCTACCGATATAGGCTTACTATTCTCCGAGGGTTTCATCTTAGCCTTCTCTACAATAGCTCGTCCAACAAAAGAATGACTAGCACCAAAATCAAATAAAACAGAGACATTGTAGAGGGGGAAAGAGAAGGTACCCGTCACGACGTCCGCTTCATTCTCAGCCTCATCCTTCCTCATCACATACACTCGTCCTCTGCGCTGCTACGCGGTTGTTCGCCGACGAGGCGGGTTTGCTGGCCTCCCTTGGTTGCTCTGACTTCCACCGGGACCACCCCGGTTTTGTTGTTGCAGCTTTTGGTTTCCATTATAGCCTCCCCGATTTTGATATGTAGTCTGCGGGGCTCTCCAGTTTCCGTTGTTTCCATTGTTTCCACTATGATTGCCCCCTGAATTCTGTAGAGGGCACTGCCTGATGTGGTGTTGGAGACTCCCACACTTAAAGCATCCTTCCTTTGCAGCTCCCGCTCTACAATCTCGAGGATAATGGCCGGGTCGACCACAAATCCTACAGATAGGCACATGCGATGGCCCACGCCCCGAAGGTCGGTTGCTCTGCCAATTATTGGGGCGGAACCTCTTCTCTTGGTAGGGTTAAGGTGGGTTGAAACGGGGCGACTCTTTCCTCTTATGCCCTTGTATGCCAAGCTGTCGCTCCATGTCGTGCATTACCCTTTCTATAGTGAGGGCAACATTCAACATGTTCTGGTAAGATGTGAACTCACGTAATGACATCCGATCCTGAATCTTGCAGTTTAATCCATCCCAGAAGCGATCCATCCTCAATTGTTCACTGGACACAAGAGCACGTGCAAACCGAGATAGTTCAGTGAACTTAGTGGAGTAAGCAAGCACACCACGCTCTCCTTGGCGTAAGTCCATGAATTCTTTTTCTTTCGCCTTTTGAAGAGACATAGGGTAGAACCGATCCTTCAGCACAACCTTAAAATGGTTCCATTCAAAACCCGGTTCGGTCCATATCTCCTTCACACTTGCCCACCACAGGTCGGCCTCCTCCTTCAGGTGGTATGCAGCAAAATCCACCCTCAACTCCTCAGGACAGCGTGTCGTATCAAAAATCTTTTCCATCTCTCTAACCCACTCTTCAAAGACTTTGGGGTCAGCTACCCCTGTATAAGTGGGCGGGTTAAAGCTATTGAACCTTTGGAGAAGAGCGGAGGGATCATCTTCCCTTTCTCCTCCTTGTCGATCCACCACCCTCTTCAGTAGATCCTCGTGCTTGTTAAGCATCTCAATCATCAGTAGGCTAGCAAGGTCATTCCCTGGTGCTGTTGTACTCGGCCCTGATATCAAGTGAGGAAGACGCTGGCGCAATTCAGTCGCGGTCTGAGGGCGCTGTTCGGCTGCAGCTTGCGGGCGCTCCCGATTACCGTTGTTGGGTTGAGAACCGTTCACGTCCGACATCCTGGTTCAAAGGGTCGATTTAGACTACTTAAGGTTTAATCTCACAGTGTAAATCACCAATTCTAAGGAGGGACTATTCAATCCAGCTATCTCATAAAGGTTCTAAGCAGATACAAAACAGCAACATATTTCAACAGATAAGCCCAGGTAATAGCATCATATTCCACATACTCTTTCATCGCGCATCATTTGAAAAGAAAGAAGAAGATATATACTATCACCTCTAAAATAAAGACTATTATTTATAATACTTGCACACCAGCGTCGTAGTATGTAAATCTATCCCCTATATTGGGGTTATCACACAAGGAAACAGCACACCACACTTAGGGACATATCACAATCAAACTAACCATGCATTAATAAGTTACAGCAACCAATCCTAATACTACTATTACTGTCCCACTCATATGATCCTCCTACACAGGGGGTTCTTCCTAGCTGCGATCGGAGTCCAATCTGGATCATCAGACTCATCCCCCGAGTTCTCTTCGGGGTCTTCTCCTGTCTCCCAGTCCACCATAACCTCATCCTCGGGTTCGGTCTCCTGTTCAGGCACATCTGCAGGTGCAACTGTAACTCCAGAGGTCACCTCGGGCTTAGAATCCTCCACGGAATCCTCCACAGAATCCTCCTCTAGATCTTCCTCTGGGTCACTCTCGGGATCCATGTCCATGACAGGTGCTGGGGCTGGGTTCACTTGAACTTCTTCCACATCACGCTTCCAAATCCTGACAATCTCATCGAAGACTTCCGGAATTCGGTGCTCTGACCCCACTCGGTACCTCTTACACCAACAACACGGGTGGGGATACTCCTCGACCGGGAGAGAAGGTGGTAGCAATAATGGTACAGTATGGCCCCATCGAGGGTCGTCCCGAAGCGTGAGCAAAAATGCGTTCGCCTGACTCTCATCGTTACCACGAAGACATGAGTTCGGAACGTCTTTGGTGTACTTGTCAATCTCGTCGTAGAAGTTTATCATATAAGTTCCCAATTTCTCCTTGGGGGGAATGGGAGTATAACGGTGAAACACGGGGTGGGATGACGATAACAATGTGTGCGTTGTGCCATCCTACAGGGTTAGAACATATTAGCAACATAGAAAATTAAAGACATAAGCATGTAATAATAGGAAAGCATAAACCCTTTTCCCATCCTACGCTCATCACTCCGACTTAGCTTCCTAGGGTCCAACTAAACCTAAAGGACTCTGAGGAGCTACTAGGTCGCAACCCTGAGCTCTGATACCATTCTGTAACGCCCCGGAAATTCAATTATAGAAAAGTCAAAGTCAAACTAACGTTAACAGACAAAAATTAGCGGAATACTCAAACTCTTATTGGGCGTCACTGCCGTATCCCCGAAGGAATACAACGCGAGAAGGAAAACTACAACT
Source organism: Portulaca oleracea (assembly GCA_029582165.1). Taxonomy (NCBI): domain Eukaryota; kingdom Viridiplantae; phylum Streptophyta; class Magnoliopsida; order Caryophyllales; family Portulacaceae; genus Portulaca; species Portulaca oleracea. Next base: position 16,936,715 of record CM055868.1, read on the forward strand.
GTCCGTCAACGGCAAACCAACTAACAAACTCATACTTAGAAATAAACCTCAAACTAACTTCAAGTCTTTCAAAAAGAACATAACAAAATTAACGACGTCTAGACATGTCGTCCTCACTTCTATTTCCCATCCCCAGCATATTGATCATCACCTGAAAATAAAACATTTCGAAAATGAGGGGGAAATCTCAATAATGTCTACCCCTAACGTTAAAAAAACAAGTTAAGTTCATTTCAATTCATTTGAAGGAGAGGAAGTAAGTCAAACCATTTCACAAACCTTTAATCCCTTAACTGTTTTCCTCAACCCAACCAATCCATATTTTATTATGTGGGCGGCATACCATATCCCTTAGAGTAACATTCGCCTACCAAAGGCATCAAAACAATCGCCTACCAAAGGCATCAAAAGCATCTATCCGATATCAGGGATGAAACCCTGATCTCCTGACACATAACCCATACAGGCATCAAATCCTGTTCTCCGGGTTATCGCCCGCAAAACCATTAGCCTATCAAAGGCATCAAAACAATCGCCCACCAAAGGCATCAAAACATTCGCCTACCAAAGGCATCACAAACATCTAACCTATATCAGGGATGAGACCCTGATCTCCTGACACATAATCCATACAGGCATCAACTCCTGGTCTCCGGGTTATCGCCCGCAAAAACATTAGCCTACCAAAGGCATCAAACAATAAACCCGCTTAATGTTTCACTTTGAATTATTGGTGTCTTATGCAAAACTCAGCTCACAGCTCTCAAGTCAAACCCAACCCAGGTTATCAAAACCAGTATCAAAAGTACTTATAAAAGACCATCTCAATTCTCAACTCATAAATCAATAATCACAACAAATACGCACAGTTATCCAAAACAGATGGTCACATTTCAATAAAAAGTCCCCTTACGGGATGCACTTCTCAAAACTGATTAGAAAACATTAAAACACATTTAAAGAGCATCCCGGTGGGGATTAGAGCATAGACATTACCTAGTTAGCTTCACTTCACAACAAAACGAACACGCTTGAGCTCACTAACGACGCGAATTAGCTCGGCCCTAAAATAGGATAATTATTCTAATCAAAACGTGCCCTTCGAAGTTATTATTAACTACCTTCTACCTAACCCTCCCCTAGGAACCCTATAGGTTCCTATCAATCATGAATTTACATTTTAAATTACTTAACACATTCCAAGTAATCGCATAATAGTACCAAATAAAACTTTTCAATCAACAACACATTCATTAACAATTTCACATAACAAGACAGATTACAGCATCCACATAAAAAGGGTCGTAACTTGACTTCCCGACCTCATATGGGTCTGGTTTTGGACTTTTCGAAAACCTCGGGATGTCTCTAAAACGCTTAAGTTGAACTCGAGACCCAATACACGCTTTAAGGTCCTCAAAAACTGTCATGTTCCAAAATTGTCCAGATCTGACCTAGGTCTGGTAATCGGGGTATAACTCGACTTATAAAATTCCAAAGTCCGGTCCGTAAAATTTCTATGAAATCTAACATCTAAGAGAATCTCCAGTCCAAAGGGTTCGATCAAAAGACAACAACACTAACCGTGGTGATCCAATCTTTAGACCCCATCAAAACTGTCCCGTTACCGGTTTCGATTTAATTTGCAAATTCGGTTCTAACTTCCACCAATCCGATCCCGGGGTCCTAATTTGGGTTTAAAACAGTAACTTAGGTCCAAAGTGATTAACCTAACCCAACTAAGGCCCAAACATCAAATCTCCTATCATCAAAACCAAAAAGTAAAACATGAAATCAACTTTAATAATTCTATTAACCCTAAAAGCATGCATGAAATAATAATAACATTAACCTAAACATGAATTCTACAATAAACTATAACAAGGTACTACAATAACAACATATAAGGGTATAAAACATGAATTTCTTAATCAATGATCAAGAAAGAATTTAAAGAACACGTGAATAAAATATAAAGAACATCTAAACATTTAAACTACCAATCAAGAGTCCTAAAAAAACTAATTTCTTTTAAACAAAGATTCAATCAAGAACCAAGAATTAATAAACAAGAATCGAACTTTAGTAATTCAATCAACCTAACGTATTGAACAAGATTTAAACATGAAATTAAACATGAATGAACCCTAAGAGAATTAAAGAACATGTGAATATTTAACCAACAATTCAAGAATTAATCTAGGTAATTATACTTTAAAGATTCGTGCATACAATGATAGTGTCATCTAAAACCCTAACATGCTTCTCAAGAAATTAAAGAATATTATGCAATCGATCATTAACAATTTCATTACAACTATTACAAACCCTAATACACCAATTTAGAACATAAAGATTACATAAAATAATTTAAACAATTACACATAAATAATACAACTCAAGAACAAATAGTTACAAATAACAACTTAATAAAATTACACCCTTAATTACCCAGATTACAAGATCTAAATCAAGAAATAATAACAATACATTAATAATAATAATACTAATAAAATAATAATAATAGTACAATAATAATATCAGAAAAATTAAGGGAAAAAGAGAAAGAAGGTTTCAAGAAGATTAGGGTTTACATAAGGGTTAGGGTAGCAGTCTTTCCGGCGAGTGGGTGGCCGGTCGAGGGCGGCGTTAGCGGCGCACGGGGGGTCGGAGGAAGCGGAGCGGCGTTCACCGGTGGTGGTTGGTGTCGCGGTCGAATGCTCAACAGCAGCGCTGCAACAACAGCCGTCGAGCCTTTTTGCGTTCCTGTGGCGTGCGATGGCTCCGGCGGCAGAGACCGTCGTGCAGGGGGGAGAGGAGAGGAACTAGGTTTAGGGTTTGAGGGAAGATTAGGGTTTAGAGAGAGAGAGAGAGAGAGAGAGAGAGAGAGAGAGAGGGGTTTTTATATTATCTAACAATCAAGGCCCAACTAAACACTCTTAATCCTAACCCAACCCAAAACTAAAACAATTAAAATCTGATTTTTCTAAAAACCAACTAATAATAATAATAATAATAGTAATAATAATAATAATACTAATAATACTATTATTAATAGTATTCACATAGCAAATAATATTCACATAATTATTCATATAACACAATAACATTAATAACAATACTAAAATAGAGTAAAACTAATAATACTAAACCCACGAAATTACCGATATACCCTTGTTAGTCTCTCACGATCCTACGAGCTCAAGTGTTAGCAAAAATAAGCACAAACGAATAATAATAAAATAACGAATTTAAACCTAATTTACTAACAACGTCACGGTCAACATCTTTGGATTTTTCTGGGTTTTACAGATATAGTATCTTTTAGACTCCTTGATGTTACGAAAGTCAAGTATTTTGTATGTATAGGTATAAAATCCTAAATCTGTTTAGATAACTAAGATAAAATTTGGATTTTGTTTATTATATAAATCATGCAAACCTTTTAGGAAATTTTTATTTAGTATTTATTTCCTTATGTGTTCTATTGCAATTATATATATGCCTTTATAATTTGTTATTTAAGCATGTGTTATATTTGATATAATTATTGCAATATTACATGTTTGCATGTGCTTCTAGTATGGCCATAGATAGTTGATTTTACCAGTCTGCGTACCGGGTTGGGTGAAATACAGTCTGCGTACCATCTTTGAATTAATTTTAAATTTAAATTTCAGTTAAGTTTATTCTTTTAATTCATGTAAGGACTCAATTGCGAGGTCCAAAATTGTAAATTGGTTGTAATTAGAGACATCAAATTTAGTGGGAGCCCAACAGCAATAGAGGTGGTGATTCGAGTGGGAGCCCATCCAATGAAGTTGCAAGACCCAAGAAGGTTCTCTTGAAGACTATCAAGGCTTAGTTAAATTAGTTGATTAAGTCTAGGTGGCCATACTAGAGGTTTTATTTATGCTTTAAATTTGTTATTGCATGTTTTATTATGCCTTTTATGCTTTTCGAAAGAGTTCACCTAGAATTGCATGCTTAGGATAATAAAACCTACTCTCAAAATTGAATTATTGCTCAACCTATCGAAACACCACTTAGATGGATAAATAAAGAAAGCTAAAGCGAATTATTTGTCCATCATTAATAAGTAGGGTGGGAGCTAGGTCAATTCAAATTGGCTATCAAAATAGTTTTGGGCCAAGAGCAGAGGAAATGAAATATTGTATTCAATACAAATTTCTTGGCAAGAGTCATTTTGAATGATCGATCATAAGATGATCCACCAAAGGTAACATGGGCTCGAGTTTTGTTGGGCCAAAGTCCACTTGAGCCCATGAGTCTTGTGGGTCTTGGTTAAATTAAAACAATAAGTGAGAGTTAATAAAGTGTTTTGATTTGAAATTAAATTAGTTTAATTTCTTTTGATGAATAATAACTAAAATGAACCAACTTGTCTCGTAGAATTATTTATGTCTTTTCACTCAAACATCCACCACTAATAAAATTTTGTTTTCTCCTTGAGAAAGAGAAAAACAATTAACACCAATTCCTTAATTGGCATTGCCATCGCAAGATTGTCTTGAAGGCGATTAAAAAGAAACAAGTCTTTGATATAACATTGAGCTAGGCATCAATATTATGAGGTCAATCAAGCCAAATGAATACATGTAATGTCATAGTATTCATACAACTTTAACTTCAAAATGTTTGAAGATTAGAGGAATGATTTCAATATTACCAACTCAAAAACAAGTTTATCGAACTAGTTAGAGTTGACAAATATGAAACCAATAACCAGATAGTCTCGGTTAAGGTAGATAAAGGCCAATTGATGGCACTCATGTTCTGAAATAATTTGACTATTTTAAAACATGAGAAACCTCAGATCCCCTTTTGCCAAAAGATTGGCAACCAAAGATAGTCTTTTAGTGAAAGGGAAAATAAGATTTAAGAAATCTATCAAAGACAAGAAGTCAAAGGAAAGGTAAGGATAAACAGTTGTACATACCCAACCAATGACAGCAATTGGTTAACAACCAGATCATGTATGACACTGGGAGCGTGAATAACTATAAGGAAGACTTTAGATATGATTTCAATTCTAGGCAAACGCGTATATGATACACACTACCCTTATTAAACCCACTTTGAGTATAAGATACCAGCTGTGAAACTCGCATTTATGCAAATGTGCAGTATCTACAGCAAAGTAGATGTGCTTTGAAGGATGAGAGTCAGCCTACAAATAGGAACATGCAATAAGTTGTAGTTCCTTATAAAGAATTGGTTGTTTATCCATTTCCCCAAGACTTATAAGAGAAATTTATAGGTGATTCTATGTTCTCATTATAAGTATTTCTTACTCTCAAATGAAGAGAGAGAGAATCTCGGATAAACACACCCAACACATCGAAACCAAAAGGTTTAAAAGGAATAACTCATATTCAAACATAAAACTTGTAACTATCTATTAAGTCATGCAAATCAAAGCGCATTCAGAAGCGTCATAGTGATAGACTTTTGAATGATAAGACTTTGAAACATGTGATGTTTGCAAAGCATGACTGTATCCTTTACAAGAAAAGGTGAACGTGCCAACAAACACTCATGCATATGGATGTATGTAGTCCAATTGAGCACAAGTACAAGAGATGGATTACTTCAAATCTTCAAAGATGAATAAAATAACACATGGTGATTCATGTCTGTGAGATTCATCTGAAGTTGGAATGTTAAAATAGTTTAAAGATTCCCAAAATGAAGTAGTCTTGGCGAAACAATGAGAGCACCTAGATAAGATCGAAAGGATGCTAATGGTTGAGCCAAGAGTTTGAACAAATGACTCAAATGAAACATAATTATGGCACTATAAGCTTAAGTCATATTAATCAGAAATGTATTCAGAAACTGCATAGTGCAGGATTTTGGAAAACCTAAACTTTGAAAATTTCAATGTTTGCAAAGCATGTCTGATGAGTAAGATGACTAAAATCACCTCTTATTGGAATTGGTGAACAAGCTAATGACTTATTAGGATGCATACATACTGATGTATGTGGGCCTATGAGCACTAGTACTAGAAGAAGGTTTACTGTACTATTTCATCACTTTCAGTGACGATTGTTTTAGTAGATATGGGTATATCTACTTAATACGCCACAAGTCCAAATCCTTTGAAAATGTTCAAAGAGTTTCAAAGTGAAGTACAAAACCAACTTGGAAAGAAAATCAAAACCCTTCAATTAGATTGAGGAGGTGAGTATTTGAGCCAAAGATTTCATTGACCATTCTAGAGAATGTGGAATTGTTTCATAACTCTCTTCTCTAAGAATACGACATCCCAATGACGTATCTAAGAGCAGGAATCACACCTTATTAGATATGGTGCCATCAATGATGGTTGAGTCAACATTGCAGATTACCTTTTGGGGATACACGCAGTTAACCATAACTCTAATTAATGAATAAAGATTATCTGAAGCACTAGAGAAAAGAGGTTCTTGAACCATTTTCTGAAAGGAAGGAGTATCACTTTTACAAATGGTTGTAGAGGAAAGTGTTTGTGTCTCAAAATGCTTTCTTCTTAGAGAATATGTTATTCTCTAAAAGAAAGAGTGGGAGAGTTTTTGAACTTACCAAAATTCGAGAGACACAAAACACTATAATCATCACTTGAAACTCCGCTACTTGATCCTTGTTCAAATTTTTCCTATTGTTCGGGAAATTAAGAACAAGGTTGAGGCAGTTGAAGTTTCTCAAAACGTTGAGGAGAAGGTGTCATGAACATTACTCCAAGCAAGGTCAAGTAAACAACTCCGTCAGCCACAAAGATATTGATCTTCTATGGATGAACGTGAGATGTTACTTTTCGAAAGTAATGACTCTACCTACATCAAAGAAGCTTTAAGTAAATCAAGATTCCATGCAACCAAGTCTAAAATGGATTCCATGTATTCAACCAAGTTTAGAACTTGGTTGATTTGTCTGAAGGTGTGAGCCATCAGGCATAGGAGGGTTTTAAGGCAAAACATGGGTTCATTAAGATAGATATAAAGACTGACTTCAAAATTAGATTTTGAAGAAAGGTGTGTACTTGACACAACTGAGTGGTCTTTTGTTGGAATACTTGTAAACTTCAAGAGATCATATGTGGTCTTAAGGAAGCTTCTAGGAGTTGGAATCATTGACCTTCTTGATCAGGATATCAAAAAAGTTTGACATACTGGGAAGTGCCAAAGATAATATTGTGTTTACAAGAAGTTTAGTGGGAGCAATGCGTTTTCTGATATTGTATGTGATTGACATACTGTCTACTGAGAAGAATATTCCAATGTTGCTTCTACTGAGGTTGACTTGGAAATAATTTTCAAAGTGAAGGATTGGTGGGGGTAAGAATTTTCTTGGAGACTAGATCTATAATGAAAGATTAAAAATTTTGATTGTTTGAATCAAAGTTAACTAGGTGTTGAATAGTTCAACTCACTTCCAAAATGGATTAATTTCCAAAAATCATGGCATATCTTTACGGAATTTGATTGTCTCAAAACAATCAGATGTTCTAAGAAGGATGAGACATATAACTCATTCTTCAGGCGTGAGATTAATGTATGCCATGAGATGTTCAAAGTTCAACATAACATATACATTGTATATGTACAAGCAAAACTAAGGATGTGTCCTAAGTTTAAAGTGGTTGATAAAAGCTAAGTGTGAAGAGTTGCATTGATGCTACACTCATGCAGAGAAATAAGATTATCTGAAAGGTCAGAGAAATTATACGATATGTTTTGAGTGGTATTGAGGTGAATTGGAAGAAGTTCCTAACATGACACGCGGTTAATTCTACAAATAAGACAAGTATGACACGACTTTAGAAGTTGTGGCAGAAACTGTTAGGATTGCGAAGTTCGTTTTTAGAACTGGGTGATGTTTCTAGCCTTGAGAGAGAAATGAAGCCTTATTGATAGGAGCCATCACTCAAGCAAAGGAACTGAAGCTCACTATGAATCCAAACATGTGTTCCGGAAATATCTTCCTATATGAAAGGTCATTAGTGAGATGGTATATGTACGAGGTTCATTGCAAGTATTATGTACTAAACCCCTGTTGTAGTTATAGCATGATAGTCATGCATGGGCAATATGTATTAAACACATTCCGGAATATTAACAAGTCAGATTTGCATGAATTGTTCATGAATTATGACCTTGTTGATTCATCATTGAGAATAAGATTTACATCAATTGTGGTTTAGAATTATGTAAATGTCCAAAAAGGTTTGCGCATTCAAAATGGGAAATTGGATGAGGTCCGATTTCTGAAACCCCATTAGTGAACTTGATAACGCTAGTCTTGGTCGACAGTTGACCTGGTTCCTAATTGTATTATCACGTAGGAACAGTAATAATATTAACACAATTAGCATGTAGGATTGAGGTGATGATCAAGTTTCGTGATCATAGTGATGTGATGACATCATAAATCAATCACATGGGTATTGTTGAGAACAACTACCGAATTGACCCGCAGTGGGAGCTCTTTAAGTTGTGAATGTCATAAGAGCTCTCACTACTCAAAATTCCTAAATCCTGACTTCAGTACATAGACTACATGGTCTGTTGTGACTTTGAAGCGCGTCAAACGCCTTTCGTAATAGTAGGCTATAAAGCCGGTGTCTGGGTTACAGTTGGATCATGTGAGAATGTGTGTCTGAACAAGATGGCATTGTCCTCCCTATTAGGGACAGTTGTCTTTTGGCCACTCGGTGAGATTGGACTGAAAATGCTTGGCCGAGGTCAGTTGAATCAACAGTTGATCATCTGTTTTTCCAAAGTCTAAACTCGGAGATCGAGGAACGTTCCGGACCTTACATAAGGATGACATCAGCTTACCTTATCCGAACATGAGACAGTAAGTGACAAGGGAATTCAAGGAATCGAACACTTGTGGGACAAGTGGGAGATTGTTGGGAATGTCGAGACAATGTTCAATAAACACGGAGTTTAAACCAAAGTGATATAGTAATTATATGTCTTGCTAGAGACCTCTATAATTAGTAATTAAATATGTTTAAATACAACTATATTATTTGGTCCTACTGGGTCACACAAGTCAGTGCCCTGGAACAATGTATGTAACCTAAATGATATTGTATCACGTTTAAAAGTTGGAAATTGATTTCTGTGAGAAATCAGCCCAACACGGACCGAATCGGGTTCAACACGGGTCGTGTTGTCCCAACACGGTCCGTGTTGAGATACCACGGTCCTTGGTGTCTATGGGCCGAATAATTGGACTTTCTGGAATCCAACACGGACCGTGTTGAGCCCAGGAAGGCGCCGTTGTTTTAATTCGGCCCTTTAGGGTTTTTGAACCCTTTCCCTAGGTTTTCTAAACACTATATAAAGGGGTCTCTAGGAGAGATTGTTCACCACCAACTGCCTAAGACTCTTAGAGAGATACCAGGGTGATTTCCTGAGTTCCTCTCTCTTTTAGTTTGTAGTTCTAGTTTCAGGAAACATTCTCTGTTTCCCGAAACAATCTCACATACATCTTAGATTGAGATTCGTCTCGATCGGGTCGATCTAGCAATCGGGTTCCCGGAGTGCTGCGTGGACTTTTCAGTAGAGGGTTTCAGCGTTGGAATCTGGAAGGTCAACCTCTTCTTCAGCAGGAATTAGCGATCAGGTATAATTACTAAAGCCTCTGCAATTGTGTTTATTAATTGTTTATAACTGTTATAATATTCCGCCAATTAATCTGTATCTGTTTAGGAAATAGATAACCTAAAACCTAACACGTGGTGTCCATGGGCCGAGTTAATAGATATTCTGGAGTCCAACACGGACCGTGTTGTTTCAACACGGACCGTGTTGGGCCTGAGAATCGTGCAGTTGCACTAAGTCAGCCCTTTAGGGTTTTGAACCCTTTCCCTAGGTTTTCTAAACACTATATAAAGGGGTCTCTGGGAGAGATTATCCACACCAACTGCCTGAGACTCTTAGAGAGATACCAGGGTGATTTCTGAGTTCCTCTCTCTATTAGTTTGCAGTTCTTGTTTCAGGAAACATTCTCTGTTTCCCGAAACATTCACATATATACCAAATACATACATCTTATATTGAGATTCGTCTCGATCGGGTCGATCTAGCAATCGGGTTCCTAGAGTGTTGCGTGGACTTTTTCAGTAGAGGGTTTCAGCATTGGAAACTGGAAGGTAAACCTCTTCTTCAGCCGGAATTAGCAATCAGGTATAATTACTAAAGCCTCTGCAATTGTTGTAATTAATTGTTTATAACCGTTATGAATATTCCGCCAAGTAATTTGTATCTGTTTAGGAAATAGATAACCTAAAACCTAACATGATGTAGGGGTAAGGGAATCAACTTCAGCTTCTTACTATCATGCTCAAAGGAATAGGAGTTGTCAAGACCATCGTGAATAGCTTTCTTGTCTAATAGCCAAGGGTGCCCAAAAGAACTTGACTAGCGCTCATAAGAATAACACCACACATGATGGAATCAAAATACTAAGACCCAATAGAAAGATCAATGAAAACTTGTTTCCATACCTTTAGGATATCTTGATCGCCAATCCATTTGAGTAGGGACGAGGGTGAGGGAATGTTGGGAGGTTAAGCTTCTCCACCAAATTAGTTGAAGCAACATTTGTGCAACTTTCTCCATCGATAATAAAATCTCCAACCTTGCCTCCAATAGTCCATCGACTGTGGAACAGAAACTCCCTTGGAGTCTCGTGTAGAGGAGCTTCATTAAGATATGAAAGCCTTCTCAAGACTAGCAACTCACCGATGTTTGCCTTAAGCATGACCTCACTTCACTAGAGTCTTCTTCATTGTGGTTGGCTTCTTCTTCTTGGACTAGTACAATCTCCTCATCAATCTCTCGCATCTCTTGTATGGCCAATGTCCTTCGAGTAGAGCACTCGACTTAGAAATGACCAAAGCCAAGGCATTGATGCATTTCTTGCCTTCTATCTTCGTTGGAAGATCCTTAGGAGAGGAAAAAGTGGAACATTTCCCCTAGCTGTCCCTAGGTAATGGTGCGGATTTAAGAGCTTAGATAGTGTTAGAAGTGGCCGAGTGATGAGATTCGATCACTGGTGTCGCCACACGACTAGAGGACTTAGGGATAGCCCTTTTATTCCTTCTCCTCTCAACCACGATAACCATGTTACACAAGTCATTCAAAGTATGATAAGGTTGAGTCTCGACTCTCTCGGCGATGGTGGGGGACAATCCATTCAAAAATCTCAGGGCGGTTTGCTCTTGAGGCTCTTGGAGATCGCTTTTGATCAAAAGTTGCTCAAACTCTTGAATGTACTCGCTCACACTCCTCTTGCCTTGCTCGAGGGCAAAGAGCCTCCTCAAGGCATCCTGTTTATATGTGCGAGGAAGGAACCACTGATTCATTAACTTCTTGAGTTTCTCCTATAAAACAATTTTCCTCCCACCATCTTGTGCTCGTTGTGCCTGAATACTTTCAAACCACAAGGAAACCACCTTTTTCAATTTCAAAATTTCCAACTTGAATGCCTTCTCATTGTTATGTCCTTTTGCCTCAAAGATGCGTTCCACCAATTGTACCCACTCCAAATATTCATTCGGATCTAAAGAACCCGTGAACTCCGAACGTTAAACCTTGACATTGTGTATATCATCCCTTGGTGGTTGCTAACCTCTTACCATTTGACGGAACATATGAATGAAGTCTCCGTCATCATCACTCGACTCAAAATTTGGAGGACGGATGGGACTAGATGAATGTCTATCTCGTCTCAAGTCGCGTAGTGATAGCATCAAGGACATTTTCAATTCATGAGAACTGGCTCTCTTAGCCCGAGTTAGGGGCCTCTTCGAGCGGGGAACTCATAGGTGCCCTTTAAAACAATGCTTGATTCTTCTTGGTTAGAATCATTAGTGTGTTCCATACCAAGAAGAAATGGTGAGGGGCGGATTGTATTTGGGAAGATTTTATAGCTAGGTTCTTTTGTAATTGGTTTTGTATTTGGTTTAGGGTTCTTTTTAGCTTTTGCACAAGAGAGACAATAGGTAACACTATAATGTTGAACGAGCAAAAAACCACACCAATACCAATCACAACCCATCACTAAAAACTCGAACACCACAATATGAACACAATCCGACAACACTCCAATACCAAACTTAATCAACCAAAGTTCATTCCAACAAAAAAATCACACCGGGAATGGGAGTCACCAATATGATCACAACAATTTTTAATAACCAAAATCAATCAAGAATAATAAGTTCAAGCTAAAAAATAACCATGCTCTGATACCAAAAGCATGTGTCGTGGTGGAAGAATAAGAAAACCTTGCTTGAAAATGATGATAATAATGATCTTATTCATAATAATAATGGTCTTGAATGTAGAAGGAAACCTTTTGAGTTTGTGTGGCCCATTGGATCCTCGAGGTCCATATTAAGGGAGGAAGTTCGGGCACCACCAACGTCAGATGGATACTAGCAGCGCCCAAGTCAATGGGCAAGTTCAAGCAGACGCTAGCTTCGGCGAAGACGACACTGACAGCGTCTTGTTTCGGAGACAACATACAAGATTTAGTGGAGAACGAGAGTCATTCCCTTCACCATTCTATTCATAAGCAAAGTCAAAAAAATCCCATTACAAAAGATAACCAAGAGGTATTTATAGAGACAAGGGTTAATGACATAAATTAAAATCGGATCAGGATCATTGTGGGTGCGACAGAGGGTGTCGCGGCCGTGACACATTGGCTTTGGCAAGGGGGTAACTCCCCGAGGGATCCATCGGGGGCATGACATTATACACCACGACCATGACATGACGATGGGTGCTCTAAGACTCGCTGAGTCACGGGTGTGACCTTAGGAGTCGTGATCGTGACTCGCTCCAAAGGAGATTCTGTCACGGTCATAATAATCTTATCACGGGCGCGACGGTCTTTATCCCAAAAGGTGTCATTTTTGTCTATTTAGAGTTGGTTCTCTATCTCTCAGTAAAATGGACAAAAGACAACAAATTTGATGGGTTTTTTGGGGAGAAATGAAATGAACAAAAAAACACAAAAGAAGAAATTTCTTGAACCGTATGGGGATCGGTTCACTTTTGGTTTACCTTTGGTCACCGGCTCACTTCAAGCCGCGCTCTCCTCTCCTAGAATCAAACCCGGTTTCAATGTCCATTTCATGGTGGCTACTGGTCCTTGGAGGGTCGTTATGGCTATCAAGGAGAGCGGTGTTTCATTGTATGAAGACCCTTGGCCATTGTGTGATCTCTTGGGTATTCATTAGACCATTCTCGAACCTTCTATGGGGCTCCAGAACCATCGGCAAGAATAAACACAAGGTGGTGAAGGATTTCCGAGGCTAGAAAAGGGCATGCCTTCAGTCTTTTAATCATAATTCCTTCCATACAACTCTGAAGGGCTTCAAATTTTGGGAGCTTAAATTACACACCGAGAGCTTTCCATCGATACTATATGGGCCTAAAATGGAGTCTGGATAAAGAAGTTATGCTAGTTTGAAGTCGGCAGAAAAATTGCCTAGAAAGTCACGCTCGCGACCTGCGTTTTAGCTTTGTAACACCCGCGACGTCTGGCGTGGAACCCGCGAAACTTCTCTACGCTGCTTGGCTTCAACTTTCTGGATGGGACGCTGGCAGCGCCTAAGGGACGTTGGTCGCGCCTCCCCCCTTTTCGCACAGCACGCGTTTTTCCGGCTTTTTTTTTTCATTGTTTGCTTTTCCCCCTTTCCTTTATATACTTGTTCCCCACCTCTATTAAGATAGTTTTATGAAGGTATTAGATTAGACAAAAAAATTCCTCTCACTTGGAGAGTTAGTAATTGTGGGTTTTTGTTCGGTTGTAATTTTCATGGTTTTTATGAGTTAAGGTTGTCGGTCCACAGGGATGGGTGTCAGGCTTGATTAAGGTAATCAGTTTGTGTAAAGGCGTTTTTCTCGATGCGAAAGCGATAAATTATGTAAATGAAAGCATTAAACTAATCTAGACATGATAATAATAAAGAAAGCAATTAAAGGAAAGCAATAAAGAAAGCACTTAAGGGTGAAAACGATTAAAAAGCATGAATGAAGACAATGAATGAACAACGAAATTGGGAACGAGGAATTATACCTTCGATGAATAATCTTCAATAAACCTTCAATAAACCTTCAATCTACACTTGAATTTCCCCCGAACAAACAAGAAATTGTGGTTTGGATTACCAAGAATCCCCAAAATTAAATTCTCACTAGTAAGTAGAATTGGAGTTCCTCGACCCTCCTCCCCACCAAAAATGGAGTTGATTGTGGCTAACACTAGAAAGCTTGGAAAACAAGTCAACAATGGCATTTGAAAGGAGAGAGAGAGAGAGAGAGAGAGAGAGAGAGAGAGAGAGAGAAAGCTTGTAAAACACTTCAATGAAGACTAGAGAAAGCTTGAAAGAGATTGAATTGAAACACTTTGAAGAACAATTGAAAACTTAAAGAACAATTAAAGAGAGATTAAAGCAAATAAAGGAAAGCAATAAATCTAATTCTACTCCTAAACTACCTAGGCTAATTGATTAAACTTGGATTAATACAAGTGGGTATTTATAGAAGAAGGAAAAATACAACCCAAAACCCTAGAAACAAATGACGCGCGTCGGTTTTCTGGGCAGTGGCTGCCCGAGCCACCCCAATGGCTCGCCTGAGCCACTGTCTGTGAGAAAAAGCGGCAGCGCATTTGTTTCTAGGGTTTTGGGTTGTATTTTTCCTTCTTCTATAAATACCCACTTGTATTAATCCAAGTTTAATCAATTAGACTAGGTAGTTTAGGAGTAGAATTAGATTTATTGCTTTCCTTTATTCGCTTTAATCTCTCTTTAATTGTTCTTCAAGTTTTCAATTGTTCTTCAAAGTTTTCTTGCAATTTCAATTCTCAATCTCTTTCAAGCTTTCTCTAGTCTTCATTGAAGTGTTTTACAAGTTCTCTCTCTCTCCTTTCAAATGCCATTGTTGACTTGTTTTCCAAGCTTTCTTGTGTTAGCCACAATCAACTCCATTTTTAGTGGGGAGGAGGGTCGAGGAACTCCAATTCTACTTACTATTGAGAATTCAGGGGATTCTTGGTAATCCAAACCACAATTTCTTGTTGGTTCAGGGGGAATTCAAGTGTAGATTGAAGGTTTATTGAAGATTAGTCATCGAAGGTATAATTCCTCGTTCCTAATTTCGTTGTTCATTCATTGTCTTCATTCATGCTTTTTAATCGCTTTCATCCTTAAGTGCTTTCTTTATTGTTTTCCTTTAATTGCTTTCTTTATTATTATCATGTCTAGATTAGTTTAATGCTTTCATTTACATAATTTATCGCTTTCGCATCGAGAAAAACGCCTTTACACAAACTGATTACCTTAATCAAGCCTCACACCCATCCCTGTGGACCGACAACCTTAACTGATAAAAACCATGAAAATTACAACCGAACAATGGCGCCATTGCCGGGGATGGCGTTATTTGGTATATTAGGCTATTGGTTTGTGTGTACATAGTTTATTGCTTTCTCGATTATGCTAGAAAAATGTAGCGAAAAAAATTGAATATCGAAAAAAGTGAGAAAAGAAAAGAAAAAAGTAGAAAAATAAAAAATAGAAAAAAAAAGAGTTATGGATAGTCCCCAATTCCCTCAATTTGAGCATGAAATATTTTGGAGGTATTTTGCTAGATTGCATGACTACTGTGTTCAATGTGAATTATATGGTATCTTTTATGATACATTATCTCTTTTGGGAATTGTTAGTGAGGGTGTGAATTATGAGACCCGAAACCTTTTAGATTATTACGGGTTTTCTTGTTTAGGTGAAGAAAAAGCATGGGAGTTACTTGAATGGTTGTCTAGGGATTCCTATGAGTTTGAACAACAAAAATGTTAGTCCTAGCTTCCAACCTCCTTATGCACCACCCTTTGGGACCAAAACTGAACAATCATGTGAATATCCCGTGTATGTTGATGATCAATCTTATGATGGGGGATATGTGGAAAACTGTTATGATCTTTCCCAAAGTGCCGATGTTGAGTCTCCTTCCGTGTGCTCCTTGTGTGATTTGCCGTATCATAGTTCAATTTCTTATTTGCAAGCTACATTGGTTTCCTTCAAGGCAGAAGTAGAAAAATTATGTGCGAACATGAATGAGTATATGCGTGAATTTGTCCATGAGAGTAATCAAAGGGTAGTAACTCCTTCTTCACAAATGGTTGATTCGAATGTTGAAATAGGTCATTCATCGTCTTTGACTCCTGAAATGCATGTTGATTCTGCTGTGTATGATGAGGATGATGACTATTATAACCGATCATGCCTTGGACTACTTAGTAATTCCTTAGCTCCAGCCCCACCTAATGAGCATGAGGAACATGATGATTTTGTGTGTGATGATGTAGAATTAGTTGAAAACATGCTAGAAGATGAACTATTGTCCACACCCTTGTCCATGCCTTTATGTGAAGAAAAGATTGAGTTTAGTGAATGCCATGATGTAATTGAGCATGATCTTGTTGAGAGTGAAATTGAATCTGTTGTGATTGAATGTGTGCTTGATAACGATTTGTTCACTTTCATTGAGGATCATTGCATTAGTGAGGCATTAGCTACCCTTGTATGTGAATCCATTGATGTGCATACCTGTGATGATGAGCATAATTCTTTGGGGATTGATCATGATTGTTTGAACTTGGTTGTTGATGATGATGCTTTTGATGATGACATGCTTTATGAGTCATTCACGATGAGTTATGACCCTGAACCTTCCACTTTAACTTTTGATGTTGCTTTGAATGATGCACCTTTGTCTTTTGATGTTGATAGTTCTTCTAGTGAGTCTGATATTGATGAAGATGAAGATGTGCTTGTGTGTGATGTTGGGAGTGTTATGATGTGGTCTAACACTCTGTTTTCCTTATCACCTATTGACGATTGTGATGATTATTTGGATGAGAGTGGCGATTTGGAATTTGTGATTGATGAAAATTGCATGGAAATTGAGTTTGAACCATTGTTTGCATCCAAGTCTTCGCATGAGCATGTTCAGAAATGTGTTGCATTGCCTCCTTCCGTTGATTTGTATACCCAATCTCCATTTACGAGTCAATGGGAGGATCCATTTGTCATGTCTTCTTTCACTATGCCTAGGAAAGTCTTGTATATTCATGCATTTCATCATTTCTATGATTTTTCTAGGGCATTTGATGAATTGTTAAGGGCACTAATGTTTGTTGATGTGCTATTGCGAGTGTGCTCTTACCACCACCATTCTGAGATGCATGAGAGGATGCATGATTTGTTACTCCGGGCGTTGAATGGTTCTGACTTGGTGCCCGATATCGTGAGGTGAGAAGGAATGAGCTTATTGATAAGAAGCCTTCTAGGTAATATCTTTCCTCACCTTCTTGTGTATATTTAGTGAGTCGGTTTTCTTTTCTTCTTTTATTTTCTTTTTGTGTGTGTCTTTTTCTTTTATTTTGGGGTGCTTGCTTACCTACTTCTATTTCCATTTTGAGGACTAGACAACCTCTTTGTGTTGGAGTGGAAGGGTAGTTTGCATTCTAGTTTTCGAGTCTAAGAAAAGAAAAAAAGAGTCGTTTTGTAAATATTTTAGTTTGTTTTCTTAGTTCATTAGTCCTTAGTGTCTTGTATAATTTGTTTTTCTTTTTTTTTCATCTTGCATATGAACCATCACACATAGTATGCTTTTCTTGTTTATTTCTAACTTTTTGTATGATGTTCCTTGGATCATGATGGGGTATGCTTTCATTGAAGACCTCGAGGTAACCTTTTTCCACTCTCTTTATGTGAATATATCAATGATCCATGTTGCATGCTTGATTTCTCCTTTTTGGTGGCGAATCCCTTGAGTGTGAATGTTGGATATATATTGTTGTATGAGCCGTGTGGGCTCGGGTCGCCACCGCTTTTTAGGTGATAAGTGTTTTGTATATATGTTCTTCTTAGTTTTCTACCTTATTTGTGACACCCTTCTCACAATGGAGACATTGTGATGTTTTGTGTTGGAGTGGGGGTGTTATTTTCCATGTGTCATGGGTAGATCACATAGTTTTTGAGTCTTTTATTTTTGTCTTTCGTAGTTTGTGTCCAAAATCTAAAAATATTTTGTGTGTGAAAGAAAAAAGGGGAGAAATGTTGTGAAAAACCCAAAAGTTGTTTTTCTTTTTGAAGATGTTTCCGTTCACAGTTGTGTAGATAGTTGTCTAATTGGCTAATTCAATCAGTTAGAAGCGGCCGGTATGAAAAATGACAGGCCTTAGGAAGGATTTTTGCCATGATTTATCTCTATTAGACCTCTACATGGAATGGGAAAGCGGATTCCTCAAATCTTACACGCTTTGACTGTGTCTTCTTACCTAAGTTAGACGATTTTAGTTGTTCAATTGCTTAAGCTCTTAATTAATGCATTAAATAATTATTGTCGGGCCTACTGTCATGGGTTAGTTTGGGTGGATCGGCACCCTATGCCCCTTAAGTGCAATGACTCACGTATGGAGAAACCCAGCAGGGAGGGTAACCCTTTGCGAAGGCCGGTGCTTAAATCATGAAACCCGACACACAAACACTCTAAAAGACACAAAACGGATTGAGTGGAAATAAAAGAGCGTAGGTTTTGAAAAAGAAAGAAAAGAGCGAAGCAAGAAAAAGAAAAAAAGAGTTGAGCAAAAGAATGGTAAGAAAGAGAAAAGTAAAAAAAAAAAGAAGAAAAAGAAAGAAAAGAGTGGTGTAAGAAAAAGAATGAAAAGAGAGGTTGAAAGAAAAACCAAGAGTGAAGTAGGATAGATAATCCCGAGCTTGAGCATGAGAACAACTCTGATTGTCTGGTTTAGGATAGGAAGGACCGACTAGAGCCCACTTGCACATATGCACGAGGTGTTTTGCTCATCAGGAAGTGTTCTGGTTCAAAATCTCAAAGATTGGCAGCTTTCCAACCTTCGTGTCTTAATTTGTTTATACTTGCTTCTTCCAATTGATTGTTGAGGCGGCTTGGGGAACTAGGGGCATGATTGGGGACGGGAATATCTTCTTTGCTTTTGTTTTGTTTCGGTTTTCGGTTTTCACTTCTTTTTCTTTCCCCTTTTTCTTTTCTCGTGGCTTGTGTGAGTATAGTTGCTATAAACCCTCACGAGACCTACCTCGTCCACTCGGGCTTCCGGGGGGTTTAAAGGGCTTGATGCATGTGCTAAATGCATCCGCGATTCCTGCGAAAGTGAGTTAGTTTTTTTTAGTTTTTCTTTCTGGTCCTTTTCTTTGTTTTCAGTTTGCTCGAGGCGAGCAAACCCTTGTGTTGGAGTGGTGTTCGGCCTCGTTTCGAGCCGAAATTCTTCTCTTTTATAGGGTATATTTGCTTGTTTTAACCCCTATTTATATATTAGATATAATGATTTGGTGTTTTGTAGGAAAATAAGGAGTTAGAAGAAGTTTGGGCTTAATTGAAGGTTTTTAGGGAATCCCGAGCTATTTCCCGAGTCAAACCAAGTCAACCCGAGCCGATATCCGAGTCAAACCACGTCAACCCGAGCCGAGAGCCGAGGCGAAACCGAAGCCGGAAATTCCATATCAAGATTGGCGCAAAACAGGGGAACGGTACAAACTCAAAGGTTTGAAATACGTGTGCCTTCACTCTTTGGGTCATAACTCCTTCGTTACAACTCCGATTGGTCTGAAATTTTGGGAGCTTAAAGTACACACCGAGAGCTTTCCATCGATATCTTACGGGCCTAAAACAGAGTTTGGATGAAGAAGTTATGCGCGTTTGAAGTCGGCAGGGAAAAGCTGCCCAGAACAGTGGCTCGCCCGAGCCAGGCTTCTGGGGCAACAAAGACACAAGCCAGGAGAGCCGGACAGTAGGCTTGCTCGCCCGAGCCACCCCAATGGCTCGCCCGAGCCACTCTGTCTGCAGAAAAACTGACGCGCGTGCTGCGATTTGTTTCTAGGGTTTTGGGTTGTATTTTTCCTTCTTCTATAAATACCCACTTGTATTAATCCAAGTTTAATCAATTAGCCTAGGTAGTTTAGGAGTAGAATTAGATTTAGATTTAGGGCATTGCTATACGTCGCCCCCCCCATTTTACTAATGTCGCCCACTTTTTCACAATAATTTCCAGTAACGCGCGCCCTTGACCCTCATAATTTCACTCTCTAACATCTATCTAGTTTCTCTCTCTAATAATAATAATTACGATGATAATAATAATAATAATTACAAAATTTTATTTTAAAAATTAATCGAAAAAACCCCAAAAAACACGGTTGCAGCGTGAAATTTGCGGCGGCATCGCGGTGTTGCCGCACGTAGATCGCGGCACCGCCGCGGTTGAACCGCGATCTTCGTGCGGCAACACCGCGGTGCCGCCGCAAATTTCGCACCGCAACCGTTTTTTTCTGAATTTTTTCGATTAATTTTTTTAAAATAAAATTTTGTCAATATTATTATTATCATTATTATTATTATTATTGTTATTATTATTACCATTATTATCGTTATTAATAAAATTTTATAAATTCGACGAAAATAACATTGCAATTTAATATTAATAACGATAATAATAATGATGATAACAATAATAATAATAATGGTAATAATAATAATATTGACAAAATTTTATTTAAAAAAAAAAATTAATCAAAAAAACCAAGAAAAACACGGTTGCGGCGTGCAATTTGCGGCGCCACCGCGGTGTTGCCGCACAAAAATAGCGGCTCAGCCGCCGCGGTGCCGCGATCTACGTGCAGCAACACCGCGGTGACGCCGCAAATTTCATGCCTCAACCGTGTTTTTCTGAGTTTTTTCGATTAAATTTTTTTAAAATAAAATTTTGTAATTATTATTATTATTATCATAATCATTATCTTTATTATTATTATAATTATTATTAGAGAGAGAAATTAGAGAGAAGTTGGAGAGTGAAATTGTGAGGGTCAAGGGTGTTATTGGAAGTTATTGTGAAAAAGTGGGGGACAATAGTAAAATAGGGGGCGACGAATAGTAAACGGGATTCTATTGCTTTCATTTATTTGCTTTAATCTCTCTTTAATTGTTCTTCAAGTTTTCAATTGTTCTTCATTGTTCTTCAAGCTTTCTTTGATTTTCGCATTTGTATTCAAACTTTTTCAAGCTTTCTCAATTCAAGCAAGTTTCCATTGAAGTTTTACAAGCTTTCTCTTCTCTCTTCTCTCTCTCTCTCTCTCTCTCTCTCTCTCTCTCTAATCTCCATTGTTGACTTGATTTCAAAGCTTTCTAGGGTTAGCCACATCAAATCCATCTTTTAGTGGGGAGGAGGGTCAAGGAATTCCAATTCTACTTCCTAGTGAGAATTTGGGAGATCATTGGTAATCCAATCCACAATTTCTTGTTTGTTCGGGGGAAATTGCAAAGGTAGATTGAAGGTTAGAAGATTTTGGTCATCAAAGGTATAATTTCTTGTTCCCAATTTCGTTGTTCGTTCATTGTCTTCATTAATGTCTTTTAATTGATTTCATCCTTAAGTGTTTTCTTTATTGCTTTACTTTAATTATTTTCTTAATTATTATCATGTCTAGATTAGTTTAATGCTTCCTTTACATAATTTACCGCATTCCGCAATTGAGAAAAAACCCCTTTCACAAACCAATTACCTCAATCAAACCTAACACCCATCCTTGTGGACCGACAACCTTAACTCATAAAACCACGAAAATTACAACCGAACAATGGCGCCGTTGCCGGGGATGGCGTTATTTGATAGATTAGGCTATTGGTTTGTGTGTACATAGTTTATTGCTTTCTCGATTATGTTAGAAAAATGTAGCGAAAAAAATTGAATATCGAAAAAAGTGAGAAAAGAAAAGAAAAAAAAATAGAAAAATAGAAAAAAAAAGAGAGTTATGGATAGTCCCCAATTCCCTCAATTTGAGCATGAAATATTTTGGAGGTATTTTGCTAGATTGCATGACTACCGTGTTCAATGTGAATTATATGGTATCTTTTATGATACATTATCTCTTTTGGGAATTGTTAGTGAGGGTGTGAATTATGAGACCTGAAACCTTTTAGATTATTACGGGTTTTCTTGTTTAGGTGAAGAAAAAGCATGTGAGTTACTTGAATGGTTGTCTAGGGACTCCTATGAGTTTGAACAACAAAATGTTAGTCCTAGCTTCCAACCTCCTTTTGCACCACCCTTTGGGACCGAAACTGAACAATCATGTGAATACCCCATGTATGATGATGATCAATCTTCTGATAGGGAATATGTGGAAAACTGTTATGATCTTTCTTAAAGTGCCGATGTTGAGTCTCCTTCCGTGTGCTCCTTGTGTGATTCGCCGTATCATAGTTCAATTTCTTGTTTGCAAGCTACAGTGGTTTCCTTCAAGGCAGAAGTAGAAAAATTATGTGCGAACATGAATGAGTATATGCGTGAATTTGTCCATGAGAGTAATCAAAGGGTAGTAACTCCTTCTTCACAAATGGTTGATTCGAATGTTGAAATAGGTCATTCATTGTCTTTGAGTCCTGAAATGCATGCTGATTCTGCTGTGTATGATGAGGATGATGACTATTATAACCGACCATGATGATGAACTATTGTCCACACCCTTGTCCATGCCTTTATGTGAAGAAAAGATTGAGTTTAATGAATGCCATGATGTAATTGAGCATGATTTTGTTGAGAGTGAAATTGAATCTGTTGTGATTGAATGTGTGCTTGATAACGATTTGTTCACTTTCATTGAGGATCATTGCATTAGTGAGGCATTAGCTACCCTTGTATGTGAGTCCATTGATGTGCATACCTGTGATGATGAGCATAATTCTTTGGGGATTGATCATGATTGTTTGAACTTGGTTATTGATGATGATGCTTTTGATGATGACATGCTTTATGAGTCATTCACGATGAGTTATGACCCTGAACCTTCCACTTTCACATTTGATGTTGCTTTGGATGATGCACCTTTGTCTTTTGATGTTGATAGTTCTTCTAGTGAGTTTGATATTGATGAAGATGAAGATATGCTTGTGTGTGATGTTGGGAATGTTATGATGTGGTCTAACCCTCTGTTTTTCTTATCACATATTGACGATTGTGATGATTATTTGGATGAGAGTGGTGATTTGGAATTTGTGATTGATGAAAATTGCATTGAAATTGAGTTTGAACCATTGTTTGCATCCAAGTCTTCGCATGAGCATGTTCAGAAATGTGTTGTATTGCCTCCTTTCGTTGATTTGTATACCCAATCTCCATTTACGAGTCAATGGGAGGATGCATTTGTCATGTCTTCTTTCACTATGCCTAGGAAAGTCTTGTATATTCATGCATTTCATCATTTCTATGATTTTTCTAGGGCATTTGATGAATTGTTAAGGGCACTAATGTTTGTTGATGTGCTATTGCGAGTGTGCTCTTACCACCACCATTCTGAGATGCATGAGAGGATGCATGATTTGTTACTCCGGGCGTTGAATGGTTCTGACTTGGTGTCCGATATCGTGAGGTGAGAAGGAATGAGCTTATTGATAAGAAGCCTTCTAGGTAATATCTTTCCTCACCTTCTTGTGTATATTTAGTGAGTCAGCTTTCTTTTCTTCTTTTATTTTCTTTTTGTGTGTGTCTTTTTCTTTTATTTTGGGGTGCTTGCTTACCTACTTATATTTTCATTTGAGGATACGGCAACCTCTTTGTGTGGGAGTGGGAGGGTAGTATGCATTCCGGTTTGTGAGTCCAAAGAAAAGAAAAAAAAGAGAGTGAGAATTGTTTTGTAAATATTTTAGTTTGTTTTCTTAGTTCTTAATCCCTAGTGTCTTGTATAGTTTGTTTTTCCTTTTTTATCTTGCATGTGAACCATCTCACATAGTATGTTTTTCTTGTTTATTTCTAACCTATGGTGTGATGTTCGTTGGATCGTGGATGGAGTATGCTTTTATTGAAGACCTCGAGGTAACCTTTTTCCACTCTCTTTATGTGAATATATCAATGATCCATGATGCATGCTTGCTTTTCTTTTCTGGAGGCGAACCCCTTGAGTGTGAATGTTGGGAATATTCTGTTGTTGGAGCCGTGTGGGCTCGGGTCGCCACCGCTATTTATGTGATAAGTGTTTTGTATATATGTTCTTCTTAGTTTTCTACCTTATTTGTGACACCCTTCTCACAATGGAGACATTGTGATGTTTTGTGTTGGAGTGGGGGTGTTATTTTCCATGTGTCATAGGTAGATCACATAGTTTTTGAGTCTTTTATTTCTGTCTTTCGTTGTTTGTGTCCAAAATCTAAAAATATTTTGTGTGTGAATGAAAAAAGGGGAGAAATGTTGTGAAAAACCCAAAAGTTGTTTTTCTTTTTGAAGATGTTTCCGTTCACAGTTGTGTAGATAGTTGTCTAATTGGCTGATTCAATCAGTTAGAAGCGGCCGGTATGAAAAATGACAGGCGTTAGGAAGGATTTTTGCCATGATTTATCTCTATTAGACCTCTACATGGAATGGGAAAGCGGATTCCTCAAATCTTACATGCTTTGACTGTGTCTTCTTACCTAAGTTAGACGGTTTTAGTTGTTCAATTGCTTAAGCTCTTAATTAATGCATTAAATAATTATTGTCGGGCCTACCGTCATGGGTTGGTTTGGGTGGATCGGCACCCTATGCCCCTTAAGTGCAATGACTCACGTATGGAGAAACCCAGCAGAGAGGGTAACCCTTTGCGAAGGCCGGTGCTTAAATCCCGCAAAACCCGACACAAACACTCTAAAAGACACAAAACGGATTGAGTGGAAATAAAAAAGCGTAGGTTTTGAAAAAGAAAGAAAAGAGCGAAGCAAGAAAAAAGAAAAAAAGAGTTGAGCAAAAGAATGGTAAGAAAGAGAAAAGTAAAAAAAAAAAGAAGAAAAAGAAAGAAAAGAGTGGTGTAAGAAAAAGAATGAAAAGAGAGGTTGAAAGAAAAACCAAGAGTGAAGTAGGATAGATAATCCCGAGCTTGAGCATGAGAACAACTCTGATTGTCTGGTTTAGGATAGGAAGGACCGACTAGAGCCTACTTACACATATGCATAAGGTGGTTTGCTCATCAGGAAGTGTTCTGGTTCAAAATCTCAAAGATTGGCAGCTTTCCAACCTTCGTGTCTTAATTTGTTTATACTTGCTTCTTCCAATTGATTGTTGAGGCGGGTTGGGGAACTAGGGGCATGATTGGGGACGGGAATATCTTCTTTGCTTTTGTTTTGTTTCGTTTTTCGGTTTTCACTTCTTTTTCTTTCCCCTTTTTCTTTTCTCGTGGCTTGTGTGGGTATAGTTGCTATAAACCCTCACGAGACCTACCTCGTCCACCCGGGCTGCCGGGGGGTTTAAAGGGCTTGATGCATGTGCTAAATGCATCCGCGATTCCTGCGAAAGTGAGTTAGTTTTTTTTAGTTTTTCTTTCTGGTCCTTTTCTTTGTTTTTAGTTTGCTCGAGGCCAGCAAACCCTTGTGTTGGAGTGGTGTTCGGCCTCGTTTCGAGCCGAAATTCTTCTCTTTTATAGGGTATATTTGCTTGTTTTAACCCTTATTTATATATTAGATATAATGATTTGGTGTTTTGTAGGAAAATAAGGAGTTAGAAGAAGTTTGGGCTTAATTGAAGGTTTTTAAGGAATCCCGAGCTATTTCCCGAGTCAAACCAAGTCAACCCGAGCCAAGATCCGAGTCAAACCAAGTCAACCCGAGCCGAGAGCCGAGGCGAAACCGAAGCCGGAAATTCCATATCAAGATTGGCGCAAAACAGGGGAACAGTACAAACTCAAAGGTTTGAAATACGTGTGCCTTCACTCTTTGGGTCATAACTCCTTCGTTACAACTCTGATTGGTCTGAAATTTTGGGAGCTTAAAGTACACACCGAGAGCTTTCCATCGATATCTTACGGGCCTAAAACAAAGTTCGGATGAAGAAGTTATGCGCGTTTGAATTCGGCAGGGAAAAGCTGCGAGCAGATGGCTCTCCGAGCCAGCCTCGGGCAACAAAGACACAAGCCAGGAGAGCTGGACAGTAGGCTTGCTCGCCCGAGCCACCCCAATGGCTCGCCCGAGCCACTCTGTCTGCAGAAAAATTGACGCGCGTGCTGCGATTTGTTTCTAGGGTTTTGGGTTGTATTTTTCCTTCTTCTATAAATACCCACTTGTATTAATCCAAGTTTAATCAATTAGCCTTGGTAGTTTAGGAGTAGAATTAGATTTATTGCTTTCCTTTATTTGCTTTAATCTCTCTTTAATTGTTCTTCAAGTTTTCAATTGTTTTTCAAAATTTTCTTGCAATTTCAATTCTCAATCTCTTTCAAGCTTTCTCTAGTCTTCATTGAAGTGTTTTACAAGCTTTCTCTCTCTCTCTCTCTCTCTCTCTCTCTCTCTCTCTCTCTCTCCTTTCAAATGCCATTGTTGACTTGTTTTCCAAGCTTTCTAGTGTTAGCCACAATCAATCCATTTTTAGTGGGGAGGAGGGTCGAGGAACTCCAATTCTACTTACTAGTGAGAATTTGGGGGATTCTTGGTAATCCAAACCACAATTTCTTGTTTGTTCGGAGGAAATTCAAGTGTAGATTGAAGGTTTATTGAAGATTAGTCATCGAAGATATAATTCCTCGTTCCCAATTTCATTGTTCATTCATTGTCTTCATTCATGCTTTTTAATCGCTTTCATCCTTAAGTGCTTTCTTTATTGCTTTCCTTTAATTGCTTTCTTTATTATTATCATGTCTAGATTAGTTTAATGCTTTCATTTACATAATTTATCGCTTTCGCATCGAGAAAAACGCCTTTACACAAACTGATTACCTTAATCAAGCCTCAAACCCTAATCAATGAAAGCTAATCCTTTGGGTGGAAATTGCTTGGTGATTTCTCTTCTTTGTGAGTGGGTGTTCTTTCTCCACTCTTTGTGAGATTTCTTGGGTGTTTCAAGACTCTTTGCTTGTAGAAGGTCCTTGTGCTAGAGATTGAACATCTTAGTTCAATTTGGTGAGATTTCTCTCTTTAGAATTGTCCATATCTTTAATTTCATGTCTACCTCCATTAATCCAAAAACCCAAATAAATTGGTTTATAGTGTTTATGAGTTCTATGGGTGGATTTCCATCATCCACATGATTCCTATAGAGAGAAATGAGAAATGAGAAAACAAAGGGAAATGGCGGAAATCAAATCAGCCAAAATAGAGGAACTCCATTTGCAGAGCTTGGCAGAGAGAGAGAGAGAGAGAGAGAGAGAGTACCATGAAAGGAGGAAGATGAGGAAAAAGGAATCCAGAGAGAGTTAATATCCATCAATGCCCTCTTTTTCTTTTCCTTAAATGGAGGAAGATGATTAAAAGAAGCAAAACTAAGAAATTTGAACCACTAACATACAATATGCTATTAATATCTATCACTTCCTTCTTTTTTTCTTTGGGAAATTGGATTCTAATAATACGAACATTTGGCCATATAAGACTTAATAATACGAACTTTCGATTTGGTTCTGAATAATATGAACTTTGACCCCCTGTTGCCCCCAGTAACACGCCACTGAGTTAAGATGAACTTAACTCGGTGGTGTGCTGATGTGGCGGCGGAGAGAGTGTTGACTCTTTTAATTGTGTCATGTCAGCTTTGACTTGTCAAACACAACCCCCCTTCTTTCTCCTCAATCATTCTTCTTCTTCCTCCATTATCCATCAATGGCTTCTTCAAGCTCTTATCTTTTCCAAAGAACACAAACCCTAGATCCACCATTAACAATCTTCTTCTTCTTCTTCTCCTAAAAATCAAGGATAAACCCAATAAATTAAAACCACAAATACAATAATCAAATCTTTCAAAAAGGAAAAAGAAGATCTATATCCCAGACAATTAAAATGAATCCCAACCAAACAAAAAACAAATCTGACTTCATTTTGGAATTTCACCCCACCATCTCAGTGTGTCCCAAGTTCTCGACCTGATCAAATCGGACGATCTAGATTCCAGGATCACCGCCGCCCAGGAAATCCGCCGCCTCACCAAAACCTCCCACCGCTGTCGCCGCCACCTCTCCGCCGCCGTCCCTCACCTCGCCGCCATGCTCCGCCGCGACTTCCGTTACTCCGAACCCGCTCTCCTTTCCCTCCTCAACCTTGCCATCAAAGACGAAAAGTCAATAATTCTTCCCTCCCAATTTCCTCAGTTTCTTAATTTTCTTGTTTGGTTCCTTTCAAATTTCAAATTTTATGGAATCGGAGATTGATTTTTATGGTTTTAATTGCTATCCGTTTATCTAATTGCTCCGTGATTTGGGATTTTGGGTTTCCTCTGTATCTCAGCTTTTTTTTTTTGTTTGGTTGGGATTCATTTTAATTGTCTGGGATATAGATCTTCTTTTTCCTTTTTGAAAGATTTGATTATTGTATTTGTGGTTTTAATTTTTATGGGTTTATCCTTGATTTTTAGGAGAAGAAGAAGAAGAAGAAGAAGAAGAAGAAGAAGAAGAAGAAGAAGAAGATTGTTAATGGTGGATCTAGGGTTTGTGTTCTCTGGAAAAGATAAGAGCTTGAAGAAGCCATTGATGGATAATGGAGGAAGAAGAAGAATGGTTGAGGAGCGAGAAGAGGGGTTGTGTTTCACAAGTCAAAGCTGACATGGCACAATTAAAAGAGTCAACACTCTCTCTCCGCCGCCACATCTGCATACCACCGAGTTAAGTTCATCTTAACTCGGTGGCGTGTTACTGGGGGCAATAGGGGGTCAAAGTTCATATTATTCAGAACTAAATCGAAAGTTCGTATTATTAAGCCTTATATGCCCCAAAGTTCGTATTATTAGAATCCAATTTCCCTTTTTCTTTTCCTTGTTTCCCTTTTAATCTTCTTCCAAAGTTTCTAAAATTTTGAACCAGATTGAAAAAACTTTGCATAAAAAGACGAGACTTTGTTCAAAAATGTGAATCTATTGTCAATGTTTGATTAATTTCATAGGAAAATGGGAAGCAGAAGGGTTTTATTTTCGAACAGTGAACAAATATTTGGATGTTCAATTGAAAGTGTGGGGTTAAATTGGTAATTCCCCTCTAAACTGGCTAAACTTGGGAACAATGAGGAAAGAGACTGAGTTGTAATAAAGGCAAAAAATGACCTTAATTGAAGGGTTGATATTCATTCCAAATTAATCAATGGTGTACAATTGTCAAGGACCATATATCGTTTAAAAAATTTATACAATTAAAATTAAAATGATTTTAAACCACAAGAACAAATTTCAGACATAGTTTATATAATAGTGCTCTATATATCATTTAAAAAATTTATACAATTAAAATTAAAATGATTATAAACCACAAGAACAAATTTCAGACATAGTTTATATAATAGTGCTCCATATATCGTTTAAAAAAGTAGAAAATTGCCATAACTTACAACTAATATTGAAATAGTTATTTTTTTCATCAATTACAATATACGAGAGAAAAAGATTTTTGGCTAGAACACATCAAACTTTTTTACCCTTTCTTTTTTCTTGTAGAAAAAGAAATCAAACTTGTTGCATGATTAGCTTTTGTTAAAAGATTTTCAAATATACAGAAAAATAACCACATAAGTTGACGTTTTCTTCTTTTTTTTTTTAGCAAGTACTGGTCACTTAGAATTTCTAAGCTAAGGCTAAAATCATGAAGAAATTAAAACATTCGAAATTAAGGAAGCTGTTTGCATTGCTACCGCCTGCTTGTGATCGTTTGGTTTGAGTGCTCCGAAGCCAGATTAGATTTTTGGCTAATAAGTAAACAAGATAGTGAAATTAGGCTTTTCTGACAGTGATTATGGCAGGATATTCTCTGGAATTTTTAACTCTTAACATTCCACAATTGAATGCCTTTTGAAAACAAAAATCACTTGAACAACATTGTTTGGGCAGAAGAGCAGCACCAGAGGTGGCAGTGTGGCAAATAATATGCACAAATTAACATCCTCAAAACATACAGAAGCATAACCAAAGCCGCAACTAAGAAAATGGCCTATTCAGTATTCACCTTAGGCACCGTTCTATACTTACTAGTCACAGATTTACACCAAAAAAAAAAAACTTAATAATAATTGAAGGCAGCATATATTGAAATTTTATATGAGGGTGTTCTCGCTTGTTACATGTTTTTCTTGCCATCAGAATGGAGGCTTTGCTCGAGTTCTTGCAACAGATTGCGGAGATTCTGGTTGTCCTCTAGCAAACGATCATACTCCTTGAGCAGATTCTCAGATTGCTTCTGAAGAGCTTCAGATGTAGCTTTAGCTGTCTTAACCTCCTCCTCTTTTGTAGCAGTTTCAGATTCAAGGGTTACGATCCTGGTCTTGAGCTTTGCAATCTCCTCCTCCAAGGCTTTATGCTCCTCTGGATTCCCCTTGGAGTCTTCGAAGCTCCGGGCCTGTTTCTTTACAACATCCATGGTCTTTCTCAGCATCCGCAGTTCTCTAATGTAGTGATGCAACCTGTCCATCATCAGTCCCAGAAACAGGATGAACCCTGCACATAGTTGGATATTTTTACACTTGTCAGCTGTTAAATTCAGTTGCAAATGTAGCTATTCTCAGTTGAATCTATTTCTAGCCCCTTAGAAGAGAAAATCAGACATATACTTCTAGTAATTTGATCAGGTCAATAAGCAGCAATGCAAGGGTCAACATAGAGTATTTTGACAAGTATTCAGTTGTCAAGAATGTTTTCCACCTTCTCAGCTGCCTTTCCACAAGACAATTTTGGCTCAATTACAGTAAAAGATGCCCTACCGTCTTCATATACATCTCTTGCAATCCTTTAACTCAGTTCACAGGCAGATTTAAGTCAACTAACACTAGAATATAAGGCAACACCCCGTCTCCTTTCCTCCTAAATCCAAGTTCATATCCTGGTGCAAGGTAGGGGAAGGGGCATGGGTGTGTTAACCAAGTGGTAGGATGCAATTCATTTGTGTGTTAAGCACAAGTAACACAATTTCAACTTATGGTTTAGGGAACTAAAAAGAGTGAGAATCTATTGATCATCTACTTCATTGTCAGTTTGCAACAACACTTGGGGACTTGGTTTTGAGTTGTTTTGGGGTCTTTTGGGTTGTTTCAAACTCTATCAACAACCATCTCCTTGCTTGTGAGTGTTTGTCTTGAACGAAAGTGAAGGAGAAGAACAAGACTTTTGTCATTCCTGGTGTGAATTTTTTTGGTGGATTTGGAGAGAAAAGAACCATAGAGGATTTGAGGGTGTAGAAACATCCCCATAGACTTTAAAGAACTTCATCAATTCAATTTTTTATGAACCTTTAGTGCAATATTTGAGGTGCTTGATTTTTTAGATAGTTGGTACATGTGTTCATAGCTCTTTGTTGATGGAGATGGTCAAGAAGAGTAAGTTAGATCGTAAGAAAGCACGCCACCAAATGGAGTGGATTGAGGTCATAGGTGATCTTCCCATTCTCTCACATTAAGCATCATTTTAAGCTACCATTTACAAATTTATCCAACAATTTCTAGGCTTCTAGCATATATAAGTTTCTTAACCAGTTAATTTATGCTAGCAAATACAACAGATATCATTTTAACTCTCTCCCCAAGACCTACATGCTTGTTACTTTTCTTACACTAGCAAATGTCCTCGCTCAGGTTCATTCAAGTTCTTTAAACAGTCTGCACCTGGCCATCCTACACACTGCCCAGAAGAAGCAAGGTTTTTGAAGTGAATCTCCATCTTATAGTGGACGGAAACCTGCTATTCTAATCGTTTAGAATGTCACCATGTTCAGGTTCAGAACATAGTTACCAGGAACTCTATCTATCCCTGTGATCTACATTTCGAGAACAGGCATTACAAAGTCAAAACTAAGCTAAATTTGTATAAAAACTTAGTGATCCCCGTAATGCAACAAACCCGAGACCGTTCCTAGTAACTATGGTTCAGATCATCAAAGATAACCTTGCCCAATCTTAGTTTCTGTGCTACAGAAAATAAAGGCATAGAGAACCAAGGCACTCCATGGCTACTTTTATCAACTATAATGTTCATGCTCCAACTCTAATCAGTGCGATGACAAAACTGACATGAACCCATACAAACTCAGTCATTGCGTAGATTTCTGAAGACTCTGAACCCAATCATGCAGGCAGGCATTTCTACGTAGAAATAAACATGGACTTTGCTGGACTCAGGCTGCGCTCTGTGTGTTGTGGAAATGGGCAATTTCAGAAAGCCTGCTTCAAGTATAAAAGGAAAGATGCATACTTTGACATGATGGAGGAAAAAAAGAATCTGGGAGGAAAGATTGGTAAGCATGGCCACCTAGGGGCCCATATCTCAAGGGAACAACATAGGTGAGGGGAGGTATGGGAGAGGGAAGAAGGAACAGGTGGAAGGGTAATTGCCCCATGCAGTGAGATTTGAACCCATACCTCCTCGTTGGGAGGTGGGCCAACTCCCTTTTGATGGGTTTTATACTTTCCCCATTACAAGGGAAGGTTGCCTCGCAGGTCATTGGCTTTTTTTTTTTTTGGGGGGGGGGGGGTGGACTTCACGGATTTCATGCTAACAAAGCATAAGAAAGAAGTGAAGTTCGGATCCAGAACCTTGCAAAGTGCTAAAATAGGCAAAGATAAGAATAGGGATGATATGTGGAATCACAAAGGAAAGATGGACTAGACCAAGTGGATCAGAAAACAGAAGGCGAAAAAAGTTGGAAGAACGGCAACCACAGTCTTTAAGTACTTGAGGTATAGCCATTGCACAAAAGCACTCTTCCAACTCCAAATGCATCACACACTAGCACTCATGCAGCAAAACCAGTGAAAGGTAGGTGTCGCACTGGCACACCCTAACACACGTATTACCATCAATACAGCAACACACAGAGAACTTGTACATACATTTATCATCAAACTTCTGTCTCAACAATGTCATTACCAGAGGAATCAACTCAAGTACTCAGCATTATGACGTTGTTAGCAAATTATCGACTACCATTTGCTACAGTTTCAATAGGCTCCATCTGGATCTTGCCAAAATGTGGTCCAAGAAAGATCAAAACTTGAATTACTAGAGAAATTAACACCATCTAAAATCAAGAAACTATATCAGCACCTTCTCTTAGATAAGTCTCCATCTTAGATGAATAACTATTGTGCTTTCTTCCCTTTCAAAATCAAGTGTACTTCACAATCCAGATGTACATCAGCACGGAAGAAGGCCCAAGACTATAAACAGTAGCAATCCCTCCCCTGCCCCCTCTTTCCCTCCTTCCTTTTTTTCCCCTGGTGGATTCTTAAAGCAGAAAAACTTTCTTGTTGTTCCCCCTTGGAATGTTCCATCTCTAAAGATACATTTATTCTAAGACAATGGGGAGTTGCAAAAGGTAGCAGGCTGTCCATACAAGAATAACCCATCATTTTACACTTAAGACCTCGTATAATTAAACAAACAGCTTTTATGTACCCACCAGGGGGTCTATTCTGTTAGGAAGTTAATCCTTCAGCATAGCTACTAGAAATTTCCAAAAAGAAAGACAGACTAAGAACAAATAAGTCACATGCCAAAACTAATCATCTACTAACCAAAAACCCATCTAATACTTGACAAACTCAGAACATACAAACGATCCTATACTTAAACTTGAACTATAGGTCATAGCTGAAAATCATATAATTCAATTACCTTAAAAACACAAAAAAAAAAAACAATCAAAATGTAAATTAGAAGTCACGCGTGAAGATCAGGATAATAGCTATAAGTCAACAAGGTCAAAAATAAACAACTGATCGTACCTAAATACGAACAAAATGTCAGAGGTGAAGATTTAACGACAATACCCAGAAGTCAAGTTACTCAACAACGCACAGGTGATCATAATTGAACACGATCCGAAGCACAGAGATGAAGATCAAGATCATAACCATGAACTGATTAACAATAAACCTCAACAATCATACATAGCTAAACAGCAACTAGAGCTTGAGAGTGAAGATGAAGACACACCCAAGAAACAACTAACTGAAAACCATAGTGATGATGAACTCAAGATCTAACGAATTAAAGTAAAAAAGAGAGTAAGAGAGATGAAGAAGAGAATGGTACCCACCCATAAGAGAAGCATCAAGAAGACTGCGGAAGAACAAAACTTGATCAGTAGGGTTGATGGAACCAGGCTCTATTTCACGCTGCTGGATTGTGACGACACTGGAGATGCTGGAAACAAGCAAGACGAGGATTGTCCCACCGACAGTTGTAACTACAACAGGTCCTCGTCCTCGTTTGAGGCGATCCAAACCCAGAATCACCAGTTTTCTGAGGGGGGTTTTGAAGAGGAGCAGCATAATCATGGCCATCTCGAACACAATAACGGAGAACAATAAGTGAATCATTTTGGCTGGGTGATGAACAATGAAGCAACCCTAGCCCAGAGAGAGAGAGAAGAGAGAGAGGGAAGATGGGAATTTGCAGTAGAAATGTTGAAGACAAAGAGGGTGGGCGTTGAGAGTTAAATTAGGGAATTAGGAGACACAGTCAGTCCCATTCAAGGGGTAGTCAAACCAACTTCGCATCCGCTTCAACTACGCGTTCCTCTTCTGGTATGCCTTTCAGATTTCAAATCTCAACAGCAGTAAACCTTCACCAAGCCACTGTAGATCCTTAACTTCCGCCCTTGGAAATATCATGACTAGTATATATACTTATATAGTATAAAGTGCAATGAAAGTGTATTAAAGAAAAGTTCACTTATGCTACATTTTTCTTTTGATAGATCAAAAAAGAGCTGCAAGACAAAATATAATTGTAGATGCAACTTAAGACGACACATAATTTTAAGTGTATGAGTTAGGAGCTATACGCAATCGAAAAAAAAAACTAAATATAAGACAAATTCTCTCACAAATATACATTTGGACATAAGTTTATTTAAGTTGGGTTTTCTGAGCGCAATCAGCCCAATTAAAGGTTACACGAGCCAAGTGAAGTTGGACACGGATCATGTCACCAACCAAAGAGTGAAAGTTGAGGGTTTCTAGGTGACACAAGTCATGTCACAAGGCAGAAACCTTGTTTGGGTTGTCCAACCCTTACATGGACCATGTCATAGTTGACATGGACCGTGTCATCTGGATACGGATCATGTCATCCTGGACATGGATCTAGTCAGGCCAAATGTGGCCACCTTTTTCAGATTTTTGTCCGGTTTCTTCTTGAATGGCTTCTTCATACATCATTAAGTGGATAATGATGACAGTTAGAATCATTATTTGAGGATGATTATTATTCATTTCCAAGGAATTTTCATTCTATTCTAATTGTCTCTTCAAGGAACTATAAATAGAATGCTTGTTTGCCATTGTTCACTTCACTCCATTCCATTCTAAATGTCATTTCTCTAATGTTGAACTGCAAGAATCCTTGAGTTTGATCTTAAACGTCTGACACTAAGTTCTTAGAATTCTTTGGTAAAATTTAATTTTATCACTAAGACTTTATACGATCGATACAAAAGCCTATGACTCTCTTGCTTTACCTAGTTTATACTCACCCATTGTTGTTTTTCCAACAAAGGGCTTGTTTGGTGAGAATATATAACAATAATGTATTTTGCCCATTCATTCAAACATGTGTCTATTTAATAAACGAATGGAAAAATAAATAATAGTTATGTAATTGATAAAAATACCTAAAAAAATATAGCATAAACAGATATTAGATATGAATCCAAACAGTAATATGTTATAATGAAAAATAACATACAACTCTAAAAAGTAATGGAATGTATAGGAAAAGTAATTTGAACATTGTAATTTAAGGGAAAGTGGAATGAATGTATCATAAAATGGTATGTATAGCTGATAAAAAATTTATATGAAAGAAATAAAAGATTATACTCAAAAGAGGTAATGAAATGTCAAAAAAATATACAACGCATTTCTTTAATACAAGAGAATATAAAGTCTAGATAAACCCTATCCTATACACAATAAAAGAGTGGTGGACGAAAAATTGTTTAAGCAGTCTGCCTACTTAATAGTTTGTGTTCACACAAGAATTTACTATTTTATCCTTGAATGTAAGAGTTAATCAGCAGCTTGCCTCATAACGTGTGTTCATAAACAAATTTTCTCTTTCACCCTTGAATATAATAATTAGTTAGCATATTGCTTTATAATTTATTTTCACACACAAATTTACTCGTTTGTCATCAAGAAAAATAATCAATTTAGCATCAAATGAAAATTAAGTTAATAAACCTATCAATTTTGATGGACGGGTTAGATACGGGTTACATGTATATTTGATTAAGGAAAATACAAGTAAGGTGTATCTCATGTGACGGTAAATTTCACATTAAAAACACAAGCAGGATGTATTTTGAATTTAGGTAAATACTTTCACAAGAATTTTATTTTCGTACTCGAATAAAATAATGAAGAATCATAGCATCAAATGAAAATTAAGCTACTAGACGGTTTGTCTGGTCGGAACTCGAGGGTTAAATATAGTTGGAAATTATATTTGTTTAGGGGAAATACAACCAGAGTGTATTTCAAAATCATGCAAACTTGACATTTAAAACGTAAGTTGTGTGTGTTTTGGGTTAAGGTAGATGCACGTCAGGTATATTTAACCAATATATATTACATGCACTTATTGCATATGCTCCAAATAGATATGAGTGAACAATTATGTTATTAAGAGTGAACAACGCGTGGGCATAGGTGAATAATTATACTATTGAGAGTGAACAATTACCATATTTGGAGCACATGTTCCATGAGCATGTAATAAATTGCAATATTTAACACGTCCGTTGGATGGAACGATTCACTAGTATGCCAAGGAAAATCGTATGCCAAAAATAAACAAAGCATTTAGTCTGTTCAGCAAATAATGATTATATATATATATATATATATATATATATATATATATATAGAAATTGGAATCTAATAAACCAACCTTTGGGGGTCCTTTGAAAAAACGAACCAACCTTGAACATTAATTTACAACGAACCAACCTTGTCATGTTAATTTTTCCAGCGAACCGCCACCGAGTTTGACTTGTCAGAAATGTGACATGGCGGTGGCGGATGCTTATGTGGCAATTTTTTAAGCAAAAAAAAAGATTAAAAATTAGCCACATTTTTTTACTGAGTTGGACTAAAATAATCAACAATTTTCAATTTTTTAAATTCCAACTCAACACCCCTCCCTCTCTCCCACTCTCTCTCTACCTCTCCCCCTTTCTCTCCAGCTGACCCCCACTCACTCCACCCACCCTCTCACTTGTCGGATCCTCGACGTCTTCTTCCACGTGGTCCCCCACACCCTGGCGGCGTCTCTGGAGAAGCGCCTCCGCCTGGCCCGGGCCTACCACCCCTTGACCACCCTCAAGCTCGTCTGCAAGACTACAACCTCCGCGGCGTCCGCGGCACCGGAAAGTCCGACAAGAACGGCTTCTACACGGCGGCGCTCTAGCTTCACCGCCACCACGCCAAAACCCTCGCATGCAATCTCCCGGCGTTTGCTCAGTTCGGGTATCTCAAGGATTTCCCCGAGATTCTGTTCCGGATCCTCGGGTTGACCCACCTGGGTAAGACACGAGATCAAATAACCCGTATGGTCGTCGGTTTCGGATGAAGAACAAGGGGAAGAAGTCGGAGGATCCGGCAAGGCTGAAGGAGGAGGCGACGGAGCTCCGATGGAAGAAACGGGCAGAGATGGCGAAGACGGCGGTGGAGAGGTACGCCGGCGACCAGGATTACTGGTTCCTCCACGACCGGGTTTCGGATCTTTTTTTCGGATCTTCTGAGGTCCGATTTGGAGTGTCTGAATTCTGGAAACTTGAACAAGATTAGCCTAGCAGCGAAGTGGTGTCCATCTCTGGATTCATCATTCGATCGAGCCACCTTGTTGTGCGAAGCCATAGCCAGGAAGCTTTTCCCCAAGGAAAACCACCATGAATACGCAGACGTCGAGGATACCCACTACATGGCTCCGGAAAAATGTCCTCGTCCCCCTCTGGAAAACCCTCGAGCTCCCGGAGGTTTACATGGCGGCGAACCGGTGGAGCGGAGAAGAGGGTGAATGGGTGATGGTGGGATGGAGTTTACAGGCGGTGGTTGAGCCGGTTGTGGCGGCACAGGTGGCGGCGGCGGGGGTGGTGGCGGAGGAGAAGAGGGTGAATAGGTGATGGTGGGGTGGAGTTTGAGAGAGAAAGTGAGAGGGTGGGTGGGGAGGGTGGGGGTCGGCTAGAGAGAAAGGGGAGAGGGAAAGAGGGAGAGAGGGAGGGGTGTTGAGTTAGAATTTTAAAAAATGGAAAATTGTTTATTATTTTAAGCCAACTCAGCAAAAAAATGTGGTTAATTTTTTTTCTTTTTTTTTTTGCTTAAAAAATTGCCACATAAGCATCCGCCACCACCATGTCACATTTCCGATGAGTCAAACTCGGTGGCGGTTCGCTTGAAAAAGTAACATGACAAGGTTGGTTCGTTGTAAATTAATGTTAAAGGTTGATTCGTTATTTTAAAGAACCCCAAAGGTTGGTTTATTAGATTCCAATTTCCTATATATATATATATATATATATATATATATATATATATATATATATATATATATATATATATATATATATATGTATATATACATACATACACACACACACTAAAACAAGACTTCCTAAGGAAACCCAAACCTAAAAGAAGGATTTTGAGAGGTTTGGGTTCTAGAAACTTATAAACAATTTGTTCAACAAAAATAGAAAATATTTTACTTCCACTAAGATTTAAACCTTGGTTAAGAATATCAAAATTGAGAGTGATTACTACTTAACTATCACCTCTTTAATGTATAGTTGTTAACTTATAAAGAATAACACAAAAGCATACCTATAGGTTTGAGCCTTGGCGAGGAACCTGAAAGTTGAGCGTGGTTACTATTTGACTATCACCTCTTTAATATAATAATTATCAACTTATAAAGAAAAACACAAAATCATACATATAGGTTACAAATATTAATATACACTTAAAACAATATTCAATAGTTTTTTTTATAAATAATATTAATTAGTTAGTCTTTTTTCCATCAAATTTATTAATGAAATATATCAGTACTGCCAATATAAAAAAATATATATATTAAAATAAAATATAAGAAATATTAAAGTGTAAACTCTTGAAAAAAACATATATTATTGTTCTATGAAACATAATGATAGATAGATAAATAAATGTTAAACTTTAATATATTTTTATTTGGAAAATATAGTTAAAACTTGAATATTAATTTATATAATAGAAATTTGTTTTAGTTTTTTCCCCTCATATTGATCATTATAAAATAAGAACGACACAAGCTATATATGTAAATCTTTATATTTACAGCCACAATTCAAAAAATTAGTATTAAAGAAATATTTATATTACGAAAATATATCATATTTTGATAGTACTATTTTTTTCTAAGATATTAATTTGAAAGTTATAATTTACCCCTAAAAATAAATTAGCTAAATTTATAAAAAAGTTGTCGTGCATCGCATGGGAAGTTAAAAGCTAGTTAGAGCATAAAATATATACACCAGCTCTGATATTGTACCAAGAGAATTCAAACACTACCATAACAATATTGATGTAAGAGCATTTGTAAATGGTCTAAATAGGGGTGAGAAATATCAAGAATTGAAACTTGATCGAAACCAGTAAATAGGGGTGAGAAATATCAACAACATTTCCTAGCGGGTAAGAAAAGGTTCCTAAACTATTACATTGAACAAAAACCTGAAACTAGCGCTGACAACAAAACGGGTTTAGGTCAAATCAGGTTTGAACAATTCGGACATTCAGCCAAAATCCCTAAACTCGAACCCTGGCCGAAGTTCAAATTCGGATATTTTGTGATGTCCAAACCTGAGATTGAATTGTCTGAATTTGTCAGAACCTGAATTTAGTTGAACCTGAATTTGATCGAATATACCCAACCTAAATTTGTTGAATGAATGCTTCAAAAAAAAGGAATTAGCTGTTTTTATTTTATTTTTAGTCAAATTAGTTTTTACTGGGTCAATAATTAGTTATATTTTCTGTTGGGTTCAGTTGAGGAAAGTTTGGGTTAGTTAGTCATGTTCCCACTTTGTTTTCTTAGTTGCTATTATTCAGGAAGTTAAGTTTTGCAGTGAGACTATATATATTTTGTCATTCATTCAATAAAAAGTGTACGGCAAAGTTTGTTTTCTCAGAAAAACTCTCTGTCCACTCTCTGTTTATTATTTATTTTTCCAACAAATTTGGTATCAGAACGTATTGAGAAGTAATTAGGTAAGTGCAACCTATTCCCTCAATCATGTTTTTATTTTCCTGGGAGTTATCTAAGAGCTTTAAACATAGTGAACAACAGTTGAGTGAAACAATGGCTAGCAACGGTGCAAATTCTTCATCTCACACCCCGACCCTAATTCCTATCTTCAAAAGGGAGAAGAATCATATTTGGAGTCTCAAGATGCAAACCATGTTTAAGCCTTAAGAGCTATGGGACTTTATGGAGAAGGGATACACTAAGCCAGATCCAGCACCGTCTCAACCTGACGTGCACTTACGAGAGAATCGTAAGAAAGATGCAAAGGCCTTCCTTCTCATCCAATCAGCACTGAATCATGATATTTTTCCATGAATTGCAGCCGCCACAACCTCCAAGTCTCCAACCAGGCATGGAAAATTCTCAAGCAGGAATTCTTGGGTGACAAAAAGGTAATTGTCGTGAAATTGCAAACACTCCATCAGGAATTTGAGACACTGTTTATGAAGGAAAAGGAGTCAATACAAGACTATTTGTCTAGGGTCTAGTCTTGTTAGTCAGATGAAATCCTATGCGAAGATGTTAAAACTGAAACTATTGTTAGTAAAGTGCTACGAAGTTTGGCTGAGAACTTTGATTTTATTGTTGGTGCAATAGAAGAGTCTAAAGACCTGTCTACATATACCTTTGATGAACTAATGGGTTCCTTGCAAGCCCATGAAGGCAGAGTTAGCAGGTCTTATGAAAAGGTCGAAGAAAAGGCCTTTCAAGTGAAGGGGGAGACTAATTTTGGTCACAGTCGTGGTAGAGGTGGTTTCCATGGCAGAGGTCGTGGAAAAGGACAAGAAAGAGGCCGAGATAGAGGAAGTTATAATGAAGAGAGGTAGAACAAAAATTTCCTCTATCATTACTGTAAGAAACCAGGCCACAAGGAGGCATATTGTTGGCCGAAACAAAGAGATAAAGCTAATCAAGCAAATTTCACAAAGGAGAAAAGTAGCCTTTTCATGGCTGTTTTTATGAGAATGAGAAGCTTAACGATGTTTGGTTCTTAGATAGTGGTTGTTCCAATCACATGACTGGAACAAGGTCTTTATTCAAGGAGTTTGATGAGTCCAAAAAAATCAAAAGTGACACTAGGAGTCTAGGAGAGATCAAGGTTGTTCATGTCGAAGGAAGAGGTACTGTAACTGAGAAAAGAGAGAAAACGAAGGATAGAATTGTAGAAGAGTATTGTTATTGAAGTAAGTACTGAAGATAAAATACATGAGACTATATATAGAATAACAATATCAAGAAACTAATAACTGATTCTTGATTCTAACTAATCTTCACATTCCCCCCCTTTTGGAGGTTTATCAAAAAGACCTAATTTTGCTGAAAGATATTCATTCTGATGTTCTCCCAATGGCTTAGTTAGTATATCTGCAGTTTGTTCACTTGAAGCTACATGAGAGATGCTGAGAAATCCTTCCATAAGCTTGTCTCTTGTGTAATGACAATCAATATTCAAATGTTTAGTTCTTTCATGAAACACTGGGTTTTCTGCAATGTGAACTGCTGCTTTGTTGTCACAATATAGCTGAACAGGAAGCTTCAAAGGAACTTTTAAGTCTTGTAGAAGATTAGTGATCCACACTAATTCAGAGGTTGTAGTGCTCATTGCCCTATATTCTGCTTCTGCTGTAGACTTTGCCACTGTATTTTGTTTCTTTGTTTTCCATGACACCAAACACTTGCCTAAGAACACAACATATCCAGTAAGAGACCTGGCTGTCATTTGACAAGTTCCCCAATCTGCATCACAATATGCTTGTACATTGAAATCTGGTTCTGCTGGAAAAAATAATCCTTTGTTGATTGTGCCCTTTAAATATCTCAAAACATGAAGTGCAGCATCAAATTGTGGCTCAGTTGGGGCTTGTAAGAATTGGCTGAGATGTTGCACTGAGTATGAGATGTCTGGTCTCGTTAAAGTTAAGTAAAGAAGTCTTCCTACAATCCTTCTGTACTTTTCTGGCTCCTCAAGTAGTTTCCCTTTGTTGGTAGATAACTTCAATCCCTTTGGTAATGGAAATTTAGCTGGCTTTGCCCCTGACAAACCAGCATCTATTAGAATGTCAGAAATATATTTTCTTTGGTTCAATAAAGTACCTGAATTTGCTCTTGTGATCTCTATTCCCAGGAAGTATCTTGCGAGTCCTAGATCTTTGATAGTAAAAGCTTGATGTAGCTGTTCTTTAAGATCTTTAATGCCTTGTTCATCACTTCCTGTTATCAAAAGATCATCCACATAAACTAGCACAAAGATTGTTAGTCCATTAGAATCTTTAGAAAATAAAGAATAATCATTCTTAGACTGATCAAAACCAGCTGGCTTAAGGAATCTACTTAGTTCAAGATTCCACTATCTTGAGGCCTGCTTTAACCCATAAAGAGACCTTTCTAATTTGCAAACTTGTCCTGTTGAAGCTTTATCATAACCTTCTGGTGGAACCATAAAAACTTCTGCATCTAAAAAACCATGCAAAAAAGCATTATTTATGTCTGGTTGATGAAGAGGCCATTGTTTAATAGTAGCCATAGCAATAAAAACTCTTACAGTTGTAAGCTTCGCAACAGGAGAAAAAGTTTGTTTGTAATCCTTATATTTTATTTGTTCAAACCCTCGAATTACCAACCTGGCTTTATATCTTTCAATGCTTCCATCAGGTTTAAATTTTACCTTATATACCCACTTTGAAGTGAGGGCTTTTTTACCAGGAGGTAAACTTGTAAGAATCCAAGTGTCATTCTTCTCCAATGCTTGAAGCTCTTTATCCATAGCCTCTATCCACTCTGGAGATTGAGCAGCTTGTTTGTAACTTGTAGGCTCTGGGGTTTTCATAGTAGCAAATAATGAAGTAACATATTCTGAGTGATGCTCAAAGTCAGCTTCTGTAAACAAAGGAAAATTAATGTCTTCTTTGACACTTATAAAACTATGAGATATAGAGGAAGAAGAATTAGACTGTTTCTTTTGAGGCTGAATAAAGTCCTTTAACCAAGAAGGCTAATGCTTTTGTCTATGAGATTTCCGGATCACATGTTGAGACTGTATTGAGTTGTCCACATCTGTACCAATACTGCTTGTGCCAGTAGACTCAGCTTGTGTTCCTTCTGAACTAGCTGTATCAGCAACAATAGGGTCCTGTATTTGTGCAACTGGACTATAGCTTTGTCCATTAGTCAAACTATATATAGAATAACAATATCAAGAAACTAATAACTGATTCTTGATTCTAACTAATCTTCACAGTAACCATTACAACTGCTAAAGGTAATTCCAAGTTTTTGCATGATGTAATGTTTGTGCCTAGTTTGTTCCCCCATAATCTGCTTAGTGTCAGACAGTTGATGATGAGTGAATATTCTATTTTGTTTGATGATGGCTATTGTGTTATTAGAGATAAAACTTATAGTCAGATCATTGCTAAAGTTTCAATGACAAATAATATAATGTTTCCACTTGAATTCCCTATAGTTGAGAGGTGTGCTTTTGTCTGTAATGCTGATGATGAGACTAAACTATGGCATTTAAGTTATGAGCACCTGAATATTAATGGGCCAAAGTTGTTGAGTAGAAAAAAGTTGGTATACGGGTTACCTAAGGTTAAAAGCATTGGTTTTTGTGAGAGTTGTGTTTATGGCAAGAAAAGTAATTAAAAAACTTTTTCCTGTGAGTTTACCTCTACTAAATTCACTGTTTTTTGTCAAGAAAGTGGAATTTGCAGAGAGCTAACAACACCGCATACACATGAGCTGAACAATGTCGTTGTGAGGAAGAACCGGACAGTGGTAGAAAAGGCTAGAAGTATGATGCAAGCTAAGGGTCTTCCTACTCATTTTGGGCTGAAGCTGTGGCAACAAAAGTATACATTCTGAATCTATCCCCAACAAAAGCAGGCTAGGATCAAACACCCTATGAGATCAAGGTAAAAGGCCAATAGTGAGTCACTTAAAAGTATTTGGTTGTATAGCGTATGCTTTGATCAAAACATTGTAGGAGGTAAAAATTTGTCGACAAATCATAAAATGACATGTGGAAAATAAATTAAATTTATTTAGCTGTCACTTGTTAAATTAATTATGACGGTCCATTTAATTAAATTTTAAATGGAAATATA
The DNA here is from genome assembly GCA_029582165.1 of Portulaca oleracea. Taxonomy (NCBI): domain Eukaryota; kingdom Viridiplantae; phylum Streptophyta; class Magnoliopsida; order Caryophyllales; family Portulacaceae; genus Portulaca; species Portulaca oleracea. The sequence continues at coordinate 16,981,168 of CM055868.1, forward strand.
TCATGGCCAATAACGTCGTGACACGTGTCAATTATGATGCAAAAAATAGTAATTATTTCTTTATTTTAAAAATAAAGGGATAATTAATTAATTTGGGCCCAAGCCCAAAGCCGACTCAAACCCTAGGCAACCCTAGGCCTCCAGAGCCTATAAATAGGAGTCCTCTCTGTCATTTTCAACAGACTCTGCAATCTCCCCCGGCGACAATCGGCATTTTGCACTCCAAAGGTTTCAGAAGATCAAACGGCCAACATTCTCTAGCTACCAAGCGCCAAGGATCGAAGTCTGCAAAAACTCAAGATCGAGTCTCCAAGCCTCTACTACGTCAAGATCAAGAACTGCTACAGAGTTCTTCGGCAAGACCTGCAAAGCGTTCAGAAGATCGAACTACAAACAACCTCCAATTACCAAGCGCCAAGGACCAACGTCGACAAGTTCAACAACTTCTGTTCTTCGCCTCAAAGACTGTAGTCGTCTTCGTCGTCTGGTTCATCGATCGAGTCTAAGCACTAAGCCCTCGTATCCAAGAACCGAGAGAACTACAACCAACAGTCAACCTTCAGACGGTTAAACTTCGAGCAGACTCCAGCTACCAAGCAGTAAGAGGATCAACGCTCAAGACCTTCAGCTCAAGAACTACTGCAAGAATTCTTCAGTTAAACCTGCGTTCGAGATCGAGATTAAGCGCTCGCGCCCTCGACTCACCCAAGTTTCAGGAGATCGAATCAGAGGACTACTTTATTGTATTTAATACAGAGATTGTACCCGCATACATTCAAATATTAATACAAATTAATTTGTTTCTCAATTTCCCGTCTTTATTTATTTTGGACTAGAAATTTGTGTTTACAAATTTGGCACGCTCAGTGGGACATCTCTGCCTCTCATCTCTTTCTCCAAGAAATCAAATTCGACCTTCGATCCAAGCGACGTGATTGCTGTCAACATGAAAGCAAAGATAGCTGAACTTGAGGCTATGTTAAACATGCTCGCTAGGGAAAGTGAAGAAAAAGACAAGAAGATCAGCGAACAAAGTGAGCAATTCCAAAGCTGATGAAGAAAATAGAGAAGCACCCCTATCATGAGTCTGATGGAGAGACAGACAAGGAAGAATCTGACAAAGAGTCTTCCAAAGGTGATGGCGATAACGAAGAAAAGAGAGACTCGTTTTCAGAATCAATGACTGTAGAGGATATTCAAAACTTAATTGCAAATGCACTGAAGGCTCAACTCGGAGAAGGATCGGGAAAGAGTCGCGTATTCACAAAGCCATACACAAAAAGGATTGATGCTCTTTGAATTACCAGGGATATCAACCCCCAAAGTTCAATCAATTTGATGGAAAGGGTAATCCCAAACAACACGTTGCTCATTTCATCGAGACTTGTAGCAATGCCGACATAGAAGGAGGTCGACTAGTTAAGCAGTTCGTTTGCTCTTTGAGAGGAATCACATTTGACTTGTATAGGAGTTAGAACCTGAATCTATCAACAGTTGGGAACAAATGGAGCAAGAGTTTCTCAACAGGTTCTACTGCGCTCAACGGGTCGTCAACATGACAGAGTTGACAAACACCAAACAGTGGGAGGGTGAGCCAGTACTTGAATATATCCATCGTTGGAGGGCTCTTAGTCTTGAATGTAGGGATCGCCTCATCAAAGCTTCAACCGTGGATATGTGTGCTCAAGGCATGCATTGGGATCTGCTCTATGTCTTCAAGATGGCCAAGCCAAGAACCTTCCAGGAATTGGCAACCAAGGCACATGATATGGAGATCACCATAGCAAGTCGATGGGGAAGGTCTTCATCTTCATATAATGCTAGGAACAACGATATTTATAAAAAGAATGGCAAGCCATCAAGAACTTTAAAAGAGGAGTCTATGATTATTTCTGCTCGTGAGCCAGTACGAATCTCTTCTAAGCCTAAACCAGAAAGGAAGAAAGTCAACTTCTCGAAAGATGATGAAAGGAAGCGTCCTACACTGAAAGAGCTTCAAGAAAAGAAGTACCTGTTTCCAGACTCAGACTTGTCAGGAATGCTCGATGACTTGTTAGAGACAGGAGTTATTGAACTCCCGCAACCAAAGAGGCTAGAAGAAGCGAGAAGAACCACTGATCCAAGATATTGTCGCTATCATAGGGTAGTCACCCTCTTGAGAAGTGCATCACGCTCAAGGAGTGGATCATGAAGCTAGCTAAGGAAGAAAAGATAATATTGGACTTGGATGATAACGTCAAAGCCAATTATGTCTCAGCATGACCAATTCCAGCCAAGGGAAGTGAATGCTTAATGATTCAGTTTAGATGCTAGAAACCAATCCCTCTTGTTGTGCTAGTACAGGTACCTCGAGATGAACATGAGCAAGTACCATAAGCTTTTAGTGAAGATGAAGGATGGAGCTCGGTGGCTCGGAAGAAGACTAGGGGGCAAAGGGAATTTCAAACACCACCACCCTTAATACCCCAAAAGAGAAGAAACAACCTGCAACCTTCAATGGAGAGGAAGAAACTTGGAGTCATTGTGAAACAAGAAGCCAGTTCAGCTGAGTTGCTTGAGCGAGGCCCTCGTGTTTCTGTGATGTTGGAGGAATACTTTCCCAAGTACTTCTTTGGAGAAGTTAACAATGTTGCAGTTGTGAACATGGTCTCTTGCTTCGAGATCGAAGAAGATGATAGTGAAGGAATGGAGCATCAGCCTAAGTCAAAGCTCTCTGTGTTCACTAGGTTGGGACGGTCAACTTCCCACAGACAAACTTCTGTCTTTGAGCGGATAGGATGTCGAGGAGAGCGGCAAACCTCGGTCTTTATCAGGATCAAGGGTGGTTCAAGATCAAAGTCTTCTGTATTATCAAAGATCAAACAAGCTGAAAAGGTGGTGAACTCACCAGCCGACCAGGAAAAGAGCTCCGCATTCAGCCGCCTTGGAGTCATCAACGAATTTCAAAGCACCATCCCATCTCGCATGAAGCGTTGTTCAACGTTGGAGGTCAAGACTAAAGGATTTCTTAGAGTGAAGAGATGCACTGTGATCTTCACCGGTCATCAAAGCAAAAACAACATCGACGAAGAGCTTGAGCAAGAGGAGACATTTTCTTCTTCCCAATTCAAAATCTAGGAAAGTGAAGATGTAGCTCCCAAGTAAGAGCCTAAACTGTTCAAAAAAAAAAACAGATTTCATTTTCAGTTCATTTACACTTTAATTCCTTTCAGTTTTATCATTGTAATACTCCTGGCCCGAAAAAGTATAAACTATGAACGACTAAATTAATAAATAAAATTTTCATTTCTCCTTCTTTAAATTTGAACTACGTTTGGCTTGATCCTTATGAGTGTTTTCATCCTTAAGGTACGTAGGCAATTTGGGGTCCAGATCCAAATACAACCACAATATACCAAAAACAGAATGGTCATGAATTGACAAAAAATTGAGACTTTCAAGTCAACAAATTTCAAGACTCTCAAGTCACTAAATTGATTGACTTCCAAGTTAACAAAAATTAAAGACTTCCAAGTTAGCAAAAAGTTAAGACTTTCAAATCAACACACGTCAAGACTCTCAAGTCACCAAGTCCCTTGACTTCCTAGTCAACAACAAGACAAAGACTTCCAAGCCAGTCAAACTCTCGCGTCAACAAGTCTCCTGACTCCCAAAGTTAGTAAAATGAAAGGCTTACATGTCAATGGAATTCAAATCAACAATAAGAAATGACTCACAAGTCAAGAGGGGGGAAAATTGTGATTTCCAAGTCAACAAACTTCAAGATTCAAAAGTCAACAAACTTCTAAACTCTTAAGTCATCAAACCCACTGACTTTCAAGTCAACAAAAATTGAAGACTTCCAAGTCAGCCAAATTCAAGACTACCAAGTCATCAAATCAGATTTCAAGGCGAAGAAAACCAATTACTCTTAGGTCTCCAAAGAAAAGACTCTTAAGTCGCTCCCTACAGAAGATTCATGAGTTCACGGCTCCCAAGTCAAAATGAATGACTCATGCATCAACAAAATTTAATGACTCACAAGTCAACAAGATACAGGATTCTCAAGTCAAAATAAGTAAAAACTCACAAGTCAATAAAAAAGACTCTTAAGTCATTAAAATCAATAGCTTATCCGTGCAAGACTCCAAAGTCGACAAGGTTAAGGACTTCTACGTCATCATGATAAAGACTCTCAAGTCAAAACTGCAAGAAATGGACCGACTTCTAAGTCATCAAAATTGCGGGCTTTCAAGTCATGCTCTGGCATACTAAGATCATTGTGTCGGTGGCCTGCTTTCAAGTTGGATTCATCGGATTGTGCAATTTTAATGTTGGTTGACAACCTCTCTCAAGCATGCATCGTGGGGGCATCCTAGTCGTCTTGGTTGACTTCTGCTATAAGATGACATCATCATCCTTCAAATCAGCGGCGCGCTCCTTTGGCTAAGTAGTAAACTCTTTTAAGCTGGCGACATCGATGTTTCATTCAGGTCAATACTAGGGGCAAGCTAGCTAGCGGTGTCCTTCTCTTAATCATAGTCAAGAACGTATTAGGCTGGCTTGTCGTGGATATTCAGAAGAAAATCTTGCTGACTCATCACACCTCAGTAGAGAAGTCAAGTTTGCTACTAAATTGCAAAATAAAATCCTCCGGGGCACTTGCAGCGAGGCGCTGACTCCGTCGACCCAGGTAAGTTCTGAAAAGAGACACTTCAAGATGTCTAATACATCAGAACGTCACTGAGGAGTAGTCCACTTGCGATGAAGCCATGACTAGCTCCGTCGACCCAGACTGTACTATCGTTTCTGAGAGAGTTGTCTAGGACAACTCTACACCAGTAAGCTGGGGAGTACCCCACTTGAATCCAAGGCGATAACATTGTCGAACCAGACAGTCCTGAAGAGAGTAGTCTAGGACTACTCTACGTCAGTACGCTGAGGAGTAGTCCACGAAAGCAGAGATGACGATATTGTCGACCCAGACAGTCCTGAAGAGAGTAGTTTAGGACTACTCTGCGTCAGTACACTTAGGAGTAGTCCACGAAAGTAGAGATGGCGACATTATCGACCCAGACATTCCTGAAGAGAGTAGTTTAGGACTACCCTACGTCAGTACGCTGAGGAGTAAGCAAGACACTAGCAATAACGAAGGACAACTTCAAATTGGCGGTGACAATAAATCTCAGCTCCCTGTACTGAAAGATGGCCAAAAAAAAATGAACAAGAAAAAAGAAAAGGTCAAATTAAATAAAAAAATAAAAAAAAAGCAAAAGGAAACCAAAATATGGATGAAAGATCACGTGATGACAATTGCTATGCAAAGTTGCTTGTTTTTGGTAGGGCCCACAATTGTGAAAAAGAAAAGAAAAAAAAAGAGGAAAAAGAAGGAAGAGGCATTTATATTTGGTGAAATTATACAACATGCAAAAGGACAATTGAATTCCAATAAATTGTACCAACACATCCACGTATGTATATAGGAAGAAGAAGTCAATGATGCAGCTTTTGGTACTGGTATTGTTTCTTTATTTGGTACTTGAGAGGAATATTACTCCTCACTGTTCAAGATAAAGTTCACGACCATACTACTTTCTTTCTCATTTATTGGCCAACTTGGTGTTGCAGAACAACATCAAATTAGCTATGTTTCTTTTTTTTCCCCCTTCTTTTACACTCCTCTTCACCCTTTCCCTGTTACCTCAAAGTTAAAATCATGAATATCATCGCCCTCGTCAAAATCAAAATTAAGATGATCGGAGACGGCAAATCTAGCAAATAAAATAGAGGTGATTTTCAAGAAAGCGCAAAAAAAAAAGTATCAAGCTCATCATCAATGATATCATTCCATGCACCCAAATCAAAATCATGATGAATGATGATGATGACCAGAGGCTGCCAAAAAAAAAAACAAAAAAAGAAGGGGACCTCAGCTTAGCGATTTTCCAGGAAAACGGAGGAAGGAAGATCAAGTGTAAAGTCAAGATTATCGTCATGATCATTAGAAGCCTCAAGATCGCAAAATCTCGATCCTCATGATCATCAAGATCTTGATGAATATGAAAGTCATGAGTTTAAAGAAAAAAAAATCTTGGTGATGCCAGGTCGTGAATCTCAGGCATGACAAGAGTAGACAAAAAGAAATTAGGCTGAAATTCATAGGAGAGATGAAGAAATTGGCTTGATGTTGATGAGATTTCTGTTAAAATTAACATCTTTTGTCAGGAAGCTTTGGATTAAGTCAAAATTTTGAGTTTGATGGATTGCGAATTATGACACCAAAATGACTAAGTTTCCAGTAAAAGCTCAAACATCAAACCCGAAAAAATCGTAAAAGAAAAAAAAAGGAGTAACAAATACTTAGAGTTGAAAGAGGAAGGAGAAGACCCAATTCAAAGAAAGCCACATACTGCAAATGGATGAGTTGAACAACCTATGAGAGCCCTTTATATAGTTGTCTTCCCCAATGAGTACCCTAGCCCCATTCCGATTCTAAGTAAAATTTTATTGGTTCAAGATTTGATAAGATTCCTCCGTTCATGATTATGGAAGAAGTCCTACATCAGTAGGTCTCCTTGAAGAATTGGGAAACAAGAAGTTGGAAGTTTCAAGAAAAAAAAGGGCAAGTGGGTCGTACCCAAGTCTGCATTTTGTGGGTTGCTTTTTTTGGCCAAGCACATGTTGCATGATTTATCAAGCTAGTAATCATAGTCACTTATCAAGCCCAATAATTCTTAATTTTGGGGTTTTGAAGAAGAGTTGAGACATGTTCGAGACCCAACCGCTACAAGACTCGCATCCGTGGCTGACTCTCGAAGGGGGCATTTGTAGGAGGTAAAAGTTTGTCGATAAATCAGAAAATGACACGTGAAAAATTAATTAAATTTATTTAGCTTCCACGTGATAAATTAATTATGGTGGTCCATTTAATTAAATTTTAAATGGAAATATATCATGGCCAATAACATCGTGACACGTGTCAATTATGATGCAGAAAATAGTAATTATTTCTTTTTAAAAATAAAGGGATAAATAATTAATTTGGGCCCAAGCCCAAAGCCGACTCAAACCCTAGACAACCCTAGGCCTCCAGAGCCTATAAGTAGGGGTCCTCTCCCTCATTTTCAACAGACTCTACAGTATCCCCCGGCGACAATCAACATTCTTGACTCTAGAAGTTTCAGAAGATCAAACGACCAGCAGTCTCCAGCTACCAAGCACCAAGGATCGAAGTCTGCAAATTTCTAGTCCAAATTTGTGTTTACAATGCCAAATTTGTAAACACAAATTTCTAGTCCAAAATAAATAAAGACAGGAAATTGAGAAACAAATTAATTTGTATGGGGGTACAATCTCTATATTAAATACAATAAAGTAGTCCTCTGATTCGATCTCCTGAAACTTGGGTGAGCTGAGGGCGCGAGCGCTTAATCTCGATCTCGAACGCAGGTTTAGCTGAAGAATTCCTACAGTAGTTCTTGAGCTGAAGGTCTTGAGCGTTAATCCTCTTAGTGCTTGGTAGCTGGAGTCTGCTTGAAGTTTAACCGTCTGAAGGTTGATTGTTGGTTGTAGTTCTCTCGGTTCTTGGATACGAGGGCTTAGTGCTTAGACTCGATCGATGAACCAGACGAGGAAGACGTCTGCAGTCTTTGATGCGAAGAGCATAAGTTGTTGAACTTGCCGACGTTGGTCCTTGGCGCTTGGTAGCTGGAGGACGTTTGTAATTCGATCTTCTAAAGGCTTTGCAGTCTTGCCGAAGAACTTTGTAGCAGTTGTTAATCTTGACGCAGTAGAGGCTTGGAGACTCGATCTTGAGCTTTTGCAGACTTCGGTCCTTGGCGCTTGGTAGCTGGAGACTGCTGACCATTTGATCTTCTAAAACTTCTAGAGTGAAGAATGCCGATTGTCACCGGGGGAGACTGTAGAGTCCGTTGAAAATGAGGGAGAGGACCCCTATTTATAGGCTCTGGAGGCCTAGGGTTGCCTAGGATTTGAGTCGGCTTTGGGCTTGAGCCCAAATTAATTAATTATCCCTTTATTTTTAAAATAAATAAATAATTACTATTTTCTGCATCATAATTGACACGTGTCACGACGTTATTAGCCATGATATATTTCCATTTAAAATTTAATTAAATGGACCTCCATAATTAATTTAACACGTGGCAGCTAAATAAATTTAATTTATTTTCCACGTGTCATTTTATGATTTGTCGACAAACTTTTACCTCCTACAAACATATTTGACAAGAAATCTGAGAAATATATTTTTGTTGGCTATTCTTCTGAGTTTAAAGCATACAAGCTGTATAATCCTGTGAATGGCAAGATAACCATTAGTAGAGATGTGGTTTTTGATGAACTTGTCACCTGGAATTGGGGAGAAGATAAAGTAAAGGAAGACATTACTCTGGAAGTTCCTTTGGTTGAAAGAAAGGAGTAAGAATTACAACCTCCAAGTTCACCTCACAGAAGCTCTTCACCAACACCTTTTGAGGAGAATCTAACCTCTCCTCTGCCCAGAAGGTTAGGGAGAAATAGGAGGCCAAATCCCAGATATGCTGATTAATACAACTTGCACCTTTAGTGCATGTTTGGTTTAGCTCTTTTAGAGCTTTTAAGGGTTAGAAGCTGAAATTTTGCCAAACATTAAAAATATACAAAATAACTTCTAGATTCTATAGAGCCAAAAATAGCTCCCACATGGCAAAAAAATAGAAGCTAGAATATTGGGATTCTGATTCTCAACTTCTCGGGGAGCTGGAAAGAATTTAATGATTTTATTGTATTTCCAAAATTGTCCCTAACCTTTTCCTTTTATGCCAATATAAGACATTTTTTTTATACGTATCAGTCATTCTTTGCCCAAACCCAGTTCCTGGTTCTCTCTCCTCTGTGCTGCACTTTGCTGGTAACCATGGATGAATACTCAGGAATTGACCCTGCGAGTCCGATTTCTCCGACTCAAATTCCGTCAAACAATCACCGTCCGCTGCAAGCCACATCTCAGCAACCACAAAGCTTTCAACAAGCTCCATTTCAACCACCACAGAGTTTTCAACAAGCTCCATTTCGACCACCACAAAGCTCACCACAATCTGGAACTGAAAGGGTATCAACGATTACATTCGTCCATATTATGTAACCTGAATTTCAATAAATAATTTTTTTTTTGTAATTTAATCACTAATCCAATTTTTATGTCATTTTTATGTTACATGGTAAAAGAAAATTCCCTGGTCATGCTCCTTCCCCACTATCGCTCCAACCAACTAGCTTGACCTCAAAAGTAAATACAGAAAATTCTATAATTTGTCAAACTTCAATGTAATTTTTTGTTTGATTTGTGAACAGAAAAATGAATTTAGAAGTAGGATCTTAGTTTAGAGAAATCTCACATAAAAAATCTCATCAATTTCTGTCTGAATTGAAAAAATAAATACAACTAACATGCAGATAAATCAACACCCAATTTATGTTGAAGTTTCAAAACCCAGAAGAAATTGAAATTAATTAAACCACAAAAGAGTAAACTTATACCTGATAGTACGAGATAAGGCATAGTATCCATGGCTGAAAACCGAGCATCTAAAATGAAAAAAAAAAAATTGCAGTCAACCTCCATAATCCAAACCAGACCTCCAGCTTTTTCCTCGCATAAGATAAATATCATCCTTGTCTTTTGTTTTTATGATCTTCTAGATGTGAGTAGGCTAGAAACTTTTGCTATTTAATTTGAAATGAAGTTATCGTACACCAAGATTGAGAAAGGGTAAAAGGTTGAAGGTGGAAACTGGAAACTGGAAAAGGGGAAAAGGACATTGGAAGTATTGATAAAGCTTGTATGTGTGTAGTGTACGTAGAAGATGATTCTAGATTTCTAGGTGGGAAGCTGAGGGGGAGGTGGGTGAGGTAATAAAAAGGCATTGAAAATAGGAATTGTATGTATTTTATAGGATGATGCTCTGTATTATTTGTATTCTTTTAATATTTTTTTATTTTATTAATTTAAGGGTGTGTGGGTATTAATAGTACCAATGATGAGTTTATTTTATTAATTTAAGGGTGTGTGGAGTAATAAATTATACTACCTCCGTTTTAATTTATTTGTCGTCTAGGAAATTTTGTTAAAAAATTTGACCGTTAATATCTTAATCTGTATAACGATTCATCATACAAAATTAATATTAATATCATTAGATTCGTAATAAAAAATATTGTTGAAAAAGTATAATATTATATTTTTTATAAAAATTTTATATTAAAAATTGTTGATTAAAAATCGACACTGAAAATCGTAAATGACACATAAAAAATAACGGAGGGAGTATTATCTTAGTATTCTTTTATTATTTGTAGTTCTTAATTTATTAACTTTATATATATGTGTAGTTAGTCGAAGTCAAAAAAGAAAAAGGCTCATTGGGATGAAGAGACCACTACGATATTTCGTGAAATTTGTGTCGATGCGGTTTATGGTGGGTTTAGACCAAATACTCATCTCAACAAAGCAGGTTGGGAGTATGCCATTAATAATTTTCGTCAGAGGACTGGAAAGAGATATGACCAAAAGCAACTGAAAAATAAGTGGGAAAAATTGAAAACTGATTATACAGCTTGGAAATCATTACAAAAGGAGACCGGTTTAGGATGGGACCATAGTAAAGGCACAGTTGTTGCGGATGGTGAATGGTACGATGATAGGGAAAAGGTGTGTATACACTCTACGTGATCTATTAAAACATTTGGTATAAAAATACAATTATAAGTTCTAACTATCTATACTTATAAATTGGTGTAGGCAGAAGAGTTTTGCAATAGTGGAATAAAAAACGACAACGAACTAGAGATCATGTTCTCCAAAACCTATGTGACAGATGATATTGCATGGAATCCATACCCATAAGATGAAATAGTAGGTGGACCTACTTTAGTAGAGACTGAATGTGAGGACAATGTACAAGAAAATACAAGTATTGAGGATCTTACCATAACTAACGATGCAACTTATACACAAGAAGAACAAGCTCCACGACAAGAAAGCAAAAAGAAAAAGGAAGGTCCTTTGGTAGAAGCTAATAAAAATAGCAAAAAATGGAACAAATCTAAAGCAGAGGCTGCATCAAGTATGCGACATGATGTAAGTCGTATTGCAGAGGCAATTGATAATTACTCTAAATCAAGTTCAGTGATTACTACAAGAAGGATTGATCTTCCTGGATGTTGTATTGCCGAATGCTTGAAGGTGTTGAGTTCCGTTCCAGGAGTCGAAGTTGGGAGTGATTTGTATATGCTAGGAACTCGCTTATTTGTAAAACGAGAATATAGGGAGATATTTTATGCCTTACCTGACTATGATATTCGTCTTGTTTGGCTTAACCAAGAGCATACGAGGGATAAAAAATAAACAATCCTCAATTTTAGAATTTTCAAATATTAGGACTTTAGTTTGAATTATTTAGCATTCTGAGTTTGACTTATGTTTCAATTTCTAGCAAATTAGTATTAATAAAAAATGACATTTCTATGTATTCATTTGTTGACATTTAACTTACATTTTATATCATCTTGATAATGAATTGTTTTCTTTAAAAAATAATTATATTCTCAGGTTCGTGGCAATGTAAGTCATTATGATGATTTACTTGATAATATTGCAAATGATTGTGATGATATCATTCATGAAAGCACTGACGAAGAAAATTCTGATGATGAGTTGCAACTCACACAACTGAAGTCCAAGCGCGACATAACCATTTTATCTCTAACAATCATGGGAATTCACATGGGTGCTGAGTATTGCATGAAATTTTTAACGAAACAACTTCGTAGAACTTCAAGGTTGTCTGGATGGCAATGGGTGCAAGAAACTCTTAGTACCCCAGGAGAAAGCTACAGAATGTTCAGAATGGAACCTCATGTGTTTTGTAGTCTTGTTAAGCTACTAGTAGATAATTATGGGTTGATGTCCACAAGGAACATGCGCGCCGAGGAAGCTTTTCCGATATTTGTTCACACATGTGCTCATCATGATTCCAATCGAGACATGCAAAATAGGGTCAAACATTCTGGGGAAACAATAAGTAGAAAATTCAATGAAGTACTTGATGCTGATAAGATTTTCTAGGGATATTATTCGACCATCAGATCCTAATTTTGAAGGAGTCCCAAATCAAATTCGTCAAAATTATAAATATTGGCCTCATTTTAGAGGGTGTAATGGTGCCCTAGATGGATCTCATATTCCTGCTGTTGTACGTGCTGAAGACAAACTACCATACATTGGGAGAAAGGGATATCCACTTAAAACACAAAATAAAATTGTTGGAGCTACTATGGCCTTACATAACTACATAAGAAAACATGCACTAAAAGATTTGGAATTCGACAAGTGTGATGCTGATCCTTACTGTGTACCTCAAGTTGAAGCTGATGAAGATATTGGGGGCATCTCTGGCAATCGACAAGTTGAACATGATGGCTCAATGGATGATAATTGTATGACTTCAGTTCGCCATAAAATTGCCAGTTCTTTGGCAAACCGTAGGTGTTAATGAAATTCTCATATAATTGTAGTAAAATTTTTGTAGTTATTTTTCAAGATAATTGATGTTCATTTAATAATTTTAATTTTATGCCAAATATATGAAACCCTTTTTTAACATGATATATGTCATGGAATTCCATATAAATAAATAAATGTCATGCAAATAATTTAATGTATGCATTCAAATTTAATTTATTATTATAATAGATACGTGATATAAAATTTTGTACAAATATTTATTTTAAAATTAACAATATTATGCATGATTAATAATTCACCAGCATGTAATAATATTAAGAAATCATAAACAATTTTAATAAAAAAGAAGAATTGGATTATCAAGAATAATCATTATAATATGGGTAATTATTAATATTAAAAGTAGAAGTTTTTGTGAAATGATTAACTAAACACTTGATATTGTTTATGATTCTCAAAAGAACTTCTAAAAATAAAGTTACCAAACACCTAATAATTTCTGTAGAATCAGTTTCCCAAAAACTATTTCCAAAAAGTATTTTTTTAGAAGCTAGAGCTTGGCCAAACATGCCCTTAATTTGCTTTGAGGAAGTTACAAAGCAACCTAAGTGGTGCAAATCAATGGAAGAGGAGTTGTTGTCTATCCAGAAGAACCAAACATGGGATTTGGTGAACCTTCTAGAAGTGAAGAATGCTATTGGTTTGAAGTGGGTGTACCTGTAGGGCCCGCCGCCCGGAGGGCACGGTCCACCACGGAGTGTCAAGTCGACGTGAGGCAACTTATTTTTTCCTAGGGCGCACGTTGAATTATTCTATGCACGGGTTATTAGTATTTTAATTAATAATTTCATGTAGTTAATACCTAAGATATGTTCAATCCTCGATCTCAAAATTACAGTGAACCGTATCTAATCGAAAATGGACCGAGACCTCAAGAGAGCCTGAAATCCTAGCGGATTTTTGAATCAAATGAGGTCCAAGCCCATCCCGAATGAAGATACTAGTCACCGGAGGTCAAAATAACGTACCAAACATGCATATGGGTCAAAATCCACGAGGATTTTCAACTGGTATAAATGGCCGGTCCATTATTTTACATCCTGAGACTATTTTGCAACTTATATGAGAATCTGACCCGCCCACTGGCCAGAAATCCGCGAGGATTTTTGAGCAGTGCACCAAACTGGTTCGCCATTCAAGTCAAGGCCACTAGAAATCCGAGACGAAGATTAATCATACAAAAACCATTAACTTGCATGAAATGAAATAGAGTCGCCAGTTAATTTTATGAAAATTAACAAAACCAAGAGAGAACTCCACGATCTCGAACCAGAACAGCGGGCTCGGGGGAAAAGGTACAAGTGTAAGAGGGTTGCTCCTACACCGCCCACCGAAGTGACCTTTACTCCATCAGGTTTTAAAGAAAAAAGAAGAAAAATGGAAAGTTGTCACGACAATTTTTAATTAATGCATGCAAAAGAGAATGTAACAAAATCCACGAGTATTGAAGATAAAGAAAAAAAATTACAGCGGACGGGGTAAATTGACTACATGATTACAAATCAGTGAAAACCCAACAAAACATAAAAATGTTTACCGAATCCTGGCAGATCCACGAGAATTTCCTTGATCAAACTCAACTTTCCCGATGTCGCCAACACCTTACTCAGACCCAAGCAGTGGCCTTTTCTCTAACAAATCCGCGAGGATTCACTGCAATGTAATTTGGTACACAATGTGGGTGCTGCGGAAAGGATTTTGCCCTATGTTTCAAGCACATCAGATTATGTAATTTGGTACAACTAGGTTGATGGGCTCAAACTGTATGGTAATACGAGCAGTGGTATTGTAGGCTCTATAGATGACAGAAAGATTACTTCAGGTTAAGTATTCTTTCTTGGTCCTGGAGCAATTTCATGGAGCTCTAATAAACAAGACACAATGACTCTTCGGATGCTGAATACATGGCAGAAACTTCTCTGCTTGTCGAGTAGTATGAATAAGGAAGTTACTAGCATATTTCACGCAAAAGCATATTGGAGCAATAGAAATATTATGTGGTAACAAATCAACTATAACAATGTCTAGAAATCTAGTTTTTCACAGTCGTACGAAGCACACAGATGTGCGCTATCATTTCATTTGTCACCTGACTACGAAGGATAAGGTTGAACTTAAGCATTGTGGAACAAATCCAGCAAGTTGCTGATATTATGACCAAGTCTTTCCCTTCAGCCAAGCATGAGTATTTTAGAAAGAAGGTGGGAATGACAAGTTTTGAAGCAAGGGGGAGTGTTGAATGAATGCTTCAAAAAAGGAATTAGTTGATTTTGTTTTATTTCAGTCAGAGTAGTTTTGACGGGTCAATAATTAGTTATATTTTTTTTCCCGTTGGGTTCACTTGAGGAAAATGTGGGTTAGTTAGTCATGTTCCCACTTTGTTTTCTTAGTGTGCATCAAAGTTTGTTTTCTCAGAAAAACTCTATGTCTAACGACGTAACGGTAAATACAATCAAAATTTTCGGGGTTTTACAGTATGAATATCCGTCCACATTTGAATATAATAGAACCATTCATTGGAGATATACTGATGAAACAATTTGCCGATTATGATAACACAAGTTTCCCAACATTAGGCGGAGAAATCAAGTTGTTGGACAAGGAAATAAGTTGGAACGAATTATATGATTCTCATACAATGTAATGTGAACTGGAAGTTCAAAATATAATTCGTCTACGAACTTGAGCGAATCTACTGCCAGTTATTCTACTGACCCACAAAGAGTTATTAAACCTTATGTCCCAACTACTAATGCTCCTGTAAAAATTGATGTGCCAGTAGGACAAATTTAATTATTAATGAGTCTAGACCACATATGAAATGTGGTAGACCAATCAGTTCCAAAGACAACAAAAGTCCTCAAAAAAGAAAAGGAGCAAACGATTAATGATAACCGAAATGAGGAAATTTTGACTCCAGAAGAGTCCTTAATCATGACTTACACCACAAGCTCAGACACCAGAAATTCGTGAAAATGATTAGATCTCAATTAATTATGCCATGAATTGGATAAGGTGGAACTCAAGTGAAGTCGACGTCGATATGATATTTGATTATATAATATAGCGCTCACTATTGTGAGTAATCATGAGGATCGTGAATTTATGTCTGTTAATGAATACAGACAAAGATGAGATTGGCCAAGTGGAAAGATGCATTCAAGAATTAGATTCGCTTGTAAAATTGGAAATATCAGGACCTGTTGTCCATACACCAAACTGGTGTAAAACTCGTGGGATACAGTTAAGTCTTTGTGTGAAAACAGAATGAGAAAAGGAGACTATGAGGCATATTCTTTAGCCATGGACATTCAAGGGGGAGTGTTATGGAATAATTGTGTGAATGTCCATACTTTTACTTTTCTTAGTAATGAAGTTTTCTTAGTGATGAAGTATTCTTAGTGATGAAGAATCCATGTATTATAAATATTTCCTCGATGACAATGAAATATTCATTCATTTCTTTCTCTCAATTCCTTTGTCTCTATTTTCTCTTACGGGCTCTTAGATCATACTCCCGCGGGAGTACAGATCTCAATTTTACTCCCACTATTATAAGCCCACCGAAGCCCTAAGCCCACAACGAAGCGGCCCATAACGAAGCCTCAGCCCACAGCCGCCCAAAACAAAACATTGCATTTCTACTCCCATTTCTCTGCGAACAACAAACGCACTCCACACTCCACACTCCACACTCCACACTCTACGAACGAAAGCAAATTTCGACTCCCATTTCTGAAGATTTCTGCAATTTCGACTCCCATTTTAAGCAAATTCAAGGTTGTTGGTTCTCTTTGGGGTTCACCAGAACTTCTACTACCAGAAGATCGAGTTGATTATCAGAAATTGGTGTTCTAAGGTATGGATTTCTAATGTTCTTCACAATAATCTACAAAATCGAAAATATCAACATGCAAACATCTATTTCTTAGATTTCTTAAATGTACACTTCGACCATTAACCCTAGTTTTGCTTTCTGGAAAGTCCTGCAAATATGTCTTCCCACAAAGGAGGGTTTGAGCACTCTGCAGCATTGAAGATTCAAGAAAAAAGGTATATATCATGTTCTAACATCTGTTAGAGTGTAAAATTTGTTTGTTGATGTGCAAACATCTATTTCTTAGTGTTCAATATTGAGAGAATTTGGTCTCAATAAGCTTGATTCTAGCTGTGGTGCTGGGGATGGGGAAAAAATGGGGAAAATAGCGTTAGTGTGCAAATACATATAGCATTGAAGATTCAAGAAAAAAGGTATATATCATGGTCTAACATCTATTAGAGTGTAAAATTTGTTTGTTGATGTGCAAACATCTATTTCTTAGTGTTCAATATTGAGAGAATTTGGCCTCAATAAGCTTGATTCTACTCTATGGATGTTGTGTTGTAAATATATGTGGGTTTGTTGCTTGTGGTTTGTGTTATTCTCTTTGGAAGCTTTTGCTCTCTGCTGTTGCGATCTCAAATTCTGGATAAAACAGCTGGATGAATGCTTTTTGAATCACTTCTGATGTGTATTACTTCTTTTCTCTTGGTTTGTGTGTTAGAAATGCTAGCCCAGTCAGTTGGTAGAAGAATCTTGAAATTGCTAGTGTCATATGTTGAAAAAATCAGCTGTAGTTGAGCATACTGTGACAATAACAGTATGCAGAGTAAATTTTGATGTTGTGCATATAACTGCGAAAAGCATGTTTGTTAGAGTGCAAACATTATCTGTTAGCGTGTAAATGTATATGTAAATTTTGGTGTGTGCAGGGCCTTTCCAATGCATGCTGAAGAAGAATCTGATGCTCAGAAACAAAAGGGGACAACACCTAACAAAGGCAAGAAAATTGGTAAATTCTACTTGATTTAAAACTGTTACCAATGTTTATATATTTGAAAAACTATTACCAATATGCATATAGTGTACAAATCTTACTTATTAGAGTGTGTTTTAATGATTTTGAAGCTGAGAAAATAAAGCACACAACAGAAGGCTACCGGAAGTTCAAGCATGCATCAGCTGAAGTCAGAAATATAATTTCAAAACTGCAAAAACCAATTAAGATTTCAGAAACCAGAGAAGAAAATAAAAGAAAAACAGCAGGAAATCAAGCTGAGGAGAGTTCAAAGAAGAGGAAGAAGGATGATAAAGAAACTGAGAAGGGTTGTAGGAGGAGCCAGAGAAAGAAGAATGAGAAAGAACCTGAGAAGGGTTCCAAATCTGATTCAAAGAAATTAGAGGGAGAGAAGAGAACCAAAAAAACTCCCCCAAAACAACAACAGCCAAAACAACCCCCAAAACAACCCAAAAAAAAGGAAGAGAAGGGAGAAAAGAAGAATTATGAGAAGCACTTTCCTACGCGCATGAGCACGGAAAAATTGGTTGATTTGATGGGAAAACTACATAAAGCTCAACAAGAGGCTGTCAAATCAATGGGATTTGAGCATTTTCTACAATTGAAGGTAAAAACAGTGCCGGGTACACTAGGAAGGTGGCTGGTACAAAACTTTGACCCCGAGGAAAAGTCATTGAACATATCCAATGATAGAAAAATATTCATCACACCGTTAGATGTTTATCTAACCATGGGGTTACCAATGGGGTCAAAAGAAATAACCGAGGAGACACATGGATCATCTGATGACTACAATGCCGTACTTCACTCATTCATCACGGAGCACGGGGGCAAAACCCCTGCACTGTCACAATTACCGGAGTTTATATTGGGATGCAAAGATGGCGGGGATGCATTCAAGCGAAATTTCTTGATTTTCACTGTAGCTAGTTGTATTTCTGGCTCCCCCAACAAGTACGCACCAAGATATTTCCTCCAAAATCTAGTCAATCTAGAGGAGATTGCTTCACTGAACTGGTGCAAATATTTACTTGATAAACTTTGCACATCAGTGAAAAAAATCAAAAGTGGGAAGACAAAATCATGTGAGGGTTCGGCGCTTTTTTTGATGGTAAGTAATCCACTTTTTTGTTGTGCCAAATATTTCTAGTGTGCCATACTTAAAAACTAATCCTCATTTTCCATTATCCCATGAAAATATACCTTTCATCTGGTCAATAACTTAAACAGAAGCAAAGGGAAATAGACAGCAGCCTTTGCTTAGCAGCAAAAACTATAAAATTTAATGGAGCATTGTGGCAGAAACTTCTACACACTGGTTTTGCCTTAGAGACCATAAGCATTGTCTACTTAAGAAAATTGACTAATTGGCATAAAAATTGATCATCTTTATACAATGGGTCCACTTTTTTGTTGTGCCAAATATTTCTAGTGTGTCATACTTAAAAACTAATCTTCTTTTTTGTTTAGCTACTCTATCTTGACAGAGTAGCTGATTCAGCAGCTACAGTGGATTTGGAGAAAAGGAAGTTCCCTACAATGATAAGGTGGACCCAAGAACAAGTAAAAACTAGAGTGGCCACCTTGGAGAAGCCCGGAAGAAGTTTTAGTGATGGATGCATTTTAGAAAGAATTGAACTACCTCAAGAATACTTTGATATGCAAGAAATGGTATGATTTTTCTTTCAATCAATAAATTAGTGTATGACTTATCTGATATGCATTCTAGAAAGAATTAGTGTGTAAAAGAAATGTGAGTTTAGAGTGCAAATGAATGTGTTTAGAGTGCAAATAAATATGAGTTTAGAGTGCAAATGCATGTGTTTAGAGTGCAAATGAGTATGTGTTTAGAGTGCAAATGCATGTGTTTAGAGTGCAAATGAATATGTGTTTCTGTGATTACTTGTATGATTAGACGCCAGCAATTTCATTGCCTGATTTTGGAGTAGGTTATATATGTTGACATTCCTTTTTTTTCTTTTTCTTTTTTTTTGGGGGCAGGGGGGTGTTCCCATGGATTATTTCTTCTCTGTTTGAGAAGATGCAATTTCATCCTGTTTATAACCATAGTTTTTAGCTCTTTGTTGTGGTTAATTTGAATAGTTTATTTATTTATAGTTCATTTAGTAGCTAGACTTGTAAGGCAAAGGTTCATAAATAATATGTCATGAAGGAGGTGTTATCACTATTCTGTATTGAATTTAGTTATAGTGGAGTTTTTCTCTTATGAGATATTGAATTTATATGTTTCAATTTTTTTTCAAAGATTAAACAACCACCAACTTGGGAGATATTGAGATATTGAATTTATATGTTTAGAGTGCAAATGAGTATGTGTTTAGAGTGCAAATGAATGTGTTTAGAGTGCAAATAAATATGAGTTTAGAGTGCAAATGCATGTGTTTAGAGTGCAAATGAGTATGTGTTTAGAGTGCAAAAGAATGTGTTGGAGTGTAAATGCTTGTCCTTTCTATTTGACCCCACCACCCCACCCATGACTACGTACAGTGCAGATCTGTCCTCGCCATTTTTTAACTCCCATTTCTCTCTCTAGTTTCTTCCCATCCTCATTCAATCTCCCACTACTCATAACTTCCTCCTTTATCTCTTCCACTCTACCTCTTTCATGATTTGAGTTTGGCATTTGCATTCCCATCAGGATATTGACAAGCACTTGGATGACATCCATGTGTATCCACCACCTTTTGATGAAGAAGATCAAGAAGATCAAATAGGACTATATGATACAAAGAAAAAGGTATCAAAAAACATACAATATCAAAACACTATATATATTAGTCTATTTAAATAATTACTTTTTTTTCTCAAATGGAAAATGCAGGCCGACATTGATGGCATGATAAGTATTGCAAATGAGATGACTTCTGCATTTTCAAGATTTGCTACATATATGAGCTATATGAAGGCTAAATACAAAAAGCAACCAGAGGTTCATCAAATTTGCAAGATGGCCATTGCAATGTTTGAATCGTTTAAAGATGAGGATGGCGAACACAAGCATACAAGCAATGAAAGCCAAGAAAGTAAGTAAAACAAAATGTGATTATGCCATCTGGGAAAATACCTTACTAATAAAACAAACAAAAACAAATATGCAGACAATGATGAAGAGGATGAGGAACAAGATAGTGAAGAGGAGGATAAACAAGATGATGATGATGAACAAGATGAGCATGAAGAGGAGAACAAAAAAGATGGTGATAATGGTGATAAAATATACATGCTCTCTGACTTTGCACTTAGGTTTACTTAAAAATAGTTGATTGAAAATATAGAGTAAAAGTATTTTTGAGATGTGGAAATGAATGAATATATCTAGTTTCAATTTGACCATAAAAAAATTACACTGTGCAAATGAATGAAATAATTCTTAGATCATTTCAACTGCTTATATCAAAAAGGTATATATATTAGTGTGCGAAGGTACATATATTAGTGTGCAAAGGGGTATATCTTAGTGTGCGAAGGTATATATATTAGAGTGCAAAGGGCTATGTTTTAGTGTGCAAATGTATATATATTAGTGTGCAAAGGGTATGTATTGGTGAGCAACAAAATGTAGATGTATGCTAGCTGTTTTTATTATTCATCTATCATAAATGCAGAAAAGAAAGATGAAGATGAAGACGAAAATAAGCATTCTGATGATGCTTATGATGCAAAGGGGGAGGAGGAGGATCCAAAAGAAAACAAGGCTGCTGATGATGTTGATATTGCAATGGGGGATGAGGAGAATGAGAAAGAAAAGGAGGAGGGGGATGCTCAAAATGAAAATGGGGAGGGGGATGCTCAAGAAAAAGGCAAAGGTAAAGATGCAAGTAAGTCTTATGTATATGTACTCCTTATTTTTATATGCTTTGTGTACTATTTTATTTATTATTTTCATGAACTTTGTGTATTACTCTAGTGTTTATTTATTACTTGGTGGATGATTCAAGTCCAGTACTGCTGAATCTTGATTGAGAATTTTTGGATGTTAATGTGCTCATTTGCTTAAAGTATGTGCAAATGAATGTGTATGGAGTGCAAATGAATATGTGTATAGAGTGCAAATGAATATGTTTTTAGAGTGCAAATGAATCTGTGTTAGAGTGCAAATGAATGTGTGTTAGAGTACTAATGAATATGTGTTTAGAGTGTAAATGAGTATGTGTTAAGAGTGCAAATGAATCTGTGTTTAGAGTGCAAATTAATATGGGTTTAGAGTGTAAATAAATACACGTTAATGTGCGTACTTATTAACTAACACACACAAATGCAAATGTCAGCAGATGAAACACCAGATGATGCCAACATCCCTGCGGAATTTAAAGATGAAAAATTCTGGTCGAACCCAAAACTTCTAAGGGCTATTGACTCCATGGAGGCATCAATAATAAAGAAACAAAACAAAAAAGCAAAGGAAATGAAAGATGCCAGCATCCCCTCCTTTAGTTTAGGGATATCAAGTTCTGAAACAGAAACTCCCCCCACAACCATAGTTGTATCAAGTGCAACTCCCGATGAAACCCTAGATGAACTTACACCCCGACCTTCTCCTCCTAGAAAACAGCCTACTAGAATCCCAGCACACTTGCCTGAAGCATTTTGCTCACCTTATGCTAAGCGAATTGCAGGCTTAGGCTCGATCGGGAAGGAAGAGAAAATCATATCTCAATATGTATTCGCGAATGGGCTCAAAGAAGGGTAATGAAATATCTAACAAGCTAGTGCCAGTTTTACATTTTCTTTAAATGATTTTTATTAATAACTTTTGATAACTAGGGAAGAGATGTTCCAAATGTTTGGATATGATGCGAAGAGAATTGACTTCCTCAGCATGAAGGAAGACACATTTGTTCGGGATACCATCATCAATGCATGGTCGATGTTGTTGAATTTTAGAGAGCGGCAAAGAGATCGCGTAAACAAGCCATTCAGGCTATTCTTCCCAATTGATTGCACTGTAAGAACACTAAACTAAAACCCTTGAATTGAGTTTATGTGAATATATGTGAATTAGTGTATTATGTGTATATTTATTATTCCCAACCATGATCCCTACAGTGTGAATTGGTGTACTGTGTGTATATTTATAAGCCCAGAAAAAAAAAGCTCTGATCTTCAGACTGAATCTGTCACTAGTGTGCTTCAAGATCTCAGCATAAAAAACCTCAGTTCATGCAGTAGCACCACTGCTTCTGGTGGGTCTTTTTTCAAATTAGAGGACAGAGAAAGGAGTGTGAATGCCAACACGGGGTTGGCAGAGCAATAGAATAATAATGGGGAAAGTCAGATTGATAATAGTATGAGTTCAGCAGCAAGTAATTATAGTAAGCCTAGTTATATGAGTGTTTGCCCCAGTAAGCCTCATAAAGGTAATGACATAAGGTGGGAGGCAATCCAGTGTATCAAGGCAAGAGATGGTGATATGGGTTTGGGACATTTTAGGCTTCTCAAGAAGTTGGGATTTGGGGATATTGGCAGTGTGTTAGCGTGCAAAATATATAATTGTTAGTGCGCGAAAGGCATATTTGTTAGCGTGCAAAATACATAATTGTTAGTGTGCAAAGGCATATTTGTTTAGTGAGCAAATAGATAATTGTTAGTGTGCAAAACACTATTGGTTAGTGTGTAAACGTGGAAGAAATTTAAAAAATGCAGGTATACCTTGATGAATCCAAATTTAAACCAAGGAAGTGGGAGCAAAGATGGGAGTCTTTTATCCGCTTGATCAATGCTCTACTTGAACAGGAGTTAACGTGGGTAAATATACATGAATTGAACATGGTAAGACTATTTACATGCATATAATTTATATTTGAATATATTAATGTGTTAATATAATAATACCGCTTTTCTTCTTTACAAGGTATTCTTCCCAGTAGTTTTTAGAGAGCATTTTATCGTACTGTGTTTTGACTTTAAAAGAGATACGTATGAAATCATCGACAACATGCATGGATCTGGAGCATCTCTTAGGCAATACGAGACTGTCATCAAGAATTTGGTAAACTACTTTTAATTTTCTTTTAGTGAGAAGCAAATATCATAATTGAGGTTAAAAATAATACATTTTCTATTTTCTTTTTCCTAGCCAAAAGCTTTCTCCCTATGGTTAGAGCAAAGACACCATAGAAAATGGGAGTCTGTCAAGAAAGCTTCCCCTAAACGCTTGCAAATGCCTTGGAGAACAACAACTAATGGGACGGATTGCGGCATTTATTACATGAGGCATATGGAAACATATTATGGGGATGAAAAACAATGGGGGCGCGAATGCGGATTCACAAGTGAAAATGAGGATGTAAGTCTGTTATCTTCCTTCTGCTTAGTTATATGAAAGTCCCTAATCTGTGATGAAAAAGGTCATGCACAATACATTTCAAAATTAGTAAGGACGTCGTGACCCATTATCATGGGGACGTAAGATGTTTAAGTACATACTTTATTGACATACATTAATTTTAACACATTTTCATTTTTTTATATTCTTGTAGAAATTGAAGATTAATATCCTTCGGACAAGATACATCACTATCCTCATCACTTGTGAAAACAACAAGGTGAAGGGGCAAATTTTAAACAAGGCACGCCGCAACTATGAAAACAGGGTCGAAGCCTTAGATTATGAAACTTCACATTAGCTTTGCATATATTTACACTGCCAGTGTGCAAAATGTAATAAATACTAGCTTGTAAAAGATATGCACAGTAATGTTATCAAATTTTTTTCTTTATATCAAATTCAGTGCAAAGGGTATATATTGGTGTGCAAAAGTATATATATCAGTGTGTAAAGGCCTATATTTTAGTGTGTGCAAAAGTATATATATTACTGTGCAAAAGAGGTATGTATTAGTGTGCAAAAAGTATGTGTAATAGGGTGCAAATGTATATATATTAGTGTGCAAAGGGGTATGCATTAGTGTGCAAAGGTATATATATTAGTGTGCAAATGAGTATGTATTAGTACGCAAAGGTATATATATTAGTGTGCAAATAAGTTTGAATAAGTTTGAATAATTTAGGATGAGTTAGCAAAAGGAATAGGCTTATAGTAGATGTAAATGATAAAACTAAAAAATATAGTAGATATTAAAAATGGGTCCCAATAACATAAGAATTTATAATGAAAAAGAATGAACAATGGTGAATAGTAGTGAGATGAAACTTTGATATAAGTTCCATTATATCTTCGATATGTTTGTCAATTGTTCATATCTATTAATTTTAGTTGTGTTCTTCTCTCTAAATTGACCTGTTCTTAGATAATTTCAGTTGCTTATATCAAATTCATAGCATCAAGTTGTCATGAATGATAATACCTTCAATTTTAAATGAATATAAAAGCGACATAATGATCAAAGTATCTAAAATTAGTACTTCTAGATCTTACTCAAAATTCATAGCATCAAGTTGTCATGAATGATAATAACAAACATTTATTCTTAATAATTTACATTGACCAATGTATAATGATAATTTAAATTGACCTGATTAGGATACCCATAATGTTTAAATTTATTAGTGTGCAAATATATATATATTAGTGTCCAAAAGTATATATATTAGAGAGCAAAGGGATATGCTTTAGTGTGCAAATGTATATATTATTAGAGTGCAAAGGGGTATGCTTTAGTGTGCAAACATATATCTATTAGTGTGCAAAAGGGTTATGCTTTAGTGTGCAAATATAAATATTAGTGTGCAAAGGGGTATACATCAGTGTGCAAAAGGAATATGTATTATAATGCAAAGGTATGATACTTTTTTGAAGTAAGGATATTTAGAATAAGTTAACATAAGTTATGATACTTTTTTTGAGAATTGTCTTTTTTTGAGAAATTGTGTTAAATTTGGATAAGTTTGAATAATTTAGGATGAGTGAACATGATTATAGAAGATGATGTAAATGATAAAAATGTAAAAAATATAGTAGATATTAAAAATGGGTCCCAATAACATAAGAATTTATAATGATCAAAATTTATAATCTCTCACTCAGTTTGTTTCACCAAACATCAACATCCATGCATGATGCAGACTCACTAATATGTCCTGATCCTAATCATTCTGAAATGTATCAATGCATCACCCACCCATTACTGCAAAATACAACTTCTTCCTAGCCCTAAAACCTGATTTTGACTGTAATATTATGCATAAAAATTTGCCAGCGCGAAAGGTTTATATACAGAAAATCATTGCATTGAATTTGAATTAGTTTGAGTTTGTGCATATCATCGCTTCCTCTTGGCAGCAGCAGTTACTGATGATCCTACTCGAGGAGCTTGCCGGAGCCCTTTGAGTCTTCTTGAACGGTTAGTAGCTCTAAAATGTTAACAAAATAGTATCTATACAAAAAGGAGTAAAACTTGGGAAGCACCATCACCACCCACCAATTGATGTCATTCAATGCAGTACATAACTTACGGTCTAGCACCTTCAAAACCCTAAAAATAAACATTTATTCTTAATACCAAAACAATATTAACTCCAACTTGGGATAATTTACATTGTTCAATGTATGATAATAAATAAAAGTAGACCTGAGGAGGATACTGGGGGACCCCTCCAACTTGGCCCACTACACTTGAGCTACCACCAACTCTTGATTGGAAGGCCTAATAATAGACATAATGTTTAAATTTATTAGTGTCCAAAGGGGTATTATTTTAGTGTGCAAAGGTATATATATTAGAGTGCCAAGGCCTATATTTTAGTGTGCAAAAGTATGTATACTAGTGTGCAAATGAGTAACCATTAGTGTGTGAATGTCAAAATTTGATTATGCAAAGGGATCATTTTATCTATATAATAACCAGTTCAAAAGCAAATAACAACTGGCCTGAGAAGGATATTGAGCAAAAACTCCATGTTGTCCCATTACACTTGAACTACCTCCAATATTATCTCCACTCACACCCTAAAACCACAAAAAAAAGTCATCATATCACCAATGTTACTAATAGAGATACATAATAATATATTTCCCGTTCTCTATCAGTTACAGTGCGAATGACTAACGGGACACCAAAAAAAAAAAAAGTTGACCTGAGCAGAAGCACATTGGGGGAATCCTCCAAGACGAACAATTTCGCTTGAACTACCACCAATAGTATTTGAAAGTCGGGAATCAAGGACCTAAAATAATAATAAAAAGACAAGTAAACCAAAAACACAACATGGAATGAACAATATCTCAAACTTGGAAGTGAAGATCTAACAATAATTATAATGTGCAAAATATCAATCATAGAGTGTAAAAATAATGATAATGTGCAAAAGATTCAAAAAAATAACAGTCACACCTGAGGAGGATACTGGGGGACCCTTCCAACTTGGCCCACTGCACTTGAGCTACCACCAACTCTTGATTGGAAGGCCTAATAATAGACATAATGTTTAAATTTATTAGTGTGCAAAGGGGTATTATTTTACTGTGCAAAGGTATATATATTAGAGTGCCAATGCCTATATTTTAGTGTGCAAAAGTATATATACTAGTGTACAAGTGAGTAACCATTAGTGTGTGAATGTCAAAATTTAAGTATGCAAAGGGATCATTTTATCTATATAACCAGTTCAAAAAGCAAATAACAACTGACCTGAGAAGGATATTGAGGAAAGACTCTATGTTGTCCCATTACACTTGAACTACCTCCAATATTATGTAAGCGCCCCATTCATCGTCAATTCAAGCTAATTTTTTTATTGGATTCAAGCCCTTCCATTTGAATCATATTCTACGTCATTATGTTCATGTTTTCCGACTCGGAAATTTCTA
This sequence comes from Portulaca oleracea, assembly GCA_029582165.1. Lineage (NCBI taxonomy): Eukaryota > Viridiplantae > Streptophyta > Magnoliopsida > Caryophyllales > Portulacaceae > Portulaca > Portulaca oleracea. Next base: position 17,008,361 of record CM055868.1, read on the forward strand.
AGGTTTTATATGCACTGCTTCTGTCCGGGCCATTTTTCGGGCCCTTCCTTTCATTTCTAGCCTTTGAGCCAGTTGACAAAGTTAAAGATCATGTTTTTCCCTATTCCGGGATGTACTCTTTTATGTCGTTTCGATTTTCCTAACTCACGTTATGCTACAAACGCTGTTTTGATACAACCTGAAATTTTATTCCTAAAGTTGTTTCATTTATATTACTAAGTTTCCAAACTCGTGAAACTAATTTAGAACCTTATTCGGTTCTTCATGTTTATGTATGCTTCTATTGGTTGACAAAGTTTCAAAGGCCATCTCCAAGCCGAGCCGAGCCGCCAAGGGTTTTAGCGTCTTAAGGTACGCAAATTGTCCAACTCTTGTTCTATTTAAAGTCAAGTACAGTTTTATTGCATAGATATACTCTAACGTTTTTATTGTTTTATAAATGGTCCCGAAACTTATTCCACAGGCTAGAGTAAAGTCTAGCCTTATTTCTGAGCTCTGTCGGAGTAATCTTGACTGGCGATGTCGCTTATGATCACCCATCCAAACTTCGAGATCGGTTTGGGTGCGTGCGTGAGATGTTTCGGCATCGATCTAAAAGGGACACCATATCTTACTTTATGAAATCATTTCAATGTTAAGCACAGCATATGCATAGAAATTTTATAGCTTAAAGTATTCAATGGTTTAGCATGCTTTATATCCCCTATCCCGTTTTCAAAATGAATTTAAATGCCGGCACTAAAAACCGTTTTCGAACGGTTTGACGTGTTGGAGGTTTACGTACTGAGTGTTTCCCCACTCACTTTGCGAATGTTTTTAATGTTTTGTTTTAGGCGGTCCGAGCTCCTAGGATAAAGGCGAGGTTAAGCAGGAGTAAGTCGTCTGTACAGGGTGGTTCTCTAAAGGCGATCGATGGTCGGTATTCAAGGTTACTCAAGGGCATTAAAGGCCACTTGGTTGTGGAAAGTCTATACGACATGTTTAATTAAAGGTTGTATAATGTATTTGCACTCTAAGTTTAGCAGTTGTGTTGTATGGAGTTAAGCACAGTTTTATGGTGGATTGTTAGATTGTGGTTGTGTTTTTGCCTTGTCCTGAGTGGGGACGGCGGTAATGCCTCGACCTAAGGTGTTCCGCTGCGCTAATCACAAGTTTGGGATTCTAAAGAATAGTCTTAATCTTGTGATTAAGGTTGGGGCGTTACATATTATCTCCTCTCACACCCTAAAACCACCAAAAAAAAGTCATCATATAAACAATGTTACAGTGCAAATGACTAAAAGGATACCCAAAAAAAAAAAGTTGACCTGAGCAGAAGCATATTGGGAGAATCCTCCAAGACGAATGAACAATAATAAAAAAAATACACAAGTAAACCAAAAACACAACATGGAATGACCAATATCTCCAACTTGGAAGTGAAGAACTAAAAATAATGATAATGTGCAAAATATCAATCATAGAGTGTAAAAATAATGATAATGTGCAAAAGATTCAAAAAAAAATAACAGCCAGACCTGAGGAGGATACTGGGAAAATACTCCAACTTGGCCCACTGCACTTAAACTATCCCCAATATTATCTCCAGTTTGGGAGTAAAAGACCTAACACAACAAAAAAAAAATCATCACAAAAAACTATCAAAATGACATTGGGAAAATCAATGTTGTCAGCTTGTAAAGGAAAAAATGTAAGTGGACAAATGAGTAAATTAAACACAGAGAAAAAGTTGACCTGAGAAGCATAATGGGGAAAACCTCCAAGTTGGCCCGTTGCACTTGAACTACCGCCCATATTATATACAGCCTGTGACTGGAACTAAAATCACAAAAAATTCATCATTTGGCATTAGAGGGAATAAAATATTGTTCAAAACATTGCAAACCAAATCATTGTTATTGTGCAAATGAGTAAATCAAAATATAAAGTAAAAAACATTGAACCTGAGAAGCATATTGAGGCAATCCTCCAAGTTGGCATATTGCACTTGAACTACCGCCAATATTATTTGCAAGTCGAGAATCAAGAACCTAAAACAATACGCAAAAGCATAATAAAAGAGAAAAGAAGGGGGGAAAAAAAGAATGAACACAAGAGTGTTTCAATTTAGAGCACCTGGTTCAGATATTGAATAGATTGTCCCAACTGTGGCAATGAAGAAATTCCTTGGGAAGCATCAACCTATTAGAGTGTGCAAACAACTTATAAAAAAAATGTATGACAGTTCACCAAAAGCTGAAGTGAACAAGAACATGGGATGGATTGCACATGGAACAAAGCACCAGAAACTGTAATGCAACAACGACAACGGCAAAGTCTAAAGTTCGACAATCAGTTGTACACCCTAACAGGAAAAATGAGGTCGTGCAATAGTTGCTCAAACTCTCAAACAAACCAAGGAATCCACCATGTCTTACGACACTCAGAAACAGTACAACAAGCTCAAGGCATTAGGTGGATATCAGAAATTCTGCTCCTAAATTAATGCAACTGGGATACCAAAAGACAAGAACAAAGCATGAATTTTATAAATCAGTTGGACACTCTGACTGGAATTTTGTTCATGGATTACATACACATAATGCTCAATGTCTCAAACAAACCAAACCATTAGTGTGCGTATGTGCATGTATTAGTGTGCAAATGAGTAACCATTAGTGTGTGAATGTGCATGTATTAGTGTGCACGATGTTGTAAGCAAAATCTTCATTCAACTGACTACATCACAGTGTGAAAAAGAAATTTGAGCAATACCTGCTGGGAAGCTTCATGACTGGTTTTTGCTTTCTTAGCGGTACTCTTCGTTCCTTTCGTTCCTCTAGTTTTGTTAGCTATTTTCTCACGAGTTGACTTAAACCTTGAATTTCTCATGCCTTTTGTCTTACACGTTGGAGGGTTTTTGATATGCTTCTCAGATGACCTTGCAACATCTTCATCATCAGATGAATGGATAGAACCAACTAAATACTCAACATCTTCTTTCAACTTCTTCAAAGACTCCTCACAAATTTCCCTAACTTTGTCATTCACATGACTGCCCATAATAATATTTTCAAACTTCCTCAACATTTGTACTCTCTAAACTGAAGAAGGAACTACCCCAATTCTTTCAGCTGAAATATCCCCATCATCAGCTGAAGGACATGGTCGAGCAAACCTTGTCCATCTCTTAAGGATATACTTCTCAGGGATTTCTTGAATACAATGCACATTGTATACTCTTAAACAATGGCAACACAAATACCCAACATCAATAATTTTCTTGCATTCACAATCAATACTCCCATCATCTGAATTGAACCTCACACAAAACCCAAAATCAGACCCATTCCGTTTCTCATAAACAGAATACACAAAATCATTTGGATTTGAATTTTCAATAGATCTATCCAATTCTTGTCGGCACCCTTCAACCTTACAATACTCGTCTTCAAAAATGCTATACAAATTAATGGTATAAATCCTAGAAGCATGTTGGAGCAACTTCGAATGACTCAAATACAGATCCGGAAAGCCTTGTGAATTACGTAAATTTTCTGCTCCCTCATTCCTCCTCCATTCACTTACAAGATTACACATAATATCATACACGTCGTTTACCCCCGCAGTAGCATGACGTCTCCTTGCCAAACAAGAATTCAAAGATTCACTCCGCTGAGAAGAAAGAGTGCCACCAGAGAAAAAATCTTTTGAAAAAGCCGGGCACCATTTCTCTCTAGTACTATACAATCGCATTAACCAAGAATTATTAGCACAGTTATAATCATCCACAAGCCTGAAAAAAACCCACAAAATATGAACAATTATAATCTGGTCATAATGTTTAAATTTATTAATGTGAAAATATATATATATATATATTAGTGTCCAAAATTATATATATTAGTGTGCAAAGGGCTATGCTTTAGTGTGCAAACATATATATATATATATATCAGTGTGCAAAGGGGTATACTTTAGTGTGCAAACATATATATATATTAGTGTGCAAAGGGCTATGCTTTAGTGTGCAAATATATATATATTAGTGTGCAAAGGGGTATACATTAGTGTGCAAAGGAATATGTATTATAATGCAAAGGTATGATACTTTTTTAACAATGCATTTATCATTGAAAAAAAGAAAAGAGAAAAGGAAAGTACCTTTTCCAAGCTAAATCAAACTCCGAAACCGTGTCACATCTCCTGAGAATATAATCAAATAGAGTTACAAAACCCGGCATTGACCGCAAATGATTGATATGGTTCTTCGAGTTTTCTTCAATATGCCACGTACAAAGCCGATGTTTTGTACCACAAAAAATTTGCCCGATAGCATTTGCCATAGCAAAATCCTGATCAGTCATCACCGTCTTCGGGCAAACATCATCCATGGAACTAAGGAATGTCTTGAAAAGCCAACAAAAACTCTCCATCTTCTCATTCAAAACAAACCCAGCACCCACCATAAGATTCCCAGCATGATGATTCATGCATACAAAAGGCGCACAAATCATTTTATAACGATTCGTTCTATATGTAGTATCAAACACTAACAAATCAGAAAACACCAAGTAATCTTCCTTCATTTTTGAATCTCTCCAAAAAAAACTACACAAAGATAGATCACTATCAACCTCCACGGCATAAAAGAACCCCGACTCACTTTGTCTCCTACTTTCAAGCCTTTTTATCAATGTATCTGCATCCCCAGATTCTAAACGTATTTTCTCTTGAACTGCATTTGCATTATACGCATCTCGGGCCAAAAAACCCAATATGGGAGACCCCCCCTGCCTCAGCCCTTAAAAGACGATAGGCATCAATCAATTTAACACCACACTTCTTCATTAATCTCAATTGCTTAAGAACCGATTTAGGCACACTCCTATGACCTCTCAACATATGAACCTGATGAGCCTCAACAAAGCGATGGCTGTGAATCATATCATGGCCAGTGCACACCCAAACTCCGGTGTCTTTGTCAATTTTAAAAACAACTCTGGCCTTACAATTGCACCGATAGTTAATCTTACTATATTGTTTCCCTTTCCTAACAGTAAGACATTTAGCACCTTCCCTAGTGCAATTAAAAACTTTCGATCTCAAGTCCTTCTTATTATATCTCCAATATGCCTTGCCCTTCCTCACAGCAAAACCCATTTTATACGCATAATTCTGATAAAACAGAAAAGACTCATCCTCATTTTTGAATTTCTTCCCCAATAACTGGGACTCACCCCCTTCCACAACACTAATCTCTTCAAAAAGGGGACCCAAAATCTCATTAAGCAACACACTTTTATCAACTGGATCAATATTCTGAATATCTACATCAACAGAAAACTCATTTCAAAAAGGGGAATACATTAGTATGCAAATGGGAATGTATTAGTGTGCAAAGGTATATATATCAGTGTACAAAGGCAGAAAGATTAGTTTGCTTCTGAGTGCATTAGTGTGCAAAATGATCCAGAAAAAATAATTAGTGTCTTTGCGATAAACATTAGTGTGCAATTCGAGTGCATGTGCTTGCAGAGTTTCACAAAATAAGTCGACAAGAACTCAAAGAAAATGATCCAAAGAACAAGAAATTTCAGAGTAAGATTGCTTCATCACCATCAATGTGATGCTAGAAAAGCAATTGCTAAATTAAAAATTTGACAGGAAATTAATAAATAAAACCAAATGCTAGAGTTTCTTCCCATACCTGACATTGAAGCTGCAGATTTAGAATTTTCATCACCATCACCAACTTCAACCCCAGAAAAAACAAGATTGTCAACATCATTTTGCAAATCACAACAATCATCAGCAATTTCATCATCATTATCAACATCAACACCCAAACCATCTTGATTGCGATCAGCAACTTCATCCCGAGAATCGTCATGGCAGTTTTGGGACTGATTTGAATCCCGAAAATCAGCAATTTCATCGCAATTATCAGTAATCGACTGATTTAAATCGATAATTGACGGATTTAAATCCATTATCAACAATCAACAATCCTAAACACTGAAAAATTATGAGCAAAATACAATTGCCATGGAAGTTCAGTCGTCGAGCAGCAGTAACGAAGAGTAGAAGCAGTTAATCGAATTACTTAGGCAGAGAATTTGAATTCTGTATACTCTGAAGCATGACGAATAGCGGGAGGAGGGAGTTTGAATTCGTGAACGGAAGCGTGGCGATTAATCAGTGCGGCAAAAAAAAAAGAGGTAGATGATGACGTCAGCATGACGAATAGCGGGAGGAGGAGACAGATCTGTAGTCCCGCGGGACTACCTAAAAATTTTCTCTTACACTTATAACAGGACATATACTTTTAGTACAATTCCTTTATTTAGCTAATTAGTGTTACTACGTGCTCCACGTCCCCTGAAAAAAGTTGGGGAAAGAAAATTGGAGGGTATGGCGACGGTTAACAACTAACAACGTTTTAATATTAAATATACCGATTGTATCGAAAAGCAGGGGGTGAAACACTACTAGTAGGCCAAACCCAGATTCATTTATTTACGCCTGATCCTCAACAATTGTCATCTCAATCCTTGTGCAACATGGCCATGAATTTGTGTGTGAAATGGCAGCATTCCTTGAGGGTTTTCTCCCTCAATTTCACGAGAGCCTATTACATGCCAACACCCATTTCCAACGACAAACTCCCTGTTTCAATGATCCAAGGAGCATCCAGAGGCATCGGCTTTGAATTTGTATGATTCATTTCCTTCATTTTTGTCTCGATTCAATTTGCTTCCTTGTCCTTTTCTTCACATTGTTGAGTTGTTATCCTGTGTTTGGATTTTTGGAAATCTTTCGTGACAATTCTGATGTGGGTTAGGCAGAGGGAGAGAAAGTCGCCAGCCATCGAAGAGTGGATTAATCGATTTCTGGACTACCCATTAACTAACTAGACACGATACTTTGTTAATTTGCTGCAATTGAAGAATAGCTTTTTAGTAAGACAAATTAGCCATTCTTGATCATGAAACTGATCCTCAAGTTATGAAGATTCTAAAGAGCATGTGTCACTTTATATGGATGTCCCAATTTCCCGTTTGTACTAAGGTCGTGATCAAATTTGCTGCAATTGCTCCATGTCACGAGCTCAAACTTGGTGCAATGGATGTAGCTATAAGAAGAGGTTACAAATTTGCTTGGAGCATACCTTGGAAGTTCTAACTATGCTAAATGGTTCACAGCGTTCATGCCACCGTGCTATCCTGTAGGGGGGGAAAAAAAAAGAAGAATATTGATAATTTGGTTAGTGAAGAAAGTGCAATGCATCATTATCATCCATGAAAATAGTAGCGAACCAGGAACCTGACCAAAGTCCAGTTCATGATATTGGTATTGGACGTTTTCAACCAGATTCCATTCGCTAATGAAATTGGACATGAGTTCATACTGCCTGGAGGTCCTTTGGGGAATCCAAAGTAAGCTGAAATTGAAACCTCCCCAGCTTCTGACTCGTATAGTCACTTATGCTTCCAGATTAAACACAAGCTGGATATGTGCAATATTTCTGGGGACAGTCGATTCTCCTACCGATGAGTTTCCAATTCAATTGTCTGTACAAACTGTCTTGGCTGGTCTTTTCTTCTTCCTGGGTTAAGCTTTGAGCCTTAAGCTAACCACTATCTCTCTTTGATAGTCGATTCCTACTCTAAAGAATCCATCTTTTCGTAACCAGTCTTTTTTTTCCCCCCGGAAGATTAAGCTCAGTTTAATTGGGATGTTTATAGAAGATAATGGAGTTATCCAATGGTTTGATGATTCCCGTTTTATTCTCCCACCGAAGCAACTTATGAAAGTCAAACCTTTTCTCATCAGTGCCCATCCTGTTTTGGGATGTATACATCCAACGTACACTTTGGTTAAACATTGAAAGTTCCCTCTGATTGGTTCATGATATCATCAACAAACAGGCTGAAAGCTGTGTGGTTCCAAACTCTTCTGTAATTGCCTAGTCGCTGTCTTCCACTTTTCCTCTCTCCACAATTGCCTTTCCGCTTAAAACATCCTCGGTGCTCCAGTCAAGAAAACCACAAGAGTAACTTGACATAGCACAGCTCCATTGACCATTGCTGTTGCCAGACAAGCGTCCCATTGCTGGCCTATCTTCATTTGATCTCTTACATAAAGAAAAGATGAGAATTAATCAATTATATGAGCTGGTGTTTAGATTGGTTATTGATGATCTTGAAATGATTTGATAGAAAATTGAGGAAATGAGTAGGAAATTAATAAGTACAAGGGAATTATGCACCAGCTCTTTTACGATTATGTTGCCTTTAGGATTCATTAGAATTGGCAGCTGTTTGAGAAATGGGAATATGATCCCTTAAACTTCACAAGTACTGTTACCTTCTTCTATGTACAAGTATGTTTCTATTATCACATTTATGAGTGATAATCAAGTTGAACATAATGTTAGCGTGCTGGTTCAATATTTGTACTGCATATCTTGAAGACTGTAACTGTCTTCCTATTTATCTTAAAACATAAGCTTTTTAGATTAATCGTAGCTCTCTTTTTCAGGTGAAACAGCTTTTGGAAAAAGAACAGAAAGGTCGTGTTCTTGCAACTTGTCGCAATCCTGATCAAGCAACTGGACTACAGGATCTGAAAACTAAGTTTGCTGATCGCCTTGACATTCTGAAGTTGGATGTGACAACTGAAAGCACCATTGAAGTTGCGTAACCTTCATACTCGTAATTTTCTTATCTTAGGTTATACCCATTCCTGTTTTCCATAAATGAGGGTATTGGTGTGTCATTTGACCTAGTAGGTCACATTTTCTACTAATCGTTCAATTCAGGAAGCTTGTAACCCAAAAGGGTGGGAACTGGAAAGCATATATATTGGCATAAACTTTAAATGTGAAGCACTCCATTGCATTAGGTTTTTCCCCCCATCTAGCCACCTGTGTCGTTGCTGTAGTCAGAAAAGATAACTGTAGTTGTTTGGCCTTTGCTTCCTTCCATGAATTAGCTCACATGGCCTTCGTTGGCATTTTGATGAAATATTCCTCAGTTGCTTATTATTGTATCTATTGAAAGAATTGTGTGGTTGATTTCAAATGAGGGAAATCTGTAAGTTTAACTATTGGCTGAAGCAGTGAATCATCAAAATTGACCTCTTATTTCAGGCTGTTGCATATACCATCAGTGAAAGATATGGTTATCTGAATCTTCTAGTAAATACAGCGGGGATTCTTTCTATTCCGAATGTGCTCCAGCCAGGTATCAGATGCAATAATCATTTATTACAAATTTAGGGGAAGAAAAAGCTACTTGTTACATTGCAAACATGAAACTGCTGTATGTTAGCTTAAAAGTGAAATGCAGTTCCTGCTGGAGCTTATTGGTTTCATATACGAATGCAGAGACATCATTGACCAAAGTACAAAAGTCTGATTTGATGCTCACTTATGAGGTTAATGCTGTGGGTCCTATCCTTGTGATTAAGGTGCCTTTTCTATTGATCTCTCAAATTCTACCTCACTAAAACTACATTTTTTTCTCATGGTCCCATTCGTTTCAGCATTTAGAAAGCACTTGTTAACCGCTAACCTCTATCAAACAACCCCAAATGCTGTCAACTGATATTAAACACTGCTACTTGCAGTTAAGTTCTTAATAACCACTGTTTGGTATCTATAAACACTATTTGAAACTGCTGACCTCTGGTAGGCATTTATAACCTATGGTAAACTGCTGTCAATCTATGCTGAAATGAAGACGCCCTCATTAGGTTGGTGCATTTTCATGACTCCAATTTTAGTAGTCATGTGCACAAAGCCTAACAACCATAATCAAAACTTTGCAAATTGACCTGTAGTTGGTGAGTTCAACTGTACGAAACAAGGACTGACCCAAACCATTGTGCACTTTTTTTTCAATGGAAACATACATTAGCTGAGAATATTAAGTGCATTTTTTATGGCTTCTTAGATAGCAGAAAAGATGATACCATGTCCAGGACCCAAACGTTAAGGACCCCAATCTGAGCTAATCCCACCTTTCTGTTTTGGCCTAATCTTTACCGATGCAGGCCTGACTGTCTCCATTTGCCACTTTTTGAACTTTTCTGCAGTAATGACTTATGATCATCTAGGTTGCTTGCGAAATAATCATCTATTTTTAATTAATCTTTCTAGAAATCCAATTCAGAATTTTCCTAATTAAACATCCCTTCTATTCTAGCATATAGGATGTCTTGTGATAATGCTCATACCCAGCAGTGAAAACACCAGCTTGCTTGTTTGTCAAACTAAATTTGTGTTTGATTTCTCTAGAATACGATGCATGAGTTTAGCACAGCATGCGTTTCCTCTGACATTTGCTGTTCAATCTTGTCGGTGTCTATTGTCAGCACATGTGGCCCCTTCTAAAGGCTGGTGGTGGGGAGGGAACTGAGAGAGACTTTGCTGTTGTTGCAAATCTGAGTGCCAGAGTGGGTTCCATCGGTGACAATCAGTTAGGTGGTTGGCATTCATATCGAGCATCAAAGACAGCGCTAAATCAGCGTAAGTTGTTATGTTATTTGAAACGTGAGCTGAAATGATTCATTAATTATTAGGAAGAATGTGGGTTGGGATAAATGTGCAATGTTAGACCAGGTTCTTGATTTGTATAAAACGAAGCATCAACTCAATTCCTTAAGGCAATAACTGAAAACTCAACCAAATTCTTTGAGAGGTAAGAGATAGATAGTGACATGGAGCTTTGATAATTGCAGATTCTTATATAAAATTGAATCATGTACAAGTAAAGCTGATATGTGTCAAGAACTTAAAAACCAGCTTGGTTACATGACCTGCTTGCCAAACTCTGTTTAATGAATATAGGAATGTGATTCTTTGATAACTGGAGATTCCACAAGTTGTCGTTCCTCCAACCCATTGCCCCAGATACAGCTGCTTCTGGCTCACTTGCGCAGCTATCTGGTGGAATGGGTTACACATTAGCGTCTTTCCATGCTGCTCTTTTCTGTCAAGCATGCACCCACATTGATGCTACATTCCCAATGGCCAACTTCTATCAACTTCCCTGTTTCGTTTTCTTTTTCATCGCCAATGGCCAAGTACCGGTATAGATTGCCTCCTCGGCTCCTCTCCTTCCATCGCTACCCTGGCAGCTTATATCTTCTATACCATTCAATAAAGACCTGCCAAGTTGCAAGTAAATTCTTACCATGTTTTTGAGCTCATCTGATTTCTGTGCTCCATTCATCTCTGAGCATCTCGTTGTAGATCCATCCATTTGAGGTCATGGAGTGTGAAAGCACTGATGTTTCTATATGTGTTATCAAAACTAAGTTCCTTGGTTTATGTCCATACAGGATAATCTCTGCTGTATTCTTAGCTCTTTGTAAGTGATGGAGCAACAACCTACAGGAATTGCTTTCATTTTTCATGGCCTATATTGACACCAGAAAATATCTGTAGTTTTTGTCAGGGGATGACCCTCTTGGATGTCCTATAATAGAAGTTAATGCCTATAAGATTTCTGTTATCAATATTCATTTGGTTACATCAACATTGTGTTCCCTTGGTTTATGCAAATGCAGTGACGAAAACAGTGTCAGTGGAATTTGCACGTAAGAAAGATCCGATTATATGCCTGCTGCTGCATCCAGGCACAGTTAACACTGACTTATCTCGCCCATTTCAGAGGAACGTTCCACCAGGCAAGCTTTTCACACCAGAGTTCTCAGTGAGCAAGCTTTTGAGCATCATTAACAGCGCCAAGAGTCATGATAACGGGAAATTTTTTGCATGGGATGGCCAAGAAATCCCTTGGTAATGCCTTGCATGCCCCATTGTTTATGTATGGGGGGTGTATTGCCAAACTCATGCTTAAATAATGCCTATACTTGATTCTTAGCATCGTAGGATATAGCCATGATTGTAACCTAACCTACATTCAGTCTTTCACTGGTTTGTAAGCCTGAGTGACTTCTAGTGCTGCCATTAACACTTGTTGTAATCGATTGGAGAGTTGGTTTCACGAGTATGCTAGACTAATTAATTCCATTTGTGAATGCTTGTATTGACTTTTCAAGTTTTAATCAATAACCTATTTCTGTTATAGATATGAATCCATGTTGTCAATATCTTTCATTAAAATTCAGTGTGGCATGTATTGAATTGCATCTATATTATTATTGGGGAAACTATCCTCATTTCTCTAACCTGCCAAACATAGCATAAAAATTAGATCAAGTCTTTCACTATTTTGACATCGGATTGTAGATGAAAGGTCATGCCATCACTATTCTACCGCGTTTTAACAGTTGAGTTTATCTTGCGATTGGTCCAAGTTTTGGCCTTGATTCTGCTTAGCACACGACAATGACGCAATACAATCCTCAATTTGTGAATTAGACAAGTTTTTTAGCTTACTAGTAAGCACTTTCTCCAGCAATGATTGCATAAGACATCTCATTTCACAATGCCGCCCGAGCTCAGGGAAAACAGCACTTTGGCTTTTGCACATGTCACAAGTCAGAGGAGTGGGCATGTACAGGATATCAGAACATCAAAAAAAACAACTACAAATCTGCCAATCTTAACTGTCGACTACAACTGAAGTACGAGCTCATAAACTACATTGAGCTTTCTTCAAATTCACATTAGATGATTAATCTATTTGAAAATCTTGTGCCTTGATATCAGATCAGGGTCAACTGCAGTGGTTAATATGCATGTCTCTCTTCTTTGAGTTCAACAGAGGACCAAATTTCCGAATCAATCAGTCCAAGATATATTCACAGTTGGCAAAATTTCCAAGTCAGGAACCAGATTACAAAGCCGCGGTCCATTCCCATAAAGTGTCATAGTGATGAATTTCTGCATCCATACACTCTCTTTTGACGGGGTAGTGCTCGCTTCTCCTGAAAACGGCTATCTGAGAAGCAAATCCTGGCTCAACATCAGCAACTCCTCCAACCCCACCAAATTCAACACTGTAATTGTGTCTGGATGCCAAGTCAGTAGCCCAGCGATTGAATTGGTCTCTTGTCCACTCAAACTTGTGGTCATGATTGCGGAACCTGCAAGCTTGTGACTGCGATTTCTCATCTGGGTCATCCTCTTGGCTATCTAGATTTGACTTTTGTAGGATAACGTTATATTCATAATTAGGTGTTGAGACAATAAGCACCCGCGGGCAAAATAGTCCAAGTGCTACATCACCAAACAAGCATGCCTGGTCTTCCTCCATATGCTCAATAACCTATTTTCATTACTTGACACATTAGTACAGGAAAAGAAAAGCAAACAAAAATCAATTTGATAAATGAGGAAAACTGCCTTGTGAGGGCGAGCAAACAAAAAGTGCATTAAACAAAAAGGATCTTTATTTTTGCATGGAGATAGTATTTTATATTTAGGATGTCATAAACAGTTCTCTACAGTTCTCTAAAAGGACCACTTCATATTCTGTTTCAAACTCTTGGCATCCTGTGACCGTTAAGCAAGATGTAAAATAAAACCATCCCAGAAAGGTGAAAAAGAGATTTTGTGCGAAACCAAGGCATGCTTTGTAGTCCATCTAAATACATGTCTTTTCAATATCTCAAGAAAGAGTTGGATGCCTCTCGTCGATTGTAAGGCTGATTAAAGAAACCATATAGGAAACCCAAAAAGTCAAAAAACATTTCGGACTCAAGTTCTGAGACATGCATTAGATGTCAGCTTTATAGGCTGAAATAGCCGCTAATCATACAATTCTGATGCTAGACATGTTTTATGGATGGAGAGAGTACCCATGAAGATGCAGCTCAACTATAGTAATATGAGTTATGAGCCTGCAATACACGGAGGACTAACACATAAAAGCCTGTCATAGAACTCATGATTCTTACGTGAAGAATAAACCCCCACCCCAACACAAATAACAGGAATATAAAATACCACAGTAATCACAAGGGACGTTAAATAATCATCAGGGATGAAATAGTTTTGTGTGTGTGTGTGTGTGTGTGTGTGTGTGTGTGTGTGTGAAAGAGAGAGAGAGAGAGAGAGAGAGAGAGAGAGAGAGAGAGAGACCTCCAAGCACGTCCCAATGTCATATCCATATAAGCGAGGATCGAAAGCAGTTATGCTCCCCTCATATAGAATAACAGACTTTGCCCTTGATGATGACACCAGGGTGTCCAGCTTCTCTAGCTTCGAGTTAAGGATCTGCACAGTGTCAGACCAAATAATTGGATAAAGCAAAAGGACTTGCAATCCTTAATAAAGTCCTATCAGAAAGACAAAATAACAACCAAAATGAGAGTTTCTAAGCCTTAATAATACATAGAAAGAGGGCATGCACTTGGTAAAAATTTGTTCTTCTCACACGAAGAACAAAGAGTACCCCCAACAAAACTCAAACTGCATTAAAAATAATAGATTGATCAACCACAGTATTCCACATGCAAAATTCTGATAGAAGGTTTTGTTGCCAACAGAGCCTTATATATGAAGTATATGGATATTCTACATGGAAAATTGGTTATTCCTGTAAAAAGGCATATATAATCATCTTTTCTTATCTTCCACTAGAAGGACCAGCTAGATGATCCATTCTATATTGACACCTTCCTCAGGAAACAGCAGCATAGATCCCGTGTCCTTCTGAAGGCCAGCATGACAAGAAACCAAGAGGCCATACCTTAGCAGCGCGGATGAGACCCTTCTGAGAAATATCAACACCAACAATCTTTTCCAGAGAGCTTGGAGAACCCAACAATGAATCCAGTAAACTTCCAGATCCACACCCAAAGTCAATCTGCCTCCATGAAAGGAAAATCCATTTATGTTAATGCATACAGCACTAACTACAAAACAAATCACATAGCCAAGAGAGAATAAACGGGTGTGTACCAATGAAGTGGCTGATAATTCTTTGATATAGTTCAATGCATATTCCACACGCTGCTTAGACAATGGAGGACTGAAAAGGGCTTGCTCCATCCTATCTTCAAGAGGTTCAGTCACTCGCAGCAGAGTAATGGAGTATGCCAGGTGACAAGAATCTGAGGGGAGTGCAACGAGGTTTATGAGAACAACAAATAAAGTCAATAAATGGACAACAACCCCACAACCTCTTCTCTCTTTTGTTTTTTTCTTGGTTCTTCCACCAAAAGGGTGAAAAAGGTAGACAAGCAGCCCTATGTTACCTAGGTCAATGGCCTTCTGCTGCACCTAAGACAAAAGATATTCCTCTAATCAAAAAAAAAAAAAAGATATTCCTTTGTACATCTTGAGAGGACAAAAAAATTTGCTAGTTATAAATGATTGAAAGACAAATCAATTTCTCACAATCACCAAGACTGATTTAGGCTCCATTTTATTCTTAGAAAAAGAGAATGGAAAGAATATGTTTTGAAGAATGACTTGCTTTCTATCATTTGGCTAAACAAAGCGTGGAAAATAGCAGTTAGACGGAAAACATCATGCAGAATTTGATTGGTTTTGCCAACATATTTCTTTCCAAAATTGAGAGGAAATATGATGAGCCAAATGGGAAGGGGGGATTGGGAATGGAGAAAGTAAAGGAAGAGATTCATAGAAAAGAAGAGACTTAAGAAAATCAAATAGAGCCTTAAGAAAATCATATTTCCCTCAGAAATTGCCCCTTTTGGTATAAGTTTGTTCAGGTTACAACGTTTACTTCCACTCCCTCCCTTTGAACAAGGTTTAATTCTTCTTCTTCTAATTGTTTGTTTTTGTTTAAACATGGATAGAGGTCTGAGACTCTTAGTCAATACGGGTACGATATGCACACAAACCACATATAATGAATTGAAACTTTAAAAAGGCAAATCGGCTTTCTATGGAGGTCGTAGAATTAAAAGGTCTCTTTTACTGAGTCGAAGTTATCATTTATAATACACGAAAATATCCATTTGAGATGTAAAAATGGGAATCATTGACATAAAATATGTATTCAACTACTAAATTATAAAACTCTTTCAGCGCTCCCCAAACAAAAGGCAGCATATAAAGAACAAACTTTTCATGCGCCACTCTTAATAATAGTCAACATTTTTATTCGACTGTGCTTCTAAACAATGTGGCCACATAAAACACATTTTTTTTTCAGGGTTTTTAGCCACAAATAATCCGTACTGAGGGGCTTGTGACTGGGAATAATCCAAAGTGACTTTTCGCCCACTGGCAGTCTGTACTTTTTTATTATTTTCTCATAGCAGTCCAAAATCAATTTCCGGCACCAGAAAGCTAACGTGGCGACTGGAAAGTATGTTTATTCATACTTCAAAAAGGAAATTTCTGGTCGCCACGTCCGCTTTTCGGTGCTGGAAATTGATTCTGGACTACTATGAGAAATAGTGAAAAAGTACATACTGTCAGTGGCCGAAAAGTCACTTTGAATTGTTCCCAATCATAAGCTTCTCAGTACGGATTATTTGTGGCCAAAAACCCTTTTTTTATATGTTTAATTCCCATACCATATTAAGTTAAAATTATAAAATAAAGAAAAAGCAAAAGAAATTGACTCACTTGAAGATAGAAATGAAAGAACTTCCTCAGAATTTGTAGCTGCAGCCAACATTAGATCACGACATGGTAAGCCCATGAATATGCTGATAGATTGTCCAGTTGTCATTTGTAACAGAGCGGTTTCAATACAAGGAATCACTGCACCACTTCCGATCTCAAATTCAAATTCAGTACAGCTCTCTAGAGTCAGAGGACTATCTTCCCCTTCACACGTGAGGTCTACACTATAATTGATACAGACAAATGATCCATTAAATGGTGACGACCCACGTTCAGGCCCAGTTATGCTAAAATGCTTATTTTCACGGCCAATTACATTGTCTCCCACATCGTTATGGTTTAGGTCTAGTTTTTCACTTCTTTGTGAATCACCTGGATGTTGAGCATTATGCATAAGTTCAAAGAGGGAGAACTCTTTCAAGAACGATATCGGGTGGCATTGGATGTCACTAAGGGCATGAAGAGAAGGATCGTCCAAAGGCATATTTGGTTTCTTGAAGTACATGTTCAACCATGAGAGGACACTCAAAGAAGCATTCTGAATGGCATCTCCTTGTTTCCTGAAAGATTGTTTTGGGTAACATTCAAGTATCAAATCCTGTTTCTTTGAAAATAGTCGTATCTCACACCTAAATGTTTCCGTAGCAGCCAAGTTCTGACCATCCATGGCAGAAGCACTTCCATTTTCACCTATAACCCCCATTTTGGATCCATCAGAAGCTACTTTCTTGTATGACTCAGATGGTACAGGGGCTGAGTCTGAAGAGCTGCTAACAACATTGAAAACAGGCTCAGACAATCGATGTTGACGGCAAATCCCAAATAGGAGATCCCTTGGTAATGAGCCTCTCCAGTTTGCATTTGTGGTAAATGATGAAGGCAAATCTGCCATGAGAATTGCTTCTCTGGACAACTTGTACAGCCCATCGGGGAATTTCCCAACAAGCATCCTGCAACCAATATTTGCCTAAGTATGAATAGTCACACAAGTACAAAATGTTTCATTTCACACTGTCATGTAATTCAGCAAATTGAATATTACACTGGATGGGGGTAACTAACAGCCAAAATCTACATAGGCAATCAATCTTCAGTTCTTACTGTTTCATTTCACAGTCATGTAATTCGCATTACATTATTGCACTACAGTAAGAAAGTTTGAGGAAACATCATCAGACTAAGCATGCCTGGTGGAGTGAGAAGTATTCTTTTGATCACGGGGTTAGTTGT
The DNA here is from genome assembly GCA_029582165.1 of Portulaca oleracea. Lineage (NCBI taxonomy): Eukaryota > Viridiplantae > Streptophyta > Magnoliopsida > Caryophyllales > Portulacaceae > Portulaca > Portulaca oleracea. The sequence goes on from CM055868.1 coordinate 17,026,092, forward strand.
TGGAAATCTATAATGTTTGTTTTTGACAAGTTTCTTTTTATGGTGCATTTTTAAAGTGGAAAATGTGGCTCGGATCTTGTTTTGGCATGACAGTTGGCATGGAAATCAAGGGTTAAGAGATGTTTTGGTAGCTTGCAGAAGAAGATTAAGGAAGAGTTGGATTCTAAGTGTGTGGAAGTTGATACCTTTGACACATGGTGGTGCCCTAGGAAGAAGAGAAACTAAAGGATTTTGAGGGCACAGCTAGAACCCTTCATGAATTTAAGATTTATTTTTTAAGAACCTTTGTCCAGTTGGCGTCAAGTTCTTGATAATGGTAAAAAGGTCAACTTTGGTGGTACAAGAAGCATATCAAACAGTAGATAAACAAAACTATGAAAGTCATCGATAAATCCTTTGGTGACAGAAATATAATGTGGATTGAAAGGGGAGTTAGCGGAATGAGACCACTTGACTAATCACACCATGCATTGCCCACAAAAAAAAGGGGGGGGGGGGGGATGATCATATGAGGTTAAGAATTTGACCTAAAATAGGCTTGTCGAGATACATCTTCATGGAATAGCTCAGCACCTCTCCATGTGTATCCAACAGATGCTAAAATTGCATTGCCATATACCTGTTGGCCCAGCAAGTAACTAGCACGCAGATTAAAAGAGCAATCGTAACAAGACGATTCTTTTGCGGCACCTAACTCTGATATTGGATTCAGATTACTTTTGTTCAAAGCAGAAAGATACAATCTCATTTCAGAATTAGATTTACCAATTGTCCTGCAAAAAGTAGAAACAGAGACGTCAAAACTCAAAATCACTGCAGTATCTAAGACGACGTATCAAAACTATAACAGCATTCCATATGTTCAACTAGTGAGCATAGGTTGGGTATACAAATCAAGAAATGACAACAACTTCACAGTCCAGATACAGAAAGGGATGTAACTTGGCATATGCAAAAGATAAGTGATCCAGAAAAGGTAACAAAAACCTAATTATCAAATCACATAATTAAAAATCACTCACCTAGAGATAAGGACCTTTGAAGCATCTACAACGCCAAGCTCTTGGGCAATAACATCTAGGTAGTAACCCTTGGAACCAAGATTCAGACTCACAGATGTTACATCCTTATCGAACGCAAATGGAATAAACACAGCTTCGATGCAAGCTCCACTGGTCATAGATGACTGTGGGTAAATTAATGATTCCATAAGCTCCTGGGAATAAGGCTCCCCCCTCCTGATCCAAAGCTCTTCCTCTGAGACAGTTATTAGCTCTGGCAATCTGGCAGCAAATTTCACGACCATGGGTATAGACAAGAAAGGATTTGCCTCTATCTTTGAATCGATGGATTTGCATAAATTCCCAAGCTTTGTGTCACAAGCTGCTACAGCACATACTGGAACTAAACCATTGAGTTTTCCCTCTCTCAGTAACGCTGCTTTTAGATGACTGCTTAGTGGATGAGGTGATGACAGGAACTAAACAAAATAAGCACAGATAAGTCTCAGGTTCGATTAGCAAATTTTATCAAACAAAAAGATAAGCTATGCTTTTACTAACATGAGATGAATACAGATAAACAGGTGTCTAAGTCAAGGGAATGATTATTTGATTTAGACTTTGGATCACCCAAGCCACATCATACTTTTCAGGTATATATATTTCAAAACACAGTGCCACTTCTTCTCAATAAAGACAAGCATACTAATAAGATAACATTTGTAACTATTATTTATACACAACATGGTATACTTATCGAGAATTTTAAAAGTTGTTATGGACCTTCAGTGTTATATATACTCATCATGGTATACTTGTTTTGTCCATAACCTGGATAGTAGAAAAGTTTATTTTTTCGACTTAGATTGTAATGGAGAAAAGTAAAGTGTCTCATTAAACCTCCTCTACTTCTTTTCCATGGAGTAATACGTAGCAAACAACTTCAAAATCATGGGTCAATTTGAACCTGTCTCTCTAAATTGAAAAATTTAGGGGTACCTTAAGACTACTACATCTGACCTCTCCATACCTCACCCTAGTGGGATTTTGGAGTTTTGGTTTTGGTTTATCATGATATACTTGTTGATGGTGATTTGAGTGGATCATTATGGGATTTGATAGTGGCTAGGCCTTTATTCAATCCTTGGTGAATTCTGAGATTAATCCAGCGAGTTTCTCTTCAAGATTTATCATTTCCATTGTATTTAGGTTTGTTGAGCTCTCTTTTGGTTCAAGACTGAATGCTACTGTTTCATGAGTTGAGTTTGGTTCAAAATTCCATGCTACTGTTTCATGAGCTGAGTTTGATCATTTTCTTGCCTTGAACATTGGATTGAATATGTATTGAGCTACTTTTACTAGGGCAGAAACGTTGATTCCTGTTTCACCTGATTTGGGGTTCTGATGTACTTTAGTTAAAGGTCAATTGATCCTTGAAATGGTGTGTGGGATCCATTTGATCTATTTTTGGTACTTTGGAACTGTCGTGTACTTTGGAGTTGAAACCAGTTCATTTTGGTTGTTTTAGGGCTGATCATTGATCCTTAGGGCTTGGACTGATCCTCAAAGTTATATTTGAGTCAAAATGGTTCAGTATGTACCAAAGCAGGATGGTTGCTTGTATTGGTAGAAAATCAATGATATCAAAGAACAGATTGCTGAAGGTTCTGACTGAAAAAGACAACTTAAAAAGAATACGAATGGTAACTAGATGATCTCCCACGGCATGCACAGCTTGTTAAATGGATGAAAACTTCAAGACTCTAATTCATGGAGAATCAAAATAGAAAGAAAATTTCTCTCCTTATTTCTCTCTTCCCCAATCATCCTTCGTATTTAGCTTATCAAATTTTTCTCCCAATTTCCTCTAAATTTTGTTGCCAAATCAAAGTTTCCATGATGTTTTCCATCTAACTCTTTCATTTTTCTTTATGCCAAGTCAAAGGAAATAAGCCTTTTCCAAAACTTTTCTTTCCATCCCAATTTCCAAGAATCAAATAGAACCTACGTGAACCAATGGGCCTATGACACAAGTTTATTGCTAATCAGGGGTTGATAATGCAGGATGAACAAGTTTATTGCTTGGGCTCCCAATACATACAAATCTAAAGAAGAGCAGCTAGACTACAAGTTCAGTCTCCAAATAGTTCATCAATTTAGATGGAAGACAAATACTTTTGGGAGGCTGTCCTCTGTAGCAAAGCTGTACATTACAAACCGCTGCTACCGACTCTCCCGAGGAATTTTTCAATACTATGTTCCATTCTATCTCAAGAAGCACAATGAATTTATCAAAGAGCGTACCACATTCCACGTGAGATCTGATAGAATCCCTCACCCAAACATTATTCATGCCCTTAAATGTACCATCCAAATCCAAAACCAATTAGGAAAGGAGAATATAGCAACAACAACTATTACAACTACAACCTCCTAGGGAAAACACGTTTGAGCGCAATCAACCCCATAATCTCATAGTGAGAATCCATCATGTAAAGAGTTATTGATTTCCAATCAAGCAACACAAAGTCTGGTTAGACATACAGAAAGCTACCCTATAAAGAGTTATTGGTTTCCCATTAAAACTCACAGAAGAGCTTAAAAAGCCTTCAACAGAAGTTAAATGGCTCCCAAGGGCTTTGCTGAAGGAAGTTCTATTTCCAATTTCTTAATACTTAACAGGTATTTTAAAACGATTTCGCTTTCTTAATCATCCTAATGATATTCTCCATGACAATTGACAATCACAAACACACACTGTCAGTTTCCAAATTTTCTGCAGAAGCACTGCTGCACTGTGAAAGCATTTGTTTGCATGGCTTGCCAGCAGACTCACAGGCATAATTTGATGCCAAGATGATTGCCATCAGCTATGGCAGCTGCAACCTGTAAGACAGTTCTTTATTTGCATATTATGCAGAAGGTTGTTTGATGTAAAAGAGTATTTACATGGCTACACAATTCCATCATTGAGTGTCTTATTTTATTTAAACGAAAAGTAATGGCCAGAAGAGCATTTTTCTCTCATTATTAGTTAAACAATTCCTTCAGAAAGTCCCCATATGTCTTTCCCCAGTTCCACTAAGGGAGTCTCACTACACAAATATGAATTTTAAGGAATATGCTTTCATAAAGGTGATGTAGTATAACTACAAATCTACAATATCACATTGTGCGGTTGTCCGTGCCCCCAAAAAAAAAAAAGGAAAGAAGGAAGAAAAGCCACCATTGATAGTTCAATTGTCTGTCCAAATTATGGCATATACAATAACCATGGAAGCAAACAACTAACCATTAACCATATCTATAAAGCCAACTTCTTATCTCTGGTGGCAAAATTTGCATTTCTGATGCAAATATAGGCAACCAAATGTATAGACCATTAACCATATGTATAAACCATGTATGCACAATTTCAAGCTATGAACGCTAATGAGGACCATATTTTTTATTAAAGAATCCTACTATAAGAATTAACAAGTGAGCATAAATAGCAATGAAGTACAAGCAAGAAGTCCAACCTCCTCTGAAAACATGTATGAGAGGCGAGACACCAACTCATCAGCTGGATCTGACTCTGAGGAAGTGCCTTTTTCAGGATCAATTCCTAGCTGAAAGAAGACATGCAAAATTCATTCAGCGAGCAACAGAATAGATGCATTTGAAAAAAAGTATGAGTACCACCAGTCTCCAATTCCGTTTTAAAGATTCTCAAGTGTAATTTCCACCATAAGAAAAGCACATAACAAATATAAGTTACATTGCTCTTTGCTTACTATCCCTATCTAGAGTTTAGGAACAATCAATCCTCATATAATAAATGAAATCCCTAAAATGGATCTAAGTCACAAAAGTCATTATGTGTTACAAAACATTCATTCTGTTTCCAAATACTAGCTTCATATTCAAATGCAATCAAATTCTCTCAATCACACTTACCTGGTTACCCCACAAGTGAGACATTAGTTCCCTTTTGGCTACAGGAACATACATCAATCATACTAATTCTCCGTACAATTGCTTTTTTCCGGCCAAGGTTCAATAGAGATAACCAAAAAACAAAGAAAACCCAGTTTCTTGTCAATACTACTAGAAGCCATTCGGCATATGCAAGAAGTATTGTGGCTAATTTCCAGCATTCAATAAAGGTTAAGAAGACAAAGCTCAAATACAGGTAACCCGCTACAATGTTGTGTTGCAAGTTTCCAAGGTCCCCGTAACAGGTTATAGGGATAGGGTGACAAGTAATAACAGTGACAAGAGCACAGTAGCTATGTTCAAAGAATAGTTAGCGGCTCTCATACACTAATGAAGGACAAACTTCTGCATCTTATACTAGAAGGAAAGAGTTATTTATTTATTTTGATGTTTCCTTGTCTTTTTTGGGTTCACCTAAATTAGAGACATTATAAATTATTCATTTTAGTACATGCCTTTTCCATTAAAATATGAAAGATCCCGTCCTGACATAAATATGAGATTTAATGCATGGTCATATTTTTTATTGTAAGTTACATTTATCCCTCCATCCATAATCTCCACACACCAGAGAAAATCTGAGCTTCATCTTTCACGCCACATGTACAGGCTACAGCGAAGCACCATTCCACATGGAAAACAACAAATGATTTCCAACACTTTGGATTGGGAAATCTGTCATTCAATCATACATAGGCAGTCACAACCTTACTACCATTTAGATATTACCCAGTCAGCAAACCTCTCATTGAACTGAAGTGAAAACTTTTGCTTATTAATCATATGCAAAGTTTCATTTAGTTTTCACCCTTTTGTTCGTTACCAACAGTACATTAAGGCAAGAAATTAGTAAATTATGAGGTTTCAGCCAACTATTCTGCACAAACTGAGGAATGATTGAAGGCTAATAAATGAATTCCCATCATCAAGAATCAAATCTGAGAAATGCTTCAGAGCATATTTAACATTTGAAGGAAAACACTATCGCACAATATCAAGGCTACTTTAAACATAAAAGTGTGCACAACTTGTCTAGTCCAAAACACCCATAAAGAACAAGCATGCATGGCCAAGAAAATATGGGTGGTCGCAATCTCATCCTGGAAAAGAATCCCATGGAGAAAGACACCTTGCATCTCAGTAAAGTAAAGTGGCTTCCCATTCATAGTGGAGACAATCTGTCTCAATGTAGAACAAAGTAAACAGGAAAAAAAAAAGAAAAAAAAAAGTCGCACAAGTAGAACATCATCATCATTCACCCAGTAGCAAAACAACCGCCCACACCCAGTAAAATGATAAGATGCTGCTTCCCACAAGCCCTCAAACATGCAACATTAATTAATCAAATGAACTAACCAGTCATAACAAAAATAGAAACAAGAATGATAATCAATCTTGAAGGGAGGGTGAAAGAAAGAAAAGACCCAGATAACTAAGCAAGCAGGGATGATAATCAAACATGATTATGAATTTGGAGGCAAAGAGACCTTTTGCAAAGCCAATAGGGCAGCAGCCTGTTCAGCTTCCTTCTTCCTCTTGCAGGGGAGTGAGACAACAGAGAATTCAGGGAGTTGCAATGTACAAACATATAAACAAGGACCCTTCTGAGGAATCGACAACCCAGGGCACCCATTTGGAGGGGGTTCCTGCACTACTTGTAAAGAATAGCATGCTTTATCACCAAATTTCTGGTGTATGATCGCCTTTGGGGTTAAGGTTGGCTTCGAAGAAGATGAAGACGACCTCACATTTTCCATGGTATTTGACTGATTCTTGTTGGTCTTCTGGTTTCTGGGTTAATGAATCATAAAGCTATCGATCACAAAGGAAAGGGTTTTGGAGAAATTGAAAATGGGATTGGGGTTTAAGAGATGGAGAGAAGACAGAAGAGTGAAGAGTGAGACCAGGGAGGACTAGACTTGGTAGACTCGCGTTGTCTTCTGCCTCGGACAACGACAGGGGAGGCAGGTGTTCTCCGATTCTCTGTCACATCACATATACTTTTTTTTTTTTTTGGCTTTGTTTGTTCTTTTGCTGCGCTTTGGGCTTGCAAACTTTGCATGGATCAAGCCTCATTTTTTTCTATTATTATTAGCCGAAAGACTAAAAGTTCAAACATACAATAACTCGCAAACACAACGGCAAGTATCCATCACCAAAAGGAATACAACCAAACTGCTAAAAAACAGTACAAGGACTTACCAAGCACCACAACCAAATAAACTATTACATTGCAAAAACAGCAAGATCAATGAAACTAGCTGTTTGGATCATCAAGGAATCGCACATCAATATCTTTGCCAATAGTCACCTTCCTTCGTTCAATCTCAGCTTCAATGTCATCAAGATTATCATTTTTCGACAAGTTCGCACGCCTCTTCATCCCAACCTTCTGACCATCTTTTTGTCCATGAGCAACTCTACAAGTTGCATCTCTGACAAGCTGTCACTTATATTTCATCAACATGTTCAATTTCCTCTTACTCCTGCCTTTACCCTTTGAAGCCTCAAGGATGGAATCTTCAAGATCTGCAATTATGTCATGCTCAGTCACACCATCAAAGGATTCAATCGGGATGCTATGAGTAAGATCACTGTCAGAGTCGGCATCCGGATCTCTAATGGGCGACCGATTGTTTTTGGAACCATTCAAGAGAGCATCTTTATAGGACAACCTGTTTGCATGTTTTCCGCTATCCGAAACACCAATAATTGGGTCTGTTATGGTTTTACTAGAAGCATCCACAGACCCAACACAATCGGGGGACTCAAGAGAGAGTCGGGCACAACCATGTCATCTTTCCCAAAATTCCTCAAACCATTGTTAACCACACCAGGGGAGGAGAAGTGCAAACCATTCGAAATAAGAGCACGACCAAAATTCTTCTTAAGGATCCACTTCTGGCTAAATTTTGCAGTAGCAGAAGGTCTAACAGCTTGTTTTTTCATTGAATTTGGTCCAAGAGACAAAAAGTTTCATGCGATCGACAGTTCTAAGGTTCATTTTTTCGCAAATCGCACAAAACCAAACTTTTTTCCGTTTTTCCTAACCTTAGCAGGGATATATGCATCAACAACACCTCCAAACTTGCTAAATAAACTCTTGAGTCTCAAGCTCCCCATGTTTGTAGGCAGATTATCAATAAAAACGGAGTACAAACACTTGTCGTTTGAAGGTAAATCAGACACAATAGAGCGAACATTGAAGGGGAAGTCATTAGCAACATCACCAGAACCACAAAGTGTATGATTTTGAACATGAGGGGGTGTCAATGATCATGAAGGATGGTCCAGAAGTTAAATAGACAAAAAAAAAGTCTCTCTAAAACTGTGAAATTTTAATTTATATTAAAAAATGGGATTCACATCGCTGAGTAGGCATGACAGATTTCAATATTTTTTATTTTTTTTTTTTGCAATTTGTTGCCCGAGAATTTGAGCAGCCCAAGGAGAGGGAGGAAATGTAGGGTTTTTTTGTAAAGAGAAGAAGAAGAAGAAGAAGAAGAAGAAGAAGAAGAAGAAGAAGAAGAAGAAGAAGAAGAAGAAGAAGATGATGATGATGATGATGATGATGAAAGAAAAAGAAGAAGTAGTTTAGGCTCTAAACTTATTGACATTAATAATGGACTAATTCTACGGAGCCTCTTCTTCTTCTTCTTCTTTTTCTTCTTCCATTATGTCATGTAAATATATATCAATGGTTCGTTATATATGTAATCCGTGGATATTAATAGTAATCTATGGTTGTTTTTGCTCGTTATGGAGTACCCATGATGAATACATCAACAAATTAATAATATGTCATTGGCAACGCTGTTGGAATATAATGTAATTTGTTTGGATAAGTACATATAAAATCAATAAAACACCAGTTTATAGTTGATGGAAGATGAAGCACATGTTGTAGCTATGTATGGCACAATACCAAAAGCTTCAATCCATAGAATAAAACACTCTAAAAGTCCTTAATACATAATAATCCACGACAATGCACTGACTACATTCATGGTTAGTGATATGCGTCATCCATGGATAGTATTATAGAAATCCATGATTATATTTAGGTTTACTATGGAGTATCCATGGTTAGTGATATGTGTTATCCATAGTTAATGATATGTGTTATCCATGGATACTATTACAGAAGTCCGCATGGGTATTGTCATGGATTTCTATAATAGTATCCATGGATAACACATATCAATAACCATGATGTACTCAGTGTATTGTCGTGGATTATCATGTATTAAGGACTTTTAGAGTGTTCTATTCTATGGATTGAAGTTTTTGGTATTATGTCATACATAGCTACTACATGTGTTTCGTCTTCCATCAACTATAAACTAGTGTTTCATTGATTTTATAAGTACTTATCCAAACAAATTACATTATGTCCCAACAACATTGACATATTATTAAGTTGTTGATGTATTCATAAAGGGTACTCTATAACGAACAAACACAATCATGAATTACTATATTAATATCCATGGATTACATATATAACGAACCATGGATGCATATGTTAAATCTTGCACGACGGAATTATTGAAGAAGAAGAAGAAGAAGAAGAAGAAGAAGAAGAAGAGGAGGAGGACGAGGACGAGGAAGCTTCACAGAATTAGTACATTATTAATGTTAATAGGTTTAGAGCATAGACTTCTTCTTCTTCTTTCATCATCATCATCATCATCATCATCTTCTTCATCATCTTCTTCTTCTTCTTCTTCTTCTTCTTCTTCTTCCATCATCATCATCATCTTCTTCTTCTTCATCTTCTCCTTCTTCTTCTTCTTCTTCTTCTTCTTCCATCATCATCATCATCTTCATCATCATCTTCTTCTTCTTCTTCCCTCTTTCTTTTTGCAAAAAAAAGCCTCCACATCACCTCCCTCTCCTAGGGCTGCTCAAATTTTCGGGCAGTAACTTGCCAAAAAAATGAATAAATCATTGAAATACGGTCATGCCAACTTAGTAATGTGAGTTCCATTTTTTAATACAAATTAGAACTCCATGGTCCCAGAGAGATTTTTCTATCAATTTGGCTTATGGGTCATCCTTCATGGTCATTTACCCTATTTTGTTTTACTTGAACAGTAACATTTGAATTTGGATACTTTTTTTATTTCGGAAACTTAGATTGTAATACGTCGAATGATAGGGGGTTTAGATGGTAGTAAGTTAAATTTTATAAATGTATTATAGTAAATTGAACTAACTAACCATTAAGTCTTAGTGCATCATCGCCGAGTTAATCCAAGTTGAACGATATTTAAAACTACTAAAACAAAAAACGACTTACGGATACTTTATATTTTGTGGAAACCATTTTTAGACCCTAGAATACATTTAAAAAGTACCTTTTGAATTTGTTCGCAAGTTAACCACCACACCTGGGTTGATATATGGGGGAAATTAGAGAAATACCTAACTAGCCCATTAGGTTAAGTGTACTTTGCACCTCTCTTTCTCCTTCCTTTTCATCTCTCAATCTGATTCTCCTAATTGAGAGCAAGAGTCTATTGAATGAACAAAAGGAAGGTTCCTTTGAAGAGGTGAAATGTTATGTCTCTGCTCATTTTCTTCTATGTTTCCATTAATGTTGTCTCATTTTCTTCTAGGTTTCCATTAAGAGGTGAAATTGGATTTAAATAATATAAACTTTAACTTGTGAAAGATTCAATAATCTGAACTAACAAAATACAAGTGAGTGATTTGTACTTTAAGGGTATTATATTAGAGTAGCACACCATCGATTTGTCTTAGGTCTAACTCGCCAAAAATCAACATGGGGGCTAAGCATGATGATTAGGCATTTTAAAAAATGTCAAGTCAGCATTTACTTTAGTCCACCTAATCTCTAACTCCCTCTCTCCCTCCCTCTTTTTTTTTTTTTTTTTTTAACCTTATAACTAGTTAACCCTTAGTAAAAAAATTTACTCCTCTCCTTCACTTTCTCAGGGACGAAATCTCCATCTTGTTTTCCAATCTATAATATCCTCCATCTCTCTCCATTATGTCGCTTTCTCTCTCTATCTTTGTAACTACCTCTGTTTCTTTCTCTATCTACTTCTCAATTTATCTATGGGTGTTTGTTGTGAACAATATGGCAGCAAATGTTGACAGATCTTCAAATCTGTCTCGACATTCTGCATTGAGGCAAAAGGAGCAATCTGATGGTTACAGGTGCGAGCATGATGTTCCAGTTGTTCATAGGATCTGTCGCTGTAACGACCCAATTTTTTTTTTTCATCTTAGAAATATTCTTGGTCTCATTTTCAATTGATTACTTGAGTTTATAATGTCCATGTATGCCCAGTATGCCATGATTTCCATCATAATCTACATACATTCATGCCATAGGAGTTCATGTTATCCATAAAAGTCCATAGAATACATGTATCTCATGTGCCTTGTAAGTTGACCTTTTTTCATGTTAAACTCATTCATTAGGGTCATATTATGGGTTATGTGAGGTCAAATGGGGCTTACTTTCTTAAGGAGTATGGTGGGTAATCCTCACTACAATACTCCTAAGGAAGGGCTCCCATGGCTCCAACAATCCCCTTAAGTCCATATTACTATTAATGTCATCTATGGGCTAAGTAAGGCCAATTGGGGCTTCAAAATATTTTAGGGAGAAGGTGGGTAATCCTCACTACATAACTCCCATGATAATGCTCCGATGACTTATGCTTTCCCCTTTTAATTCCATATTATTAAAGTCGATCTGAGGGTTGAGCTAGCCCAATGGGACTTATCTTGCCAAAGGAGTAAGGTGGGTAGTCCTCACTACATAACTCCAATGGAAGAGCACCCATGGGTTAAGCTTCCTCTCTTAGGTCCATAATAAGGTGATTCATAGTAGGAAAAGGGAAGTACTTTCTCATTAATCCCTTAGTTCCCATTACAAATACATTGAGTTCTAATGATAGAAAATAAAACTAGAGTCCAAATCATAAAGGGAAGTGGAAATTGCATGTACTTAGTTAAGTCTTTATTTAAGTCTTCTTGTAATAGGCCCTTGGCTCCCATATCATCATGCCCATGCCTCCATGTCTCCCATCCATGAAGGTCACTTCACATCAAGTCTCCTTTGAAGGACTAGTACCTAAGAGGGAGACATAAACATGGATTAGCCAAAGCTAAGTATGGAGATCTAAAACATTCATAAACATATACATATAGAGCGTGATGCATGCTTATGATTTCATGACCTATGTGCCTAATGCTCATAAAATGGCTTGATCAAGCACTTGGATGTCCATGATGCCCCTATAGGATTTCTTCATTGAGGATCCTCATAGATAAACCATGATGCCTACTTAGTGGTATCACTTATTAAAATCTTGTCATACGCCCAAGGGATTTTGAGAACCATAGAAGAATCATAAAAGAACCATAAATCCATAAAAATGAGTGTGCCTTAGAGACCATCACTCTTGTCATGTGTAGGACTTTTAAAGAACCATTGTACCTATGAGGACTTACTAAGGATGATTCAAGAGCATCAACTACATGCCATGAATATATGAATATGATGATGATAATATGAACACATGAAGTTAGCATAACTTACAATTTTTCATATTATGAACCCAAGATCATATTTCACTTTGTCATACAACTAGGGTAACAACAATATCATCATGTGAAAGGAGAATCATTATCTACTTAATATCTTTAGGACTTATTTTCATGTGTTTAGAATTAAAAGTTAGTATCATCAATATGTAATCATCCATCCACATATAGCATTTAAACATAAAACATGAGTCTTATTAAGTATAATTAACCAACTAAATAAATATTTGCATAAATGGAATGATGTTCAACCCTTATGGCCCTCTCTTAGACACTCAACACATATTCCATTAGGGCTGAAATCTTGATCTTCATACCTTGATCTCCTTGAGGTTTTCAGTATCCTGAAAATTATATTAATTAGCTAAGATTAGTATCACCACAATCCTACATGTAAAAGCCTTGATTAAAACAGATTTTTTTGTTAGTTTTTAACTAAGTATGGCTGCTGAAATTTTTAAAGAAACCATTCTAGCTCTTGCTTGAGTTCTAGTAAAAGTGTAATTAAAAGACAACTCACTTTTAATCTTGAACAAAGCTACTTTTCACAAATAATTTATAGATTCACAACATGTTATTGAAGAACTCAGCTTAAATACATCCATTTCCAAACTTTGGGTCAAACTCGTTTTTTTGACAGAAAAATCAGTTTTGTACCCGGTTTTGTTCAATTTCGTTCTCCCTCTATACAAAAGCTTTGTAGTTCATTCCACTTGAAAAAGTTCCGCTTATGTGTCTAGTTTAACCCCATATTTTAATTTTATTTTTAAAAGTTACCGATTAATACATGTTTTACAAAATCCGAACCTATGTCAGAATAGACGCGGATCTGGAAAGGGGCTGGTTTTTGCTCTATAACTTACTGCCCTTATATGTTTTACAAAACGAATTTTTCAGTGGATTGCTAGACATCTAAACCTACAACTTTCATGGTGAAAGTTTTTCCAAAATATGATTTTATCATAAGGATATTTAAGGTACGAAAAGCTTAAAAAACTCGGTTGTGTAAAGCAAGTAAAACTTCTTCTTGAACCTACATGGTAGCCGATTGTTATGAGGTTTCTAAGGGATATTTTTCTAGAATTTTTAACACTACTTTAACACCTAGATTAAGTGTGAAGAAATAAAAATCGAATTAGAGAAGAAAATGCCATTTTAAGGTGATTTTAGCCCCTTTTTCAGTTCTTAGAAGAACTCATACTTCTTTATATTTTAAAGCCAATATCAAAGCTGAAACTCTATGTGACACCATACCTTGAAAAGGACTTAGAGAACTGTGGATAAGAACCCTTGTGAACTTGAGACAAAAACCTCCTTTTTATCTCTCTTCTATTCTTTAATGAGATTCTTTGTTGGTATGAAGAATAATGGAGATAGTGATGGATGTTTGGACTGATTTGGAAATAAAAGAGAGTAATATAATAGTGAAGATGATGGTGTTGCCCGATGGAGAGAGAAGAGAGTGAATTTAGATAGATTTTGAGTGTGAAACTTGACAAATATAGTGTAGGTTGTGTAGGGGGCTAGAGTGTAGGGCAATCATAGTCTAGGGATTTTGTAATTTGTATTTTTATCGAGAAATAAAAAGATGGCTGCATGCTTATAGGAAAAAGAGAGGGGTTTTGTGTTTAACGTTTGACTCTAATAGCTAATTTGTATCTCTTAAAAAAACCCTTATACACCCCTATTATTTACATTAGTTCTATTTAACTCTTCTTATGAATATTGAGCTGACTTTTTTTTTTTTTGTCTAAGTCGGGGCTCCATAGGGGCTGTCACATAAGGGTTTTATGGGACAAACTTTGCTTAATTTCTTTTATTGGTAATAACACCCAAATATGATTTTCATATTTTTATGCGCTTATAAATTGTGATAATTAGAGACATGCTTATCTTCGCACATTTGATGTGTTATGAAATTTTAATTACCTCTAAGATGTCACCCTACATTGTATTCTTATTTTTTTTGTGTCGATTATTTATACTAATTTCTGAAATCGGGCTTCTTTGAAGTACATAAAAGCTATAATAAATCACATATAAATTACTTCATGATTCGTAAATATTATTAATTATTAAGAGCGTGTTACAAATCCTACCCCCTTTAAAGAAGTTGCGTCCTCGAAACTTGACCTATCCGCCTACTCGAAAAGGTAGGGGGTACTTGCTTCTCATATCTTCCTCAGGTTCCCAAGTCATTTCTTGCGTTCCGAAGGAGTTCCATAGCACTTTAACGAGTGGTATGGTCTTGTTTCGTAGTTTCTTCACTTCGCGATCTGAGATGCTTACGGATTCTTCTTTAAACTCAAGACCTTCGGGTTGCACTTCAAGATGCTCATAGCTGATGACGTGCTCAGGGTTGTAGACGTACTTTCTGAGTTGAGACATATGAAAGGTGTCATGAACATGCTACAACTCAGGCGGTAGGGCTAGTTGATAAGCCGCATTTCCTCTCCTTCGAAGAATTTCAAAAGGTCCAACATAGCGGGGGCTAAACTTCCCCTTTTTCCCGAAGCTCTTGACTCCTTTGGTAGGAGAGACCTTCAAAAAGACCTTATCTCCTATTTCAAATTCAAGATGTTTTCTTCGTTGGCCTGTATACATCTTCTGTTGGGATTAGGCCTTAACAAGATTTTCTCGTACCACCTTGATCTTCTCAACCAATTCCTGGACCATTTCGGGACCAATCAATCGAGTCTCGGCCAAATCACTCCAGTCAAGGGGTGTTTGACACTTCCTTCTATACAAGGCTTCGTAAGGTTCCATGTCGATAGAGGCATGATAGCTGTTGTTGTAACAAAACTCCAACAAAGGGAGAAACTTATCCCACTTGTCTCCAAAATCGAGGACACATGACCTTAACATATCTTCAACCACTTGGTTGACTCTTTCTGTTTGACCGTCTGTCTGAGGGTGGTAAGCACTGCTGAAGAGGAGTCTTGTCCCTAAAGTCTCTTGCATCCCTTGCCAAAAACGTGATATAAATTGAGCATCTCAGTCGGATACTATATCCTTTGGGATTCCATGCAGTCGCACAACTTCTTTCACATAATGTTCTGAGAGTTGTGTTGCTCCCCACGTCTCATGGATAGGTTAGAAAGTGTCCGGTCTTAGTAAGCCGGTCTACAATCATCCATATGACATTCCTTTTCTGTGACGAGCAAGGGAGTCCCATTATAAAATCCATTGGTATACTCTTCCATTTCCATGTAGGGATCTCTAGTGGTTGCAACTCTCCTTGAGGTCTTTGGTGCTCAATCTTGACTTGTTAACAGATGAGGCACTTTTTGACAAAATGGACTACATCTTTCTTCATACCTTCCCACCAGTAGTTCTTCTTCATGTCTTGGTACATCTTAGTACCACCAGGGTGGATGACATATCTAGTTTGATGGAATTCTTTCAAAATATTCTCCCTGAATCCTCCACCTTCTGGTACATAAACTCGTCCTTTATACCGAAAAATCCCATCACTATCCTCCTTGATTTCGCCTCCCATCCTCTCCATCAAGACTTTCAATCTTTCATCTTGGGTTTATGCCATCTTCAGCTCCTCCTTCATCTTCACCTCAGAAGTGTAAATTGCGGCTAGAGCTCCTTCGGGAACAAGGCTCATATTCCATCGTTCCATTTCTTGTCGAACTTTTGGGCTTATTTTGACTTGTCCCATGGAGTACACCTTTTGGCTTAGGGCATCTACTACAACATTGGCCTTTCTTGGGTGATACATAATTTCCACCTTATTATCCTTTATCAACTCTAACCATCTCCTTTGTCTTTGATTGAGCTTCTTCTAGGTAAAGATGTATTTGAGGCTTTTGTGATTGGTATAGATCCAGCTCTTTCCTCCATAGAGATAATGCCTCCATATATTCAAGGCAAAAATTACTGCTGCCAACTATAAATCATGGGTTGGATAATTCTGCTCATGAGGTTTGAGTTGCCTTCTTGCATCAATATGCATCCTAATCCTGCTCATGAGGTTTGAGGCATAAGCCACTACCTTCCCTTCTTGCATCAATACGCATCCTAATCCTTGATGTGACGCATGACTGTAGATGTCGAACTCTTTGCTCAGGTCGAGGAGCGTTAAGATAGGGGAAGTGATCAACCTTTCTTTTAAGGTGTCAAAGGCTTGTTGACGCTCTTTTGTCCATTCGATAGGTTGAGAGGTTATTAATAATTGCGTCATTGGCTTGGCTATCTTAGAAAAGTCTTTAACAAACCCTCAATAATAGCCGGCTAAGCTTAAGAAGCTTATCACTTCTGTGACATTTTTCTGAGCTTGCCATTCTAAGACCGCTTCAATCTTATTTGGATCCACTTTCACTCCGTCCTTGCAAATCAAGTGACCAAGGAAGGGAACTTCTTCCAGCCAAAATTCACAATTTGAAAATTTGGCATAGAGCTTGTGTTCTCTGAGTGTTTCTAACACTTTCTTCAAATGCCCTACATGGTATGCTCTAGACTTAGAGTACACCCGGATTTCATTAATGAAGACTACCATGAACGATCCAAGAATTCGTGGAAAATTATGTTCATTAAGTCCATGAAAACTGCAGGGGCATTTGTTAACCCAAAGGGCATCACCAAAAACTCGTAATGTCCATAACGAGTTCGGAAAGCCGTTTTATGGGTGTCTTCAGACTTAATTCTTAAATGATGGTACCCGGATCGTAGATCAATCTTTGAGAAGACACTTGCGTCCTTCAATTGGTCAAAGAGATCATCGATGCGAGGTAATGGGTACTTGTTTTTTATTGTCACTTTATTTAACTCCCTGTAATCTATACAGAGTTGTAAACTTCCATCCTTATTTTTTACGAACAAAACCGGCGCACCCCAGGGAGATACGCTCGGCCTGACATACTTTTTTCTCAACAACTCGTCTAGCTGTATCTTCAATTCTGCTAATTCTGAAGGAGCCATTCTATATGGTGCTTGTAAAACCCCGAAAAATTCGATTATTATTAGCGTTAAAATTTCTGACGTGCGTTACTTTCCGTTTATTTATATGATATGTTATCACACGGAGCTTTTAGGACCGCGAGTGCGTTCGTTAGAATTTTTAGAGTCTTAAAAATATCAGTTAGAGATTTTTGGGTATCGGTTAAAATTAATTGGGATCAGTTGGTAAAAATCGTTTAAAGAAATGTATTATTTTAGGAAAAGATTAATTTTGGAAGGATGTTACTAACACCTAGGTTTAATTTGTACTAATTTTACCCTAATTTCTCCCTCTAAGGATACCCTATTTGGGACCCCTACCCTTTTTATAATACCCTAGTTTTATCCATCAGCCGCAAACCCCCCTATTTTATTTTCTCTCTCTCCTTTCTCTCTCCTCCTCCATATTCTATTTCTTCTTCTTCCTCGCTGCACAACCCGATCACCACGCACCACCACACCAACCACCATACGCCACCTCCTTCCACCAGCTCTTTCGACCGCCACCACACCATTTCCGGTGACATCGCTCAGAATCACCCCAAAACACCACCTGAACCCTCTGTTCGCCTCGACGCATGGAGCTCCGACCCGACGACATCGTCATTTTTCCAAGACCATCGAACCATCGCCGAACCCCTAACTCCGCGACCTCCTTTGACCACCGAAAATCTCCTCCCGTCGACCACCCACTCGGCGACCCCCAAATCGTTGCTCTGGTTGGTTGCCGCTCGACTTCGTCCTCGTCGCCGCCAACACCGGAACCACCAAGCCGCCACTTGGGAGCTCCACCGACGCCGCTTGGTCCGGACGCCCTCACCGCCTCCGATCGTCGTCCGCTTTGCCCAGAAAGCCTTGCACCTGTTTTATTGTTTCTTCCTGTTTGAGAGCATTGTACTCTATTATGTCTATGTTTATTAGTATAATTGGGTGATTGTGTGTCATTAGCAGTAGTATCATGATGAAGTTAGATTAGTAGTATCATTATGTTTATGTTTAGTAGTATACTGATTAGTTGTGTTTCAATAGTATTAGTATCATGTTTAGGTTTATGAGTAGTATTATGGGTAGGTTTATGTTTACGATTAGGTTATTATTGTTATGATGTTTTTTTTATCATTATTATTCTCCTACAATCAGATTTTCTGTGATTTATATTGTTATTACACATCCTTGACATTTCGTATTATTATTATTATTATTATTATTATTAAGTTCATAATTTTATTACTTAGTTCTTTTTTTTAGTTTCGTAAATTTATTATTTAGTTTTCATAAGTTATCGAGGTTCGTATTATATTAGTATTATTAAGTTTCGTAATTTTATTATTAAGTTTTATATTATTATTATCAAGATTTTCGTAATAATATAAGTTTGTGATATTAGTAGTTTTCATATTATTATTATGAATACTAAGTTTTTCAAATGATTACAAGTGTGGTATTATTACTAGTACTAATTAATAAGTTTTGAAATTTCTATTATGTTCCAAGAGGTTACTAAGTTACTTATTAATTGTATTTTTTTTTAAGGTCATATTTTGATAAGTTTCCATTTTATCATTATTATGTATATTATTATTATTAGTATCTAGTTTCGTATTATGGTATTAAGTTTATGATGTTAGTAAGTTTCATATGGCTATTTTCATAATATTGCTAATATTAAGTTTGTACTATTATTTTATGTACCTATTAATATTAATAAGTTTCCTGTTATTATTATAAAGTTCATGTTATTGGTTTCATGTTATTATTGTAGAGTTTCATGTTATTGTGATTATTATAAGGTTTCGTGTTATTACTATTATTATTATAAAGTTTCGTATTATTATTATTATTATAGAGTTTCATGTAATTGTTTTAAAGTTCATGATTAGTATTAAAAGTTTCACATTATTAGTAGCAAAGTTTCATATGTCTTAGTATTAAAGTCTCATATACTTTGGTATTAAAGTTTTTATAAAGTTTTCATGTTGTTATGTGGTAATACGAATATTATATTCCAAAAACCCTACGTATTATTATTATTAAAGTATGAGTATCGGGTTGTGGTTTTAAATATATTGCTCTGATTTTATTATATTACCTTTAGAAAAGGTGTGCCGTGATGTTTGGGATTTCTTAATAGTTATGCTCAATGCATGGCTAATTGAAGGCTAAGGTTGGGGTATGGTAGGATTCGTACATAACTAACTTTCGTAGAAGTCGAGTTTAATTTTAGAAGTTTATATTCGAATTCTAGGTTTGAGCGAGACGACGCGATAGTTAGCTCCCGTGTGTAAGTGTTGCAGTAAAGAGAACCTGTTCAGGTAATGTCTATGCCCTAATCCCTATTGGATGCTCTTGAACTGTTTTAAGTGTTTTTACTGTATTTTGGAACATGCATCCTGATTGGGACCTTATAACTAGACTGTCTGTTTGCTGTGAAAGTTAAGCTCCTTGTTTTATCAATTATGGACAGTCTTTTGGCTTTAATGTTGTAAGTTTTGGTTTTGGAAATGGATTGGATGAGTATGGTTGGATCTGAAATTATTAACCTGACTAAATCAATGGATATGAGATAAAAGCAGGTTCGGGCAGTCTTCCCTTAGACCAGGTGGAACCTGTGAGGGGGACTGTCAAGAGACCAGGTAATGCCTGGTAATGTGGTTGTGAGTATGCGCTGATCAATCGAATGGAATTGTTTTTGCGAGTCCGTGGGACTCCGAAGAAAGGAAAAGAAAAGAAAAGAAAAGAAAAGAAAAGAAAAGTATTGAGATATGTTTATGAGAGTCCTTGGGACTCCGAAGTAAGTTCTGCGAGTCTTTGACTCCGAGGGGTAGTGTGGAAATATGGAAATTGGTAAAGTTGAACAGTGAAAATCGTTTGTGAAATGTTGAACTGTTTTTCCCCTTCCCTTAAAATTATTGAAATGAATTGTATAATGGTTTTAAACTGTTAGGGGTAGACATTATTGAGGTTTCCCCCTCATGTTTGTAATGTTTTGCTTTCAGGTGAAGGCTTTTGTGATGGGGACGGGAACTAGAAGTGAGGACGTTAGTCTAGAAGTTAGAAGTTTTGAGAATATAGCTTTGTTCGTGTTTTAGAATTGAAATCAGTAAATGTTTAGTATGTGTTGTCTCAAAATTCGAGTTTTTTCCGTTTGTAAAATTGAAGTAAATAATTAGTAGTTGTTAGTTCATCTTTCTTGCCTTGTATTCCTTCGGGGATACGGCAGCAACGCCCAAGTGAAAAAAAATGAGTCTTCCGCTGTTAATGTTAGTCAACGTTTGACTTTGATCGTTAAGTTGGAATTGAATTTTCGGGGCGTTACAGTGCTTTAGATATTGGGACTGGTCCTGACACCAAATCTATTTTGAATTCAACTTCCCTAGCCGGAGGAAATCTGGGGATTTCTACAAGGAAAACATCCTCATATTCTCTTACTACCTCGATCTGAGGGATTTGCTCCTTAATTTCGGCCTTCTCTTATAGAAACCATAGGTATCCGTGGTTAGCTGCTTCCCTTGAACATCATATGCTTGGCCCCGCACTGGGTCGGTTCCCTTGAACGTAGACTCGCTTACCTTGATTATTAGCTATGCTGACACGGTACTTTTGGCAATCAATGCGAGCTCAATGTTGATGAAGCCAATCCATTCCAAGGATTACATCGTACTCCGTGAGGCCGAAGACTACCAAATTGGCTGGGAACTCCTTCTTCTTTATCTTGATTGGGTAACCCGCATACGCTTGGTGGCAATGGACTTGCTGTCCATTGGGTAGTTCTACTATTATAGCCGTGGGTCTCTCATAAGCACTCATTTCTAAATGTTGAGCTATTTGTGGTGTCGTAAAAGAGTGCGATGCCCCAGTATCAAATAACACATTCAAGGTTGCAGAATTTATTCTTAAGGTACTTGTAATAACCGTACCTGCTGCTATAGCCTCCTGGCTGGTGGTTTCATAGACTCTTCCAGGGGCCGCTGGACGAAATCCATCCTTGGGCTGGCTTGGTCCTTTGGGCTGGTTCTGACCCTTCCCTTTCTTTGGGCAGTTGGAGGCCCAATGGTCGCTTCCTTCGTACCAATAACTCTTGTTAGTTCCAATTCTGCACTCTTGGGTAGTGTGGTTGGTTCTTCCACACCTTGGAGGACCCTTTGATAGAGTGCGCCCCTCAGGCCTCCTCGACTTTTTGTTGTAAGCACTTCCATTTCTCTGATCATTCCACCTTTTCTTATGAGGGGGTTCAAAAGTTGTCCTCAGCTCGTTCTCAACTCTTTCAATTTCTGGTGCCTTCTCGTACATCTTCTGGCACGTGGTGAATTCTTGTGAGGCCAAGTTTCTTCAGATGTAAGGTGCTAGAACTTCCCCAAATCGTTTCATTCTCATCAGCTCGTTTGGCACATAGTCTTTAGCAAAACGGTCCAGTTCATTGAACTTGTTCATGTAGTGCATCACACTTGATCCCCCTTACTTCAGTTTTCGAATTCTTTCTATTTAATCCTTCGCACGTGCACAGGGTAGAAATGGTTTCTCAGTTCCTCTACAAACATTTCCCATGACCACTCATTGATGGTATGCTTTGTTTTTACGGTACCCCACCAAACATCCGCTTCTCCTGCTAGATAGAATGTGGCTATCACGACTTTCTTGGTGTTGGGTACTTCTAAAATGTCAAAAATCTTTTCCATGTGCCGGAGCCAATCTTCTAACATAGCAGGCTCCATTTCACCCTTGTAAGGTCTTACCCTGTGCTTGGCCACTCTTTCCATTAGTCTCCCATTAGTATGGACTTAAGGCCTTACCCTTTTTTCATGTTAAACTCATTCATTAGGGTCATATTATGGGTTATGTGAGGTCAAATGGGGCTTACTTTCTTAAGGAGTATGGTGGGTAACCCTCACTACAATACTCCTAAGGAAGGGCTCCCATGGCTCCAACAATCCCCTTAAGTCCATATTATTATTAATGTCATCTATGGGTTAAGCAAGGCCAATTGGGGCTTTCAAATTATCTAGGGAGAAGGTGGGTAATCCTCGCTACATAACTCCCATGATAATGCTCCCATGACTTATGCTTTCCCCTTTTAATTCCATATTATTAAAGTCGATTTGAGGGTTGAGCTAGCCCAATAAGGCTTATCTTGCCAAAGGAGTAAGGTGGGTAGTCCTCACTACATAACTCTAATGGAAGAGCACCCATGGGTTAAGCTTCTTCTCTTAGGTCCATATTAAGGTGATTCATAGTAGGGGAAGGGGAGTACTTTCTCATTAATCCCTTAGTTCCCATTACAAGTACATTGAGTTATTAATGATGGAAATAAAACTGGAGTCCAAATCATAAAGGGAAGTGGAAATTCTATGTACTTAGTTTAAGTCTTTATTTAACTCTTCTTGCAATAGGCCCTTGGCTCCCATATTATCATGCCCATGCCTCCATGCCTTCCATCCTTGAAGGTCACTTCATATCAAGTCTCCTTTGAAGGACTAGTACCTAAGAGGGGGATATAAACATGGATTAGCCAAAGGTAAGTACGGAGATGTAAAACATCATAAACATATACATATAGAGCATGAAGCATGCTTATGATTTCATGACCTACATGGCTAATGCTCATAAAATGGCTTGATCAACCACTTGGATGTCCATGATGTCCCTATAGGATTTCTTTGTTGAGGATCCTCATACATAAACCATGATGCCTACTTAGTGGTACCACTTATCATAACCTTGTCATATGACCAAGGGACTTAATTTGAGAACCATAGAAGAATCATAAAAGAACCATAAATCCATAAAAACGAGTGTGCCTTAGAGACCATCACTCTTGTCATGTGTAGGACTTTTAAAGAACCATTGTACCTATGGGGACTTACTAAGGATGATTCAAGACCATCAACAACATGCCATGAATGTATGATATGATGATGATAATATGAACACATGAAGTTAGCATGACTCATAATTTTTCATATTATGAACCCAAAATCATGTTCCATTTTGTCATACAACAAGGGTAACAAGAATATCATCATGTGAAAGGAGAATCATTATCTACTTAATATCTTTGGGACTTATTTTCATGTGTTTAGAATTAAAAGTTAGTATCATCAATATGTATTCATCCATCCACATATAGCATTTAAACATAAAACACGAGTCTTATTAAATATAATTAACCAACTAATAAAAATTTGCATAAATGGAATGATGTTCAGCCCTTATGGCCCTTTCTTAGACACTCCACACATATTTCATTAGGGCTGAAAATCTTGATCTCCATACCTTGATCTCCTTGAGGTTTTCGGTATCATGAAAATTATATTAATTAGCTAAGATTAGAACCACAATCGTACATGTAAAAGCCTTGATTAAAACTGATTTTTTTGTTGGTTTTTAACTAGGTATGGCTGCTGGAATTTTTAAAGAAACCATTCTAGCTCTTGCTTGGGTTCTAGCAAAAGTGTAATTAAAAGACAACTCATTTTTAATCTTGAACAAAGCTACTTTTAACAAATAATCAATTCATTGGTCTTAAAACCCTTTTATTTATAGATTCAAAGCATATTATTGAAGAACTCCCCTTAAGAACATCCATTTCCAAACATTGGGTCAAACTCGTTTTTTTGACAGAAAAATAAGTTTTCTTACCTTGTTTTGTTCATATTCGTTCACCCTCTATACAAACGATTTGAGGTTCATTCCACTTGGAAAAGTTCCGTCTATGAGTCTAGTTTAACCCCATATTTTTATTTTATTTTTAAAAGTTACCAATTAATACAGTTTTTACAAAATCCGAACCTATGTTAGAATAGACGTGAATCTAGAAAGGGGCTGGTTTTTGCTCTATAACTTACTGCCCTATATTTTTTTTGCAAAATGAATTTTTCAGTGGGTTTATAGACATCTAAACTACAACTTTCATGTTGAAATTTTTTCTAAAATTTGATTTTATCATAAGGATATTTAAGTTACGAAAAACTCAAAAACTCGGTTGTGTAAAGCAAGTAAAACTTCTTCTTGGGCCTACATGGTAGCCGAGTTATGAGGTTTCTAAGGGATATTTTTCTATAATTTTTAATACTACTTTAACACCTAGATTAAGTGTGAAGAAATAAAAATCGAATTAGAGCGCATTCGGATGCGTCACTGGGATAGACTTTTGAATAATAAGACTTTGAAACATATGATGTCTGCAAAGCATGAATGTACCTTTTACAAGAAAGGGTAACCGTGCCAACAAACACTTATGCATATGGATGTATGTAGTCCAATTGATCACAAGTACAAGGGATGAATTACTTCAAATCTTCAAAGATGAACAAAATAACACATGGTGATTGTAACGCCCCGAAAATTCAATTATAGAAAAGTCAAAGTCAAACTAACGTTAACAGACAAATTAGCGGAAGACTCAAAACTTTTATTGGGCGTCACTGCCGTATCCCCAAAGGAACATAAGGCGAGAAGGAAACTACAACTGTCTGATAACGGTAAACCAACTGACAAACTCAAATAAAGAAAACAAACTTAGCAACCCTATCTTCAAGTCTTTCAAAAGGAAACATAACATAAAAGATAGCTTCTAAACATGTCGTCCTCACTTCTAATTCCCTTCCCCAACATATAGAGCTTCACCTGAAAACAAAACATTTCGAAAATGAGGGGGAAATCTCAATAATGTCTACCCTTAACGTTAAAAACAAGTTAAGTTCATTTCAATTCATTTGAGGGAGAGGGAACAAGTCAAACCATTTCACAAACCTTTAACCCTTAACTGTTTTCCTCAAACCAACCAATCCATATTTTATTATGCGGGCGGGATACCACATCCCTTAGAGTAACATCGCCTACCACAGGCATCAAGAGTTCGCCTACCACAGGCATAGGCATCAAAATTCGCCTACCACAGGCATCAAAATTCGCCTACCATAGGCATCAAAATATTCTATCCTATATCCGGGAAGAAGCCCTGATCTCCTGGTCTATAACCCGGCAGGATACCAAATCCTGAACTCCGAGTTATGCCCCGAAACCCGCTTAATGTTTCACTTTGAATTATTAGTATCTTATGCAAAACTCAACTCACAACTCTCAAGTCAAACCCAAACCAGGTTATCAAAACCAGTAAGAAAACCACTAATAAAAGACCATCTCAATTTCTCAACTCAATAAATCAAAGTATAATAATTACAAACAATTATCCAAAACAGATGGTCACATTTGCACATAAAGTCCCCTTTCGGGATGCAATTCTCAAAACAGAATAGAAAACATTAAAACACATTTAAAGAGCATCCCTGTGGGGATTAGAGCATAGACATTACCTGGTTAACTTCACTTCACAGCAAAAACAAACACACTTGAGCTCACTAACGACGCGAATCAGCTCGGGCCTAAAATAGAAATAATTATTCTAATCAAAACGCGCCCTTCGTAGTTAGTATTAATTACCTTCTACCTAACCCTCCCCTAGGAACACTATAGGTTCCTATCAATCATGAATTCACACTTTAAAATACCTAACACATTCCAAGTAATCACGTAACAAGATCAAAACATCATTTTCACTCAACAACATTTTTATTAATAAATAACATCAATAAGACAGGTTACAACATCCACATAAAAAGGGTCAAAACTTGACTTCCCGACATCCTATGGGTCTGGTTTTGGACTTTTCGGAAACCTCGAGATGTCTATTAAAACTCTTAAGTTGAACTCGAGACCCAACACACGCTTTAAGATCCTCAAAAATAGTCATTTTTCCAAACTATCCAGATCTGACCTTGGTCTGGTAATCGGGGTATAACTCGACTTATAAAATTCCAAAGTCCGATCCGTAAAATTCATATGAAAGCTAACATCTAAGGAGACCTCCAGTTCAAAGTGTTCGATCAAAGGACGACTATATCTCTCATGGTGATCCATTCTTTACACATCATCGAAACTGTCCCGTCCCCGGCTCCTATATAGTTGGTAATTTCGGTTCTACCGTTCACCATTCGATCCCAGGGTCCCAATTTGGACTTAAAACAGTAACTAAGGGTAAGGGTACTTAATCTAATCCAACCAAGCTCCAAAAGCTACCACTTATAACCAAATCATTTAAACCTTTTTAGGTAAAGAACTTGATAATAGCATAATAATACTGCAAGCACGTAATAATAACATAATAATGATATAAATGCGTAAAGTTTAAAACTTTATTAAACATAAATATTATAAAACATATAAAACAATCAAAGAAGTTTTAGAATTCTCTTTAGGTAATTACAACATAAATTTTCACAAAGAAAACCCGATAGTAACGTATTAATAATATATACACGTAATAATCACATAGTAATAACATAATTACGTAAACTTTGAAACTTTAATAAATATAATACATTACAAAATTATAGAAAACAGAAGCAGGGGGTTTTAGAACACCTTTTCATAAAATACAACATGACTTTTAATTACTTATAACATAGTTTTAACGTATAAAATGAATACTTAATTTAAAACAAATAAATCATAAAGTAGAACTATAATTAAGCAATATATTCATGAATATGAATCCAAACCATATTAAAACACAAATAATAATAATAATAATAATAATAATAATCAAACGAATAGTTAAGAAGCAAGATTAACATGTATATATGGATTACGTACGTATCCATAGCACAGCAGCATGCATATTACTACCAACACACAGTGAGGACCAAAGATGAAGTTTATACCCAAAAACAAGAGAGGAAGGAAGCTGAGGCGGCTGGCTGGAGGCGGCGGCGGCGGCTCCGGGACGACAACAAGGTGGTGGGGTGCGACGAACGTCCCAACAGCAGCAAGAAACAAGCTTTGTTACGCGGCTCGGTGGCTCGGGGTTGTGGTTTGGTGGTGAGGGCGGCTGAGCGGTAGCCTCCGGTGGCCTGTGCGCCGACTTTTGACATCGGATCAGTGACAACGGGCGGTCTCGGTGGTGGCGGGGTTGGCCGTTATCGCGGGTCGAAAGCAGCAGCATCACCAGTGGTCGTCTTCCTCTCGTTCTGGGCGACGACCACGATGGACGCCGGCAACAGTGGAGGCGCGGCGGTCGTCTGACGTGGAAGGGCGGCGGCCTTCGGTCTGTGTGGTGGTGCGCGGCGACATCAATTGTTGACGACGCGATGGGGCAATAACCGAGCGGAGGGGGAGGAAGAAAATCGAAAGTGAGAGAAGAGGGGAAGTAGGGAAAGTTGTGTTGGTTCGTGGTGGCTGCAGGGGTTTGAGGTGGTGGCCGGTGACGGTCCGGCGACAGCTGCTGCGGTGGTTGAGATGAAACGGTAGAGAGTGCGAGAGAGGAAAGAGAGAGTAAAGAAAGTAGGGAGGAGTGTCGTGTGTTTGTTTGTGACTTAGGTTAATTAGCCTTCATTAAACTCTAATCCTCCCTTTCCTAACTGATTAAGATCCTAATCCAACTCTAACATAACTTCCTAACTGACTAACAAATCAAATCATACCCAATTCTAACTAAGATGAACTTTACCCCTACTAATACTCCTAATTAATCCTACTAGTTAATACTAATACTAATACTACTTCTAATAACTAGCACTAATAATAATAATAAAAAAAAGACACATTATAATAATCACCTAATAGTAATAATAATCATATAACAATAATAATCAGGTATAGTACTAACAATAATAATCATAATTGTAATCATGATAATAATAATAGTAATAATACTAATAATAACAATGACAACCCATGATATTACCAATACACCCTTGTTAGTCCCTCACGATCCTACGAGCTCAAGTGTTAGCAAAAATAAACACAAACGAATAATAATAAATAACAAAGTCAAACATAATATACTAACGACGTCACGGTCAACATCTTTGGATTTTTCGGGGTTTTACAGTGATTCATGTCTATGAGATTCATCTGAAGCTGGAAGGTTAAAATAGTTTAAAGATTTCCAGAATGAAGTAGTTTTGGCAAGACAACGAAAGCAGCTAGATACGATCGAAAGGGTGACGATGATTGAGCCAAGAGTTTGAACAAATGACTCAAATGAAACATAATTCTGGCACTATAAGCTTAGTCATATTAGTTAGAAATGCATTAAGAAACTGAATAGTGCAGGATTATGGAAAACTTGAATTTCGAAAGGTTCGATGTTTGTAAAGCATGTCTGATGGGCAAGATGACTAAATCACCTCTTATTGGAATTGGTGAACAAGCTAATAACTTATTAGGATGCATACATACTGATATATGTGGGCCTATGAGCATTAGGTCTAGAAAAAGGTTTATTGTACTATTTCATCACTTTCAATGACGATTTTAGTAGATAAGGATATGTCTACTTAATACGCCACAAGTCCAAATCCTCAGTACAAGAAAATATGCATGCTTCCACGCATATTTGTCCATGCTTATTTAAATGAGGGAAAAAAATCGTGCAAATCCCTCCTATAAGCAATGGCCACGCTTACTAAGAGTGGTTAAACGGTAAGCACACATATAAGCGTGCTAGCGCGTTGTAAGGGTCCAACTACGCTTATTAAGTGAGGTTATAACATGCTTCCAAACAAACCTATATTTCCACATATAGTATGCGTGGCATACGGCAATTTTACATTATAAACTTTTTTGCAAAAAAGTATAATCTTTTAATTAGGCGCTAGGTGTAATTAAGGAGTTAATTTAGTCTTAAAAATAATTTCAAAAAAATATAAAGAAACATTATGGAATATTGAATTTTGGGCGTGTTGATATTAGAAGTTAAGTGGTATTTGTGTATATATAGTATTATAATAATTTCAAGAATATTTCAAAAATTAAAATTAAATTTTTTTTAATATACCCGTCCATTAGTTAAAGCTAAAATAGAAGATAAAAAAAGTCAAGTGATATTTTTTGTATATATAGTATTAAATTAGTTATTAAAATCAAATAATCATTGATACTCAAGCGGTAATCCTATGGTTAGTCACCCATTCTTATGTGTTGTGCTCGGGGGTTTGAATCTATATTTTAAAAAAAATATATAGTAGGTGGAGATATGCTCATCTGTGCATGCTTAATAAGCATGGCAAAGTTGCTCCATATACGCTTATTATGCGTGGTGAATTTCTTCTTGCCACGCTTATCTATCTGTGGTAAGGATTCTCGGCCTCGCTTATAGGTGTGGCTACAAGCTTTTTTAAGCGTGGAGGACCCTTTTTTGATAGTGCCTTTGAAATGTTCAAAGAGCTTCAAAGTGAAGTACAAAACCAACTTGACAAGAAAATGAAAACCCTTCAATTAGGTTGAGGAGGTGAGCACTGACCATTCTAGAGAATGTGGAATTGTTTCATAACTCTCTCCTCTAGGAATACGACAACTCAATGACGTATCTAAAATGAGGAATCACACCTTATTAGATATGGTGCGATCAATGATGGTTTAGTCAACATTGCCGGTTACCTTTTGGGGATACACACAGTTAACTATAGCTCTAATTACCGAACAAAGATTATCTGAAGCATTAGAGAAGACACCACATATGATTTGGAGAGGAAAAGTCCCTGAACTGTTTTCTGAAAGAAAGGGGTGTCACTTCTACAAATTGTTCTAGAGGATAGTGTTTGTGTCTCAAAATGCTGCCACCTTCTAAATTCAGTTTAAAGGTTATTTATATGATTGCTATTCTCTTTAGGAAAATTGGAATCTAATAAACCAAACTTTTGGTCCATTTTGATCTAACAAACCAAACTTACCTTTTTGCTAATGACATACCATACTTAACATTATATTTTTTTGATTGAACCTCCACCACTTTCCAGTCACCGAAAAAATGACGTGGAATTTTTTTGTGATGAGATGGATTGTTTTATAGCCAAAAAATAAAAGAAAAATGTTGATAGCTTGTGTTTTATGACTTGGTAGCCCTCTCCCAATCTGACTCAGGTTCAATCAAAAAAATATAATGTTAAGTATGGTATACCATTAGCAAAAAGATCAGTTTAGTTTGCTAGATCAAAATGGACCAAAAGTTTGGTTTATTAGATTCCAATTTTCCTTCTCTTTATTGTAAGTTTTGTTTGCTTTAAAAGTTGAATGTCTTGTCTATCTTAGTTTTCGTATATATTTACAATGAACTGTTCGTTTGGATTTGTTTCATAGCTTAATTATATCCATTATTGTCATTCTTTCCCATCTCATCTCATCTCACTTTCTCTTGCCTTTGTACGGTTATAATAATTGTGTTTTATTTTGTTGTTGTTGTGTTTTATATTGTTGTTGTCCTTATATCACATGATATGGCTCACTATTCAGAATTATTAATGTCATATTGACTATTATTTTCGTAATGTGGAGTTGACTTTGGGCTATACATATATATATATAATATATATATATATATATACACACATATATATATATATATACATATATATATATATATATATATATATATATATATATATATATATATTGCACAGGAAAACAGATTATATTAGCATAACCAATGTAGCATACAAAAGGATGAGGGTACGATCCCTCAAAATCACATACTAAGTACTGTGTCTACTAGACTTTTGTACTTTTTCCTAGATTTCGCAGCCAGAAGGACCGTGTTCATTACGTCATTTTTCACTTTTACTACCATCATCTAAGGTGTAGCACTTTGAGTTTTGTGTACCCTGTTGTTTCTTTCAGTCCAGATGTGGTAGACATACGCAGTGAGGAATGCGCAGTTCAAATGAGATTCTTTACTAGAATCTCGACTTTTACTCAGATGGTATCTCCATTCCTGAATGGTTGACAGATTGCGAAGCCCCCAATTTCGCATAGATTGTCTCACCTCCTTCCCAAAGTCGCAATCAAGGAAAAGGTGATCAGTAGTTTCTATCTCCAATTCACAGTAGGGGCAGAGGGGGTTTCCACCAGGTTGCCAACGCATTGTCCTAGCTCTCACAAGAAGTTTTCCGTGTAACAGGACCCAACTGATAAAAGAATGGCGCGGGATTGAGAGTGGATTCCAAATTGTCGAGGCCCATTCAACCTCTTTCGTAAATCCAAGGTTCCATATATACCCGTCTGTTGCATTGTAGTCGCCCTCAGTTGTAGCCCCCCTTCCTCTCCATTGCCATCTAATCCCTGGTTCACAACCCCATTTGAAGCATTCTTTAATATAGCAGAGGTGCTTGAAATAAGTGCAAACATCATAAGGGGGTTGATAGTTCCACCAGGACGACCCTCGAATGTATTTGGAATGAATCCACTTGACCCATAAATTGTCCTCTTTCCTCTGAATCGCCCACACCAGTCGGGCAATGTTGGCTTTGTTCCAGGTAGTTAGGTCTCAGAGACCCAGTCCTCCCAACTTTTTTGGTCTGCAGACAATCCCCCAGGCCACCATAGGGGCTTTACTATAATGAGAGGAAGAACCCCAGAGAAAATTGCGGCAAAAGCGAGTGATTTCTTCTATGGCATGCTTTGGAATAACGATAGTTCTGGCCCAGAAGCTATAAATCCCCATCAAGACAGAGTTTATTAGCGTGACTATTCCAGCATAAGAGATGTGCCTACTCTCCCATGTTTTGATTCGCGAGAGAATCTTCTCCACAAGAATATTGGCATCATTTTTTGTGAGGTTACTGGATGAGATAGGGATTCCTAGGTATTTGAAGGGAAGAGCACCTTCTCGGAATCCTGTTTCTTCAATGAGAGCCATAGCAGCGCCATTGGGAACACCCCCCATGACCACTTCAGATTTCCCATTATTTGCAACTAGACCAGTGGCTGCTGAGAAGTGGTCAAAAGCTTTCTTAAGAGTTTGAATAGAGGCGCTATTAGCTGAGGAGAACAGGATCAGATCATCCGCAAAAACCAGGTGAGTGAGTTTCAAGCGTCTGCAGTTTGGATGATATTTAAAACCCACTTGTTTGTTGATGTAGTACTGGATAGATCGGGACAGATATTCCATCGTCAGAACAAAAAGGAGTGGAGACATGGGGTCTCCTTGCCTTAATCCTCGTTTTCCACTGAAGCTGGGAGAAGAGATGCCATTCGAGCAGATGGAGAAGGTGGGAGATGTGACGCAAGCCATTATGCAATTAATGAGCCATATCGGGAAATGGTATGCGTGGAGAGCTTGTTCAACGAAACTCCAATGCACCGAGTCAAAGGCATTTTGGAGATCTATTTTCATCAAGCATCTAGGTGCAATTGTCGATCGGTTGTAACCCCTTACAATCTCTTGGAAAAGTAGCACATTGTGAAGTAGCTGTCGTCCGGGCACAAAAGCCCCCTGGCTTGGATTGATTAAATCTAGGAGGACCTCTCTTATCCGTGAGGCGATGATTTGGTGAGTCCTTTATAAAATGTGTTGCAGCGGGCTATAGGGCGGAACTCAGTGACTTTGCTGGGGTTAGGCACCTTCGGAATAAGAGCTAAATTAGTTGCGTTTATTTGTCGGATATATATATATATATATATATATATATATATATATATATATATATGTATATATATATATATATATATATATATATATATATATATATATAGTGGAAAATGGTTGGTGCATCTAGGTGACTGATTGAGGATTACAATTCTCATAGCGGAAATGTTCCTTGTTTCAAAGCACCTATATATATCTCCTTTCTTGGTAATGCTTGATCTTTTTGATAATTTTATTTGCTTTAATCAATGAGCTTTATGTATGTGAACTCATTACTTGACACACTGAAGCTTCTCTTGTATTTCCTTAAGGTATATTCTTAAGGGAAACTACCCATTTTCTTAGCTGAGCCTAATCTACAAAGTCTCATTGCCCATCTAGGAAGCGCACCTAAACCTTGTTCATTAAGTTAATTGATACAATGACAATGTGTATATGATGATAATATCAAATACCTATTGAGTTTGAAAAAAGAAAATGAAACCGGTGAGGAAGATGGCGAGGAAACTAACAAGGTACTTCCCAATATCCTTGGTGAGTAGAAGATGCAGAGATAGACTTCCAACACTTTAGGGTGTGAGACACTTTATACTAATAGGGGATATGACCCAGTATAAGAGTCTTGCAGTGTTGGAGGTAGTGCAATGAAGCCTTGGGTATGCCTTAGTATATCTTGTTGAAAAGATTAGTTACAAGTGAATTTTTATTCTTGTGTGGCGGTAAGTTTTCCAAGTCTTGGTGTATTGTGTTTTGTAGGCTCTTGTTCTTTTGACAAGCTCTTGCCATGGAACATTCTGAAATTTTTTTCAGTGATTCCTCAACTAGAAAAGTTTTGTGCTTAAATTTTGGACATTGCCTTGACATAATTATTGTGTTTCTCACCTAGTCATAGAAATTAGATTGTTCCTTCACCAACACTGATGCTCTTGTTACTAGAGGGTCTAAGGATGGATATATCTTCCAGGATTTGGTGGATGAAACTTTGGTGTCATGATTCATTTCTTGTGCCTCTGCAATATGCAGTCTCTCATATACTTCACTGCATTTTATTAGAAATCGTATGTTTATGATGATCGATCATGCCTTCACAATTAAAGCTTTTTCCAAAAGTGACCTATGGTTGTACTGAAGTTGAAAGCAAAAATATCTTCAAAAAATTACTCGGAGGTACCCTAATATTTGGGAAACTATTTTTCGTTACCCCAACTTTTCAAAACAAATTTTGAGGTACCCTTACTTTTTGGGTTAGTAATTATTTTGTGCTTTTCCGGCCATCAATTTTATTGAGTGATCGAAATACCCTGATTCTTCTTCTTTCAAAAAATACTTAGGGGTACCCTAACTTTTGTTGAAATGTTTTTCTGGTACCACAACTTTTAAAAACTAATTTTGGGGTACCCTA
Source organism: Portulaca oleracea (assembly GCA_029582165.1). Classification (NCBI taxonomy): domain Eukaryota; kingdom Viridiplantae; phylum Streptophyta; class Magnoliopsida; order Caryophyllales; family Portulacaceae; genus Portulaca; species Portulaca oleracea. The sequence continues at coordinate 17,060,425 of CM055868.1, forward strand.
ACATTTAGAATTAGAAATATATAATTAGGTGAATTTCCGGCCAATGATTTGAATTCACCGGTGAATTTTAGGCGGGAAATTGATTAAGTGTTTTTGTGGATGAAAATGCCCTTTGTTTTCGTGGACGAAAATGATTTGAATCAATCGGAGTTTCGCCGGAAATTCACCTAGTAATTTCTAATCCTAAAAGTAAGGGTACCTCAAAATTAGTTTTGAAAAGATAGGGTACCAAAAAATTGTTTCTTCAAAAGTTAGGGTACCTTTAAGTAATTTTTTGTTCTTCTTTAATGGTATTTCTTAAAAAATGGAAGAACAAGGGTATTTTGGTCATTTAACCAAATTGATGAACACCTAATAATTTCTAACCCAAAAAGTTAGGGTACCCCAAAATGAGTTTTGAAAAGTTGGGATACCTGAAAAACATTTCACCAAAAGTTAGGGTACCTCCGAGTAATTTTTTGAAATATCTTTGATGTTGCTATATAAATTATATTGTATCCAAACATTGTTTCCTAAATATACATTTTTCAAGTTATTGTAAGCGAAAGATCCCTCAATACAATTAGATGAGGGCGGATGCAAAAAGTACAAAATTTGGATGTTGTTCTATACTTAATTATTGTATACAAAATTGAATTACTAAATTTTATATTAGTAATTCTTTTAACTATATTAACATTGCTATGTAAATATATTTTATGGGAAATTACAAGTTATTTTTGGAGAAATTTAAGTTTGTTTACAATTTCAAGGTTCTCGATTTTTAATTTATATAAGTTATTGGATATAAGTAAAGACATTTAAGAAGTGTATCATATATAGATGCATACAACTAATGCGATAAATATGTTAAGAGCAGGGATTGATTATTGACAACAATAAGGTTGTTGGAGAAAACATCATCTAAGGAAATGTAAATGTTGTCATGAAAGATGCAAAATTAGCATTGTAACTTATTGTAACAACATGGTTGTTGTAGAAGATAGTGTATATGGCCGTAACATTGTCGTTGCTGATAATTTGACACATGTATTGCAACATTATTTGTTGTTGCCGATCAAAGTACAATTGACATGCTTCAAAAAGGTTATTCGCAACAACATCATATTCGCAACAAAAAGTTTTGTTGCAGAAAACCATTTGTTTGCAATGACACAAGTCATTGTGGGTATCTTTTGTAGTGCCATGACACATAAGGGTCATGCAACGAATTTTGTCGTTGTGAGAAACATTTATAGCAACGAGTTTGTATTTTTTGCAACGACTTGTATCGTTGCCTAAAATTGGTTTACCTTGTGAAGGACCTTGCTCTCCCATGAGCAAGGGATGATCCTAAGGATCATTATGCGGGACAACATGGTAACCATAATCTCAGAGTACCGTTCACCCCCGGGATCCCAGTGACTAGCTCTTCTCTTGTGAAGGATTAGCCCAAAGATTTCAAGTTGTTTGTGATATGAGAACCTAGTGGAATGTCTTGCTCACTTACACTATCATGCATCTCAAAGAGTTCGTAGTTCCACATCAAAAGCTTGATTTTGGACTACTTCACTTGGTTGAAACCTTCATGAGCAACATACAAATGTCCAAAATATCGTTTGTAGATTCACACTAACTAATACAAGTATATTCATTTAGACTATGGCCTAAATACAATAACATGGTAGCTTGGTGGTTCCTCTCCACTTTTATGGGCTTTTTTGTGTCCAATTCTTCCTCAGATTATGGAATAATCTAGCAAGTCTCTTTGCTATATTTATCCCTGAGTTCCTTCATGGGTTTATAAGGAATATTCCTAACCGTGAGCCATAGCTGCAAGTCCTTTGACTTGATGAAGTTAAGCTTTTGGTTCTTCGACCAGCTATAGTTATGGCCATTGAAGTGGGAGGCTTGGAAATTGACTACCCTTTAAATGTAACTTGCTTATTATTTGTCTTCAAGATTTCCTCACGGATGTTAACATATTCTGAGGGTCTGCTCTACTACCAATTAAAAGGAGAATAATTAAGCGTAAAGTTACACAAACTGATACAAGAAGGGGTGTTGAATTGTGTCTCAATTATTTCTTTTTTTCTCTTTCACAAGTCAGGAACAATACAATGATTAATTCTTTCTAACTATACTATAATAAAAAATAAAAATACAAAAAATAAAGACACGATGGTTTAACATGGAAAACCACCTTCAACCCAAATACGGTGGGCAAAACCATGACGCACTCCTCAATAGGATTGAATATTTTTTTCATTATAGCTTGGATCGATTACAAAGATCTATTCCTTACTTAAGCATTAAACTCTCTTGTAACCTTAATTCTCTGACAACTCTATAAGCTTTGGTTCTCGAATACAACTTCACTCAAGATTTTAACCTAGTCTCACTATGGTTTTTCTCTCTTGATCCACCCATATCGTGACTCACTCTCATACCAAAGTTACAATGATAACTTGATTGTCTCTTTGCCTCAAAACAATGCTCTAACTTAGCATAATAGAGTCTCAACTTAAAACCTCTTAAGCTCAAACTTTGACTGTCTCTTCTCAAAATATTCCTCGAGTGTAAATTCAAAGAGAGCCTTAATTAATCACAGCATAGAGAACCCCTTATATAGTTAATAGATAGCTGACCTAAATGTTAGAGTTTAGCAAAATAATTGACTAGATTTAGGATTATGGAATCGTGTCTTTATGTCCTTGTCAACCGCCACCAAATATCTTCCTCAAATTTCAAAATATATTCTCCAACTTAATTTAGGAAAAGTTACCTTAACCAAATATATGTTGATTAATACAATTTCATTACTCATGAAATGAATCTGTCATCAACTTCGATACCACACTTCTGATCTTGTACTTATGATAGTGCCCCTACTCAATGTTCCTTTGATTGCACACACACTATAGGATTTACCATATCAAAGTTTGCCCTAGCAAGAGCATTTATAATGAATCTCATAAAGACAAAATTTTAATACTTATCACATGAAGAAATGCTGGACTCAAACCTAGATAAGATTTTAATATTTTTTTCAACTTCAATTTTCAAGCATAAACTTTAGCTTGCATCTTCACATCTTGAGAATTTAAATTCTTCAAAACTTCCGTACTTTTTATTTTCATATGGTTGCATTCTTTCGAGTAGTTATCAAGAACTTCATAGATCATCTTTCTTCTATTCTAACTTCAATTCCTTTTTACACAGAAACAAGGAACACAGTAGTATGGATCACACAAAATATTGATTATGTCCTTTCTCTTCAATAGCACATCCTTGTTTTTCAAAACATTTTATGCATGCCTTTGATCTATTCATGACAATAAATTCATGCATATCTCTAACATATTCAGACATTCACACACAATATTTAATAATCAATATTGTGTGAAATTTGAAGTCATCATTAAAGCTGAACTAGTGAACAATATAATGAAGTTGTTCAAACATAGAATAATGAGCATCTTTAATCTCATTGTAACACACAGAATTAGTGACATAGATTCCTCATATTCGAGTATGTCCATCATATAAAGCCACCAGTCCAACAATCACTCTCAAAGTTGGCTTGTTGGATCGGTCTTTTTCAAAGTGGACTAGATCAATACCTCAAGCCAAGCTTCCATCAAGCCGTCATGAGTCATTATAAGTAAAGTCAAAGTAATTAACCAATCCTTTAGAAGCCAGTTTATTCAATAAATAAATCATGTTGCTTCAAAAGGTGGTTCAACCACTTCGAAAATAGGTCTACACAACAATCGACTCTTAAGGCGGCTCAACAACTCTAAAAGGATTTCAAATCAATAGTCGACTTGAAAGGCAACATTATTTTTTCACTCTAAAAGGTGGGAAACCATTCCAAAAGGTGGTCAACTTAGCAACTGCTGTAGAAGGCAATTAGTTCAACAATCAGCTCGAAAGATGACTAATCTAACCGTTACTTTGAAATGTGGCTAATAGCCTACACTATAAGTTGTTGTGATCATCCCTACCCAATAAATAAGTTGCCTCGATTATCCAAATCAATATGGGCATCACTTTGAAGTGTTGCAAATAAGTTTGAATAATAAGTTGCTCCTATCATCTCGATCTACGTAATGTGTTAATCATACAAATCAATCTAGTTGTCACCCCAAAGTGTATTAATTAGCTCAAGCAATAAGTTGCTCCAGTCATCTCAACTTAGATAATAAGTTACCTTGGTCGTCCTAATCAATTCGGTCGTTACTCTAAAGTGGGGTAAATTAGCCCAACCAATAAGTTGTTTCGATCACCCCTATCCAGGCAATAGGTTAACCAAGAAATAAACGTGTTTATCACTTCAAAGTGCAATAAATCAGCCTAAGCAATAAGTTGATCGGCTCACCTCTTCAGAATCATCAACCAGACAAGGCTAGCTATCACACGCGACTAACAACTTTCACCAAGAATTGCTAGACACAAACCATGTGCTAAGTCACTCCAGTCAAGTCTGCCTTATAAAATCAACATGATCGTCACTCTGAAATGTTGCAAATCATCAAGACCAGTAGCATCATCGCTCTACTCAAACTCGATTAAAGTGAGGGGTAATTATACACCATATTTTGTCCCCTTTTTTATAATAATTTTGTAATGTTTTATTGTATTTTATAAGTCTTAAGTCAGTTAATTATGTGATAGTACACATCTCCCATTTAAAAAAAATTTCAAAACTAACACTCCTCACATTTCCTCACAAAAATTGCCAAAATCCCAAGATAAATTGAATTTTAAACTGAAGGCAAATAGCTTCATGATCGCAATCCCAAAAACAAAGGTCAACAAACCTTTAGTTGATTTAATTGATACCAAAAAAAAAGACCAGCAAACTTTCCGATACATTTCTGAGACCCTACTCTTTGGCTAAGGAGTGTCTTTTGATTAAGTAAAGCCATGAGAAAAGCTCTACTTAATTTAAGTATTGAGCTCATCATTTCTCACTTGATCATGGCTTCTAGGTAATTATGGGATACTCTTAAGGCCTAGTTAGGATCCTAAAGAGTTAAGTATCCTTGCATTGGTAATATTTAAGTTGAGGTCAAGTTTATTTTTCATCTACTAAGCTTCATATAACTTTAGAGGCATTTTGGCAATTTTTCATTTGAGGGGGCAAAATGGTCTTTCTAGCCCCGCCTTGGCCAGAAATCATCATCCCAAAACCTTCTAGAAGTCATGGAGAATAATCTTGATGTTAAATTCAAAGGATTTGGCCGCCATAAGGAAGAAATGAAGAGAAATGCAAGGAGAATGGACCTAATACCTTGATTTGTACTTTTAATGCCCCATGCCCCATGCCCCTTTCTTTTTCTCTTATTCCTAGTTTTCCTATTTCCCTAGCTGCTACATCAGCCTTGTTTGCTATTATTTTAGATGTGTATTTGGCGGGTTTTAGCTAGATAATATCAATAATATGATGCTTTGTACTAGGCTTAGTATTGGCCTTTGGATTTTGCACTTTTCCTAGGGGTTTTACCTGTCTCCTTTGCTCATAGTTCTATAAATACTAGAGCTGAAGCAAAGGAAAAGGTTCGACTGATTTATGAATGGAATATAGGGTATTTTTGAGACCCAAGTCAAAAACTCTCACAAAGACTTTATCCTTTTGGTGGTTCTTTTATTTACCCTCTTTTGAAGATAGATAGTGATTACTTTAAGTTATCTTTACTGTGGGTGTTCAGTGTATTCATGGTGGGATGATGGTAATTGAATATTCATTCATTCTAATTTGAAGCATCAAGGGCACTTGGGCGAGTCTCTATTTACAAGTGATCATATCCTTTTATTTTATTTGGTTTTGGGTTTGTTTTGCTGCCATTGTCTCACGTAATCAAGGGGCTGGTTGTTGGTGTTTATTGTGTTTTTATACACAAATCAATAGCTAGGGATTGATTAAACATTCACCTAAGTTAGGAGTTAAAAGGAGATGATTATGATCATGATAGCTTACTTGATTCAATGATGTATTTGGAGTTCTTTTGATTTATTCTTGCTGAGTTTATCTCTCCATGATGCTTATTTGATCCTTAGGACATCTTTGTACATAAATATTAATCTTGAACTCCAAAAAGTATTCATCATTTTCTAATTTAAAAAACCTTCAACCCATTTTCAAAATGTCAACCCATCCATAAAAAGTCAAAATTAGCCTCTCTCACATTTTCAAACTAGTTTAAACATAATTTTAGCCAAGTCAGCTGACCTTAAGAGAATTAATCCAACCCGTGTCTCTCACAAGGCCAGCTGGCCTTGATCTTAAGACTAGGCAAGGCCCAAATTTCGATGGGTCAACCGGTCTTAAGGGATCACTCGAATCGTTTGCCATAGTCAAGTAAATCAACCTTAATTACTAAATAATGATCCTAATTGTTTTAATCACACTTAATATTTATTCAAATTAAAACTTTAACTTTTCGGATTATCTAATTTGAATCATACCCTATCTCATATCAAGTAATATTATTTAATAAGTCTGATTCTATCTTTTTACTAGTATAAATAGACCCTCAACCATCATAGTTTCTTTACCCAAGAACTCGCACTATATTAATACTTAGAAAATTCTTCTCATTTCCCCCAAATTTCATCACCGTGTGCTTATCTGCATTTTAATCAACTTATCTGCATTTTAATTGATTTTGAGGTTACCTTTTATTTCTCGATTTAGTTTCTTATTAATTCCATCAAGTAACACGAACGTGAGAATCATATTTGTACAACGTGCACTTTCTTTTAATTTAGGGTTTTTGGCTGTGAAAAATCTGTACTGAGGGTCTTGTGATCGAGAATAATCCAAAGTGACTTTTTGGCTGACGGCAGTCTATACTTATTCATTATTTTCTCGTAACATCCCAGGTTGAAATTCCGGCACCGGAATGCTAATGTGGCAACCAGAGCACATGCCCTTTTAATTAAAAGCATGCCACATCAATTTTTTTAATTCTATTTTATCGTTGAACAGAAGCCAACTAATGTTTTTCGGATTTTAAGGAAAATTAGATTATTTATTCTATCTAATACACTTCCCATTAGTTCAAAATAAACGATAAAATAGAATTTAAAAAAATTGACGTGGCATGCTTTTAATTAAAATGGCACGTGCTCCGGTCGCCACCTCAGCATTCCGGTGCCGGAATTTCAATCTGGGATGCTACGAGAAAATAATGAATAAGTATAGACTGCCACCAACCAAAAAGTCACTTTGGATTATTCTCGATCACATAGCCCTCAGTACGGATTTTTCCCAGCCAAAAACCCTTTAATTTATCCATTTAATTATAGTTTGTTGGGATTATTTCAATAGTATAAGTGGATTATATAATATGAGAAGTCATGGGATGCCAAACCGACTATAATCAAAATGGTGCATTTACACCAATTTGAGCCATAGTCACCACATCCACTTATGTATCACTCTACGAGGTCTCCACTCGAGCCTCCAAGAGTAACACCTCACACATTCAAGTTGAAATTATACAACGAGAATGCACTAAAGTGAGACATGAGCCGATAAGCCTTATCTAGCCATTAAACCCTTTATATATAGAGCCTTGGTTTCGGGTAACCCTCTTATGTTGTGTGCTATGTGAATATATGTTTCTTTGTTATAAAGAGTCGACCCCAATTTAGAGATGTTCTAGTCCATGTAAGGATCATTGGGCTGAGAAGAGTCATGTTTACAAACTAGGCCACTTAACCTCAAATATTATGGTTAACCCAATGGTTGAACCCATTTATGTATAAAGATTAATTATCCTAGTTCATAAAGTAAACTCAACTCGCCTTTGATGATTCTATATGACCCTTTACAATATTCTCCTAACAAAAGTCTGAAAAAATCTTACTAAAGTCAAACAAAGTTAGTGGGTAATCTCTTAGACTGCATAATAGGCACCGGGATTGAGTAAGTTAATTTATCAATCTAATTATTGAATCCATCACACTTATGGCCAACCCCTGGTTAGGGCCGACCATACAGGATTTGACAATTAAGTTCGTAAATTAATTATAACCCACTTGTTGCTGGCTTTATCCAGTCTTTTACAATATCCATTTTCTTTAAGTAAATAAATAAAAAGAATGTAGAAAGTGTAGATTGTCAGTCCTGTTGAACATTATTTTAGTTCGCGTAATCGCCAGTATAGCTTGAGTTACTCTGAGCTCGTTAGCCTAAGTTACAGATTCTCCTAAAACGCTCGACCTGTGGATGGGGCCCTTCTGAATTGAGAAACACTGACTTGTGATTTCAAATTAGAGTTGATTCACTATGTTTGGCTTTATTCTGCCCTTTATAATGTTATGTTGTCTTAGGATCATACAGGGTTAGGTCATGCAAGCCCGTGTCCCGGTTGAGTTTTTTCCCTGAGTCAGCATGTAGGTCTTGCATTATAAGTGGTTTCATATAGGTTTATTAGGTCATGCATTCACCGGGTTGGGTTTTGGCTAATGTGAGGTCAATCTCTGAACTGTGTGTTGTTTCCCTTAATCAGATGAGGAGACCCGAGTGTAGTTTGGATCTCAGGACCGTCAGGCCGACTAGTCTGCAAGCCAGACTACGTCCCACCGACACCTAAGCCCAAAACTTCTCGCCGTCTACAGTTCGACATGGCTGCAAATGAGAACAACGGTGATGACCAAGTCCACGCTGCATTGGCCAAGTACTTAATGGAGAAATTCAACAAGGTGGAAGGATCAATTACCTTCGCCACCTTGTAACAAGAGAAGAAGGTTGAGGAGCACACCGCTAGGCAGCAGGAACTCATCGAGCAACAGAACAACCACATAGAACAAAAGCAGGAGACCTTGAATGGGGTCTTGGAACCGCTCTAGCGTATCAATATGCATGTAGGGATGGGTGAGGACGAAGAAGAAAATGTTATTCCAAACCATGTCTCTGCTATCGACAAAGGGAAAGGAAAGCTAGAAGAAGGTGCGAGCTCGGGAGTGGTCATCCACGTGCTAGATGACTTGACACCAAAGCTACCACCATCAGTAGCTACCACTCAGGATGTTCCAATCAAGACTAGGCCAAGTTGCAGGATGGCCCTATCATCCAGCAGATGAAGGCGCCGCTGAACATATTCAAGAATGATGTGAGTCAAATGCCTACATTTTCTAACCAGCACGTTGAATTTGAACCTCCTGCTGAGATTAACGCCAACGCTTCTAGGAAGATGGATATACCTCTCAAGAAGTTCAGTCCGTCAGAGAACCCAACTCATTATGTGCGGGAGTTTAACCAGGTGATGCCGCTAAGGGGAATTAGTTCTGAACATTACAAATACATATTCCCATTATTGCTGAATCATGAGGCACTGGACTGGTACTATACCCTTCCTTTGAAAGTTAGAGGAGATTGGATTGCCTTACGAAGAGCTTTTATCGAACACTACAGTAAAGTTCAAAAGGACAAGGTGACCTTGTCTGATATCATGGCAATTCGTCAAGGGGATGATGAGTCGTTCTTGGCTTACTATGAAAGGTGGCATGCTACGTTATCTCAGGTGACTAACATTATCCCGACAGAAATGCAGTTAGATACGTTTGTTTGCAGGTTGAAATCAAGTATAGCACAACAACTGGACTTCCATGTAGTGGAAAGTATTGAATATCTGAAGAAGTTGTGTCCTAAATTGGAGGGCGCAAAGAGAGAAACACTACATCCCAGGGCTGGAAGGGTGCTACTTTACGAAGAAGGACCATTAATGCTCCAAAGGCAACTGAAGCCAATGTTATCCAGAATGTGAATCGTGGCCCTTTCCCGAGACCATCACCTTTCAGATATGAAACCTATACTCCACTTAACATGACTTATGTTGAGGCATTATAGCGGTTGCTAAAAACAAATAAGATCCAACTACCTATGCCTAAGCGGGAGCCTAAGGATAAAGGAGTTGAGTGGAATAGTGCCATGTTCTGTAAGTTGTACCGCATGAGGGTCATGACACCGAACGATGCTGGACGCTTAAGAATTTGATTGAAAATATGATTTGTTCCAACGAGTTACCATTACCCAAAGCGGCGAAGAAGCCCAACAAAAAAAAGTAATCCTCTCCCAAATCATGCCATTTTTGTAGGAGATGACGCTTTTGATGCATCCGAATGTATCACAGACGAGGGAGTACTTACACTCCCTATCAAAGATTTGACAACATTTACTGTCAATGGCATATGGGTTAGTGACGAAGAGGATGTTTGTGAAGAAGTTCCTAGTGATGATTTCTGGTCTGACGAAGAAAAGGGAGTTCCGCCTAGTGTTTCATTGCATAATCATCCTAGAAATGACCATGTAGTGCCTACACCAACACCGAATACTACAAGGATAGAAGCGCCAGCTACTCCTGAGGATCCCTCATCACTCAAATGAAGAAGACTTTGGCGAATGTTTCGATTTGGCAGTTGATATGGTGGTTGATGTGTGTGCTTCCAAATCTCATCGAGAGCTTGTACTGGGGGCTCTCCAGAATGCTATCATTCCTACTTCTACGACTCCGGAAGCATTGGTTTCTCATGTTACCGCTAGCCAGGGGACTATTCCTTTCAGTGTTGAAGATTTACCTGTGTCTGGAGTGAACCATAACAAAGCCTTGTACTTAACCATATTTTGTTATAATAAAGTGATTCCATTGATTTTAGTGGATAACGGTTATATTGTAAGTGTTTGTCATTGGCGTACTGCTGCCAAGTTAGGGGTGCAGAAAAGTTAGTTGGTTCAAGATGGTGTGTTGCTTCGCACGTATGACAATACTACTCGAAAGTCACTAGGCACGATGACATTACCCATTACTTTTAATTACATCTCTCTGAATGTGGAGATTATGGTCCTAGATATCCCGGCTGCTTTCATTCTGTTATTGGGACGTCCGTGGCTGCACAACTGCAATGCGGTGGCATCAACTCTACATCAAAAAGTGAAGATGGTTATTAATGACCAAGCAATTACTCTTTCAGGAGGGGCTATCTTCGAGACATTTGAGCCCATACAACATGTGCTTGAGATAGAACATACTTCGGTTGATGTAGATCTCCATAACTTTGAGATGATTGTTGTCATAGAGGATGAAGTACCTTTTGATTTCGATCCTTATTCTAACTTGAAGGTCCATGATATTATGAAGAAACAAGGGTATTTTCCTAGGATGTCTTTGGGGAAAAGGCCAAACAGGGTGGCTTCAACGTTTTCAACCTCTAAGCACTCCTGTCGCTTCGAGTTGGGTTACAAGCCAACTAATCAGGAGTTATATCTTACCAAGGACTTGCTGGCTTGACAAAGGAACGAGTTCAACGCTCCTGAGCTGATGGAGACAAAGCCGTACCCACTGACCTTGAATGTACAATTTATAAGGCAAGGGGATGATTTTCCTTGGTACGAATTCCCCGAACCTCGCTACGTCAATGGTGTTCATGTTCCCGGTTTGGAGGTCTTTAATGACTGTAATGTTTCGAAGAATAAGGTTGTCAAGCCGAAACTAGATGAGCTACCACCTCTCGAGTGGACTCATCTCACTGGTGGAAGTGTGTTTGGCCTACTATTTGGACAAGAAGCAACAAAAGAAGAAAGTGAAGCTGACCTGGTGGTTGATATGCTGTCCAATCCTGAATTTGATCCAAGCACCATGATTTCTACTGATGGGGGTCATCGTAAAGTGTCCTGGGTTTATCCTGCCAATAATAAATGTACCCTAGTATTAGGAAAACCTTGTAAGGTCCAGTCTAAGTCGAGCACTAGTCGGTCTATAGTCGAGTCTGAGTCAATTGGGATTAGCCCCATGTCTAATGAGTTTGTATCCATTTCTGCATTCAATGAAGACAACCCTTTATGAGTATCCTCACTCTGTTTCCCTTCCCCTAACTTGTTGTCCTAATAATTATGAATTTGATGCTGAACCTTTAAAAGACTTTAATGAGTTAACACAAGCTATAAACGAGCATGAAAATCACATGGCAGCTGTCGAAGAAACCATCACCATCAATGTAGGGACGCCTGAAATTCCCTGAGACTTTAAAATTGGCAAATCATTAACCCTAGAGGAGTAACAGGAGTTCTCCGAGCTTCTAAGGCAGTTTGTTGACGTCTTCGCTTGGTCCTATGAAGACATGCTACCTAAATGGTATTGAGGAGGTTGGTTCGGAAGGTGTTCTCACTTCCATCCAACTCGGATTGCAAAAACCTCAGAGTGATTATCTTCAACCGAGTCATCATGTGCCCCTTCAAGAACGTAAGATTTCTCAAAATGCTCATCCGCAATCCCCGCCACAACGTTGACATTAAACCATGATTCCTTAAAAGAAGGTTTCTTCCCCGAATTGTCGAGATCAAAGATGATGCGGTCGTTTCCCACATGAAGAGATAGTCGACCATTTTTTACATCGATCATCGCACCGGCGGTGGCCAAGAAGGGTAGTCCCAAGATAATAGGAATGTTGGAATCCTCATCCATCTGTAGAATCACAAAGTTGCATGGGATGAGAAAGTTGTAAACTTGAATATGGGCGTTCTCAAGAATGCCCAAGGGTCTCCTTATTGTTCGATCGGCGAGCTACAAGTTGATTGTGGCCGGGGTTAGGTCATCTACATTTAACTTCTTACAAATCGAATGACGCATGACGCTAACACTCGCTCCAAGATTACAAAGTGCCCTCCCGATCTCCATGTATCCTATGACACATGGGATGGAGAAATTGTCGGGATCGACGAGTTTCTTGGGGGTCTTACTTCCTATTATAGTGCTACATTTCGCTCTTACGGTTATAATTGACACTTCTTTGATTCTCCTTTTATTAGTGAGGAGGTCTTTGATATGTTTCTTAAAGCTGGGAACCTCAGAAATAGCATCTAGGAATGGAATATTCACGTGGAGCGTCTTTAGCATCTCAATAAACCTTGGGAACTTCGCGCCGATCTTGTGTTGAATCAACCTCCCGGGAATAGGAACCGGCGGTCGATTTGGTTTAAGTTGCTTCGTGGGATGCTCATGATCATCTTCCTTCAAAACTTCCTTTGCTTTTAAAACTTAGCTTTCACCTTCTCACACAACTCCTCCTTACTTTTATTACAAACCCTCTTTGTCACCACATCATCTTCCTCGGTTACATCAACAATGTCTCCCTCCTTCTCCCCTATCACACTCTCCTCTACCATCTTTGGTTCCTCAAGCTCCTTCCTATTACGCAAGGTGATAGTATTCACATACGCCTTCAGGATAGGCTGGGATTGGCTTAGATGGGTTTGAGGAGGTTGTTTTTGCTGAGAAACTTGAGCGATTTGAATCTCAAGGCTCTTGAGGCGGGCCCTATCATGCTCTTGGTTTGCCATGATTTGCTTCAGCAACTTCTCCAAATTAGACTCTTGGAATGGTTGGGAGGTTTCTGGTTGTGGGATGCGTTGTGGAAGGTGGGTTGTTGGACATGTTGGTTTTGGTGGTGATAGAAGAAGTTTCCTTAGCCTCGAGAGCGATGGTCATGGTTTTAGAAGTTAGGAGGGTAGTTTTGTGTGTTTTTGGTTATGTGCATGGTTGACTCTAGAGTGAAAGGGAGTTTGGGTGGTATAGGAAAGGTTATTATTAGGGTAGATAGCATTTGCTTGCTCCGACATTTGGAGCTCCACACATTCCTAAGAAGGGCTGGAAAAAAATCCGGAACCGGCACACCGAACTAGATACCGGATAAAAAAACCGGAAATGGGCAACACCGAACCAACTTAAAATTCGGGTGCACCGCACCGGAAAACCGGATGCTAAACGGGGCGGTTCCGGTTTGGGATATTCAAACCGTCGGGGAACCGACACCGAACCGTTAATATATATATATATATATATATATATATATATATATATATATATATATATATATATATATATATATATATATATATATATATATATATATATATATATATATATATATATATATATATATATATATATATTGGTTAAAAAAATTCTACCCAAAAATTAATACAGAAATAATGTAAATTAACTTGTTAAAAAAATACAACAGCAGTGTAAATTCTACCTAGAAGTGAATATCGAACCGTTAATATAAATGTATATATATATATATATATATATATATATATATATATATATATTTATTGAATAGCGATTTTTTGATGTTGACAGAAATTAACGCGGTTCTGGTTCATCGGTGAAACCGCACCGTTAAATCCGGTGCACCAGTTTTTAAAAACTAGGTGATTCGATTCTGGTTCCAGTTTAAGGTTTTAGCGCACCGTTTCGTCCGGTGCACTACTTTGAGACGCCGAAACCGCACCGCACCGCACTATTTCCACCCCTATTCCTAAGTGAGATGTGGACCAAAATAGAATTCACATGTAATAACATCGGTGATGAGAGTGGATGAGAGGGCTTGAACCTTCTATGCTGCCTCTAATAACTTGATCGTCTCATTTAGGGCCATTTTTTGTTGCATCTCGAGGATAGTATCCATAACGAATTTCATGGTAGGGTTGCTCTTCGAAGAAGAAGAACCTCCGTCTCTTGAGTTCTGTCCACTACTTCAATGAGGGGAGTTTTGAGACAACTCATGGAGAAATATATTGGCCTCCTCCGTCTTCTTAATGAACATACCTCCGGATGCATTATCGATCGACTCACTAATAGTGGCAAAAAGCCCTTGGTAGAAGTGATGAACCAACAACCAATCTTCGAGATTAAGGTGTGGGCACTTCAGTTGGAGACCTTTGAACCTCCACCATACTTCAAAAAGTGATTCCCCCAGCTCTTGCTTGAAGTTCATGATAACTTGTCAAAGTCGGCATGTCTCATCTGCTTGGAAGAATCGTTGAAGGAAGTCTCTACTCAATGCCTCCCATGACGCATAAGTGTGGGGCAGGCACATCATAAGCCAAAGTGTGGCCTTGCGCGCTAAGGTAAGAGGGAAGAACTTCAATTTCCGTATACTCCGAAGATACGCCTTGCATTTGCACGAGGCCGACCCGCTCTTCAAATTTATTGAGGTGTTCTATTGGGCTCTCATGATATGCTTCGTGATATTGATTTCTTTCAAAAATATCCAACAGGTATGGCTTAAAGTTAAATATTGCATTCTGAGGTAGCTCGGGAAGGATGATCGGGTTGTCTACCGTACCAACTGATGGGGTGGACTAGGAAGCAAGGGTACGGGTTGGATCGGGTTGACCGTCAGCCATCAGGGCTTGTTGTCATCTAAGATCCCTCTAGCGATGCTATTTTTGTGAGCTAGCATTAGCCTTTCGAATAATTGTCTCAGGTTTAGGGTCCGACAGAGACAAGGGCGCTTGATTAACAAGTGATCGTGTCTTCATCATGTTATAACATGGATCTAATACTAGAATATGGATTGCTAGACTTTGAGTATGGTTTTCACCACACTACTACTGTTGGAATTTAGGTTTATATGTTGTTGAAATGATCAAACTATGATGGCCCAGATTAGCTAATTTGTAGTTTCGATGAAGCATGAATCAATGAAATTTATATGAACCATAGGGTTGAGTCGGTTGAATGAAGAATTAGTAAGCAAGTATCAAATCACATAAAATCACTCATAGATACGACTTCTATAATCCTGCATTTGAACATTTCTCTGTAATTTTAGGAGACAAAAGCTAATAAGAGGGGCAATTCTATAATTTATAAATCATCATTTAAGTTAAATGAGGGGTACTTCATAATTGTTCAGAGGGCCTCGCCGAATTTTGTCAAGTCTTATTGGATTGTCCCCTCAAAATATTTACTATAAAATGTCGGGTACCTCAAAATTAATTTTACAAATGTATCCCCTAATAATATTTTCCATAAAATGTAGTGTCCCTCTCGATCAATTTTTGCTTAAGTCTAGTAGATTTCGCTTTCCTGAAATAAGTACTAACCTCAATAAGATGAACATTTAAAAATAGAACCAAAAAAACATGGTCTGACTAGTAAGGCTAATGAGCTTTAAGGTGATTGTTGATCGCTGACCAACGAAGACCCCTGGTTTGATAAGTAAAGGGAGTTCGCCTTAAGGGTTAGTCCCACGGTCTAAACTGTTTAAGTTTTTTTTTCTTTGAGTTTTTTTATTTAATTTCAGAATTAATTTGATAGTCAAATAAAATATAAAAATTGTTAATAATTGATCGTCCATATAATAAGTACAATCAATATGAATTGAATGCTTATCTGATCTCAGCAACAAATCATTCCTCCGAAGATTGACAACATATGTTCTTTGATACATCCTATCCCGTGATGGGCATGGTATACCCTTAGTCAAAGCAGAGAAAAAGAGAAGTTGGTGGACTCATCCATTTCATGGGGCACAATGAAGACTCCCTTTCAGAGATTTTAAGTACTTGTCCTATGTTTTTAATATCAATCAAGGGACATGTAATTATAATACTTGGGAATTCAATAGTATACCTTGTTCCCATTGTATAACTATTGTAAGGGATACAAGGCAAACCCCTTCCAACTTCATGCATGATTGTTGTGCCATTGTTAACCTGGTGAACACCTACTCCCACACATTAATGGCATCAATGGACCTATATATGAAGGAAGCGAGAATTGGCCATGTAGTCAATGCATTATACTTGAAACCAAAAATAAAGAACAACAATCAAGTAAAAGACAACACTAGAGGTATGGAAAATATGAAACGGGATATGTTATGATAAGCAAGGAGTGCAAAAAAGATACAAGGCTCCTTGTGTGGTTTAGAAGACGTACCAATTCCAACTTCCTTAAAAAGATTACAAAGTTGAACATAATTTCTTTTTTCTTAGTTATTATCCTCCCAAGAAGTTTTTACATTTCTTAACAAGTTCTCATATGACTTCTTTAATTTTGTAGATTGAAAAGACCAAAAGAGCAAGATAATAACCATTTTTATCTCAACTAAATCAAGATATTGTCGGTGCTTTTAAGGCCATTCTATTGAGTGCAAGTCAACCTCCACTTTCTCAGCTAGGTTTATGCATAGTTCAATTTAGACTGAAAAAAGGATTGGATCGAACTAAAATAAGGACTGGACCGAATGGATAGAGGAAAGTTTGGTACAGTCCTTGGCCCAAGAAGTTTTGATGTACGATCCTCGGTCCAACACATGGACTAGACAGAAGGACCTATGACTCGATTGAAGGGCCTAATAAAAGTGATTCAACAACTAAAATTATGGCTTTCTTTCACTTTTTATCATTAATGACTGCGTAAAGTCTAGTCTGAATTGGAATCAGGACTGGATAAAAAGAAGTTCGGTCGGTCCAATCGAAGACCAAAAAAAGCTCAGTATATCCAATCCAAGAGCGAACCTTTTTCAGTCCAGCACAACCCCCAAGTTAGATCCTCGATCCTTTTGGTCTAGTCCTATTCGTTCCAATCGTAGATGATTCTCAGCCCTATTCTCGACATCCAATAGCCCCCGCCACTGATTTACATTTCAGGCAACATAAACACCACTACCATCCTCTAAGAAGTTTGATGCAATTAAAGCTATAGTTTCTTCATCTACTACCCTAGATGTTATTGATTCTAACATTGGTCCAAGAACAGTGTTGCTGCCTACCCTTAACCGTTGTCACACTATTTAAGAAGTAAAAATCAACTTCAAAAACATGACATGAACTCATAATGTCACCAAGGATGAAGACAACTCTCAAACCAAGGAAAGCAGATTCTGCGTTGTGACAATGATTATGATGTATATTTTAGACAAACGATGCGGTCAATTTGTACATTTTGTTATCCAACATTCGAATTATGGGGCCATGACTACAAAGTGTTGGTTGTCTTTTATGAAACATTCTCGTAATCATGTACATATTACATATTCCCTTACATTGGAAAATGTTAACAACTTGGTTAGAATTGTTAGGATTCACAAGACGTTATTAGCAGACAAATAATAGTAAAGGCGAAAAATAAATAAAGATTCAACTCAAGGAGTTAACGTGGAAAAACACAAACCGGGAAAAAAACCACGAACAATGCACTATTAGAGGATTATAATAGCGTTTCATAGATTCCTAGACCTCCACAATCTCTCACAACCTCTCTAGAGTTACAACTTAAGAACTCAACACTCATAGATGAGCCACACATAACTCCCTCAGAGATACAGAGATTACACGTCAATCTCTTGTGGTTAGATGAAACGCTCTCAATTTCAATACCAATAAGCTTAAGACCTAGGCTCTATTTATAGTACAAGGCTAACACAATTATTTAGGGTTAATAGAGTCCTTGCAGCTAAGGAATTACAAAAAAGACGGCTAACAAATCAACCACTTGACTCTCACTCAAACTCTTCTACCTTGCTTCTCAAGGCATAGAGACCAATCCAAAATTGGTTTCCACATTCAACCCAACAATCTCCCACTTGGAGATCAATTATAAACGCAACCTTTATCGATTATCATCAATCACCACTTCAACACCTCCTTAAATCCTCTTGTGCATCTACCTCGATCTTGTTTGGCAAAGATCAACAGAGGTCTCAATTGACCTCCAATCAACTCCTCTTTTATCAATAGTTGTGCACATTGTGTTTAACACCCAGTTTTTTTCCTCGTGTGCACTAGGAGCTAAAGGGCCTAACTCTAAGAATTTGATATGAAAGATGTTTAAATCACAAAGAAAAACTGCAAGGATTGATTGGACTACTAAACTACTAGAAGCTCAAACAAACAAACGAGATTGATTCAAATAGCAAAAAAGACGGTTTATGGGGTTTAGGAAACTAACAGGATCATAATTATAGGTTTTGTGGTTAGAGAATAAAAAGGTAGGAGAAATAAGATGAGACCTTTGCTAGAATAAATCCACCAAGCTCCCTTTCTCAAGGGAAGCCTAGATTCACTGCCCCGAGATGCACTATGGATCCCGAGGGTTAATCTTGCAAAGTTCTCTAGTTAATCTTATTCTCATTCTGATGAGAATGAGATTGACTATCCCATCCTTATCATTTCTAACAAGTGATTAGTGAATTAAGGAGTTCTCGGTCCTTAATTCACCCCATTGAAGGAAAGAATACAGTGGGAATCAGATTTCTCCACTAATTACCCCCTAATTCAGTAATTTGAAAGCTAATCACCCATTAGAACCCATAATCACCCCCTAACCCACTAAGAACTTAGCAACTAACTATGTTCAAAACTAACCTAGCACATCGAAAACCAAACATAGACATGATTCTATCAAAAATAAGCTAAAATCACTAATAAAGCAAATTAAGAGATGATAAACACTAATCAAGCAATTAATCAACCAAACAACAACAACAAAATAAATAAAGAAAGAGTAAATATCACCTATTGATGGAAGGAAGGAATAACAATGGCCCAAAATGATGGTAGAATTTTCAATCTCTCAATCGATTCATCCAAATCATCAAATACAACCAAAGTAATTCAATAAAGATGGGTTTGTATTAACACTTATGCTAATCTCTCACTCAATCTCCTAAAACCTAGAAAAAGGTCATAAAAGGCTGCTAAAAAGTATAAAAAAAAACCTCATGAGAAATTATGACAAAAAACTATTTATACAAGGCTAAGAAAACCCCAAAAATGCAGCCGTTTTAAGCCGACAACACAATAAAACAGTGTCATTGCGGCACGAAAAATCTGGGAACGAAGATGGCGATTTCATTATAGCACGGGATTGCAAGTGTGATGGGTTGGTCGCAGGCGCAACCAGTTTGACTCCAGCCTCCCTCTGACTTTCTTCCTTGGAAATTGTCGCGAGTGCCACCCCCTCTATCATGGGTGGCACGACCTTCGACCTCTTCTCCTTTCTTTCTTCTTTGGGTGTAATGCCCGCTACAAGGGTGTAGTGAGTGCAACAAAACTGGGTAGGAGAATTTGCTCTGTCGCGCCCGCTACAAGGCCCGTAGCGGGTGTGACGACCGTGACTTTGTTCCTCCAAGAAGGATTTGTCTTCCCGACCCGACTTCTCTTCGTTTCTTGGACCGGCCTACCACAGGAATCCTCTCAAAACCCTCTATAATAGCCTTGATTTTGTTTCCTTACTTTGCTTTATTTCTCAAACTCCATAACTACAAAACAACTAAAAAACATATTAAAGACATGAAAAGACCCCATGATTGAGCAAAAACTGCAAGATCGAGAGCGTAATTTAGGCCTTAAAACAGGCCTAAACACAGACTCCCACTTGAACTGATCACGCCCCTGCAAGTTTGACATACTAATCCTTGTCAACAACTTAGAGGATTTTTCTATTGGACTTTTACCTCATATTGAACTTGTCGAATTTCCGCGCAGGTTAAATGCGTTCTTCGACTGACCATCCGTTCTCGTAGCCTCAACCAGAAACCTCCTCGTTTCTGGTTCCCTTCTCTCATCAGAGAAGTTAACACACCTTTGATGAGCATGAACATGCCCGTTAGAATTATCAATGGTAATGTACAACTTTCCCTCCTTTCTACCATTTGCAATTACCAAAGATCCTTTTGTTACCCTCCAATGACCACTCCCTAAATCTCGTCGTGAAACCCTCCTCATCCAGTTGACCAATAGATACAAGGTTCTTGGTTAGACCTGAGATATACCGAACATTCTTCAACCACCAAGTCCCGCACTCCCACCATTAGAAGTTTTAATGTTGACATTACCTCTTCCTAGCACCTTTAGGTTGTGACCGTTTATAATCCTAACCTTGCCAAACCTCTCATTCACAAAATTACTAAAGGCCTCCCTGCTAGACAAAGAGTGAAACGACGCACTTGAATCTATCACACAACTCTTTTCTGACTTGCCAAAATCAATAGTTAGGGCATCACCAAAATCCTCGGCAAAATTTACCGAGTTATGTTCATTATAACTGCTCTTCCCGGGTTTAGGACAATCCCTACGAAAATGACATTTATTACCATAGTTCCAACACAACATGTGCTCCATGTTTTGACCTCTAAATTTAGATCGACCCCGACCTGAGCTCCCACTGTTCTTCCTACCCTTGACAACCAAAGCATTCCCCAAAGCCTCATATACATCAGAATATCTCCTACGGATGCTTTCATTCAGGATAGAGTCTCTAATTTTCCTAAACTTCAGTTTCTCATCTTTCTTAATCGAACATGTTACAAAAGTCACGAAATTATCCCAAGACTTAGGTAGGGTAGCCAACAGTATGTTAACATTTATCTCATCGTCAAAACTAAATCCCATAGAGGTTAATTTTGATAGTATTACATTTAATTCATTCATAATATCATTCATATCACCAAACTCATGCATCCTAAATTCAAACAAACGACGCAACACATATACCTTGTTCATCGCCGAAGGTTTCTCATATGTGTTTTGCAAGGCCTGTAGCAGACTTTTTGCATTTTCTGATCTTTGATTGAAAGTCACGTTTCGAGCTAGTGTCAGCTTGACTGTACTGAATGCCTAACCATCAAGCTATCCCAATCCTTTGGTTCCATCTTTTCTGACTTTTCACCCATCACAAGACGCAACTTTTATTGGTAGAGCACATCCTCAACGTGCATCCTCCACAATGCGTAGTCTTTCGCATCGAACTCCATAATATCCACAATTACGTTCATCATTGCTTCTCAATCTGTAGATCAATAATGCTCCAACCAAAGCTCTAATACCAGTTGTTAGAATTCTCAGGGCATTTTTAGAAGACAAATAATAATAAAGGTGAAAAATAAATGAAGATTCAACTCAAGGAATTAACGTGGAAAAACCCAATCTGGGAAAAACCACGAACAATGCACTATTAGAGGATTACAACAGTGTTTCAGAGATTCCCAGAGCTCCACAATTTCTCACAACCTCTCTAGAGTTACAACATGAGAAATCAACAATCACAGATGAGCCTCATACAACTCCCTCAGAGATACAAAGATTACAGTTCAATTTTTTGTTGTCAGATGAAACACTCTCAATTGCAATACCAATAAGCCTAACACCTAGGCTCTATTTATAGTTAAATACTAGCACAATTATTTAAGATTAATAGAGTCCTTACAGTTAAGGAATTATATATTAAAAAAAAGGCAGCTAATGAATCAACAACTTGATTCTCACTCAAACTCTTGGCCTTGCTTCCCAAGGCACAAAGACCAACCCAAAATTGGTCTCCACATTCAACCCGACAAGAATTATGTTTTATGATATTGATTCATCAAGATAGACGTATTTCAAGCTATAAAGATTAAGGTTGCAGAAAGCAGGTAACATAATTTTAGCAGTCGTTTGTCTTTTGAGTTTTAATGTTCAACATAATTTTAGCAAAATGATGGGTCTTGGGGCAAGACAAATATTAAGGATTTTACCTTAGTGTAATATCTATATTATTAATTCAATAACTATTAGATACATTATGTAAAATTACATCAGCATGCATAATTTTCAATTCATAAAAAAAAAACTTAAAATATGTCCAACAAATAGGATTGATTCGATTATGCTGTCGTTTGTATTTGTCAACATTTTCAACGCTTGTTAAGCTTTTATAATTTATAATTAATCCTAAGTATAAAAAATGTTTAAATATCAAAATTTGATAAAAATTAAGTCATTTAAAAATGTATTGGGCCACGAGCCCACGACACAAACGCGATTCATATGTTAAATATAATTTATGGTTGTTATTTTGTTTTCTTCCTTCATATTGGCAAATGATTTTTTTATTCATCAAATAGTTTATTTCAAAGGTTTTCATAAGTCTTTTGAAATCAATATCTCCATAAGTAGAGTATTGTTTGTGGAGCTAGGTCTCATTACTTTTGGATCTCTGTAGACTCCACATAAGTGAGACTCATAATGAAAGTTATTATATTGTTTGATAAATTGACTATAATAGCTTTTGATGGGTTGTCCTAGGTAATTCTAACTTTTGCAACCAAATTCATGGTGACATAGCTTGGACCTCATTAAAGATTTTTTGTTATCTCAAAGAAAAGATACTTTTATCATTAGCTTTTCATCAACATACTACAACATACAAGTACACACCAATACCTAATGATAAATTACTATTTGTATAAGATTCAAAAGAAAAAACACAAATAAACACTAGTACAGCCGAACATGGCCTAAACCTTTTTACCTCCATCAAAACTTCAAAAGCGAAAAAAAGATGATCTTACCAGGAAACAAAAACGGTGATAATTTATGTAATATAACAGCATGTAAATTCATTTCCATACATGGATAATATTCATGAATGAACAAGGATTTCTATTTTCTTTCAATAGTTTTGAAGAGCTTCCTTAGTCTTTCTTGGAAACATTGGTCCAGGGAGTCCAGGAGGGAATGGAAAAGGGGGGCGAGGTAAGCCTGGGGGCAATGGGAAAGGTTGAGCATACCCACACAATCCATTGGTGCAGGGTCTACCTGGTTGACATCTATTCCAACATCGGCCGCAATGAAAAGGATTGATATTGATATTGATACACACTCCACCACAACAATCCCATGTAAATGGACATCTAACCCCACAAAAACCACAATTCAAAGGGTCTGTCATGATGTCAACACATCGATTCATGCAACATAGCCTCCTCGGGGGCACTTGTCCCGCTGCGCATATCCATGGTCTATTCCAACATCCCCTTGCTTGGGCTCGTGGGTTCGTCACACTCCTAAGCCATGGAGAAGATGTCGAATTGGTAGTCACATTTAGTACCACCTCTTTTGTGTTTGTACTGCCTTTAGCTATTAGAGATGCGACTAAGAGTTGGTAAAAAGTATACATTAGCAATATCATAATTTTGGGTTGTGTCATTTTCATTGCCGGCCACTAGCTATGGGAGTATTTAGTTGTCGTTTATATAGTGGAGTTACAATTAATAAAACTTCAAACTAATTACATAACAATTCATGTTTTGCTTACATGGTTAGCTAAATGTTTTTTCTCGTGGATAAATTGACTAATGTAAGTTAAATAACTAATAATTTTCGTGTTGTGATTGAGAATGCACACCTTGCTTTTATTTTTGTACATATTACCCATAAGTTATGTATCATGTGGGGATGGAATGAAAAGATAATGGAATAATAAAAAATAATGTGGGTTTGGTTTCACAACTTCATATCATATGAAGAGAGCAACTATAACAACTTCAAGAAACAACTTTCTTGTTTCTTTGCAGAAATTTATAAAGGTATGTACCATGTGCCAACTATTAAGTAAAATGCAAACTAAATGTGTAACTACTCTTTGCGATACTTGTTTTCTTTATCGTCAAAACAATTCATACAAAAATATGAAAGATACATGGGAAACTTATATATTTTTCCATATCAGTTTTCTTCTTCATCAACACATTACACATTTACAAAATTCTCTCATCTTTATTATAACTTATATCAGATCATACATTACTATAAAATTTCACGGCTTTCACTACTACTAACATTACCCCAAGTATAACAACTTTTTGTACATTTTTGGAAGTTTGAATATGTCTATATTTATGTTAATAGGTAGAAAATAAGTTGTCTAAGTCTAAGTCTAAAAAAAAACACAATTTACATGTTACAATTACTTATTAAAACTAGAAACATAAGTACACACACACACAAATAAATATATATATATATATATGTATATATATATATATGTATATGTATATATATATATATATATATATATATATACACACACACGTATCTATATATAGGTATCTATATATATATATATATATATATATATATATATATATATATATATATATATATATATATATATATATATATATATATATATATATACATATATATATATATATATATATATATATATATATATATATATATATATATACACATATATATATATATGTATATATATATATATATATATATATATATGTATATATATATATATATATATGTATATATATATATATGTATATATATATATATATATATACACACACACACAAATAAACACATATATATATGTGTATATATATATATATATATATATATATATATATATATATATATATTGTATATATATATATATATATATATATATATATGTATATATATATATATGTATATATATATATATATATATGTATATATATATATATGTATATATATATATATGTATATATATATATGTATATATATATATATATATATATATGTATATATATATGTATATATATATATACTAAACTTACCAGGCTATGGAGATTTGGGGCACTCCAATACTACACGTCAAAATGCAAGAATTTAATCCAAATCGAAAATTTTATATATATATATATATATATATATATATATACATATATATATATATACATATATATATATATATACATATATATATATATATATATACATATATATATATATATACATATATATATATACATATACATATATGTATACATATATATATATATACATATATATATATATATATACATATATATATATATACATATATATATATATACATATATATATATACATATATATATATACATATACATATATATATATATATATATATATATATATAAAATTTTCCGATTTGGATTAAATTCTTGCATTTTGACGTGTAGTATTGGAGTGCCCCAAATCTCCATAGCCTGGTAAGTTTAGTAAGCATTTCAATTAAGACTGACAAAGCAACCAGTTAGAGGAAGGTTCTCCTACACTCGGGTTCTTATCGAGGTGCAACTAAAGGAGATTTTATGAAGGAAGTAAAATTCTTGAACGAATTTGACATGGACTCTACCAAAAAGTCGAATATGAATGGAAACCGGTGAAGTGCACCTTTTGCGACACGTTGGGACATGATGTGAAGTAGTGTAATATGAAGAACATTGTCGAATAGCCACCACCATCGTTAAAGCATAGATAGGAACAAAGGGTTAATTAAGAAGACTGTCTCCATAGAAGTGAATGATCATGTCATCATAATGCCAAGTAAGTAGGTTACAACTTTGAATAGGGCTACTATTGCAACCCCTAGCACCTCTACGGAGACAGTGAAGTAGAACACACAATAGTGGACCCCTATAAGTAACCATTTTGTGGTCCTAAATACAGATACTGAGACAAATGGAAAGGAAGATGGAGTTGGCACAATGTCATATGCGGGATCTAATTTTGGAACCCTGACACAACTCATAACATTGAATATTAGAGGTCTCAACGAACACAAATAGTAGGAAGAAATCAAAGTCTTCCATACTCTACAATGTGTGTGATATCGCCGCAAGTGAACGGGTGTAGATGTAGTATGTATCAAGATCATTCCTACAAGGCTGGGACTTCGCTTAACTACGCATCAAATTAGCCTCCTACCTAATCGCTAAATCGATCGAGTTTTGAATTGGTTTCTGTCACGCCATAAACCATGGGGTAACAGACGCAACACACCTATAGACTAGGAGTCCAAGAAGCATGCAAGGCTAACCCTAAAGCCTAAATAACTCACAATCCCACAATAATAATTTGTTCAACTCAACATGAGCCTAGAAGAAACATCCGTGAATCTCAAATACCAATTATAAGTGTAAAGTCTTAAGGTTCGACTTGAAATCAAAATATAAATTCTACTAGTCTAAGAAATATACTCCATAGCTCCAAAAATAAAAGCTTGAACCCATAACTCTTCTTTTGAAACTTAGATTCTAATAAGAGTGGAACCTAAAAAAATAAGAAGATGAAAGAAATGAGCTCGAAAGCCCAATAAACAGCGTAATACTCATTTAACTGGGTTAGGCGTGCAAGTAAAATATAGGCTGGGTCAGAGTTCACAAACTATTTAATAACCAAATTTGACTGGGGTTTTTACAAAGCATTCAACCAAGCAAGAACTAAACATGTTTGCCAAACAATTTATAGCAAGTTGAACACAAAACATAGTTTAGGGCCACCACTAGCCCAGTGGCATGGGCAACAAAGAGCTACCATTAGCCCAGTGGAATGGGCACCTAGAAAGTAACATAATTGGGTCCGCAGAAGATACAATAGCACGCGTAGAAGTTGACTGATAAGTCGAGTGCACACTTTAGTTAGCTAAGGCAGAAAACATAGCCCAAAAACAAAACCAGTAACTTGAAAATCTGATTGTGCAAGACAGTACCCAGCCAAGTAATTTCAAATAACAATAAATCAGGGTCTCATGGTCCCTAAAGCAAACAGGGGGCTCAAATACGAAACTATGGTTCGAAACGGCTAATTTGTGAATACCCAAGTCAAATTGTCACAAAATCTCACTTGATGTATAAAAGAAAGAAATATAAATACGAATTATAAAAATTAACAAATGGGATACTTTATAAACACATGAATCAATATTGTCATTCAACCTTTCAAACATAATCATAACTAAAAGTAGTATACTTAAACAATAGTATGTCAACCCACTTTAATAAATCACTTTACGAAAATGACTTTACAAAATAATATTTTAGGTACAAAGGAAGACTAAAAGAGTATCACACCACTTACCTTGAACACTACTCAAAAATATGCCAAACTCCACTACCCAAATGATACCTATAATTCATACGAGTTTTCTAAATTAATAGATACTCATACTAATTTATATGTATAGATACTTTATAGAGACCTTACTCTCATAAATTAGATAGTCTAATGAAACTATAAAGATAATAATACAAAGAACTCATGAATTAAATACAAACCAATTCATAATAAAATTTCCAAATTAAACAACCTAGTGTACTACTGGCATATATTTCACTCTTAATGGATTATATTTGCTAATCTTGCCACCGATATAACATCATCTAACCACAAAGGCTAATCTTTCTGATCCCTTCCTCCAATAATTAACATCCTCATCATATTTAGCAAATTAGCAAGCTGGAGTAATTACCACTATGTTGCCCTTTTTTGTTTTTCTTTGATGCATTTCCCCTTTTCTTCGTGATTCTTTGCCAATTCATCATCATTGTCATAGAACCATCATTATTCATCATCATCACATCTACGTATAACCTCGTCATCAACATCACCATTAGAAAAATCAAAGGCTACGTGTTGTAATTGTGTTGTTATTTCTACTCTTTCTTACCGCTACTTGCCAAACCTTGCCTCTTTACTACCCGACGAGTTACTTCTTATTTCTTAATGAACCTCAATTTTGGTGACTCATGACATCACCATTAAGAATAAATTTTATTATGTTTCAGTCGTCCAACTTTAGAATTCCAATTGCAGAAGTTCGATAACAATTTGACAGCGAAGATACTTAAATCTAGAATTGCTTAATAAACTTAATTACTATCAAATTGCTTTTGAGTAAAGAATTCATACAAAAATTTAAGGAGTAATTGATGTAATAAATATAACGATACTGACCTTACGCTTCTTATGCGATGAACTGATGTTGTTTACTGCCCTTTTCTCTAAGACTGAGGTTGGGAGATACTGTATTATTTTCTGAGGAGGTAGATATAAATAATTAGGAAGACTAGGATTTAAGGTTAGTCTAAATAAATTACTAAAACGATTAAAAGTTATACAATAATAATAATAATAATAATAATAATAATAATAGGATTATTTTATTAGTCTTATTATTTTTCTTTTGAAATTTTCTGGACATCATAGTTTCTTTTCTAAATTATTCAACCTAACAAGCAATCAAAATTCAAAGGATTAACAAATGAATAAAAGGTGTTCATGGGATTAAACCTAAGTCGAGTAATGGATCAACTAAGTGGATTGAAGATGCATTTCATTAGATTGTACATTCTAAGTTCGATAATTGCATAGGTTCTTTCGCAACGAGCTTTTAACAATGAAGCGAATTGCTTATCTAAATCGATTACCTACTTTCATGGTTATTTTTATTTAAACTAAGTTGAAGGACAAATTATCAAATGAACCCTAACCAAAAATCTCTATTTCTAGTTCATTTTATGGTCAGTACTAGCCTAGGGTCTCTGGTCATCGAATTTCTTGTTTTGATACTTCATTCAAGAACCTAACTCCATATTCTTGGTGGCCAATCAAGAACAATAACAAAAAAAATTCAAAGGCTATATGGAAGGCATCAAACTAAATTATTGTTTGTCCAATCCAAAATAAAGCTAATTCATCAAACAACTTTAAGGTTAATTCCCCAAACTAAGAAAACTACACACTACTCATGTTTAAAACTACAAAGCAATTGAAATCTAATGTAGAAAGCATATAAAATCCTAAGAGATGATAAGAAAACTGAAGAATGATGGAAGACTTGATAGAACTTCAGCAAATGGAAGACTTTTGCTCCTCCATTCTTCAATCGCATCTCAATTGAACCTTCAAATCTTCAATTTTCAATCTCAAATCAACTATGGTGAATATGGATGGAATATGGATGAGGGTATGCGATGGTTGAAATGTGTGTTGGGTATGGATGATGATGAATGTCACGAAAACAACTAAAACTCATGATTAAATAAAATCGATAGTCGATGAATCGATTGAATTTCAAAGCTCCTGCTCACAATAGACTATTTTGGGATAACCAGGGTTCATGTGACATCACCATGACCCGTGACGCACAGACTACGATCCATGGTTCTTCTCGTGCACAAATTCCAACTTTCTGTGAGCCTCCACAACTCGTGGCGGTCTTTCTTCCACCCGTGGCAGCTAATCCGGGCCAAAATAGCAACTTGGGCATGCAGTTTGAGCTTGGGAGGATCCATTTCTTTCTTTCATCCTCTTTTTTATCATCACTTGGACTTACACGCTTGGTTTTGTTTGATTTTCAACCAAATGTCACAAATTCCTATAAAACCAACCATACTCCAAACCAAACATAATATTGGAAATTTGGATATAAAATAATATTCTCATCAAATATTTCCCAAATTCGCATCAAAATATCCAAGTTCACATATATGCAAATACACTTATCAGTGTGGCACTGGTTTGCCTTATTTAGACAAAGGCAAAGCTGAATGCGGTAAATATGATTACCATGGGATTTTTCATCATCGGAGACCTTGTAATAATTTCCACGTACATCATAGGGGTCGCTTATTTCTTACTTGGAAACCAACTTTGATTTTAATTACCCTAATTCATGTTGGCATCTCATTTATTTATTGCGCAATTCATTGTCTAAGTACTGGCTTCAAGTGTTACATTACCTTTATATATGGTTTGACATCCAGTTAGCAATGTGCTCATCTGTGGGAGGCTATATAGCATATTCAATCTTTAATGACAAGGCCTTGGTGTCTCCTTGGTGACTGCAATGTTGTGGTATACCCTAAAGATTAAATGAATGGTACTCATATTACAATAGGAGAAGTGGATCACATCAAATAATGCAGAGGTCATTGCAACTTACATGAGGCTCACAGTCGCGGAGCAATAGACGTATCCATACCGAAATAGATTGAGTCCTTATTAATGACGATTAGTTCACTGACACCACTTATACTCGAGTTGAATACTTAATGTAATCCCATTCAAATCATAAAGCAATTCACATCTATCTCCCGAAGGGTCCCTCTCCCAAGAGCAAATTCCGCTACTTTGACATGGGGGTGCGCGACCCAAATTTGAGCAACATCGTTCAAGGGGGCATTAAGCATTGACCGCAAGGCTATCATATGTATACCCTTCAACGCGTTCTCAAGAATATCAAGCCCCATCTCAATTTTTTGATTAAGGATGAATATTGTTACATACATTTTCTGTTGGGTGTGAAGACCAATTTGTTGGGAGTGGAGACCAAATAGGAGAAGGAAAAGATTTTGTTTCCTATTCTACTACAGTTTCCTTTTTTCTGAAGATTTCCATATTGTTTAGGTTACTGCTATATTGTAACCAAGGTCTCCTTTGTACCCTACTATTATATATAGGGGTCTTGTTCTCCTTATATGATACACCTAGCAATTGAGATTGTTTCATCTAATACCACAAGAGATTGACCTGTAATCTGTTCCTGAGGGAGTTGTGTGAGGTTCAACTATGAGTGTTGAGTTCTCTTGTAACTCTAGGAAGGCTGTGAGAGATTGTGGATGTCTGGGAATCTCTGAAACATTGTTGTAATCCTCTGATAGTGCATCGTTCGTGGTTTTTTTCCCGGTTTGGGTTTTTCCACATTAATTCCTTGTGTTGAATCTTTATTTATTTTTCTCCCTTATTATTGTTTGTCTGCTAACCACGCCCTGAGAATCCTAACAACTGGTATCAGAGCTTTGGTTGGAGTGTGGTTGATATGTAGACTGAGAAGCAATGGCGGGCGCAATTGTGAAGATTATAGAATTCGATGGGAAAGACTACGTATGGTGGAGGATGCGCGTTGAGGATGTGCTCCGCCAGCAAAGGTTACATCTTGCGATGGGTGATAAGCCAAAAGAGATGGAACAGAAGGATTGGGAAGAGCTTGATGGTCAGGCATTCAGTACGGTCAGGTTGACGCTAGCTTAGAACGTGGCTTTCAACGTCAAAGATCAGAAAACGACGAAAGATCTGCTCGAGGCCTTGCAAAACACATATGAGAAACCTTCGGCGGTGAACAAGGTATATGTGTTAACGTCGTTTGTTTGAATTTAAGATGCATGGGTCTGGTGATATGCATGATAGTATGAATGAGTTAAATATGATACTATCAAAACTAACCTCTGTGGGATTTAATTTCGACGATGAGATGATTGCCAATATACTATTAGCTACCCTACCTAAGTCTTGGGAAAATTTCGTGACTTCTGTAACTTTTTCGACTAAGAAGGGTGAGAAACTAAAGTTTAGGGAAATTAGAGACTTTGTCCAAATGAAATTATTCGTAGGAAAGATTTTGATGTGTCTGAGTCTTCGGGGAATGCTTTGATTGTTAGGGGTAGGAGGAATAGTGGGAGTTCGGGTCGGGGTCGATCAAAATCTAGAGGTTGAAACATGGAGCAAGTGTTGTGTTGGAACTGTGGTGATAGAGGTCATTTTCATCGGGATTGTCCCAAACCCAGGAAGAGCAATCATAATGACCATGACTCTGTATATTCTGTTGAGGATATGGGTGATGTCCTAACTGTTAGTGTTGACAAGTCAGAAAGGAATTGGGTGATAGATTCGGGTGCTTCGTTTCAATCTTTGTCTTGCTGGGAGGCCTTTAGCAATTTTGTGAGTGGGAGGTTTAGCAGGGTTAGGCTTGCAAACGGTCACAACCTAAAGGTGCTAGGAAGAGGTGATGTGAACATTAAAACTTTTAAGGGTGGAACTTGGAGGTTGAAGAATGTTTGGTATGTCCCGGGTCTGACCAAGAACCTTGTATCTGTGAGTCAACTGGATGAGGAAGGGTTCACAACGACATTTGAAGATGGTCATTGGAGGGTAACGAAAGGATCTCTGATAACTGCAAATGGCAGGAAAAAGGGGAAGCTATATTCTGTCATTGATAACTCTAACATGCTGGTTCATGCTCGTCAAAGGCGTGTTAGCTTCTCTGATGAGAGAAAGTTACCAGAAATGAGGAGGTTTCCGGTCGAGGCTACGGGAACGGATGGCCAGCCGAGGAACGCATCCGACCTGCACGGGAATTCGACAAGTTCAACGCGAGGTAAAATACCAATCCAAAATTCCCCTAAGTTGTTGACGATGATGCGTATGTCGAAGTTGCAGGGGCGTGATCAGTTCAAGTGGGAGCCTGTTGCAAAAAGAGGAGTTGATGGGAGGTCAACTGGGACCTCTGTTGATCTTTGCTGAGTAAGATCGAGATGGATGCACTAGAGGATTCAAGAAGGTGTTGAAGTGGTCGAACACTGCGTCTGCAATTGGTCTTCAAGTGGGAGATTGTTGGGTGTGAAGACCAATTTGTTGGGAGTGGAGACCAAATAGGAGAAGGAAAAGATTTTGTTTCCTATTCTACTACAGTTTCCTTTTTTCTGAAGATTTCCATATTGTTTAGGTTACTACCATATTGTAACCTAGGTCTCCTTTGTACCCTACTAGTATATATAGGGGTCTTGTTCTCCTTATATGATACACCTAGCAATTGAGAGTGTTTCATCTTATACCACAAGAGATTGACCTGTAATTTGTTCCTGAGGGAGTTCTGTGAGGTTCAACTGTGAGTGTTGAGTTCTAGGTTGTAACTCTAGGAAGGTTGTGAGAGATTGTGGAGGTCTGGGAATCTCTGAAACACTGTTGTAATCCTCTGATAGTGCATCGTTCGTGGTTTTTTTCCCAGTTTGGGTTTTTCCACGTTAATTCCTTGTGTTGAATCTTTATTTATTTTTCTCCCTTATTATTCTTTGTCTGTTAACCAAGCCCTGAGAATCCTAACATTTTCAACAACTCATAGTCAGACAGAACCTTGCACTTGTCCAACAGTTGCTTGATTAGAATAGGACTGATCCCCATTACATTAAGCATGAGGTCAATGCAAACGAGCAATATAATAAAATTATGTAGCCCCATTTCTTTTATGTCACGAAATAGTACAATTGAGGTAGTTGTATATGGAGAATCACAAGTCCCTCTATGTTACTTTCACAAACCAAGATATCAAGGATACCATTTGGTCAATCTCGAATCACAAGTTCCTAGGTCCCAAAAGTGTATGAGATTAAATTGGGAGTTAACTTTTTCGCAGTAATTCATGAATTTCAACTTTAGAAAGTTACTGAAGGCCTTAAATGGTACGACCCTCGCACTCATTCCTATGGTGCCTAACCCTTTGACAACGTCCGATGTTAGGCGAACAACCAGCTTGTTGTTATGTAGTTTAGAAATGTATATCTAAACTTATTACAAAACAAAACAAAATGGTCCTCTTGGATATCATCCATGAGAGTCAAGCCACTTTTTTAGGAAGAAAACATCTCACCCTAAATATTTGCCTAAAATTGACCTCCAAAAGGCTTTTGACACAATCCATTGGGATTTTATCCAGGAAATATTCACCCTCTACAATTTCCTTTGTCACTTCACCAAATGCATCATGACTTATGTTACAATGCCCACTTTCATTGTTAGGAGAATACAAACAATTATGGCTATTTTCAAGGGGGCCCCATCTCCCTGTTGTTATTTGTTCTCACCATGAATTATTTATCCCGCTATTTTATAAGAGCTATCATCTATCAAAATTTTTGATTCTATCCAAAGTGAAAGCAGCTTAAACTAAATCACCTTATTTTCGCCAATGATTTAAATGATCTTCAGCTCAATAGACCCTGATTCGATTTCCATGCACATGGACACTCTGGAACATTTCAAGGACTATTCTAGTTTAACAACCAACCCCTTGTAATCCACTATTCTCATAGGTGGTGTGTACATAAACAAAAAAGTTGCTATTTTGCAATAAACAAGCTTTATAGAGGGTTGTTTAGTCACAACATAGTGCAGGTGTAATTGTCGTATCCACAGGGAGTTGGGGCTTCCGAACCTAAGAATCTATCGAGCTCTCACCTCTGGGCTTGATGTTTGAGGTTTTGGGTGTTTATTAGACACATGGATTAAAAGATAAAAGAAAAAAACCACAGTAAAAAGATAAAAAAAAGCTCGAGGGTATTACCGGGCCTCCTAACGAGAGAAAACGGATTGATGAAGAGGTTTAGGAATGATTCATTTGCAAGTTATTCAACACGGGAATTAGGCGAATGAATTAGCATTTAACCCCTCTTGTCAGAGTTCGAATTTGATGCTTACTCTCTAGATGCTGCCACTATTCCCATAGGGATGGTTTCTAGATAGCATAATGATCTAATTCTCCTTCTCGGACACTAATCACATGCCAATGTAAATTAGTGTTCAATTAATCCATCCATAACCCTCCAATTCGATGTTGATAGATAATCTATCACCTCCTGGCATCAAGAGTATCGACATCTAATGGAGAGGTATGGTAGGAAGTGTTAAACAATTCACTGAATCATCCGAAACCACCCAACCTAACCTAAGCATGGATTTCGTAGTTTTAGGAATTATCAGTATTCGATTATCAAGTGTGAGGATTGCCAGAGTGATTAGCATCAATTTCCCACTCCCGAGGGGTAAATTGATGCATACTTCCAAAAGCTCGTTATCACTCCCATGTGTGACAACCTTTGATAGTATTCGAACACAATCCAAACTAATCAATCAGTTCCAAAATCCTTCTTACCAAAGTTAGGATTAGAGACTAATTACTCCTAGCTCTATCTCCAACTCAATGTTTGGGGAAGAATTTATAACCACTCGGCACCAAAATCCTCCACATTAAGTGGAAATAATGGAAGGAACACTTAATCACCTCATTAATCACCCTAATCTTATTAATCCAAACTTAGTCCCCCTTGTCTAGTTAAAAATTCGACTATTGTACTTAAAAGTTATTTGACACATAAAGAAAATGATCCAATCAGTCCAATTTGGGTTTGGCCATCCATTTTCTTGGTTCGGTCCGATCCGAGTCTAAGGTGAAAGCGGTCTACTCCCGATCTATTATTTAATGAAAATTTGGTTTCCAGGTCAAGCTAATTTGGTCTAGTCCAGTCTGGTCTGGGTTTGGATCAGTGCAGACCCCTAATTATAGCAGACTATCTTGGGAGATACCTTGGAGAAAGGTCTCCTAAATATTTGTTGTAGTCGCGAGGTTAAAAAATGTGCAACTTTTCTTTCATCAAATTAAATATGTAACTATAACACATGTTGTATGTGATCTACATATTTAAATATTAGTAATAAACAAATGTACAATTTATTCACAAACAAATTTAAGCAACATATCAATAATCTATTATTACCTTCAACTAATAGAAGTAAACTATTCTACTCACAACTATTCAAAAAAGTCAAATTATGCTAATTGCTAATGGCTAAATAAGTAGCCCGGGAGTTGAAATAGAATTCAATAAAGGAATCTTACACCCCATGAGAGAGAAGGGGTGTTAGAAGAGAAGTTCTCAAAATCTCAACCACCTTGTAGAGCAAACATTTACTGAAGTAATCAGTTGACTAGAAAGAAGTTATGATGGGTGGAAACAACTGTAGTAATGGCATCCGTGGCCAACCAACAATGGCGTAGAGATTCGAGACGGTGGAAGCACGCCGAAAATCCATAGTTAGAAGGGCGTTAATGAAGTAAGGAGATTTAGAAGAGATTTAGCCAGATTCGGGAAGTTGAAAGATGCGATTGAAGGGATGGTCCAGCTGTAGGAATCAACGGTGAAATTTGAAGTGGTAAGAGTGTTGAGCAAAAATTCAATAGCATAAAGTAAAATTGAATAAATTGCCGCACACAATCTCCTGATATATTTTTTGTATATCGGTTTATTATTTTCTTTGAGTACGACCCTATCAGCGGAAACATAAAGGATGCAGTAGAGTCAACTATCCATGACTCTTCAGGATTAGACATACTCAAAATTAGGGCTTCACAAAGGTCTTCTGTAGAGTTGATAGAGTCTCGTTCATCATTACCCTTCCCCTTCCTAGGTTTAGGGAAATCCCTCTTAAAATAACCTGTATCACCGCAACCATAGCACACAACATTGCTCATGTACCTAGGCTTTCCTCTACTCTTGGACTTCAACCGTCCCCTGGAATTATTCAAATTCCTATTGTCCTTCCATCGTAACCCTTGACACTTAAGGCACTTCCCGAAGATTCACCACTAGAATTCTTCCTATGAAGACCCTCATTGAGCAGCACAGACTTGACCTCACCAAATTTCATCTTATCAGTACTCTTAGCATGACTAACAACAGTTACAGTTGTTTCCCAAGAATCAGGCATAGAAGACAACAATATGCAAGCTTTAACATTCTTAGCAAAAATCATCTTTACTGAAGCAAGTGGTGATATATAATATCTTAGTAAGCTCATTTATATGATCAACCACATCACCATCCTCAGTCATCTTACTACTGGTTAATTTGCAGAACAAATATACCTGATTTGTTGCGCTTGGCTTCTCATACATCTCCTCCAGTGCCTTCAGCAATTCCTTCGTTGTCTTTTTCTCCATAATGTTAAACCTGATGTTCCGAGCCAATGACGTCCTGATAAGGGACACCGCCTGTCTTTTTCTCCATGGAGTCTGGCTTCTTCTCCAGCAAAGAAAAATGCAGAGACTTCGAATACAGCAGATCCTCAATCTGCAACTTCCAGTAGATGAAGTAAGATCTGCCAAATTTCTCGATTTCAAACTTATCTCCCGACATTGTTTGAAAGTGAGTTCTCTTTCAGCAACCTGCAAGCTCTCATACCAGTTGTTAGGATCGAAGAGCACTCAAGCAACAACAAACAGTAGGAAATAATAGCGGAAAAGAAATCAGAAATTGACACCAGAGGTTTAACGTGGTAAAAAACCCAAAGTGGAAAAAAAACCACAAAATCGATGCACTAGTAATATGAGGATTACAATTGCACAGGTTTTGTTTCTCTCTATCTCATTTGATCCCAATCGGATTCAGGATACTGGGATACTCTCTAGGATACATCATAAGGAGAAACTAGAGCCAAATATATACTAGAGAGTACAAGGGTAACCTCGGTTACAATATAGCAATAACCTAGAAAACTATCCGCCGCACACGAGTTGGGCTTCAGACGCGAGCATGGCCCAAGTTGAGCGCTGGTAGCGACACATCGGCGCGGGTAGCGTGCGTCTATTCTTCACGTCTATGAGGGACGCGCCCAGCGTCCAGTTCCCGCGAGCATCATTTGTGTCGAAGACGACGAGCGTCAACGCTACCAGCATCAAGAAGACACGCCCAGCGTCTGAACTCCTCTGCCTCTAATTGAGGCGCTGGTGGTGTCATCAATCGGTGCTGGTGGTGCCTAAAGGCGCTGGTG
This sequence comes from Portulaca oleracea, assembly GCA_029582165.1. Taxonomy (NCBI): domain Eukaryota; kingdom Viridiplantae; phylum Streptophyta; class Magnoliopsida; order Caryophyllales; family Portulacaceae; genus Portulaca; species Portulaca oleracea. The sequence goes on from CM055868.1 coordinate 17,098,175, forward strand.
GTGCCTAAAGGCATTGGTGGCGCCCCGAAGACGTTAGTGGCGTCTCACTTCTTCGTCTCTCCCCTTCTTCCTCGTTTTCCCATTTTGCTTCCTCCTTCTCCTCATTTGGTCTCCACACCCAACACCTGGGACTTTTTATTTGGATCAAGTTAAGTCCATTTGACGAACTAGGGATTTGGAAGGTATAAATTTGTGGTGTTTTGGATTTAATCTGTTTTGGTTACAAAACGATATATTATGTAACCGTAGGCTATATAAATTTGACATTTGGCTTTTTAGGAAAGAGAGGGAAATTTATGAGCTAGGATTTGTGTATGGGTCGGGTTTGGTCTATTTGACGGACTTGAAATTTAGAACGGATAATTTTGTGGGACCTGTATTTGGCCTGTTCAGGTTATGAGAAAGATATTATGTAACCAAATGTCGTATAAACTTGAAATACGACCCTTTATGACAGTGAAAAAACTAAGAGCTTGAACTTTGTGTTTAGCTCAGGTTGGTCTATCAAAAGGACTTAAAATATAATGGGAAACCTTGTATCAGAGTTAACTTGTTTATTTTGTTGTCACATGAAAATGTTTCATAACCACTTGGCTCATGTTTTGGTTACAGGAAGACGTTTTATAATCACAAGTTAGAAAACCTTGAAATTTGGCCTTGTTAGCAAACGACGGAAATATTTGCAAGATTAGACTTTTCGTCTGACACGTGTTTAGTCCGTTTAGCGGACTTGAGATTTGACAAGAAACCCGTAACGAGGTTTTCTTGTCTTAGTTACAGGAAGACATTTTGTTGTTACAAGTTATATAATCTTGAAACATGACACCTTTAAGAGTGGGGAAAATTTGTAAGGTCGGATATTTGTAATGGGTTTGGTTTTTGGTCCATTTGGCGGACTTAGATATGCGACAGGCGGACCCGTATATTTGGTGAGTTTGGCCTGTTTATTTGATTAGGTAACATATAATATGCAACTTAGGCTAGGGTTGAAAATAGACATGTTAGATTTTTTGTGAGCTTGGATATTTTCATTTGGCTCGAATTTGGTCCGCTTGGAGGACTTGGAAATTTGACAAGGTCGGTTGACATTTTTGTGCAACACGTAACTTAACAATGTATTATTTGCCCCTCACAAAAAATAAAAGGACTCCAATATCAACCTAAAAATATAATTTTAAAATTTTGGGATTTGTGACTAAAGCCGAAATATTTAATCGATTTTCCTACGTACCATTAATGGATCAAATCTACGTAGTTCTTGGCCAAATTTGACTCGAAATATAATTTTACGGGGATTCTAAATTTATGACTGAATCCGAAACAATTTAACGTCGGGTTTCCTACGTACCCTTAATGGGATCAAGCCAACGTAGTTCTAGACCAAATTTGTCTCGAGATATAATTTTACGAGGATTTTGAATTTGTGACTGAACCCAGAAAAATTTAACGTCGGGTTTCCTACGTACCCTTGAAGGGATCAAGTCAACGTAGTTCTAGACCAAATTTGTCAAACTAGTCTAGTATAGCCCAAATATACCCACAAGACTCACACTATCCTTTAATTTTTATTATCATTATTTTTTGTTTGGCCGAATCTCATTACCCTTTAATTACTTTCATAGAAGCAATTTGGCCACCAAGAAAAAATACAACACCACATATTTTGCAGCTTTATGCCTTTGATTTATTTTCAAAAGGCATCAATCCTTTTTTAACCTCAGGAGTCTATGACCATTTTTGAAGCCATGTACACTATATAGATTCATTCTGAATTGCATGCAACTTTAGCTGTCAGGCACGCAAAGCTTTAACTCTTGTTGTGAAAAAGGAATTCATCGTGGGTACCCATTATGTATTGATCCAACTCATTTCAGAGTTTGTTCGGTCGAAACAAACTTCAAATATTGCTCCCAGCCCTTCTTAGATTTAATCAATAGAAAAATAGAGTAGGATATAAGTTTATTTATTCTCACTCTCCGTTTCATCATGTCATATGATGGGACTTTTATGGGTGTTTATACGCTAGCTAAGACATGAATGCTTCATATTTTAGTAGGCCCTAGGTTGCGGTGGTTTCGGCTAGAACTGTGGCATCGAGTGACCCAAAATTATGGGTCTTTGCAAAATCGGGATCCGTAAGAATCCATTTTTTTTGGGTCTTTACAAACCCAGGGTTCCTGATAATCCATTTTTATGGGTCTTTACAAACCGGAATTCCTAAGATCCCATTTTTATGGTTCCGCAAGGAGCCGAGATCCGCAAGGATCCGAGTTTTATGAATCCACTAGGATTCCGAACCCATCAGGATCCATAGTTTATAATTTCTGGCAAGGCATCAGTGTTTCGAAGGACCCAGTTTTTATGATTCTAGCAAGAATTAGGGTTGTTTGGTGTGCATAACTGACGGTTCTGGTAGGACCCAGGCTTGCTTTGTAGGCACGACATGGGTTAGAGTTGAAGTAGCCAATTTGTTGGCTGCCAATTGAAGGGGCGAAGTTTTTGTTACTGAGATTGGCTTGGGAGTTTAGCCATGGAAGGGTTGTAAACTTAGAGAGAGAGAGAAGGAGGGGTGATCAAAGAAGAAGAAGTACAATTCAGAGGAATCCCATTTGGCGTAATTTTGATACCTTTGAAGTTGTATGTTCACAACTCTAAATTTCACGGTATTTATCAGGGTTTTTTGTGGGGTTTTTTGCTTTTTGGACCCCGAACTTCGCGGGTATTTATTTTCTGGACCCCCATATTTCAAATTTTATATTTTGGACCCTATACTTTGTCTCCGACAACAATATGAACCCTATGCTTTGTCTCCGGCAACAATATGGACCCCCATATTTCAAAGCCATTATCGAATTTTTTTTCTTTCGAAAATTTTCCAGCTGCAACTTGTTCTTCCTCTTCTTGCACGATTTCCAACCCACATATGAGCACAAATTTGCCAAAAAAGTTACCAAAAGTTACCAAAATTTAATTTTTACCATACTGTTTTTTACCCATGAATTTTACACACTCTTAGCTGTCAAAGTCTGGTCAATTTCAAAACAACAGTCAAAAGAAGGAAAAAATGATAAAAGGCCAAATTGGGAAATTTAGGCAACAATTAGGTCATCGCCGGAGTCAAACATAACTTTGGGCCACAATTTTTGGGTCCACAAAGTATAGTGTCCAAAATATAAACTTTAAAATATGGAGGTCCAGAAAATAAATACCCCAAAGTTCGGGTTCCTAAAAGCAAAAAACCCTTTGTGTCCTTTTTTGTTCTTCCACTATCTTCTTCTATCCAATTCCCTCTCCTATTTCTTCACCCAGTGTTTTGACAAAGTCCGCAAGTCAACCTACTTCCCTTGTTTTATACCAAACATGAGCAGTTATACATTATTTGCAGTTAAAGAATTGCCCTGGAATCATGGAGAACATGCATGACCCTATATATTAACTGCTCTTTGTCCTTTTCCGAAGCTAACTGTCATCTTTTTATTAATTTTAATGATAATTGAAATTTCAGAATTAGCCCACTCATCAATTGCCCTTGTCCGTTTACAAGCTAAAGACCCCCAAAAAAAAAATTCAACTGTCACCTCATTGATTCAGTGATAACTTGGAACTTAATATAAATAACATATTTAAACTTTAAAGTACCTACACCTTGATTTACAACACATAATAGCAAACCCTAGTCTCCTTCTCTCTTTTTCTCTCTAGAAAACCCTAGCCTCCACTTTGTTGAAGGGGCGTCCATCGATTCCTTTGTTAATGGTAAGTCCCAATTTGATTGATTTCTACTTCAATTGTTAGTTAGGTTTTACGTTTACGCAAAGAAAATTAGTCTCTTCTTTTGTAAGAGTTTTTATTGTACCCTTATTTAAGGTTTTTAGTCTCTTTCTAGAGTTTTATTGTTCCCTTATTTAGGGTTTTTAGTCTCTTTCGAGAGTTTTTGTTCAGTTGGTGTGGTCTAGTACGTTGGATGAAGATCTACTTTCAAATCGCTATAGCACGGGTTGTGAGGTTCTCCGTCAATGGTAAAGATGCAGAGTCATCGAAGAAATCGGAGTCGAACGTTAGTAAGATTAGTATTAGTTATTTGGAAGTTGAATTTCATATCTATGTTTTAGATCTACAATTGTTCAATCACGATTTTCATTGTAAGTGTCGTATGGCTTGCTATTAATGAAATATGTTTGATTTCAAAAAAACAACTTGGAACTTAATATTAGCCCATTAAATGTCCGATGCTTTACACGCCAATTTGCCTTAACTGAAATAGCCTATAAATTCTCTTTTTTCATAAGACGACATTTTTCCAAAATAATACATGTATTTATTTGTTTAGTGCAAACAAATATGTGTATATTTCATGCGGAAGATATATATTTTTATTAACGTCATGTCTAAGTTTTGGACTCCACAGGTCAAAGATATATAATGTCTCAATTAGGAGTCGAGAGATATACTCGATTGTATATATCATATTTAATTTTCACATATTGAAATTTGTCAAAATTTTACGTTCAATAAAGAGAATCGAGGTAATCGAAGGGTGTAGGAGAAGCCAGTAATTACTAAGGGTTTAAGGCGTTGTAGAAATTAATATTTGACATGACGGATTGAGTTTAAGTTGAGGGGGCTCTTTACGGCGGATGTGATGATGACTGGACGCAACAGTACTAGGGAGTTATTGATCTCCTCAAAGGTGGTTGACCTTGTAGTTCCTTCTCCTCGGCGAGGTTTATATTTATAGGGCCCGTCATGGCACTCATGACACACTACATCCTGCCCCACAAAAGAAAAAAACCAAGAAAAATGGGGCCTTTACAGTCCAACGCCAGATCGTTTCTTTTCCCTTTCAACAACCCTGGCCTATTTGCCCGCCTATTTGCCCTATTGTTAGGAAAGGGATGTGTTGTAATTGATGATCCACCCAAGGAGTTTTGGAGGAATGGAACCATTCCTTCTTCGGACTTGTGGTTGATCCCTCAACCTGGTCCGTCTCCCAACTGGAGTCAACCATCAACAACAACTAGGGTCTAAGGGGGCCAGTTGTAGTCGAACCTGTGGAGAACGACGCAACCCTCTTCAGGATCAAGGTTGCCAACTTGTATGATGCTCTAGATCTCTATAAAGCACATAATGCAGCAATCATAGGAGCCATGATAGTCTTGAAGTTTTGCGGGGAGGAGGGGGTGCCAAGAGGTTAAACTTCCATTTAACCCTTATATGGATTCAAGTGAAATGGATTCCATTTAAGCACCGACGTCTAAGCGTGGTGAAAGCCCTAGCTACAGTCGTTGGAGAATTCGTGGAAACAAACTTTCACGAAGAAGTTAACACTTCCAAGGATAGGGTGAAGATGAGAGTGAAGGTGGACCTGATGAGGCCTTTGGTCCTAGGAGCCTTCGTCAGCACAACAAAAGGGGAGTCTCAATGGGTCAAGTTCAGGTATGAAGGAATCTTTTGCATGTGTAAAAACGTGGGTTGGTTGGTCACAGGATTCAAGATTGTTATAAGGTAAATATTGGGGATGCAGCTAGGGGAACTGTCCAAAGATTCAATGAGTGGGACAGGCAAGGTTATCAAATCCTCTCCTCGTCGGAACCATTGTATTCCTACAAAATCTTCACCTTTTCACCCATTGAGCCGTTCTTGACAACAAAGTTCAAAAGAGGGATCCCCATTTTCACAAAGGTCAACCAAAGGCATATGATTTTTGCAAATCTACTATCGAAGGAACGAGGTGCACATGTTATCCCCGGGAGGGGGCCCCTGATAATTCCAGTAGAACCAAGCTGCCAAGGTCACCGTCAAGAAGGCTTACATCTAGCAGGGAGCAGTGCATGGAACGGCAGAGGTATGCAAGGGGGTGTACCTCAAATACAAAGGGAAAAAATGGAATGGGAGCCTCATCTAAATATTAACCACGGGAAGCAGATCAATCAAGAGGGGCCTCAAGGTGGCCCTAACACATACTTTTTCAGAGTGGCGACACCAACGCATGAAGAGGTAGAGGAGATGAACTTAACGTCGGGACCTGTTCGACCTGCATGGGCTTATTACGTTAAGGAGAATCAATGCCTTCTAATCGGGCAGTATAGTGAGGGCCCATATTGAGGTATTACCAAACCCTTTCCAATTTTTGTGGGGGTTGAAAAGGGTAAATCTACAATTGGGGGGAGTCCAGGGAATCCCATTTCCATTCCGTTAACAACTTCGAGAGGCCCAGTCCTTACAGGCATTTATGTGAGATAGAGACAAGTCAGAGGGTATAGCACAGGGCCTCTATAAATAGTGAGTTAAACATAGATTTGGGACTTGCAACTATACCTTACCACCTTGAATTTCAAATCCCTATATATTTCCCAGCAAATCTTTCCATGGAAGGCCAGGGCTCATCTTAGGGGATCGACATCAACATGGTCGTGTTGAAAATGGAAGAAACAGAAGAGGGAGGGTGTTACCTAAGCCTCCATTTCAGCATAGCAAGAAAGGTTCCAGATCTTCATGAAATGGAAGTTGATGGTAAGCATCAATCAAACATGTCCGTGGGAAAAGATCTTAGCGAGAGCAAGGGATTGACATTGGAAGTGATCAAGGCTGGAGCTAATCAGCTAATGGGATCTATTGAGCATCGAACCAGGGCAAGAAGTGAAGAGTTGTCGGTTGCCAAAGAGGAAGCATTAAAGCAACTTAAACAAGTGAAGAGGAAGACGGCTTCAACACCGGAGCTAGGGAGCGTGTCTTCTGGATCTAGAGAAGAAGAGGAGGTATATTCAATGCTAGCAAAAAGGTTCAAGAAAACAGAGATACAGATGTGCACAGGTGGGTTTTGGATTGGATTTTCTAGGGAAGCGGACGCCAACAAATCTACAATATCCAACAGGATGTTCAATGGGAAATGCTACTATAGGAGGCGAGCATAGGCCAAGGGGACCAGTTGGAAAGGGTCCCCAAAACAACCACGATCATGGGAGCCTGGAACTGTAAAGGATTGGGCACAACGAAGGCCTCTGTAATTCCATATATTAAGTGGATTCTCCGCAACTATTCGTCGGAGGTGTTTTGTTTGTTTAAATGTAAATAGTCTTTGGACGTTGTAAGGAAGAAGCTTGCTTCTCTCCAGCTAGGTGTGGTAGGAGGTTGTGATGCCGTAGTTAGAAGTGGTGGTCTCGTAGTTCTTAGTATGAATCCTAGCGGAGTCTATCTGGTGTATGTATCCTCAAATGTAGCTCTATGTCGATTGAATGAAAAAGGATTAACTTGCAGTATGTCTATTTTATCTATAGTCATCATGAGGTTCAGCATAGAGAGCAGGTATGGAGAGAGATTACGCAAATCTGTGCAGGCATAAGGGAAATTCTGTTCATTCTAGGTGACTTTAATCAAGTGGAAGGAACTTTTTAAAACATGGGAGGCTCACAACTGATACAGAGCCAGTAGTGTTTTTTGGACTGGAAGTCGGAAATAGGGTTGATTGACATCCCATCAAAAGGCCTACAGTACTTGGACCAATAACCGGAGTGATATGGGCCTCATATTGGAAAAGCTGGATCGTGGATATTGTAATCAGGAGGGTATCGCCTCAAGCCCAAATGCGTTCATTCTAAATTTTCCTATTCTTCTGTCAGACCACGGGCTCATCATCTTGATGGATTCCAAAGAAAAAGGCCTGAGGAAGAGGAAAGGTTACTGATTGGAAGCCTGGTGCTTGAAGGTAAGAGAGCTCAGGGATCTGCATACGGAGCAGGAATTCCTCGAACCAAGGGGGTCCTTCAGTCTTCAGAATTGTGAGGAAGTTAGGATCTCTAAGAAAAGTATGTAAGAGGTGGTGCCTCAGCTGGAAAATGTCGATGCAAGATCCAATCAAAGTTGTTGTGGAATCATTGCAAAGTATACAACGGAACTAGATGACGTGGTCCGCCAAATCCAAAGATCATGCGAGTCTTTGAAAACCAGAACTTCCATCACAAAAGCATTACAACTGGCAGAGAGTTATTGGAAACAAAGGGCGAAGGTGAGATGGGATGCGGAAGGTGATAAGATGAAAAAATTCTTCTTCCGGCACTACTAGGTGAAGAAGCAGTTTTCAATTATCAAAGGACTAAGGACGGCTGAGGGGTCATGCTGCAATGACGAGGAAGAAATTATGGGAGAAGCAGTATCTTATTTTTCTGGGCTATTCCAGAGAAGGGGGGTCTGTAATCTCTACGGGAGAGAACCATAGCCAAGTTCCTTGAGAACCATAAGCAGCGTATCTACGATTTGCATCATTCTTCCCTTAACAACTCATTCACCAAGGAAGAGGTTGAGATTGCTCTGAAACAAATAGTGCCCTTTAAGGCGTCGGGTCCTGATAAATTACCAACATATTTCTATCAACAACTCTAGCCAACTATTAGGGAGGAAGTGACATCCGCAGTACTCCACATGCTAAACTCTGGAAGGATTTTAAAGGAACTCAACAACACTTACATCTCTCTCATCCCCAAAAAGGAAAGTTCATCTGAGATGGCGGATTATAGACCAATAAGCTTGTGTAATGTCAACTACAAACTGGTTAGTAAATGTTTGGTGAACAAACTAAGGGGAATTGTGAAAGACCTAGTCAATGAAACACAAAATGCTTTCATCCATGGTCGACTAATGGTGGATAGTTGTTTAATAGCAAATGAAGTCATTTCCCTCATCAAGGGGAAAACGCAGGGTAAGAAAGTGGCGACGATCAAGGTAGATATGAACAAGGCCTATGACCGATGACTTCCTCAAGAGGGTGCTGGTCACCGTGGATCTACCGACCCATTGGATCAATAATGGGATGTGTGACCATTGTGAGATACTAGGTTTTAATCAATGGGTGTCCTTCACCAAGCTTCACACCTGAGGCTAGCTTGCGCCAAGGTGATCCCTTATCACCCTACCTTTTCATCCTTTGTTTGGAAATTCTTGCTTCAAACCTGCAAATTGCTCAAGCAAGATAACAAATTTGGGGGGTTAAAATAGCTAGGGGTAGTCCGGAATTGACGCACATGTTCTTTACAAACAACTCGATTCTCTTCACAGAACTTTCCGCAGATTACTACTCAAATCTCAAGAACATAATCAACGACTTTTGCAGTATCTCTGGTCAGGTAATAAATGTGGGGAAATCCCAAATGATGACCTCCCCAAATGCCACGGAGGATGATGAGGGGCTTAAGGTCATCTTTGGCTATCAGCTGGAGAATACCTTCACAAAGTATCTTGGCATCTCACCCACTATATCAAGGAATAGGACCTCACAATTTGGTTTCTTAGTGGAGGATATTGAATGGAAACTCCAAGGGTGGAAGGCTTCATTGTTGTCCCCTGCGGGCAGGTTGGTGCTGATAAACTCAGTCCTAGCCGCCTTACACAAACACATCTTCTTGGTTTTCAAGATACCGACTAGCATCACCGAAAGAATCGATCACATCATCACCGGGTTCTATTAGTGGACCAGCAACAACTCAACTGAAAAACATTAGGCTCCCAGGGGAAAAAAAATTGCGCCAAAGGGGGGGGGGGGATTTGGACTGAAGAGGACTACGTGGTCTAATGATGCTTTGTTGGCTAAACAAGCTTGGAGACTAGAGGAAAACAGAGACGACCTACTGGCTAAGATCTACAAAGCTAGATACAAAGTCTATTCTCCCCTTCAAAAGGTCAAGGGAGGTCCATACAGGGGCTCTCCAAGTTGGACAAGCCTTTGCAAGGCATTGGAAAGCATCAAAGATGGCATAAGGGTCAGAGTTGGGAATGGTCGAAGGGGCCTCATTCTATAGGACGCCTGGGCAGGCGACCATCAGCTGCAGTTGAAACCGGGAATCAATAGAGCGAGTTGGGAAAAGGGAAACATTTAGAAAATTATGATAGATGAGGACGGATGGAACGTCCCATTAATCAGAACCATTTTCAGATAGGAGTCAGCCAAGGCCATCTTAGCATACCCTATCCATGAATTAGGGAAGGAGGACAGTTTATACTAGAGTAAAAGGAGGGGAAGAAGGTACACATCCAAAACAGGGTATGCTTATATCTGGGAGAGGAAGGTGATGGAAGGAAAATGGCGCACTCAAATTACAGCAGGTGAAGCCAAGAATTAGAAAAAAAAAATCTTGAGTCTAAAGGTCCCACCGAAATGGAAAAACCACTTTTGTAGAGTAGCACCTAAGGCCTTACCCACGGCAGACAGGAGAGCTAAATGGGACCTAGAAACTGATCCTTTATGCCCTCTTTGCGGAAGAGAGATCGCGCATGTCCCTCACATTTTCAGAGATTGTGAATGCACTCTACTAATGTGGTTTGCATCAACAAATGGAACGCGAAATCGACACCAACTCAATTTGCCATGGATCTCTTTGATCCACGATTGGGTCACATTCCTCTTTAAGCAACAGGACCAGAGTAAGGATTTAGTGAGTGAATTCTTGTGCACCCTGTGGTTCATTTGGATGGGGAGGAATGGTAAACTCTTTAATAAACTATCAACTACATCTTAGGATGTAGTGTTGGAAATATGTGCTGTACGTGAGCAACTACTCATTCGCATAGACTTAAATGAAAAGGCAAGGAATGAAACTACAAGTCTGCGACAGGGTAGATTATCAGACAGCTTTGTCTGGCAATTGGGGCTCGGTGACCCAACCCAAGTGAAATACAGATGTGATGGAGCTTAGAATCAGAGGACTCTGGAGGGCGGGATTGGATGGATAGCAGTTCAGGGGCATACTATCGCACAGGGGGCCTCGAAAGCATTTGGTCACTCAATAGTACAAATGGAATTGATGGCCATAAAAGCAGCACTCGAGGATGCAAACAGGAAGGGTTTCACTAGTATAACCATATCAACAGACACTCTTAAGGTTGTCCAAGCATTCCCAGGTTTGATCAAGCTACATCCTATTTGCTAACAAATCATTGGTAGCTACAGGAGTAAGTTTCTATCTTTTAATCATTGTTGTATCAATAAAGTTTAGTAGACATGCTGTCAAGAAAGCACATACTCTAACCAAGAGTGGAGCCCTTTCATGACAGTTAGACATTTGTTTGTATTTTTTTTTTTTTTTTTTGTATTTGTCTCATTGCCAATGCCAACAAAAAAAAAGCCAAAATCTAACTAGCTAAACTCACTCAGTTGAGGAATCAATTTGATTGGCTTTAGTGTTCATGAAGTCGATCTTGCTAATAGGCTTGTTGGACAAGTCAATGAGCTGCTAGCAAAACTAGCATCAACTCGCATCATTCTACTTCTCTCTAGCTAAGAGGCTCTCAGTTCGGGCATGGATGACCAACTAGTCCAACAAACAATCATTTACTATTTTTTCACTAGAATATCCGTATCCTCATTCAACAGAGTTCCATTTCGGGTTCATGGCCGCCAAATTTCCATCCGCTATTCAACTGTCCTGCGTACCTGGTAACTATGGATATTCCAATCAAACAATGTAGCATTAACTCTCATAAAAAATAGAAAAAAAACCCTAATTTTTTTTAAATTGTGCTTGATGTGGAATGGGGTAAAATACAACTAAAAAAAGTGATTGCTGATGTTTTAAAGGTCGCAAACATCAAGAGGTCTGTGCAACATATCCTGTTTTTAGCAACAAAAGATTATTCCCGAGAATCATGATGCTATTTTCCTGTACATTCCAACACACAACACAATTACCAGTAAATTACTCTTAACAAGAATTTCGCAATCTTTATTTTCTTAGACACAAATTTACAGTTATGACATCAGCAGTGACATTAGGTGAATGGACTGGTAACTTGGATGGAACACAAGACCACTTGAATTAACATCAGAAACCAGCAATTATGGAATAATCTGATCGAGGCTCCATTTAGAGACTAAGACTGTCAATTGGAAGACTCATCCTTTCCTGCATAATAATGGCGAAACAAACAGGAGAAGTCCATTGCTTCATGACCTTGTTTGCAGAGTTCATGGAATCTACAAAACATAAAAACACTCAGTAACATTGGTACCAATAAGCAGATTATGGTAACAAATTTGCTCTTCATTGATCATAGGCTCACAGCACATGGCACTAGTTCTCATGGTACGGAAGTTATGGATTTCATAGAATATCTGGAATGTGACAATTAACGGTCATTCACTTTGTATACATTGACATCGGTAACAATGAATAAGGTCATTTTGTGTGTATTTGGCTGTGTTTTTGTTATCTTAATGACCTGCAGCCAAACACATGCAATACCACAATGCACAAATTATCACAGCCCATAATGCCATAAACTATGATGACATATTATCTTACCATACTAGTTCTTTATTGCAACGGCTATGTGCAACAACTTTCAAGGTCCATATAGGAAAACCATCACATCCAATAATCATGATAGATGAACAAAGATTGAAGAATGAAGACATACATTTGTTGTGCTAAAGCAGTAAACGGATGTTTCACAGCTGCCACTTTTGCTGATGCAGCAGCAAGATCCAAGTCCTTTGCCTGCACATCCCATAATACTTGTTTAACCCTAATTCATTATAGTCAAAATAAAGAAAGAGTGACTAGATTGAGTAAATGATCCCCACTGGGCCAGTACCTTGCCAAAAAAAAAAAAATACAAACAAAAACAAATAAACAAGCACGCCTACATACAACAAGGCTTTTCAGGATATTCTTTTTTCTTTTTGGCATCATCGTGAAGGTTCCATATATCATTATTGCAATTTGTCCATAGTTTTGAACCTAAAATCTATCATTTCACAACTTCCAACCCAATTTTGTTCAGGCAGTTCAAGATAAAGCTAACCTACGCAGTAAGTACATCTTTCCAAGGGAGACTCGATGGCTGGTACAGAAAATGTTCATTGGCTGGTGCAAATTAGAAAGAATCTTATCAACGTGTCCCTTGCACACAAAATAACGTCAAATTCCCAATTAATTAGCACCAACAGTCTCCACATAAGGTAAATGTGTTATTCAGTGCCTTGTCAACTTTTCCGTTGTCTTCCTAGGAACATTCAAATTGTTGCCTCCGCTGGAAGAGATTTATGATAGAAAACTTGGTTTGACACCAAGTTGATAGAGAACTTGCTCTGGCACCAAGTTGATAGAGAAATGGAAAATAACAAAAGACTAGAGATAAGAATTCAATATTCTCTGCTGAATTCTTCTCTTGAATCCAATGCAAGGATGTTTAATTCTCATCTTTAATCTTCTGTTAATTTTCTGGTTCTCTATCAACTTGGTATCACAGTAAGTTCTCTATTAGTTTCCTAATGGAGATACTATGAGAAGAATGTGGGTCGGTGATATCCTACACCGTTATTCGGTCTGATTGGGTAGCTAGGGGTTCTATATGCTCTCAGGAAAAACATTGTAATGCTGATGCTACAATCGAATAAATAAAACAGAACAAGGAGATGTTTTCTCTGCTGTTACTCAGACCCTAAAAAGAAAAAGCTACTAAGCTAAACAAGCTGGTAACAGTATTTCTTGACAAGGGTGACATGGAAGCGTATTACTACAAAATGGTTAAATTTTAAATATTACAATTATTTCTACTGAATATTAGTAGCTGGATTGCTCAGGCAACTTCCTTGATAAGTTTTGGACATTACTTGAGCCAGTAATTTGATCCCAGTTAAGCCTTTCTATCTTATTCTTTTACCCTTTACGCAATTCTCTGCTATAAAGAGATACACTTTCTGCCTACAACGAACATCGACATGTCATTGTACTCTCCTACTAAACACTCCTGTAATGGAATGACTAGTGAAGCTCAACCAATCCCACCAAGATCAATTGGTAATCGACCAGAAGCTCTGAATTGAAGTCATCAAAGCTTAATCTAGGCCATAGTCACCTGGATTTGGTTCACCAGATCACAGGATGTGATCCAGCATGCAGTATGCCACTCTCTTTCAAATCATTATTGTCTGATGCAAACAAACATGATATTGACCACTCTAATTCATAATTAGGGTACAACATCATCGATTAACTTCAGATTTAACTTCTATTGCCTTATTGAATCCAGGATCAGCATCAAATCAAATTAAATTTTGATCAAGAATTGAACTCAATTAAAGACTATATTTATTCTGATTTTAGTTAATCAGCCCTAGTCAACCACTTGGATAAATAATAACCAAGTTGCAACTCACTTACTACCCCATCTGTTCACCAACTTCACATTAGTGCATCAATCTATTTCCAATCTCCATCCTTTGCTCCTCTTAAAGAGCACTCAAATAGTGCGACATTTCTTGTATCTCCCTCCAAATCCCAGCTCTCAACAGCCACAAAGGATAATTTTTTTTTAAGGCTTCAGCACTGACAGGAAATTTGCAAAGTCCACTAGTTACTCCTTGGTAAATTAGTCCAAATTTTGTGTTTGGAAAAAGCTGTCAAGGGAGCCTTGGCAGAAACACAAACAAGTTGAGAACACAAGTTAAACAAATAGATTGTCAGCATACCATTAGCCTTGATGCAAAACCTCCTTCATAGTTCCGTGAAGAGGGAACCCCTTGCATCACCCCGGGCACGGGATTATAAGTATCACTGTCAAGTGTCACCATCTCAGTCATACAGTATATAGTTGTCTAGATCAAAGTAGTATTGAGTTTCAATCATTGAAGAGTCAAGTTGCAGGCAGTGGTCCAACAATGTTGCATACATCATCCACCTCTACCCACAGCCCTCCTCCCCGAAAAGGAAACCTTGACATTTAGATGGCAAACAGAAGAAAAAGACCCCAACATTTGAAAAAATAAACAAACATGCAAATTTCAGAATTTTGTAGACAGGCAAATTGTACATATTGAAAATAGAAGACTATTATAATAACCCAAACTCTAGTGATGACAAGTCATACGTGATTAGTTTGCCATAAGGTATTTGACGTTTCAAATTTCATGGATCATGACAAATCTGGGGCACATAATGTTCACCTTATCAGTAATCAGCTGTTCGTCATACGCAAGCTCAAGCGGAAGTAGAATAAATATGCATTATATATGTGCAACCATGTCATGAAACTAGGGATCATTTGTTTTTTGCATTATCAGGAAACTGCATAACTATTGAAGAGATAAAATGTGATTTCTCAAGCCACAATTGCCAGGTACTTGATATTTGATCTATAATAATGAAAAAGGATAGCAGAGATGGTTTAGTAGAGCGCATTTAAGGTCATGATTGGAGAGACGCGAAACTTATTCTATGTGTAGCAAGGGGTTTTTTTTTGTTGGGGGGGGGGGCGGAATTACTGGACCCAACTATTCATTGGTAAAATGAATGTATACCCTCTAAATTATTTCCAGCTGGAAGAAACACAGATGCAGAAGTTCATTAGCCTGCAGCCAACAATAATGTACGATCGAGAACATCATAATATACCTACTCCAACAGCGACCACTTGAGGAGTTGATTACCCTTGTTAGAGTACTGGCTGCAATCCCCAGAGACTGGCCGACAGCAAGGGCTTCTGACACTCCAATCATGCTAATAGCCATTGCCAGATTATTACAAATCTTAGCAACCTGTGACATGGATTCATGAGAAAGGGTCTCACAAAACATTGATAATCCAGAAGCATATGACAGGGATCCATCACTTGACTACAGACTTATTTTCATTTTGCAAGAGCCATGCAACTGAATCAGGTGAAAAGAGCCAGGAAGATGAACTTGTAATTGCACTGATCCAATCGGTTAAGGTTAACAAAATGACTTCCCTTGATTTTCCTTTACGCTCCTACTTCACTTAAGATGGAACTTGTATTTGCACTGACGCATGAGGAAACAAAATACAAGACTGAAAATTTGAAATATAGAAAAGGCAACTTTTTCTGTTCTTTCTTCACAACAGTAGCTTTTCTGACTGAGTGTTTGTCTAATTTCTTCATTGTCTATTTGCTTGAATACTCTGGATGCGAGCACCATGCACCCTAAATAGATAGCTGACTGGGGAAAAATTGGAGAAAAGCCTATAGCACTTTGCCCAGAGAGAAAAATATAGCTTTCATTCCCTAAGTTCTCTTTTTCCTTCTTTTGGGGGAAACCACAAGAGTCCACCACCTAATTGCAGAAATGATTCTCCCATCACAGATTCAATCCACACTTCATAGAGAGAGAAATGGTGAGATTATTTCTGAAAATACAACAAGTGTTGAAAGGTCCTTTAGAAGGTCAAAACTCAGGTGCAGGACAATCAAATAAGATAACAGAGTTGCTTGCAGTCAACAGTGAAACTTATCCACGGTGTAATGTCAAGTGTACAGCACATGTGTGATTTAGACATGGCCATTTTTACAAAATTATGAGCATTATTCCCAAAGAATGCACATATTGGAGCATCAAATGCCTAATATAGGAAGTTCAGGTGTAGAGAGAGTTTAAGACCAAAAAGAGTGAGATTTGTTGAAAACAACTTCACAGAACCTACCAACCCATTTCCTGGCCCGCCGCAATAAACTGAGTTTCTACCCATAGAATGAAACAGGGGCTCTGCAGCTTCATAGGCTTCCTCGGCGCCCCCAACCTAGATGTCATTAATCAAACCAAACAAAACAATCAGACATTTATTTAAGAAGACAAACAAAAACAATCATGGATCTTCTGATAGTAAACTTAAAATTCAAAGATTCATTTAAGTGGTGAACCTAAAAACTTAATAATAAAATATCACAAACAGGATGCCTCTGTGAGTTTTACAGGTACTGTTAAACAAAGGTGCAAAAGTTCCTCTAAACAAACTCGTCACACACAACCCCTCTCCCAGTTAATACATGGATAGAAGTTTCTGCATTTCCTCTGAGATCATTGGAATAGCTCTAGTTACTTCCAAAATAGACAAGTCACTTTTCTTCTTCTGTTTCCTTCATGTTTTTGAAACAGGATGGCGAAAATCATAGATGCTGTGCTCTGTAGTAGCGAGGTTTAAGAAAATGAGAATCTTGTCCACTCTTCCCAGCCATCGAAAGAGAGCTAGAGTACCCATAGGGTTTCCTCGTTGATATACATGCTCCTATACATAGTAGTGGGTGCAATAAGCTTAACTTGGTTGAATCTCACCCATATCAGCCTAATTGCATCCTTTCACACACTATGGTTGGGTAACAATTTACCATTATATACCATTATTTACCTAAACTTGCTAAATCTACCGAAACTTAGAAACATATAAAAACTTTGTATTTACTAAATTAGGTTAAATTTTAATACATTTTGTATAGGAAAATTGGGTTCTAATAATCCCAACTTTTGGCAACTGGACGATAATAATTCAACTTTGTTTTTGTACGCCAATAGTCCTGAAAAAATAAAGCTGTATTTTTTTTTTTTACCACCACCGAGTGCATACCCTAAATATCATGGATTTTGACTTGCATTTGCTATCAAACTTAGCACAACACTTCCCCATATGTTTAGTGGATTTACAAACTGTCCCAAATTTTTTCGATTTTTTTATAATTTTTATGATTTCCCCTTTTTATTCCTTAAAAAATCATAATAATTTTTCGGATTCTCGAAAAAAAATCTAAAAAATTCTTTTAATAACTACAACTCATAGCCTTTCTAAGGATAGGAATGAAAAATATTAGAAAAATCTGAAAATTTAGAAAACCCCAAAGTGAAATTATGGAGGTAGATTTGGTATCCAAAAAATACAATTTAATTTTTTTGGGACTGCCGGCGTACAAAAACAAAGTTCAGATTATTATCATCCAATTGCCAAAAGTAGGGATTATTAGAATCCAATTTTCCTTTTGTATTCACTCCTTGGACTTGGCTTAATTAGTAATCCTTTTGTATGAATTCGTTTCACCAAATGAAATCAACCAAAGCTGGCCTTTTCCACCACAAAGAATTATTATGTTGCTATGACATGCATTGCATCCAACTAAGAAAGCTCGAGCTAACTCCTCTTTACCTTAACACTTCAGGACAAGGAAACTTTTCAGTGTTATTCTAACTTTGCCAGTTGGAATCCGCTGTGAACTTACTAGTATACCCCTATAGTCCAAATAGTCCCAAAGTAACTGTTCTGATTCCAAGATGCAGGAAACTCAAGTAGTGGTGCATACTGTGACAACAAATAACCATAGAAACTGAAATAAAATATAGAAGACACCTGTGCCCTGGCACTCCTAGAGAATGAAAATTGGGATGAACACAGGCTTCACAAACCCAGGTACTCATGTAGCAAGTGAGAATTCAAGAAAGATCCAATGGGAAAGACACATAGAAAGTACATGGACCCCTCCTCACCCAAAATATGCAGTAAGGGCATAGCAAGAGAAGCTGTATAGTTCTGAAGGTTAGAGAGAATATATTACCATGAAAGTCAAAGTTCCAGCTTCTGCAGCAAGTACACCACCAGAAACAGGAGCATCCAGCATGAATGGGTTTTCCTGACCATCTACATCAACTCGCAGAAATTAAAACTGCCACACATGAAAGCAACAAAAGCAGAGCATTCTCAAAAGTGAAAGACATCTAACAAATTTAAGGGAGTGATGAGTGATAATTCAATCACTTTCCCAGATGCCATATTTTTGAGCTGGAAAACTTATAAAACTGTGCAAAATGAACAGCAAAATCTTGAAATATACTTGTAAGCTGTTTACAACTCTATAGCTAATGAGACGTTGAAAGCACTGCTACAAAGATTTACATCTTTTGAAACTGTAATATCATTCACATACAAAGACAAAGTAACATAACTAGTATGTCGAGCTTGAGTGTCATACCCTTTTCACATTCACATGGCATCATGTTGTATCCATGTCACACATTCAAGTCTGCTATTTAGCTTAGAGCCACAACAGCATGCAAGTCTGGGTCAACCCAAACAAATTTATTTTAACCCAAATATCATAATCAGGAAATGCAGCATTTCTAATAGCGACAAAACTCAGAGGGTCCAGTTATTCATGGAAACCAAGATGGAAAAAAATGGGAAATGACTAACTACCATCATTTTGCTTATAGAAAATTGGAGGAATAGAAGAAGGTTAATGGCTGGAAATTTTGAATGATTTTTGTTAACAATATTTTCCATCGAATACTGAGACCAGTAGGACAAAGTACGATAACCTAAAATTATGTTCTTTGTAAGAGAGGGAGGAAAGATGGGGGGGGTGGAAGATTGCATAGAGAGAAAAGTGAAGGATTGGAAGGGGGGAAAAGGGACTAAACAAGATTATTACGGAGGGAGAGAAATTTTATTTCAATCTTATTTTCTAATAATCAAATGTAGCCTAAGAGACCAAACAGGATAGTCTGCAAAAATCTACTATTAGTTGTCTGCACAAGTGAACTGTACAACAAACTAACTAAAAAAAAAAAGTAATACAAGCAGCAACTTTGCACCTCTGAATTCACAAATTGATTATGGAAAATCCAATTGAAGGACAACGAAAAAAATAAACACAAGTTCAATAAAGTTAAAGTTGATCAATGTATGTTTTTTGAGCAACATGACAATTCCTTACTCCAAAAGCATGACAAGCACACCAATAAATCAACAGTTTTCACTGGCTACTCCCAGAGATTCCCAGTGAAAAGGGTCAGCATAAACATATTACAAAACTCAGCCAAATCATCATCACCAAAACGTTCGTTGACCCTACTGCAGCCAATAAATTTGATTTTACGAATCAAACTAAAAGAGAACAAGGCCTTTTGTTGATACTTGATACTTAAACAAAGTCCTAGTCCTCCAGATCTCCCATATATTGTTGCACACAACAGTACAGCACACCTTATATGGTTCTTGTTTCACATTCCTACCTCCCACATATTTCCAAAACCACTTTATACTCCACCACAAGCCCATTGCCTTTTTCAGACTCCCAATTACTCAATGAAATACCACCAGAGAAACTGCACCTGAAGTACAGGAGTGATTCATGTGAGTGACTCACAATAACAACATGACAAACAACAGACCTCAACTTGAAATCAAACAAGCAGACCATTCTATCCTCATTTAGGACTTAGGAGTATATTCTAAAGAAAAGGGGTGAATGTCTATCAACTACAGCATGAGTGCATGACAGATATGCAAAGCACAAGTTGCAAACTAAACATGCAGACCATCCTATCCTTAGTTAAGAGTCTACTCAGAACAGCCAATCAGTCATGTGTAAGTGCCTTGGCAATACCTGAGAATCCCAAGCAGTCATATGCCACACCACCTTTCTGTCATTCTGCCTAAAGCAAGTATAAATTCTGCTCATAATAGGTAGGACTAAACAGCAATATCTAGAACATTATTCTGGCTTGCTCAATGTCTAATAAATCATCTCTATTTGACTAGCAAAAATTTATATTTACTTCTCAATTCTTACCCTATGACAGCAACAAAACTACGCATTTATAAGCTGCCAAAAGCACCATAATGAAAGACATGCTGATAGAGAACGGGAAATAAATAAAGGCTAAAGATACGAATTCAACATCCCCGTGTTGAATTCAAGAGGAGAATTCAGCATCCCCGTGCTGAATTCAGGAAAAGATTAGCATCCCCGTGCATAATCAGTAAGAATTGTATGTATTCAATATTCAATATCAATGTAATGTGTCTCATAAAGGCTAGCAAAGCCCTTATTTATAGGTAAACAACCCGCCTAATACTAAACTAATAGAAATAGGAAACTAGAGTTATATTCCTAATCAAACTAGGAAACTATAATATTCCTAACAAGAATAGGAAACTAAAACATATAAAATATCTAATTATTATTCCTAAATATATTAATATGTATCTCTATCATTCTCCTCGGCTTGAAAGAAACGTTCCTCCGGAGCGTTTGCATGAAGAAACATAGCCAGAAAATCAATGCAAGAGATCCCCCAATTGCAAAAAACACGGCCTCTGATTTTGTAGAAGTGTAGAAACAAGAAAATCCAACAAAGGAAGAGCAAATTCACTTCTTCACACATAAGAAAATAGTGCACAGCTGTGACCTTCTCCAGAAAAAGTAGCAATTGAATGATGGGATGTAGCTTCTTCCAAGCAAAACATTCTTCAGGGAGAAAGAAAGCAGTATACCCTATCATTCCTGTTGAATTCTCCATATCTTTATTTAGATGACAAAACTGAAAATTCACATCAGTAGGCACTTCAATAGCTTCTAGATACTTCTCCTCTGGGGTACCACTTTCAATTTCAGCAATGTGAAGACATTCAGAGCCTATAATCTGACCAGCAAGCACTTCAAGAGGTTGTCGATTTTCAATTTGAACACTCACAAATGGTGGAAATCGTATAACCTGTGATGCACAATTGTCCAACACAGCCGTGCATAAACTTCGTGCAATGTGTGGTTCTCTAGCATTCTGTGCATCATATAGCATTGAAACTAGGAACTCCACTAGAAGGCCGCAAAGAATGGACTTCATGTGTGAGAGAATTATAGGTGGATGGTAGTCCCTAATGGATGCAAGAAAATAATGGAAAATATCCAAGACAAGAGCATCACATTCAAGATCTAACATCACAAGATAAGATCTTACTTTGGCCATAGTCCGGAGCACATGGAGCCTTTTATGGTATGATAGGCTAGATGTATCCTCTAGGTTTTGAAAAGATGACACGATCAACATAAAAACCTTCTTCATAGAGGCATCATCAAATGGAGGATCTGGGGCAGTGATTAGAATAAGCTCGGATAGACATGAGGAAAGAGCATCCCTGACATCATCATTGGCATGATTAAGGAGCACTTCTGAAATCAAGATTCCCTGTAGTGGTTCAAGAGCATCCTGAATGGATTTTGGAGGGGACTGAGATACCTGGGACAAAAGGCTTCCAACTCTATCCAATAACTCGATAAGATCATCACAAGATGATGGGGGAGTGCTCAATTGAGTTCCAACTTTTAACAGTTTGCTTGGAAGCTCTTTCTGTAGTAGCCATGTTGGTTTAAGAGATAACATGGCAACAAAAATAGATCAAGAAACCAGAAATCAACCATACATAAAACTCAGCAGCAGCAGTTCGAAGACAACCAGTAGCAGTGCTATGACAACCAGCAGACCGGACTTCGTTGCCAGCTTCTTTGAACAGCAAGATACAGTAGCACGACGTCGCAGCAGCAGCAGCAGCAGCACCGACGGACATCAACTCCGGCGAAAACAGCAAGAACAGAACAGCAGACCATCAAACAGCAAGAACAGAACAGCACTGCCTCCAATTTCGCGATCTTAGGTTTCACAAAATTAGGGCGGGTCAATTAGGCCAGGCTGGTGGTCGGCGGCCGGTGATCGGTGGTGGTGCGTGGTTGTTTCAGGCAGGGGGGCAGCGGCTAGGGCTTTTTTTTCTGGGCAGATGGGTTTTTTTTTTTCGAAAGTTTGGCAGCGGAAAAGGAAAAGAAAAAAAATTTAGGTGAGGGTTTGGAATCGAGAACTTGCTCTGATACCAATTTGATAGAGAACGGGAAATAAATAAAGGCTAAAGATACGAATTCAACATCCCCGTGTTGAATTCAAAAGGAGAATTCAGCATCCCCGTGCTGAATTCAGGAAAAGATTAACATCCCCGTGCATAATCAGTAAGAATTGTATGTATTCAATATTCAATATCAATGTAATGTGTCTCATAAAGGCTAGCAAAGCCCTTATTTATAGGTAAACAACCCGCCTAATACTAAACCTAATAGAAATAGGAAACTAGAGTTATATTCCTAATCAAACTAGGAAACTATAATATTCCTAACAAGAATAGGAAACTAAAACATATAAAATATCTAATTATTATTCCTAAATATATTAATATGTATCTCTATCACATGCACATTCATTTTGAGGAGAAAGATGTCTAAGACCAACAAGAGGGTTTTACTGTACAGAAATCTACACCCCTATCTGCAGGGTGCAAATAGGTTTTCAATATGCTCTAAATATAGTCATTGATGCCAACCTACTCTATCCTTCAAAACATAGAGGGGGTTAACATATAGGAGTGGGAATTGATACGCATGTGATGGGTATTCACCCATACCCATCCATAATGGGTGGGTATTACCCATTAGTAATGGGTAATGGGTAGGGTGGGTACACTTTACCTTAAACAATACGGGTCTTCGCTGGGTAATGGGCATCCATATACCCATTTAATTATTAAATTACTGTTATACCCTTACATAATTCCAATGTTATACTGCTACTTTCTCTTTTTTGAATTTTGATCAATTGGCTCTAATTATTGCTACACTACTACTTTTTCATTTCTCTCTCTAAACTACTACTTTCTCATTTCTCTCTCTAAACTGCTACTTTCTCTCTTTCTCTAAATCCTAGCTTCTCAATTCTATGCTATCTACAATCACATTGGGGGTTTGATTTCTTTGTTAGATCCTTAACTAATGCTTGTAATTTGAGTTGGAATCGCACAAATTCCAGCGAAATTGCACAAACATTGCCACCAGAAACCTTTGTTCGATTTTGATCTGAATCCGCCATTGCTAGTTGGCTACCGCTTCAAGTTACTTCAAATCACAAATCTTTCATGCTTAGCTTACTGCCTAACACTAATCATTCTCTGTGAAATAATGGACTTGAGCCCAATTCAACCCCAAAAGCTAGCTTAGGAGGTTGAGGCACCCAAGCCATTATAAACACCACAATATGGGTGTCAAAGGCCGATGTGGGACAAGTCAACACGCCCCCCTCACCACGAGGCGCAGACATCGCGCGCCCCAACATCAATGACCACGGCTCGATACCATGTGAAATAATGGACTTGAGCCCAATTCAACCCCAAAAGCTAGCTTAGGAGGTTGAGGCACCCAAGCCATTATAAACACCACAATATGGGTGTCAAAGGCCGATGTGGGACAACTCAACATTCTCCCACTTTTCCTTTCATGCTCACAGATGTTCTTATGGTCCTAGGCACTGTTGTCGGATATGACACATGCTTAGTTCAACAAGGACTAGGACGCTCATTTTTTTCAAAATTTGTAAGTATTGGGGGAGCTTTTGGTTGCATTTGGATTAATGTCGTCCTTGCTTCTAAGTGCTGACAACTAAGACTGGGTTCTAGGGTTTCAGATTTTCAAAAAAATTGTGATGTTATCAGCTGGAAATGTTCATCAAACAACTCATACCATTGACCTTTAATCTTCTAAATCTCTTCACCACCTCCAACTCCATATATTTGAGGGAAATACAACTCTAATATCTTCAACTTATACCTAGGATCCAAGAAAGTTGCAATCCCTATTATACCATTGATTCGAGACCAATATTTGTCAAATTTGTTAGCATTCTTAAAGTCATCTCTTGTATGACATCTCCACAAAATGACCACTTATCTAACACTAATTTAAGTTAACACACTTGAGAAAGACATTTGCAATAGGATATGGATTGCCAAAGAACAACAATGTCACATTGTAGAATAGCTCTAGCCTTTTGAATATGTTGCCTGCAAATTCTCAATCCACATCACTAAGCAGACTTTCGTAATTATTACCCTTGTATTTCAACGGGGCAAACACATTTCTATATCCTAAAGCAACCAATATCAGCAAATATGTAGAACGTTACCATAGAGGGCAATCTAATGAGGGTTTTCTGGAGCAATCAATCCCTCAATGTCGACTTGTATTTTCAAAGGTCTCCACCCTTTTCTAGGTAACTGTCCAAAAGAGCACACTCTCACTTATCCTTTCTATCCCATCATCAATCACATCTAGCACTTTCTTTACAATAAGATTAATAATATAAGTACAACACATTTGGAGAAATGACCCTCTAAGCATCAATGAGCTCAAGGACAACTTAGTCAACAGTAGACCAACCATGCACTCATTTGTGCTACAATTATCAAGGGTAAGCCCAAATATTTTCTTGTCTAACTTCCATTCCAACAAGAACTCGTGAAGTACATCAGTAAGTACCTTTGCTATATGTGGACAAGGAACGTGAGCAAATGAAATAACACAACTTTCTAAAGCCCAAGAGTCACTAATAAAATGAGCTTTGATTGCAATGAAGCTCTTCTGTTGACTAGATGTCCACATATTGGTAGTAATTGCAACCCTATAACCATTGGACGGTAGAATCTACATATTCTATCTCAGAGTTAAAGATTTTCAAGCAATCCCTTTTTATGGCTCCTCTTGAAACCATCTTAAATCTTGGCTTCAAAGAAGATATGAACCTCTTGACTAAAAGTATATTCCTTGATCCTTGATCTTTATGAGGGAGTACCAACTAAGGTTTGATCCCCTTTAGGATTCATTAGGACATGAATCCTGATGTGAGCATAAGTGCTTTGTCGCAATAGTTTCACAAAGCTTTCAA
Source organism: Portulaca oleracea (assembly GCA_029582165.1). Taxonomy (NCBI): domain Eukaryota; kingdom Viridiplantae; phylum Streptophyta; class Magnoliopsida; order Caryophyllales; family Portulacaceae; genus Portulaca; species Portulaca oleracea. Next base: position 17,123,478 of record CM055868.1, read on the forward strand.
CTTACAACCCAAATTTTCTCTTCTGAAGTGTTTCGACACTTCCGAAACACGTCACTAGTAGACTCACCATTTCAATCGAGCGAGGTTGTTCCCTTATGGACCAGATGGTTGGATTTGTTATATATTATCACTAATGTGTTGGGCATTAGACTCCATTACATTAAAAGAGGCCTAAAATTCAACAAAATGGGAAGCCTAATTGACAAGCATAGAATGAACAGGTTGATTAAACTTATAGGTCAATGAGAAACAACACAAAATCACATAACACACAAAGAGAAGGTGATCATCAATGGCACAACATGACCTCTATAAACCACAAATACTACTTTAAAATAACACGGAACTGCTTTTAATGATAGAACGATATCTTATTTTACTGATGTCCTTGCCACAATTAACATACTGTAATGGAATATAGTATTAGTCAAACAAATTCTTTAGTGAGGGTATGACCACAATATAAAGGCTACACCCCATTAATTTAGAACTGCCTAGAGCTTGAAAATTTTAATCTTTTAAACACAACAATGATTAAATACACAACCAAGAAAGAAAAAAGAAAAAAGAAAACCCACATTAGGTTACCATTCAAATTAAATATAAATCAGGGGATAAACTCATAAACATAAACAAGTACCTCTTAATGGAACCCGGGAATGGGAAAATCTCACAATCCAGAAAGTTATAACAGGTACCTCTAAACCAGCTGAAATTTTGCCTCGCACTTAGAAGCCTAATCAATCAATCATAAGTCAGCAATGAAAGTCACAAATTTTTTGGAAAATCTGAAACCCAGAACCCAGCTTTAGGTGTCAACACCTAGCACCAGAGAGGACATTAATCCAAATGCAACCAAAAGCGCCCAAAATACTAACAATTTTGAGAAAAATAAGCATCTTAGTCCCTGTTGAACCAAGCATGAGGTATATCCAACAACAACAACAATGACCATAAGAACATTTGTAAGAATGGAAGGAAAAGTGGGAAAATTAGTGTTGGCAGTAAAGTTAAGCATGAACTATTTTTGTGTTGAAGTAACCTAAAGCGGTAGCCTACTAGCAAGGGTGGATTCAAATGAAAATCAAATAGCGGTTTCACATGGCAAAATTTGTGCGATTTTGGCTGGAACTTGTGCGATTTTTACAGGAATTTGTGTGATTTCTACTATAATTTATAACATTAGTCAAGGATCTAACAAAGAAATCAAACCCCCCAATTTGATTGTAGATAGCATAGAATCAAAAATTGAGGGTTTATAGAGAGAGAGTAGCAGTTTAGAAAGAGAAATGAGAAAGTAATAGTCATACAGAGAGAAATGAAAAAGTAGTCATGTAGCAGTAATTCAAAAAATGACTTAGAGGTACCTTACATTTTGTGGAAACTATTTTAAAGCACTCATGTTTCTAGAATTTTGTAGTACTCTGTATTTTGTGGAAACAATAAATGAGGTACACATCAGGTGATAAAACACACTTTCCGATAACTAAATGTATTTTACGGTAAATTAACCACACACCTGGCTTAAAAGATATAGTTTGACTAATTTACCCATGTTGAGACTTGAGGAGTCATTGCCTATATTGCTTATGTCATTCCTCAAGTGAAGATGAAAGATGAAAGAGAGAGAGAAAGAAAAAGAGAGAGAGGGAGAAGGATGGCAGGATGCATCTTCAAAGCACCAAAACCATTTCAAGTGAAGATGAAAGATGAAAAGGAAGGGAAGAACATTGGAAACCTAGAAGAAACAGATATGGAAACTTACCTTTCACTTTTTACTTTCACCTCTTCAATGGAGTCTTCCATGGATGCTTCTGTCGAGCCTTGTAGTTGACATTGGCAGTGGGTGATGAAGGAGGAAGACAATAAAAGCTTGTGGTAGAGCACTTAAACCTAATAGTTGGGGGCTAGTTTGGAATTTTATGAAAATCCCGCCACTTTTAACCCAATTGTGTTGTTAATTTATCGCAAAATACAGTAAGTTACCAGATAGTGTATTTTATTAAAATATATTCTAGGAACATGGGTGCCTCAAAATAGTTTCCACAAAATGTAAGGTACCTCTAAGGCATTTTTTGGCAATAATTAACAGCCAGTCGATCAAAATTCGAAAAAGATAACTTAGCAATGTACCGCTGTAATTATGTAAGGTTATAATAGTAATTTAATTAATTAAGTGGCTATATGGATATCCATTATCCAATGAATACCCATATTGTTTAAGGATGAATTATACCTACCCTACCCATTACCCATTGCCAATGGGCATTACCCAAGCGCTATGGATGAGTAAGGGTGGATACCTATCACATGGGTATCAATTCTCGTTCCTATATGTGAAAGCTATGAAGGCCAGCCACATCCTATGACAATCCTTTTAACTCAAGCATAGTACCAATAAATACCCATAGGTAATACCCATGGGTATTACCTAAGTGGGTATTACCCACATGGGTAATACGGTAATACCCATGTAGGCATCAAGGGTCCTGGGTTGGGTTTGGGTAGGGTTCTCTAATATATAGGTAAAATATGGGTATGGACAATATCCATCCATAACCACCCAATTCCCACCCCTAGTAAGATATTGCCAACCTATCCAACTTGTCCAATAAAGAGAAAAAAAAAGAATAATGTGTTGGCAAAAGTCTATAAAGAAACTTGAATCTCGAAGAAATTTGTCAGTCTTAGAGCTCATTTGCATTATACGGTTCACAAATGCAGTCTCTCCTCTCTGGCATATAGTTAGTTGGAACAAACTATAGTTATATGTCAACTAACTTGGCAGCCTGGAAAGCAGTGAATTAGCATTTCTTTTTTATCCAAAACATATATTTATAAGTAGAGCGCGCGGGAGGCTTTCCAGTCATCTAGTTTTTGGATGCCCTAGTACTTCTTCCCACATCTAGAGAAAGCACATACGCTGAACAAGTTCCAATCACATCATATTAAGTGCATATTTTCTCATGCATATTTTTCTTCCTATAATAGTATGCACATCCCCCCCCCCCCCCCAAAAAAAAATAATAAAAGAAAAGAAAAGAAAAGAAAAGGAAAAAAAAAAGAAGAGAAAGATTGAAGAAGAAGCCGGGGCTAGTAGTGGGCTACCTTGGAGCAGGACCATAGAGGGGACATACAAGGGGGGCTTGTTAGTCACCCTCACCCACTCACCCCTAATATAGGGACATCCAAATTTGAACCTCATGTTGATTTTCATGGGTAACAAGTAAAACAAAGATGCCAATTGAAACAAAGGCTCTTGGCATATATAGTGCTTATGGTGCAACTTCAAGTGTTGAATATTTAGAGTAGGAGCCTTTTATTGGGAGTAAATTACATTTACACTACCTGAGATTTGCAGTAATAATTTTTACACACCCCACATTTGTGAAATAATTTTTACCTTACCTCACAATAGCTCTAAGTGTTTTATATCCTACCTGAAGTTTAACGTAATAAGGAGCAAGAAACTTTTTATGGTCACACAAACAAGGAGAAGCAACATACAACATAAGCCCATTAAATACCCAAGGTTAAGCTCTAGTACTAACTACAAAATGTAAAGCAAGAAGCTTATAGCACCTAAGAGTTGTAGCTGAAACAAGTACCTAGCTTTTCTCTTAAGTGGCAGTCTGAAATAGATACAGAGAGTTTTCTTGACACTAGTGGATCAATAGTGGAAGAATCAATGAATAGCCATGGACGCAAACAGCTACCAACTGCAAGCAAACCATTTGCTCCAGTATAAACATCCATAACCTGCGTGAAGAATGATATTCACATAATTGAGCTTTCCTACTTTGGTTGCACGGATAAAGAATATGAAGATCTAAATGCTTCTACAGTGAAGTAAGACTAAAAGGCATGATAGTGTTAACAACAAAATATGTCAATTTCAGTAAAAGTATGAATACTAGAGTTTACCAACAAACATATAAGCTTTAGAAAATTTCTAAAGGTAGCTCCAAGTATCACCACATGTAGACATACTTGTACCCTATTGTGATATAGATATCAACACTTTGCCTTTCTTTTGGATAAGGAAAGAACATATTAAGATCAAAGAAGTGGATGCAAAGTTATAATCCTATAGACAGCTATCCACATCCACAATGGAGACTATTTGCTTTTATTTGGTAAGGAATAGAAATAATACTATAATTTTTGAACAAAAAGAACAGATAGACAACTAGCATCCTCTAAAATCTATATGCAACCAAAATATAATCTATCCACAAAATCAGCCACATCAAAAGACGAAGAGCTCAATTTTCTAATTTCACCATGTCGAAAATAGAATATTGAGGAAAAAGCCTTTATATCCCAAATTTGGGAGTCTATGTAAACTACCTACAAAGTCAATGTGATTGAAGAGCAAAAATCACCACTATCCTAAAGTTGGGGGTACATGGAGAAAGACTTCCACATCCATATCCTCGAAGTTCCTCTTCCAACACAAATCCATAAAACAGCAAGAGGAATAACCCTGACTATTTCACGTTCAATTTTCCCTAACCCTCCCAAGCTAAGATGTGGCTTCTACCCGAATTAGAAGCAACCCAAGAGAACTAAGACCAAAAAGTCAACCGTAAAATGACTATAGAGCAACTAGTGATCTGTGGATGCCAAGTAACCTTTGCACATAAAGTATCTTTCCCGTTTTGGATCCTTGTTTCTCTTCACCTTGAATAGGGAGAACATTATCAAGAAGTATATATCGTCATTCTTCCCAAAATCATTTCTGATAATTTTTTGTATCCCTGTTAAGAGATCTTGAAACAAAAACAAGAAGCCATTCATAGGAGTTGTAGCGTCTAGACGAACTCCAAGGAAGCCTTCTATGTGAAGGGGAGGGAGAAAGGCCAAGTGGTTGAAATAGTAGGAGTAGGACGGAACCTTAGTGTAAAATCCCCTTTGAAGTTATAAATTCAATATAACAGTATCAGTAGAGGAGTCCTTAAAACTTAAAAGTAAACCACTAAGGTTGTCGACAAAGTGAACAAGACAGTCATCATCAATGGAGGCATCTTTGACGGAGAGAGGAGACAAACATAAGAACCAGAATCATGTACACATTAATATGGAATAGAGGCTTCTCCAACCACATTAAAAGGTTTCTTAAGGGAACTCCATTACATTAACTGTTAGTTTGTCATGGGAAAAAGATGATGAATAGTTGTTACCAGCCACACAAGGCATGTAGGAAAAGACAAACCCCACCTTTCTATGATATATCTTTAAAGGCCATCTCACATAGATCATCAGGACTTCAAAGAATCCATGGCCAAAGTATTCCTCATAATGTGTGATTGAGTGCCTTCCAAAAGAGTATCCTTCTCACGTACGCCACTTTCCCAAAAGATCCTCTCAAACAGTTATAAGTTCACAAAGTAACAAACTCATCCTTCAGGATAGATAGCTCAACCAAATTTCATCCCTACACATGATAATTGAATTCTCCCGAAATAAGGCCACAAGGAAACTTCTTTGGTGCCATCCAACTTAGCTGACAAAAGCAGAGGTTAAACAATAGACAAGGATTGATGCTCGAATGCTTGAGAGCATGATTCGTGCAACGTTTTAGACACTGGGATTTCAGACAAGAAAATTGTCTCTCAGGCCTCTTAAAGGAAGAAGATTCCAGTAGAAGAACAAACCCCACAAGGGAATATTCACCATTTGCTGATAATTGATCATGCCCTATATGCTACTACACATTTTATTGACTTAATTTGTAGTCATTCTCCTGTATCCCTAAAATGAAAAAAGAATAAAAATATTATGGACAAAAATTTCAAATAATGTATAAAAGTAGGCCATTAAAATATATGAGATCTTAATTAAAAAAATAATATGACAATGCCAATAGAAAATACTAAGGTCGCTCATAATTCCACTACATATCCCCCAAATGAGTGTGTTTAGACAAGACGTCGTGTGATAGAAGTTATGTGTTCCACAAAACATTTTACCATTTACATTAATTTAAAACTATGAAAGGGGCACACTCAAATTCTGAAACTAAGCATGATAAACTCATTGAGCATATTGGCGAACTTAGATAAAAACCTTTGAAAAGTCCCAATAAACCTACCAACTATACTTGTACACGCAGCTTTCGGTTATTACTCATTTACTCCCATTAGTATACTAGTATCAACATGAATGAATTGGTAACATTCTATTCAATAAATGATCACCGCATACATTGCTAACATCTAGTGAGCACTATACATTCCCATCAACCAGTCTTGTCACTCAATTCTTTTATCATATACAGACAGATTAGATAATACTATTATGATGAGTCAATTACACTTACCCTACCTGACATTTGCTGTAATAATTTTTACACACCCCACATTTGTGAAATAATTTTTACCTTACCTCACATAAGCTCTGAGTGTTTTTTATCCTACCCGAGGTTTGTCGTAATAATTATTATACAAACCACTTTTGTGAAATAATTTTTACCTTACCTCACAATAGTTGTGATTGATTTTTACTTAACTTGTTATGACAATAAGTGGTACTGAAAATCTAGATCTTTGATTTCCACCTTTGCTACTAAAGATCTAGAATCTAAAACAACGTTTGAATGTCATGAAATGTCATCCTAGGAACCAAACATGAAGTAATCTACAATGAAATCTCAGTCTCCATCATCTATGCTCCATTAAACTTTCCTTAACCTCTCATTCCTCCCTTACAACCTTTGCACTGCCGATCATGTAGATCAATCCTAAACCCTTTTGTAGTTGTCGATTTCCACCAAAGTGTGAATCTACCCATACATAGCTAGTTATTGATTCATACATCATGATTTAAGTTATTCACAGTAAAAAAAAAAAAGAAATGATAAATAAAGAATACCCCCACTCCCAGCTAAACGCTTCATTATATAAGCTATCGGTCGCGCGAAAAAATTCTGCGTCCAATACGATATGGATCGCTCTGTTAAGTCGTGACATCCTAGTTATGTTGTAGTGTTGCAATAACACTTACAACATACCACAAGTAGGGTAAAAATCACTTACAATTTATGTGAGGTAATGTAAAAATTATTTAACAAAAGTGGGTATGTATTAATTATTACGTCAAACTTCAGGTTGGATATAAAACACTTAGAGCTATTGTGAGGTAAGGTAAAAATTATTTCACAAATGTGGTGTGTGTAAAAATTATTACCGTAAATCTCAAGTAGGGTAAATGTAATTTACTCCTATTATGATAGATAATTAATAGGATGATATTCAGTAGAAGTATCAATAATGATAATACAAATGGAAAGGCACTTCCAAACTAGTGAGCATAAAGCTATGTACCATCATCTAAGAAATAAAAGTTACTCCCTCCATTCCTCAATACCTGTCACCTTGAAAATTGTGTCGTCAACTTATAAAAAGTTTCACTGCAAATTTCTCAATATGCAAGTGAAACTAGCACCATTAGGTTATAGCAAAAATACTTTACATAACATAATTTTAAAATTTCTTCTTTTGAAAATATATTGTTAGAAAATGAAAATGAAAATCTTACATTTGGGACAGTGAAAAGTCAAGAAAGACAAATATTAAGGAATAGATGGAGTAATATCAAATTGTCACTAAGATATGTCATACCTAAAGTATAAAAGCACCCAATTCAACAAACTACAATTAATGATCACATTCACATCATTCCAGTCAAGTATATAGCTTTAAACCCCCTTGAAAGTCAAGTCCTAACAACTTACAATCATTCATCTGAACAGATTCCTTCAGTAGGTTGCGAAAGACAAAGTATTGTGAGCAAAACAAGGAGAAATGCAATAATCTTATCCAAAAAATGGGGGAAACAATGGAAACAAGGATTAAACTGCATGCAAAGTAACCAAAATTGTGATGACTAACATGGGAAGATGAAGGTAGCATTGTTATGACAACATCACTTGCTTCTGCAATTTGTGCAGGTGACTCCTTCACAGGAACTCCCTTGTCCATGAACATCTTTATTACACCAGCATTTCTGAAGACAAGCCAATATTCCGCCCAAGATTAGAAGAAATAAATGCAAGCCTATGTGCTAAAGTACATGGTACATTCAACAGACATGCCTTGGGGCAATTAGTTCAAAAACAAAGAAAGGAAAAGAACAGAAAGAAGAAACAAGAGGGGGAAGAAAAAGGAAACAAAAAAGGATGTCATTTCAACCCTTAACAGATGTAAAATGTTTTATGCCATGGTGAACCAAACTTTTTACTGATGACCAAAGCAAAAATTAGTATAAGCTGATCTTAGCATCTTATTCCTAAGGAAAGAAAAAATAGCACTTGCTGCGTATGCAACCCATAGAAACTTCTCAAAGACATCAACTCCAGATCCAACTTAATGAGGTGCATTGCATACAAAGTGCAAACTTACATGTCATATACAGAAACTTTGAATCCTGACTTGATAAGGTTGAGTGCCATACGTGATCCCATATTACCCAATCCAATGAAACCAACATTCTGTAGTGCAAAGTGCAGTTAAATTCAACCCCAAGGAGTGCAACCAGAAGATACCAATCATATCTAAAGAAACAATACTAGTGATAGTAATAAAAGACCAAATTCATCTAATGATTAGCTGAGCAAGAAGCTGGACACCAGAAATTATACGAGGAAACAAATACAATGTTTCAAAGAAAATCTTAGATATTTTGTTTTTTTTAAACATCACAGGTATAAGCCATAATTATTTATAGTTGTGCCCTCAGTATGTTTATCTTGGACCTCAATCTTTTAATTTGAATATTATAATCCACTCAGCTCCAGTGCTATTGATTTACTGGACCAAATCCAGCAATCCTTCCTTCTGATCAAAATGAAGTAGCTTCACAAACTAACCAGATTAACCTAAACTTTGTAATTATCTTATAATAATACAATAAGAGCAATATAGACTACTACTATTACTACGACAATAACGTTGTTATTAGCTGCCAATCACATAAAGTTTCCTTCATAATACTCTATCACAATTCCTTCATAAACCAAACCATTGGAACATAGCAATTCTTCCGGTCTCCTCTCTCGTTATCTACGTCATGCCACTTTCCTGGCCCAATTAGATTTTTTACATATACCTCCTGAGCATAATTACAAAGCTACGTTGTTTGCAACTTAGGCCCTGTTCGGCAAAAATAGCGGATTTAGTAGCGGATAGTTGTTTGGCTAGCGGATAGCTGTGAAGGCGGCGGATAGCTGTTGCAGACAAGCGGATAGCTGATAGTTGTTTACTTAGCTGTTTGTGAAGATTGTGTTCGGTAAAATTAGCTGTTGGAGTAACTGGATGAATGTAAAATGACCATAAATGACATTATTATTATTATTATTATGATTATTATTATTATTATTATTATCATTATTATTATTATTATTATTTTTGTTAATAATAATAAATAATATAATTAATATTAATATTGATATTATCATTATTATTATTGTTTTATTATTTTTCTATTTATTATTTCACCAATATTATGATTCCATTGCTATGTGGAATTGTCAAGCTTTGGAATATCTGAGCTCCACAGTAATCTGAAATTGTATGAAATTATTATGGTGTGTAGTTGGGCTTTGTGAATTGATTTTCATGTTGTGTACTGTCATGGAAATGCATTATGGAAAAAACAAGAGGCAGAATGGAATTGAATGGGAGGTGTTGAAATGCAAGAGAAACACACAGGAGTTAGGAGGCGGTCAAAGAAGACACTTACGTCCACTGCCAAAACAAGTGTTAATTCACAATCTGACACATTTTGGCACAACACAACATATGTAAATTAGGTTAAAATTGTGAGGCTATTTTTGGGATATCACATTTTCAAAATCTAATGAATTCGTTGGCGTTAAGAACTCTAACGTCAAATGGTTTTTAATAAACGCTCCTATAAACGCTATCTATTAATTCCAAAAGCTTTGTTACCAAACAGTTAAAATTTAACAAAGTAGCGTTTTTAGTGATTAAAACGCTAAAAGCTACTCTAAACGCTGTTGTCGAACAGGGCCTTAACTTTCATACCCTCTCATCTTCGCTACTAAACACATTCTTGAAAATTTCAGACCAAAACATAGTTTTTGACACTTGAATGGACCGAAATGCTCCCAGCCCCTGTCAACGTCTCCCATTGGTATTTTATTTCCGTTTTGAATCTTGTATTTTCTGGGTTAACCAACCTCTTTGTTTAGAGTCGAGATTAATGTGATCTAAAAAATTTATAAAATATGATTTTTTTTTTTTTTGTTTTATATGAAATTGGAGATTTTTTTCTTTCTTTTTTATATTGTCATATGTTGATTGCTGAAGTTAGGTGACACCTTGACACATCTGTAGGCCACTGCACCCCAGTTGTTTTTTATTCAAGAAAGGAGCCCACTGCTAGCAAGCTCTAATTGCTTCATGGCAATTATTTATTTTTGCATTTGTAATTTTCTTAAAAAAATTCACAAAAAAATCATATTTCATAAAAGGTTGGACAATCCATAAATAAAAGGGTTTTTGGCTCAAAATAATCCGAAGTCGGAGGTCATTGGCTGAAAATAATCCAAACTCACTTTTTGGCTGAAAACAATCCAAACTTTTAACTTATTTGCTCGGACTAAACCGAAATCGATTTCTGGCTTCGAAATACTGACTGGTAAGCTTATGTAGACCTCAGTCAGCATAAATTCAAAACTAAAATCAATTAAAGAAACACGTGCTCAAGCTGCCCAGTCCGTATTCCGACGTCGGAAATCGATTTCGGTTTAGTCCGAGTACATAGGTTAAAAGTTTGGATTATTTTCAGCCAAAAAGTGAGTTTGGATTATTTTCAGCCAATGACCTCCGACTTCGGATTATTTTGAGCCAAAAACCCTAAATAAAAGGAAAGAAAACAAAAATAAAAAAACAAGGGGAGTTCAGGGAAGTTTACTTAAAACACATTGATAGGGGCATTTGGATCCATTCAAGTCTAAAAATCCATGTTTTGAACAAAAATTAGTAAGGGTGTATTTAGTTAAAAGGTGAGGGGTACGAAAGTTAAATGCGAACTCGGGTAACTTTATAATTGCACTACCTCAAAGTTATACAAAAAACGACTCATAGGTACCTTACATTTTGTGAAAACTATTTTTAGGACCCTGTGTTTCTAGAATGCATTTTTAGGTCCCTAGGATATGGGAGTAACTATTTGAAACAACATTTCCGGTGAAAAAACTTTATTTCCAGTCAATTCAAGTGAATTCCGGGCACTTCAAGGAATTTGACAAGAAATTTAACCTAATTTTACCGGAATTTTGACCTAATTTTACGGGGCTAGTTTGGTATTTTACAAGAAATTTAAGATATTTGCCAACATCTCCAGTATTGTTTGTTCAAGCAAGAAAGTAATTTGACAAATTAACTTCTTTCCACCCCCCTCACACTAATGATTCACACTTCTCTTCTCCTAAACCACTTATACCCATTTCCTTGTACCAGAAGTTGATCACAAACTCACAATCAGCGCAAGTACATCAAATATGATAGAAGTTTATTTACTACTAATAGCATGCATGCCTAATTATTTTGAAGTCATATGATCAACGATCATGAAGATATTCGTTAAACTTTTTTTCGCCCATATAGACCGATAAAATTCAAAGAGAAAATGGACTTTCATTTGTATTTTTTAAGTAGTACGAGTAAACAGTGTTGTAAAATTCAATTCCCACTTAAAATAATCCATCAAGCTGAACTCTCAACTTCCAATACACATGATACCCAACACCAAACAGACCCAACAGATATCAATTAAACAAAAAAGAAAAATCGTCCCCCAGTATCCAAATTGAGTATGAGAAGGGAAGATGATTGCATTTACCTCCAATCTTGAAGGCAGTTTGGAGGAAGAGAAGTAGCGACAGTGAGATGATTGCAAAATGGAAGAAATTGGACGAAATTTAGGGTGTTTGGAGAGATAAAACAGTGGCTTAATTCTCCAAATTCCCATGGTGATAAAATGGTTGTTGATTAGCTTCCTCCGATGAAACTGGTTGGTGAATGGGAATCAAAGAGGCTCAAAGTTTGGTTTTTGCGTCATACATTTGAATACCAAGAGTTTATTACAGGCTAAAGAGGCTGACATTGACAGGGCTGGACTGTTGTCGTTTCCTTGTTTTGGTGTAACGGATAAAAGTGCCACGCTCATGTTCTCTGCCTTATTATAAACACCAATAAAGAATGACCGTGCAAGACCCGGGTTAAGTGTTTCTATATATTTGATTTGTGTTGAATTTTTCCATAAATATTAAAAAAATAAATATGAATTATTTTTTTTTATTATTGATATTAATTTTTTTTCATTTTTCATTTTCAATATAAGATATTTTTTCTATTAGAATTGATTTTTTATCCTTGATATTTTATAAGATATTTTATAATTGGATTTTCATTTTCATAATGGGGAGGGATTGGGTTTTCAAAGAGATAAAGTAGAGAAAATTTTGGGGTTTAAATGTCATATGAATTAATATTAATGTTAAAAAGTCAATTCATATTTATCTTTTTAATGTTCGTCGGAAAATCCAACAAAAATCAATTATAAAATATCTTAGGAAGTTTAAATATATGAACACTTAATGTCAGGTAAAGTAAAAGTTATTTCACAAATGTTAGGTATGTAAATGTAACCACGGGTTAGAGCATGTACAATGGCATTCCATTATTTTAAATTTTCGATGGAGGCCTATTAAAACACACCATCTTATTTTTAAAATTTTCGAAACTCATTTTTTTGTTTCCTATAATAGATGGAATTCCAACTTGGAATTTTAAATAAATATTTATCATTATCCTAATTTACCACACGCAATATATATTTTTGAAATAAAATAAAAAAGAAAAAATTAAACTTTCACCAATAAAAAGTAAGGAAAGATGGAATATGTGATTTCATAAATTTGTTCTTTCTATGGGTCAATTTAATTAATTTTCCACCAACTCTGCTAAGTTTATTCATGTAGGTGCTAGTATTGTCCATCTTCAACTTTGTTTCTTTCATAAATACTCCCTCCGTTTTCTTTTATTTGTCATTCACGTTTTTTGAGATCCTTCTTTATTCAACAATTTCACACATAATATTTTTATTAAAAAAATACAATATTATACATTTTCAATAGGACTTTTTATTACGAATCTAATGGTATCAATTTTGTTTGATGAATCATTATAGAAATTAAGATATTAGCGGTCAAAGTTTTTGACACAATTACCTATGTGACATTTAAATAAAAACGGAGGGAGTATGTTCTTTCTATGGTTCAATTTAATTGCATATTCTTTGTATTTTCTTGAATGGCATTGTCAAAGGTAATGTCAGTTGTAAAATGTTTGGTATGTTTAACCAAAAGAAATACATGCACCTTCTGTGGGAAGATTGTGATTTGGAAATGACATTGTTCTTGGTGATTGTGTACATATATTACATATAAGCGTTGTAAGACTTTGCTTGTGTTGAGTTTCTACAAGTTAACTTTTCATATGGACCTGAGTTCCAGATACAAGTAGTCTATGAGGAATGGGTTTTTGGTGTTTTGTCAAATTGCAGTAGACATGAAGATCCATTTTGGGCAATTATTCTAGCAATGAATTAATAACAATTAGTAATGAGGTTTTTTTTTTCTATTCTTATTTACCGTTGGTTGGCTATTATAGTTGGTAAGACTTGGTAAATACTATTTTACTTCGGACCAATAGTTGAGTGATTCCACGTCCAAAATGCACATTATTAGGTCTATGATTGTTTACTGCACTCAGTAAAAGCTTTGGTTGTTGTTGAGTGATCCAACATCCTATTTGTTAGAGTATTTCAAGAGTTAAGGGTCAAGTTTAAGAAGGAAATTTGATTAACAAGTGTACGGTTAACCGGAATGGTCAAGGGTAAGGATGTTCACAGTGCGGTTCCAGACGATTTTGGTTTTTCAAAGCGGCTCACCGGATAAACGGTTTTTAAGAATCGTAAACCAGAACCGGATTACCCGATTTTTCAAAGTCGGTGCACTGGATTTAACGGGTAGTTTCACCGGTTAATCCGAGGCGCCTTAATTTCCATCAACATTGTTCACTCGCAATATAGTGCAGGTTTGTTTATCGTATCCACAGGGAGCAAGGTTCTTTTTATCAAAACTTCCACTACTTTTGCCTAGTTTAAGGTAAATAAAACGATAAAGAAGGGATGGAGGGAACAAAGACAGATTATCATGTAAAATCAGAGAAAAAGGGGCCAAAGGGTCGGTCTTCGCCTCCTAATAGTCACCCTAACACAAAGAGGTTCTAATTATGACACTAAGCCAAAATAGAAGTTGAGTTATTGCAATAAAAGGCCGCTCCGGGGGCTCTCCCGAGGTATACCCGAATTTAGCCCTAAAGGCTCGTCCACTAAATGAATGAGGACTCACCTAAAAGGCTTAAAATGCAAATCACCCTATCCAAACTTCTCCACTAAATGAATGAGGAGTCATTCGAATATCCATCCAATCACCCTATAGATCGTGTTTGAGTAGGTTAAGCGGGTTTCCATTACGTACTAAACCCCACAATCAAAAGAATTTTTTGGATGAAAACCTAATAAAACATGGCCTAATGCCTTAACTAGACCCAGCCTTAGAAAAGGGACCCCATTAGGGGCTAAATCTCCCCCTAAACCCTAAGGAAACTAGCCACTAATCATGATAACAAACATTAAAACTAACAAACCTAAAGCAAGAAACCTAAACATGATATCTAGAAAGGAAACACAACAAGATTAATCACAAAGAACTAATTAAGACAAATAATAAAAGATGGAAATGGAACTTACCCAAATAAGAACTAGGATGATAATAAAATAAAAAGAAAATCCAAAGCTTGAATAATAAGTCTTCAAAATAAATGCTCTTCAATGCAATAATCCAAACCAATACAATAAAGGCAAAGTTTTTGAGAGTAAATGAAGGGAGAATCTACCTAGAAAATGGTGCTAAGTAATTCTAAAAAGGAAAGATGAATAGTAATCAAAAGCTGCTAGGTTTAGATTTGGATCGAGTTTATATACATATGGGAGAAAATATACAAAACGCAGTCGTTTTAGCACCTAAAATTCCGTCAGTCAGGGTCGTCATGGGCACTACCACCGAACGTCACGCCCGTGATGAGGCGATTCCAAATTCTCGGACTGAAATTCTTCGCTGTGGTAGCGGGCGCTACCACCGGACGTCACGTGCCGCTACCTCCTGGAAATCAACATCTTGGGGGAAACACTCTACCAGGGTCGCAGGCACTACCCTTGGGGGTAATAACCGTGACCTCTCTTGGCTTTTTGGCAATTAGATCCCTCAAATTGGTCACGGGCGCTACAACTGAGGTCACACCAGTGACCTCCTGGGTATGCCTTTTTGCTTGATTCCCTTCTTTGGTCACGGGCGGTACAACTGGGGTCACGCCCGTGACCTCCTGGGTTTCTCCTTGACTTCTTTTTGGCCTTGAGGGAAAGGGCTGGCTTCCAGGGTCTCGGGGCTGCTTCCTTGAACTCCCGAGATGGGGTTCTTGGCACCAACGAACTCGACATTTTCCCACGCTCCGAACCCAAACTAACCTGCACAAACTAGTAAAAACACGAATAAGGAACGTTTATTAGGAAAGGGAACGAACTAAAATTCTAAGTAATTGGAGTAGCATTTAGACTCAAAAACGAGCCTAAACAAACATCTAAAAAACTCCATTCAATCAAACAAACAAAAAAATTTGGCCCCATGCGCGTGACTGGTGAACGCGAAAGTATTTTACATTCATATATTGAATATGTTGAGAAATTTATATTTAAGAATTTATATATTTTGACCAAGTGAACGATGACTATTATAGAATGAAGGGACTATTAATTTATCAATTATATAGTGCTTCAATTCAAATGATACCATAGTTGAGCGTTAACTAAAAGAAATTGTGATTAGAAAAAAATAGTTTTATTATTAAATCTCAACGAACATACATGATATTTAATCAAAATTGATAAAATTTACCTAAAAAATTTCAACTATAACAGTAACATTTTTCCATTAAAAAAAACACTATTACATTAACATTGAGATGAAAAGCTAATTTAAGTCATTCTAATAATTAAGTGATTGAATTTAATTTACTTACCAATAGAGATACTCTCTTGAGTATGGATCGCTTGGATTAGGAGCATTTGGATCAACCAAAACCTTAGAAAATTTAAATACTGTTAGATAAAAGCTTAATTTAATTTACAAATGAATACTGGGAATAGATCACATGAACATGGACCTTATATGAGCATGTGAGCATCAAAACATCCCTAGCGGACATCAAATATTATTTTCATGGACATCAAATATCCAACTTGATGTCCATGAAAATAATACTAGATGTCCGTAAGAAATGCTTTGATACTCACATGCTCATATAAGACCCATGTTCATGTGATCTGTTCCCTATTAGGATTATATTTATGAGACTACCAATCTTTTATATTTTTAGGGTTTGTAAAGTTCAGTGTTGGGGGTGGATATGTCAAACGTTATTTTTGGTAAATTTTGGCAAAATTTTGACAACTTTCGGTAACTTTATATAAGTTTATATATGTTTTTGAAAATATTTTATGTTAAATATATAAAACAAATAAATTAAATGATAGAGTGTAAAATTTGTAATTTTCAAATATTTAAAGAACTTAAAATTTAAAAATTTAAAAATTATAAATTTAAAAAATACAAAAACTTATAAACCAAAAACTTCAAAAATATAAAATAAAATTTCAAAATTTTAATATTAAATATTTAAAAATTCAAAATTAAAATTTTAATCACTTAAGAATTTAATACATAAAAAACAAATTAAAAATTAAAAACTAAAAATGACAAAATTAAAAATCAAACATAAACAAATTAAAAATTTTAAAACATCCAAAATATAACAATTCAATATTCAAAATTTTACAATTGAAAATTATATAATTAAAATTAAAACTAAAATTAAAATTAAAATTAAATTAAAAAGTTAAAAATATAAAAATATAAAAATTAAAAATTGAAAATTCAATAGGTAAAAAATAAAGAATAAAATAAAAATAAATTTGAAAATAGAAGTTAAAAAATCAAAAAATCAAAAATCAAAAAAATCAAATGTTTTAAATTTTAATAAAATAAAAAATTGGAAAATACACAAAAATTAAACATAAAAAATTTTAAATTAATAAATTTAAATTTACAATTTTAAAATTCAAAAAATAAATAATTAAATAATTAAAACTTTAAAAATTAAAAGATTAAAAACTTAAAAGGTATATATTAAAAATTAAAAATTAAAAATTAAAAAATTGAAGATTTTAAAATTAAAAAATTTGAAAATTAAAAAATTAAAAAATTTAAAAATTTAAAAATTTAAAAATTTAAAAATTTAAAAATTTAAAAATTTAAAAATTTAAAAATTTAAAAATTTAAAAATTTAAAAATTTAAAAATTTAAAAATTTAAAAATTTAAAAATTAAAAAATTTAAAATTTAAAATTTAAAAATTTAAAAATTTAAAAATTTAAAAACTTAAAAATTAAAAAAATTAAAAAATTAAAAAAATTAAAAAATTAAAAAATTAAAAAGTAAAAAATTTAAAAATTTAAAAATTAAAAAATTAAAAAATTAAAAAAATCAAAGTGATTCAGCAGCATATTCGGGCTGCTCAGAGTAGACAGAAAAGCTATGCCGACAAAAGGCGGAAACCACTCGAATTCCAGATAGGAGATAGAGTATTTCTCAAGGTTTCCCCTACAAAGGGAATTAGGAGATTTAATGTTAAAGGTAAACTAAGCCCTCGATACATCGGACCTTATTCTATTGTGGGGAAAGTTAATCCATCGGCTTATCGTCTAGAGTTACCTTCCAACCTGGGACATATCCATGACGTCTTTCATATCTCCCAGCTCCGAAAGTATGTACCGGATCCAACGCATATCTTTAAGGAAGAACCTCCTCTTATAGCGGAAAACCTTACCACCTGCATATCCATCGGCTTATCCTCTTATAGGGAGGTCCAGCGGGCACCAAAAGAAAGTGGAACGAGCGTGGGGCATCTACCTCGCCACCTGCACAAGTGAATCAAACCAGGAGACCAGCACCCCCAGCTCCGAGGACTCAGCCGAATTCGTCTATTAATAGGGAGCCGTGTAAGAAGTGCGGCAGGACCAATCACTCCACCACCCAGTGCCGGGTAGGCACCAACAATTGTTTTTGGTGCGGCGGAGCTGACCACAAAGTGGCTGAATGGCCGAAGAAGCCTAGAAGGCACAGGCAAGACGCACGACACGACCAACGCCGCTTGAAGGACCGCTCCACAGCAGGGAAGCGTGGGTCAGGCCTACGTCATGGGAAAGAGAGAAGCAGCTAAGTCTGGTATGGTTGTTACCGGCATTGTTTACGTTTATGCTCAACCCCTTATTGCATTATTTGACTCTGGAGCAACGCATTCTTTTGTCTCCTCTAAAGCTGCATTGAGTTTAGGTTTACAAAAGTTAGCCCGCGCCGTAAACTTTTTAATTGGTTTACCCAATGGACAAACCATAGCTTGTAAAACTTGCTTCGAGGAAGTGCCCCTAGTTTTGAATGAAGAAATCTTCCCAGCTAACCTAATACAGATAGATTTAGAGGAGTTTGATGTTATTTTGGGGATGGATTGGTTGAATTTGACACAAGCTCAAATTAAATGTGGAGAGGGGATAGTCGTTCTACAGAATGCCTTAGGGAAAGAGTGCCTTTTCGTTGGGGATTTAGGATTAAGCCCGTGCCCTATCATAACATATGTAAAGGCGCGCAAAATGTTGAATCATGGATGTACAGGTTATTTGTGTTCTCTAAAGGAGGTATCGCAGAGTCTGCCTAAGGTAGAGGAAATCCCGGTTGTACGGGAGTTTGTGGACATCTTCCCGGAAGAAGTTACGGAGCTACCCCCGAGGAGGGAGATTGACTTTGAAATTGAGCTAGTTCCTGGAACTAGGCCGATATCTAAAGCACCGTATAGGATGGCACCAGCAGAGTTAAAGGAACTGAAGCTACAGTTGGAAGACCTTTTGAGCAAAGGGTTTATCAGACCCAGTTCGTCACCATGGGGAGCCCCAGTGTTATTTGTGAAGAAGAAGGATGGAAGTTTAAGGTTATGCATTGATTATCGGGAATTGAACAAGGTGACGATCAAGAACAAATATCCCCTACCCAGAATTGATGACTTGTTTGACCAACTCCAAGGAGCAGGAGTATTTTCCGAAATTGATTTAAGATCAGGATACCATCAGCTTAGAGTAAGAGCAGAGGACATCCCTAAGACTGCCTTTAGGACAAGGTATGGGCACTATGAATTTACCGTGATGCCTTTTGGACTTACTAATGCCCCAGCAGTGTTCATGGATTTGATGAACCGTGTTCAAACCCTTTTTGGATAAATTTGTGGTAGTTTTTATTGACGATATTTTGGTATACTCAAAGAGTCAAGAGGAGCATGAAAATCATTTGAGGCAAGTATTTCAGCTTTTAAGAGAAAAACAGTTGTATGCCAAATTTTCAAAGTGTGATTTCTGGCTCAAGGAAGTAGGATTTTTGGGACATATTGTAACCAGTGAAGGTATCCGTGTTGATCCTCAAAAGGTATCAGCCGTTAAAGATTGGGTGAGACCCACTACGGTTACGGAGGTCAGAAGTTTCTTAGGTATGGCTGGATATTATAGAAGGTTCGTGCCAAACTTTTCTAAGATAGCATTACCCTTGACAAACCTCCTTAAGAAGATCACCCGGTTTGAATGGGACTGATAAATGTGAAGAAGCGTTTCAGACTCTAAAGGAAAAACTCACGACGGCCCCAGTTTTATCCTTACCCGAGGAAGGGAAGGAATATATTGTGTATAGTGATGCGTCGCATCAGGGGCTAGGTTGTGTGTTGATGCAAGGAGATAAGGTGATAGCTTATGCCTCCAGACAGTTAAAGCCTTATGAAAAGAATTATCCGACACATGATTTGAGTAGTGGTGATGGTCTTTGCTCAAGATTTGGAGACACTATTTATATGGAGTCTCCACTACTATTTTCACCGACCACAAGAGCCTCAAGTATATTTTTACTCAGAGGGAGTTAAATCTGAGACAACGAAGGTGGTTAGAGCTTATTAAAGATTACGATCTGGATATCCAGTATCACCCCGGGAAGGCAAATTCAGTAGCAGACGCTTTGAGTAGGAAGACCCAGCACGGGTCTATATCGAGTCTAACGATTCATCCTAGAATTTGGCAAGAGTTGAGTAAGGAGAACATCGACTTGGTGAGTAGAGGAGATACAGATAAGAGATTGGCTGCTATCTCTTTAAAGCCGTCTATTATTGATGAAATCAAGACAGAGCAAATGAATGATCCGGATTTTAGGAGAATTGTAGATAGTCTGACCACCAAGGCAATGCCTGGTTTTCCGATCCACGATGATGGAATTTTAAGGTTTTAGAATAGACTCTGTGTACCCAACAGAGGGGACTTAAGATTAAGAGTTATGGAAGAAGGCCACAAGTCAATATACTCCGTGCATCCTGGAGGTACGAAGATGTACAGGGATTTGAGAGAGCGATTCTGGTGGCCTAACATGAAAAGGGACATAGCTAACTTCGTGGATAAATGTTTGACCTGCCAAAGGGTGAAAGCTGAGCATCAGCGACCTTCGGGCGAACTCCGACCCTTAGATATTCCCACATGGAAATGGGAGTCAATCTCAATGGACTTCATTATGGGATTACCCCTCACAGCTTCTAAACGGAATGCCATTTGGGTAATTGTCGACCGTCTTACTAAATCAGCGCATTTCATACCTATTCATGAGAGTTGGAAAGTAGATAAGTTGGCGGATATCTACATCCGCGAGATAGTACGGTTACACGGGATTCCAAAGGACATTGTATCGGATAGGGATACAAGGTTTCAATCGAGGTTCTGGAGTGCTATGCAAAGGGCTCTGGGATCTAAGCTTAGCTTCAGTAGTTCTTACCATCCAAAGAGCGATGGTCAAACAGAAAGGGTAAACCAGATTGTGGAAGACATGCTTCGCGCATGTGTAATGGATTTTCAAGGGAATTGGGATCAGTATATTCCACTCGTGGAATTTGCTTACAATAATGGTTATCAAGCCCCTACTCAGATGGCGCCTTTTGAGGCTTTGTATGGCAGGAAATGTAGAACACCTTTATGTTGGAATGAGCTAGATGAAGCACTAGTCATAGGCCCAGAGTTGATTCAAGAGACAGCTGAAAAGGTCAAAGTGATTCAAAGTGACATATTGGCCGCTCGAGTAGACAGAAAAGCTATGCGACAAAAGGCGGAAACCACTCGAATTCGGATAGGAGATAGAGTATTTCGAGTTTCCCTACAAAGGGAATTAGGAGATTTAATGTTAAAGGTAAACTAAGCCCTCGATACATCGGACCTTATTCTATTGTGGGGAAAGTTAATCCATCGGCTTATCGTCTAGAGTTACCTTCCAACCTGGGACATATCCATGACGTCTTTCATATCTCCCAGCTCCGAAAGTATGTACCGGATCCAACGCATATCTTTAAGGAAGAACCTCCTCTTATAGCGGAAAACCTTACCTTTGAGCAAGAATGATTCAAATTTTTGGATCGTAGGGTCAACGATTACGCACCAAAGAAGTCCCACTAGTCAAAGTCCTTTGGGCAAACCAAGAAACTTCGGAAGCCACCTGGGAGACCGAAGAGGATATGATGAAAAATTACCCCCACCTCTTTTAAGGTATTGTCCACAGCAATTTTAATAAACAGCGAGTTTCGAGGACGAAACTCCTTTTAAGGGGGGGAGGATGTAACAACCCACCCTAAATCATAGAAATTATAGTAATTAAATTTGTTTAATTAGTTAAAATGTGTTTAGTAATTTTTATAATTTTTACAGTTAACTAACGGTGACAGGTCTCGGAGGAAATGGCTAAGCGGTCAATATTACCGAACGAATTCTTTTTCAAAGTGCTCTTAAAGAATACCATTTTTGGACCTCATATTAATATTATTTTAGGTTCTAATGTTTATTTTAAAATCGGTTTGATTACCGTGTCGATTTTTACGGCAAGGCGAAATTTTAATAAAAATACCGATCGTTACCGTTTTTACCGTAACAATCAAATTCACTTTACAAGTTATATTTTTACTACCATTTTAATTAAGAGAACTATTGTACACTTTTACTAAGTATATTAGTAGTATTACTATTGATATTATTATTATTACTTTATTTCTTTAAAGTTAAGTGGAGGGAGTAGTGATTATAAAAAGGGGGTATGGGGGAGCTATAGGGTCATCATTTTGTCCAAAACACACTCAAACTCTCAGCTCTCACTCTCTCCCTCTGCTGGCCGAGAACCTCCCCAGCCACCACCAGTGTTTCGTCGGCCGTCCGGCGAGTTTTCCGGCGGCCGTGCTCCCCTCTTCCATTTCCACACTTCCTTGTTCATTTTTATCTCCTCTTTCAAGTGGTATTCATCTCACACCTTATTTCCATTGTTATACAATCTGAGTTTTACTGTTTTTAAAGTGTTTAAGGGTTGTTTTCATCTCTTTTATTCTCCATTTACATGAATTCTAGAGTATAGTTTTGAATGGTTAAGTTTTATGGTTAATGCAAGTGTTTTCTTGATGGAGTATTCATGCTAGTGGTGTAGATGTGTATGTTGATGAGAGAAATGGTGTATTATTGATTTGCATGAAGTGTTTGATGAAGTTTTTAGAGTTTAATTTCTGTTTTGGAAGAGTAATTAAGTTAATAATACTTTGATTGGGTGTTTTATATGACAATAGTGAAGAAAGTCATGGAAATTGGGATGGAGTGTAAGTGCATGTGACTTGATGATTGTGCATGTGTATTATGCAAGCTTGGAGGGTGATTTTAGACATTGAAATTCTGGAAAATGGTAGTGATGTGAGTAAATTACATTTGGGTAAATAATTAGTACAAAACTTGAATGTTTATGAGCATGCATGATGGTTTGAACACCCACTGAGCATTCTGATTATTTTCGAATTTTTACAGAGGAGTTATAATTAGTTTTTAGCCCATATTATTGCTTAAAAAGGTGGCCTAGGACGTTAGCTAACACCGGGCTTTTGAATTTCGGTATTCCGACTTGTATAGCTCAAGTTAGAGCCAAAACCGTAAAGTCATGCAATTATATACGATTTTGGAGACGGTGACTTGTTGCACATATTTCGTCTGTGTGGAGTTTGAATCTGAAAAAGTGTTCAACATAAAAGTTTTAGGAGACCTTGCAAGCTTTCCAGAAAGGTATGGTATGTGTCAATCCGACGTCGGGAGTGTGAGTTATAGAGCCCGGAAGAAGGGCTGCGAATCTGAAAATTCTGGGTATAATATATTGTTTTAAGTTTGAACCAAAAGTGTTATAGTGACCTTGCGAGTTGTTTTTGGGGTGTTTAAATGTGACATTATGGTTGTTAAGATGGAATTGATGATTGAGGACCATAGGACTTGGCTTTAAGAGACCTCGATGTCTTTTATGTTATTTGATTTTATCGTATTTTATTACCGAAGTCTCGCGTTTTTAAAGGAAATAAAATTCGTATCGCTCTCAAATTTTTAAAGCCTCTTTGATAGAATAAGAGTACATATTCTATAAGTATTTTTCTGTCCATAAAGCTCCTATGAGTTTAGAGCAAGTGCATAAATTTTATCGATTCTGTTTAAATGCCAAAACCGCACAAAGGGAATATTTCGGTTTTCGCCGTTTCTGTCCAGAGCCTTTTCCGAGCTCTTCCCATCATTTTTAGCATCTGACCCAGTTGACAAACTTATAGATTATATTTTTCCCTTTCCGAAAAGTGCTCGTTCATAAAATTCCGGGTTTCCTAGCCCCGGTTATAGCCAAAATACTCTTACCTCAAAAACCTGAAATTTCTTTTACATGTGCATTTCAAATCCTTTCTATGGGACGTTACGACCCTTTTTGTTCATAGCCTTTGCACTAAATTGTAACCTTTATCGTCTTAGCTCAAAGTTTCACACCGCCCCGCGCCATTCCCTGAGCCAGATCGTCACCAAGTTCACGGTATTTTAAAGGTACGCAAATTGTCCAACTCATGTATTTATTTAAAGTCAAGTACAGTTTTTATCGCTAATATACATGCTAATGATTTTATTGTTTTATAAGTGGTCCCGACACTAAATTCTCTGATAGCTAGAGTGAAGTCTAGCATTATTTCTGAGCTCCTATTGGAGTGATCTTGACTGGCGATGTCATCGCCTATGATCCCAATCCAAACTCCCGGTCGGTTTGGGCATGCGCGTGTGTGAGGTGCTTCGGCATCGATCGTAAGGGATACCACGTCTTATCATATGTTATATTTTAAAAGTAAAGCACAACAGATGCATAGAATCCTTAAAGTTTAAAGACTTCATTGGTTTAGCGTGATTCTTTTTGCCACTTCCCCGTTTTCGAAATGTTTTAAAGGCCGGCATGAAAAACCGTTTTCGAAACGGTTTAACATGTTGGAGGTTTGTGTACTGAGTGTTTCCCCCACTCACTTTTGCGATGTTTTACTGTTTTGTTTTAGGTGGTCCGAGCTCCACAGAAAAGGGAAAGGACGTACAGAAGTAGTTTACTCCCTAAAGTGAAAGGTAGACTTTTGCGTCGTACAGGGTTACTTATAAAGCAAGTGATAGTGGTGTATATATGGAGATATTTAAGGATCTATAAGCGTGTGGGTCTATGTGTGTTTATGTACTGTTAAAGTTAAGCATTTGTGGCTTTTGTAAACTCCTTTATGTATGGGGACGTGTTGGTGAATGTGGTTCAGTTGTGGTTTTGGTTGTCATTGTTGGTGTGCTTGGTTGGTTGGTTTTGCCTTGTCCTTAGTGGGACGGCGGTAGCGCCTCAGGCCGTTATCCGCTGCGCTAATCATGTGATTACCGTAATGTTTGGGTAATTGTGTGATTAAGGTTTTGGGGCGTTACACTATGAATGTTGAAATATCTTTCAAGATTATCAAACATACCCTTCCGGACCGTTGTTTATTTTTATGCAGCAAAACAAAGAAATACACTCAATGTATAGATACGGTTTGCAATTAGCGTTGTAATTGTTCGGGGGAATTCCCTTTATTTCGGAATAAATTCAACTTTTTTCAATATATATATATATATATATATATATATATATATATATATATATAGGGAATAGATCATGTAAGCATGCTCCTATGGGAGCATGTAAGCACGATCATTATGAGCCATTAGATGCACATCTGAAGGCTACGTTTTTTTGGGACTTAATCTTAATTTTTTGGCAAGGGCACGTGACTCCTTTCCCAAATTTCCTTATTAATTTTTTTTTTAATTTTTAGATATGATATGCGTGATTTCAGGGAGGGAGGAGGATCCCAAGATAACGCTTGTGCGGCAGAATCCTTGCCAATTGGAGAGTTCGTTGGAGGGAGGAAAATCGCCCATCATAGCTGATGACCGTCGTTGTCCAACGGAGGAGGCTGGCGTTGTACGGGGCTGAGCCGGCTGAACGGTACTACGACGCTTGACATTCAGCCTAATCCCTATTGAGCCATGGATGATGTTGAGATGATGTAATGTATGATTTCAATTTAATCACGAATAACACCACAATAGATTCGTCTCGTGATATATGATATCAGTTTAATAACGAGTGTCATGAAAATTATTTTAACGAACGTTCAGAGATGGTTGATGATGACATTGTCACGATGAGAATGCATGTGGAAAACAGAGCATGAGATTGCAGGCAAAAACTAGGGTTTGATGAACAGAGTATTAGTTTCGAAGTTAATGTCCATGTGTAATATCCATGCAATAAACACTGGATGTCTATAGGGCCATTGGTATGTACCATATGGTATAGTGAAAAGCATAGCATTCCAATTGCCCCTGTACTTGATGGGTGTTCACTGGGGTATGGGGAACCCGAATTTATTCAGCAACATTTTTATGTTAATGGTATGTAATTGATGCAAAACTCAATAACACCAAATGCCCATGGTGATTTATTATGATTATTATACTAAAAAGCACAATCTGATTCTGGGACAAAGTCCACGCACTAAACACTGGATATCCATGTTGGGCTCAGCTAAATATTCTAGTACACTCTTTACGTCTTATTTTGGTGTCAGCGTAGCCATTCAATGATTTCTATTTGTGTGATAATTATTGCCCATGATGCCACCAAGTGCATGTTCTGTGTGCTACTCAATGTGTTAGGGTCTGTTATGTGGTTGTCTTCTATCGTGGTGTTGATCTGAGAGTGTCACAACTTGTTATTGGTTTTAACATTCAATGTTTTGTTTCGTGGTGTGTTGTACATCGTTGCATCGGGGCACACCGAAGGGGACGGTCAGATAGTGATGCCACCCACGATTCCATTGAGCTACTAACATAATGGGCATGGGGAGTACGTCCCAATGTGTGAGGATGAGTCGTTGGTCCCGAAAGTAGGGATGACATTTGATGACATTCCAGAAGCGAAGACATTCTACGAAAGATATGCTGTATGTGTGGGGTTTAGTGTACGTAGCCACTCACTAATGAAGGGGGAAAAGGGGGCAGTGTGGAAGGTGTTTGTGTGCGGTAAGCAAGGGATCAGGCTGGATGTCCAGTGTCGTAGCATCGTTCGGCCATCTAAGCCTCGTATCGCGCCAGCCTCCTTCGAGGGACAAACTCTAATGTGCAACCCGTATAGTGCAAATGGTCACCGGTATTCCTTAGGTCGGGAGGTAGAAATTAGATTTGGGTGAGAGGTAGAGTCCTAATTAGATTTGAGTGAGAGGTAGAGTCCTAATTAAATTTGGGTGCGAGTTAGACTCCTAATTGGGTTGGGAAGCAGATTTCTAATTAAATAAGGTAGACTCTTAATATGATTAGACTTCTTGTTTATTATTTTTTTTAAATCGATTTTTTTATTATTTGATAGGCGGGATTATTTTACTGTATTTTTAAATCAATTTTTTTCTTTAATCTGATTGGCCGATAACCCCTACAATCACTCTAGGTTGAGTATTTCAAATTTCGAATATATTACTTTTATATTATTATGTATATATATATATATATATATATATATATATATATATATATATATATCCTTAAATATTAAAAACTATAAATGCACATTTACTATTCCAATTGCATTTTGGTAATTTTGTCAAACTTTAGGGGTTATTTTCTAAGATTTTGGTTATTTTGTTTTCATTTTGTTTCAATCCTTAAATAAAAAAATTACATATACTTTTACTATTCAAAATACAAAGAGTACTACTATTCAAATGATATTTTAGCAAATACTCCCAAGTTGAGAGTTTATTTTACGGCTTAATTATTTTATTTATTTATCCTTCATTTTAGTTGCTTAATGTCTATGCTAGAACTTTGCACTTACTTTGCTTTAAGTGTTGTTGTTGGCATTATTCATATGACATTTAATGAATTTACCCACTTGAATGTTTCTATAGTTTTAATATTTTATTTATTTTGTTCGTTGGATGGTTGATTTAGATTAGGTAAGTTCTTCGTAAATGTTGGTTGGCAAGATATTGGAAAGAGGTGTAAGATTTTGAAAATTTTCCAAAACATATAATAAATACTCGTATTACACATTACCAAAATTAGTCAATTTTTTCAAAAATTTACACGATATTAAATTGAAGTTGATACAGGAATATTTTCTTTTTCTTTATGTCCGTTCTCTAATTATACTCTATCGTATAATATACTTACTGCATGCAATAATAATAATAATAATTTTATTGATAACCTTAATTCTTCTCTCCTTATTATAAGAAGACTCGAAAAAAAATTAGAAAGTGAAATAAATTTGAAACTTAAATATATCAGGACATAATAATAAAAGTTTGATAATAATAATAATATTAATAATACTGACAAGTGGGTTGATTTGACAAAACTTAGCCAAATAAATATCCCGAAAATTTCGAGATTAATATGGATTACTTTAATTGTAACATGGGTAATATGTATATAAATTAATATGATGACTTGTGGCGGTCGTTGTACTGCTCGAGTCCTGCAAAAATATAAACAGTTAACTGAACTAAAATATGCGATTTTGGTTAATTTAAATTCATTAATTAACTTGATTTTGCTTGTTTTGGGCCGAGTTATTACAACAATCAACTGATTACTATGCTTTTGTTTTAATATAGTTAACAGATTATAGATTACAATATAAATATATGACTTACTTTAAAGGTAAAAAAAAAAGGAAGGAAACAATAGCAACATCATATTACGAGTGCAATTTATTACATGCTCCAAATATGGTCATTGTTCACTCTTAATAGTATAGTTGTTCACTCATACCTACCAATTGTTCACTTGCAATAGCGTAATTGTTTAATCATAATGCGACTTGGTAAACTACGGGCCAATTGTTTATGGAAATAATGCGGGCTTCCGCGGGCCGATAGCGGGCTTTCTGTCTCACCAGTTCTATCGTCAGGCTGAGGCTGAGCCACCACGTACTCTACTGTCTGCCCATCGCTTTTTCCATTTCTATATATTCCCATGCATTTTCATTTTTATCTCTCCTCAATTCAATCCAATAATAATATTGTTGACTTCACTTTTGGTAATTCACATATATCATCTCTCTTTCTTCATATTTTTCATTTCTTCTTTAGTAAATAGTAATTAATAGTAGGGATATTGAATGGCAATATACTGACATTTGGGGGTTTTGAATTGTAATATACCAACTTTTGCTATTGGACAAAAATATCCATGACCTTTATACTTAGGTGACATTATTATACCAACAGTGACTAAGGGAGTAGTGACTGGTTAACTGGACTCGATTCTGACGTGACAGGCGGAGGGAAAATAACCGATTCTTGCCCAATAACCCCGTTAACCCCTCCGTTTTTCGCACTAACTCACGTTTAAAAAATTGGCCCTAACACATTGACTAACGGGGTGGTCAGTCGATCTTCGTACTGATGTAAATTACAACCAATCAATGTCTTCTAATCTGGGTTAGTGAGAAATACTAAGGGGTTAATGAAGTTATTGGCTTAGAACGGTTTTTTTCCTTTTGCCAGCCAGTTAGCGCGCATGGAGACTGGTTCACCACCTTATCAGTTGCTGTTGGTATAATAATGTCACTCAGATATAAAGGTCAGGGATATTGTTATCCAATAATAAAGGTTGATATATTACAATCCAACACCCCCAAAGGTTGGTATATTATCATCCAAAAACCCTTAATAGTACTCACAATTAGAGCTAGCAAAATTTTGTCCGACCTAAAATACCTGAATTGTGTAACACAAAAATGACCTGGTTGGACATATTTTTCGTCCGAATTTTGATACTGACCGAATATTCAGACATAAAATTTATCTTTTTCTATTGTTCGAATCCGATTTCGACTCGAATTTAGCATCGTCCGAATTGTCCGTCCAGTTCGACCTGAAATAAAATCGGGTTCGAACATGAATTTATTGTCCAAATTTTAACATTGTCCAAATTTGTCCGACCCGAATTTACTCAGACCCAAATTTTTGTCAACACAGTCATAATTAATATAATTAAGCAATAACAACTTCACCAGTAGCTAATATAAACATATGCATATATAAACATAACCAAAAACACAAAATGTCAGCAACCAACACTAATCTATTCTATTAAATATATTAAAACAAAACCCCATATAATGAGATGATGCCATGTGTCACACACTAAGGTGTTATGTGCTATTTTTTTAAAAAAATAAAAATCAATCATGAAAGTTGAAAGGTCACATTACACCAATTGAATTTAATTTTAGAAAAATAATAATTACTTCCTTCGTCCTAAATTAATTCACACTTTGACAAAATTTTGACCGTTAATTACTCACAAATCACAATGAGTTACAATATGGAATTATCGCCATTAGAAAGACACTTTACTAAAATTTACAACGGATGTAATTTCATATTGTAACTCATTATAATTTGTGAATAATTAACGGTCAAAATTTAGTCAAAGTGTCAATTAATTTGGGACGGAGGGACTAAATATCAATCATCAAAAGTTACAATGTCATAAAGAATCCAAAGTTGCTACAATTACTGTTCAAATTAAATTTCTTTCTTATATATATATATATGATTTATCCCATGGAGTTTACACAGCATAGAACGTGTTTGAAATAAATTCAACATGTGAGATGGAAAACCTACTAAAAAATATCAACATGGCATGTTAATCTTCAGTACCCAAATTACAAAGATTAAAAAACAAGTCATTACATTAATTCCAATTTCATACATATATACTACATCCCACCAAAATAAGTCAATGACCAATGCTTGAAAACATAACAGAACATGGAATAATGGAGGAAGAGGTGATCACAGTAGACATTATCGATCAAAAGTGAAATATAATTGAAAACTATAGTAAAACTCACTTACCATTTAGAGTACATTTTCAATAAGTGTTTAGCAAAATAAAATACTGAAACTTTTTGCAAGTTGAGTATTGAAGAGAAACAACAAAATGTACTTACAAATAAATTGGAAAATAGCAAAAACAAAATAAACAAAATAACCTGTGCATAGCACGGGAACAAAAACTAGTATTTAATTCAAACAAAAGCCATACATCATCATCATCAGTACTAATTAAAATCTAAGTTTACCATCACAATCCTAACACCCTAAAACACCACAAAGAATCCATTTTCATCCGCAACAACAAAAAAATCACTTTACCCTACACATTTCTATATAATCTCCAACCCCACTTTAATTTCCAAAAATACCATACCCCTGTTAAGATTAGCCACCAAAAATATTTCCTCTTTAAAAAAAATATCATGTGGTTGTCTAGATCCTCCTTATATGGATACTTTTCACTAGAGAAGTATTTAAAAAAAAAACATGAATGAAGCTATTGGCAGATCTTCAATTTCAGTGGTAAAAATCAAATGGGTTATTTACCATAAAGGACGGCCCAGGAGGCCAATTGACCAAATGGTCTGCCCAGGACACTTAAGTCCTAATTTATGGGCAATGGTGGGGCCCAGTTGCTGACTCACCCCCTCCCCTTCCCTCCTCATTCTCTCTTTATAAAAAACAGAGCAAGGGGGGATGGATGGACAGGGCTGGCTCACGGCGACGAAGGAAAACAGGGCGGCGAGGGGCTCAGGTGGCGGAGTTCAGGAAGGCGACGGCCGGAGCACTAGTGGTGGTGTCGGGGAACTCAATCTCTTTCCTTTCACAGATTCAATTTGTGAATTCATTGGCACAATGCACCCCCGGGCTTCTCTGAAACTCAAACTAATGAAGAAGTTAAACTCAATCTTTTTCCTTTCACATATTCAGTTGGTGATCTATGGAGAAATATCAAATAAGGTGGATACCTTTCTATTACAGTTCACCACTATTTTCAGTATTTGTACATCACTCCACGAACTACCTCCCTGAGTAGTAGTTTCTGGTCCTGCAATCGTTTCTGTAATCTCTGACCAAGCGGACTATTGGCTATGGCTTTCACTGTCGTGAATGGAATCGCCGAGAAAATCAACACTCCAGCGAGCTACAACCATTTCAAATTAATTGAATTCAATTGGATAGGAATCAGAAAATCAATGCACAAAAGTGAAAAGATTGAGAAGGCGCACAAAATAAATGATAACCTCTTGCCAAGAAGCTTTAGGGCTAAAAGAAGAGTGCCTTCTCCTCCCATGGAGTTGACGATGTTTATGTGCATACCTTGGTGGGAAGTTGAATAGAGGAAGAAATGATGATGAATAGTAGGAAACAGAGGATATGCAAGCGTTTGAGTTCATACCCAAACCCATCATCATTACTTCATCAAAAACTTTGCTGCACAATGCTCCCAAGCATTTGAGTGCCTTTCACAGATTCAATTGGTGTTCTATGGAGAAATATCAAAAACGACGCTATCTGATTTGGTTCTCCGGAATCCAAAGCCGACATCAGCGCTGCCTCCGCCGCTTCTGATGCCGTTGCGGTGGCTGCGGCCGTGGAAGCCATTTCGCTGCCCAGATCTCGACCCCTTCTTATCCAACCCATATGCAATCGCCGCCGCAATGGGTTCCTCGACACCACCACCGGTGCTCCGGTCGTCGCCTTCCTGAACTCCGCCAACCGAGCCCCTCGCCGCCCTATTGTCCGTCGTCGCTGTGAGCCAGTCTTGTCCATCCATCCCCCCCTCCCCTTACTCTATTTTTTGTAGAGAGAGAATGAGGAGGGAAGGGGAGGGGGTGAGTCAGCAACTAGGCCCCACCATTGCCCATAAATCAGAACCTATGTATCCAGGGCAGACCATTTGGTCAATTGGCCTCTTGGGCCGTCCTTTATGGTAAATAACCCAAACCAATAACATTGGTCACCTCGATAAGCCCATGCAAACCCAATCCATTAAGGGCCCGCTAAAGCCCAACTCGATTCGGCCCAGTAAAAAAACTCTTAGCCTAAACCCAGCCCGACCTATTTATAGGCATCCCCAACCCGGCTCATTGCCCACCCTATACGAGCTGCCATACAAGCCTATACATATTGCTTTTACAATTTGTAACTTGGACGACAAAGGGGATTGTGGTCAATTTCATACTTGTCTTCTATGCTGTCTGTTTTTTTTATTGAATAATATAATCCAAAAAGGCTAAATTGTTAAACTTTTTAATATTTAGTTATTGAGCTAATAGGATGTGGGATCACTCAACAACAACCAAAGCTTTTACTAAGTGCTGCAAACAATAATAGGCCGACTAATGTGCATTTTGGATGTGGGGTCACTGAACTATTGGTTTGAAGCAAAATAGTATTTTACTGAGTGCTACAAACAATAATACTTAACCAACGATAAAGAACAATATAAAACAAAAAAAACCTTGTTAATAATTTTCAATTAATTCATTGCTAGAATAATTGTCCAAAATGGACTCTCGTGGTCACCATAATTTGACAAACACCAAAAACACCATTCCTCATAAACTAGTTATATCTGAACTGACACATAACGAGCTAGCTAGTACACACTCAACACAGGCAAGATAGAGTCATCTTGCAACGCTTATATGCAATATGAGCATACAACATCAAGAGCTATATCATTTCCCCATCACAATCATCTTACAGGGGGTGCATGTATTCCTTTTGGTTAAACATGTCAAACTTTTTGCAATTGACATTACCCTTTGAGAATGCAATTCACGAAAATAGAAAGAATATGCAATTTGTTGGGTTTTTTTTGTGGACCACAATCCTCCCAATTCACAAACACAAAGAAATGGAAAAGGGGAGGTGAAAAAGGGAAGGTGGGTACCTACCTTTTGAAAAAAGGAAGTAAAGTGAAGAATTAGTTTGCGTGAATTGTTGCTCAAATTGTTGCCTCCAATCACAGCCTACACTCAAGCAGTCTGTTGGCAGCTTAAATCTTGCCTGATTTTGCGCATGCGATGGAGGAAATACACATAACCATCTGCCTATTTAAACTGAACGAGTTGTTCAGTTTAGGAATTAATCTCATTCATTCTTTTATTCATTTCGTAAAACCTTTTGGTTTTATTTCCTCACATATTTATTTTACACACTCATAAAATTGAGAGATAAAATTAGAGTGGATTATTCTGCCTAATTTATTTTAGAGTGTGTACCACCTCTATTCCCTTTGAGAAATAGTAAGTTGAGGGTTGAGAGATTAATTTGTAATCTTCTAATAGATCATACCACACTCTGTGGTAGTGATCATTTGTACTCCTATTTTTCTCATAGTTCATTATTTTCGAGTTGTCGCCGTCCATGGGTTTTTCTCCGAGTACTTCGGTTTCCCACGTAAATATTGTGTCAAATTTTATCGCATTATTTTCGTTCTTAATTTTGTCGTAATCTCTACCGTCTCCGTATCCGCTTCTGTTATGGTCTGTAATTTTACAGATTAATTTACCCTTGTAATTTTTTAATCCTTACAAGTAGTATCAGAGCTTGGTTGTGATGGCTTCAATTATGAAGTGTGAGATTCCAAAATTTGATGGAACGAAAAGTTTCATGATGTGGAGGCTAAAGATTAAGGCGGTCCTAGTTTAGCATGGGTTATGGGATGTGATTGAATATCCCGACACAAAAATTGACGCATCGGTAAGCGATGAAGAATTTGCAAAACTCTAGAAGGAGATTAAAGACGGACGTGAAGATAGAGCGTGGAAGAAGTTGGAGGACGAGGCTCTAGCAGGGATACAGTTGTGCTTGGAAGAGGAGATTCTGAGAGAGATTATGCATATTGAGAAACCTCGGGAACTCTGGGCCAAGTTGGAAGAGTTGTATATGTCCAAGAGCCTCGCCAACAAATATAGAATGATGGGGAGATTCTACAGGCTATGTATGCCTTCAGGTACTTCTATGAGATCACATCTAGCTGAATTTGATTCTATTATTACTGATTTAGAATCTATGGATGTGAGACATACTAATGAGGAGCAAGCCCTACACTTAATTTTGTCTCTACCTACATCACACAAACAGTTTAAGGAAATCATGTTGTATGGTAACCGTGGTACCCTTAAATTAGAAGAGGTTAAGGCTAGTTTGCTGTCTAAAGAAACGTTTGATAAAGATGGAGAAGAAGAAGCTAATGAGGCCTTGAATGTAAGGGGCAGGGGCAATGAGCGTAAGGGAAACGGGTTTAGAGGAAGTCTAAACACCGTTCAAAATCTAGGAATCCTCACAGAAATAAGAAGTGCAATTATTGTAGCAAAAAGGGTCATATAGAAAGTGCTTGTTGGGCTAAGGAGCGAGACCAAAAGTAGGGTAAGGAAAAACCAGGTACCTCAAACAGTGTTGAGTCTGGGTCAGATGCAGAAGCGTTCGTTGTTATGGATGCTTTGGCTACCACCACAGGTAGGATAGCTAGAGATGAGTGTGTGCTTGATACAGGTTGTACCTATCACATGTGTCCCCATAAGGACTGGTTTGAGTCCTATGAGCCTGTTGATTCAAGTGTTGTGGTAATGGGTAACGACACCGCCTGCAAGGTTGCAGGAATTGGTAGTATCAAAATTAGGACCCACGATGGTGTTGTTAGAACCTTGAAAGAGGTTCGACATATTCCTAACATGTCCCGTAATCTCATATCTATGGGTACCCTTGAGGCTAACGGTTGCAGGTACAGTGGAGAAAATGGTGTCCTGAAGGTGTGCAAGGGCGCCATGGTTCTTATGAAGGGAACCAGAAAGTGAGGTCTTTACATTCTGCAGGGATCTACTGTGACAGGGACTGCAGTGGCAGTTTCAAACCTTGATGAGACCGACAGCACCAAATTGTGGCATATGAGACTGGGCCACATGGGAGAAAAAGGAATGTCAATTCTGAGCAAGAAAGGTTGTTTAGGAAAAGCGCAGATCGGCAAGCTGGAATTCTGTGACCCTTGTGTGTATGGGAAACAGAACAGGGTTAGCTTCTCCAGAGCGAAACATACAACTGCAGGGCCCCTAGATTACATTCACTCAAATCTATGGGGACCTGCAAAGGTGCCATCTTTGGGAGGTAAGCGCTATAGTTGACATTTGTTGATGATTTTTCTAGGAAGACCTAGGTTTACTTCCTACGCCACAAGAATGAAACATTCTCCTACTTCAAGAAGTTTAAGGCTTTGGTGGAGAATCAGACAGGCAGGAAGATTAAGAAACTCAGGACTGACAATGGGTTGGAGTTCGTTGATCCTGAGTTCTTAGAGTTCTGCGAGGAGCATGGTACTGCGAGGCATCTGACCTTGGTCGGCAAACCTCAACAGAACGATGTAACAGAACGGATCAACAGGACACTCCTGGAGAAAGCTCGGTGTATGTTCTCAAATGTAGGGCTTTGGAAAAGTATATCATTTTGGGCAGAGGTCATTGCAACTGCATGCTATCTACTGAACAGATCACCTCACTCCTCCATAGAGTTCCAAATTCCAGAAGAAGTTTGGTCAGGTAATCCAGTTGATTATTCTATTTTAAGAGTATTTGGATGTCCTATATATGTCTACATAAATGAGGGGAAATTGTCTCCTAGGGCTGTTAAATGCATGTTTCTAGGATATGGGTCTGAATCTAAGGGATACCGCATATGGTGTCCAGATCTTAAGAAAGTTATTCAGTCTAGGGATGTAACTTTCAATGAAACTGCTATGTTATCTAGAATGGAATCTACCGTTACTTCTAATGATGCAGGTAATCAGAAGAAGGACGGAGAAAGTGTAGAGCTTGAGGTGGAGCAGGTTGGAGCTCAAGGTGGAGCTACTGATACCTGTAACAGGGAACATGTTGATGATCCTGTCCCTGAAACAGGACAGATTGATCCGACTGAGACTGTGGCTGAAGTTCCTCAGGTGGAGGAAGAGCATAGCATAGCCAGAGATTGTCGGGAGGCGGTCGGGAGACTGCGGGTATGCGAGGAGGATGATGCTATGATCGCCTATGCATTAGCTGCTGCAGAAGATACTCCTGAAGGTGCTGAACCTTCTACTTATCAGGAGCCATCGCTTGTCCAAGTGCCTCAAATTGGATAGGAGCAATGCAAGAAGAGATGGAAAGTTTGTAGAAAAATCAAACATAGGAGTTGTGTGAGTTGCCTAAAGGGCAACGGGCTCTAACTGCCAAATGGGTCTATAAAAGAAAAGAAGGTATCCCTGGTGTTGAGAGTGCGAGGTGGAAGGCCAGACTAGTGGTTCGGGGTTGCAACCAAAGAGAAGGGATTGACTACAACGAAGTGTTCTCGCCTGTTGTGAGGCATACGTCAATCCGCACCTTGCTAGCCTTCGTTGCTCTATTTGATTTGGAGTTGGAGCAACTAGATATGAAGACAACTTTCCTCCATGGCGAGCTAGAGGAGGAAATCTATATGAGGCAACCAAAGGGATTTACCGTCCCTGGTAAGGAGCGACAGGTATGCAAATTGAAAAAGTCCTTGTATGGACTTAAACAGGCGCCCAGGCAGTGGTATAAAAGGTTTGATACCTTTATGGTAGGGAAAGGGTACACAAGGAGTCAATATGACAACTGTGTGTACTTTAGGCAATTTGAAAATGGATCTTTCGTATATTTATTATTGTATGTTGATGACATGTTGATTGCATCCAGGGACATGTCACTAATCAAGAAACTAAAATCTCAACTCAACCAGGAGTTTGAGATGAAAGATCTAGGTGGAGCAAAGAAGATTTTGGGGATGGAGATACAACGAGATAGAAAGGCTGGAAAGTTGTTCCTGTCTCAGCAGAAGTATCTGAATAAAGTGTTGAACAGGTT
Organism: Portulaca oleracea; assembly: GCA_029582165.1. NCBI lineage: Eukaryota > Viridiplantae > Streptophyta > Magnoliopsida > Caryophyllales > Portulacaceae > Portulaca > Portulaca oleracea. The sequence continues at coordinate 17,160,849 of CM055868.1, forward strand.
CAACATGAGAAACTGTAAGGCAGTTTCAACCCCTTTAGCTGCTCATTTCAAATTGTCCAGTGAGTGTTGTCCTAAAACTGAGATTGAAATGAGAAAGATGTCTAATGTTCCCTATGCTAGTGCAGTTGGTAGTTTAATGTATGCTATGGTATGCACTAGACCTGACCTGTCCCACGCAGTTAGTGTGGTGAGTAGATATATGCAGAATCCAGGGAAGGAGCATTGGGATGGAGTAAAGTGGATCCTTCGTGTGAAGGGTACTTTAGAAAAAGGTATCTTATATGATAGAAACAAAGTTCAACGTCTGAGGTTGCAGGTTATGTGGATGCTGATTATGGTGGAGATTTGGATAGGAGGCGCTCAATCTCAAGATATGTATTCACTATGTGTGGTGGAGCAGTGTCCTGGAAGACTTCACTTTAGTCTATAGCAGCCTTGTCAACTACGGAGGCTAAATATATAGCTGCTACTGAAAGATTAAAGGAAGCCATTTGGTTGAGAGGTTTGGTTATGGAGCTAGGTGTACCACAGGGTGAGACTGTTGTATATTCAGATAGTCAGAGTGCTATTCATTTGGCTAAGAATGATGCATACCATTCGAAAACCAAACATATTAGCGTCAGATATCACTTCATCAGAGATACAGTTGCTGCAGGTGGGATTGTGATAAAAAAAGTTCATACTACAGACAATTCTGCAAATATGCTAACCAAACCTTTACCTATCGCTAAATTCAAGCATTGCTTGGATTTGGTAGGTGTTTGCATTTTTTAAGTGCCCTATTGGGGCCACGTCTTGGGGAGGGACGTATTTGACGATGACAACTAAAAAATGTTTATCTGGACCGATGAGTCGGATCATGGTCCAAGGTGGAGTTAGTTGGATATATTTTTGTGGACCACAATCCTCCCAAATCACAAAACACAAAGAAATGGAAAAGGGGAGGTGAAAAAGGGAAGGTGGGTACCTACCTTTTGAAAAAGAAGGAAGCAAAGTGAAGAATTAGTTTGCGTGAATTGCTGCTCAAATTGCTGCCTTCAATCACAACCTACAATCAAGCAGTCTGTTGGCAGCTTAAATCCTGCTTGATTTTGCGCATGCGATGGAGGAAATACACATAATCATCTGCCTATTTAAACTGAACGAATTGTTCAGTTTAGGAATTAATTCCATTCATTCTTTTATTCCTTTCGTAAAACCTTTTGGTTTTATTTCCTCACATATTTATTTTACACACTCATAAAATTGAGAGATAAAATTAGAGTGGATTATTCTGCCTAATTTATTTTAGAGTGTGTACCACCTCTATTCCCTTTGAGAAATAGTAAGTTGAGGGTTGAGAGATTAATTTGTAATCTCCTAATAGATCATACCACACCTTGTGGTATTGACCGTTTGTACTCCTATTTTTCACATAGTGGATTATTCTCTGGCTGTCGCCGTCCGTGGGTTTTTCTCCGAGTACTTCGGTTTCCCACGTAAATTTTGTGTCAAATTTTATCGCATTATTTTCGTTCTTAATTTTGTCGTAATCTCTACCGTCTCCCTATCCGCTTCCCCTACGGTCTGTAATTTTACAGATTAATTTACCCTTGTAATTTTTTTAATCCTTACACAATTAAATTAGACCATAGAAAGAACATATTTATAAAAGAAACAGAGTTGAACCTGGACAATATTAGCACCCCAAAGAATAAAATCAGCAGCATCAGCACCGATTTCTACACCTTATCTCCTCCTTGCCAGCAATTCAGAAACGACACATGCAACACCCAATTTGAGGCACTTGTTTCTTCTTCTTTAGTTAGCTCGATTTCTAGGTGTATACCTTGAGCTTAGTCCATAGCTCCCCAAGTTGACATAGCCCAATGGCACTAGAGCAACAAATTAACTAAGCAGCCTTGTCAATACGATTGTCGTTGGCATTACTCACGGTTGATTTGCTAAGTTTCAGAGTGAGAAAAAGACAGAAGTTTTGGACAAAGAGATATAATAAAGAGAAAATGATGCAGAGAGGTGGGTGACAATAACTAGTTTTAGGGGGGACAAGAAAGGTGGTAGTGGATTTTGTAGTGGTGGTTGTAGCGGAAGAAGATAAGTAATGAAGAAGACCAAACTCATTGCTTAGTTTTCATGGCCTGGACATGCTGAGAAAGGGAGTGAGTGAGAGGTAGAGAAGCAATTCTATAACTCAATGAGAGATACAATTCAACCGATATTCTGAGAAAGAGGATTTTGGAGAGAAACTGATTTTCCTATTTATGAAAAGTAGAGCAAAAGTAATAAGAAAATTACAACCACATGGATTCTCTGCCGTTTTCGATGACTTTTTTCAGTGTAAATAAATTTTTTGATATTTTACTTCTATCAAGGACAAGAATGCCTTAATGTTCATCGTGAGTTGTGAACTATTTTAAATTTATGATCATATTGTGTGACTTTTTAGGTCTGAATTTCCATACTAAACTTATAAAAGGAGCTTGGAAGAAAGTTTGAGAGGGAACATTTAATCCCCTACAACATTTACCCCTTGTTATTAAAGCAATTTGTCCCTTATATTCGTAGGGTGTATTTGGTGTAAAAAAAAAAATTTTAGGTTCCTAGTAAAATAATTTTCCTAAAAATGGATTTTCTATTGGTGTTTTCAATTGTTTAGACATTTTCCATTTTCCTAGAAAACTATGAGAAAAAGAATATCTTATTTGACAACAATTGCAGTTGTGAGGCAGCGGATGAGTTAATGGTAGACATATAGCATCAGAGATATTCGTGTAGGGTTAGGGTAGATATGAGAAGAGAGGAAGTAGACTGTGACGCTGGGTGATTAATTTGGGCCAAGAAAAATGGATTTTCAATGGATTTTCTTAAAATTGAACTGAAGAAAAATACTCTCTCCGTCCCAAATTAATTGACGGAATTGGAATTTTTACACATACCAATATATAACTATAATAACTACCAAGCCACAATTGTATTTTTCTTTTCTCTCTCTCATAAATAATATGAAATAATTAAATTAGGTGTTGGGAATAGGAAAGTGACAATTATTTTGGGATAAAATAAATTACTTAAAGTGTCGTCAATTAATATGATACGGAGGGAGTACTTATATAGGAAGAGTGATTTTTTTAGAAAATAATTTTCCTTATTTTCCATCAACACCACAAATATGAAAATCATTTTTCATTTTCATCCCAAGCATGCCCTTACATCAAATTCCTGCATGTAGCTTAGTAGCTTGTACTCCCTCCGTTCCATATTAATTATCGTCTTTGGAATTTGTGCAGTTAAATTTCAAAATTTTTGACCATAAATTTTTCAATATATACAATGAGTTGCTATATAAAATTACCATCATTAGATTCATAACGGAAAGTACTATCATAAAAGTATCATATTGCGATTGTTAATAACCATATTATGTAAGAAATTATCAATCAAAGAGTGATATTGGAGACCGCAAAAATTAAAATTATGACAATTAATATGGAACGGAGGGAGTACCATTTACCCAATTTATCCAAAAAATTACTCGGAGGTACCCTAACTTTTAGTGAAATGTTTTCAGGTACCCCAACTTTTCAAAACTAATTTTGGGGTACCCTTACTTTTAGGGTTAGAAATTATTAGGTACTTTTTCGATCATCAATTTGGTTAAGTGACCGAAATACCCTTATCTTCCATTTTTTAAGAAATACCCTCAAAAAAGAAGAATAAGAGTATTACTAACATAAAAAGTAAGGGTAACTCAAAATGACTTTTAAAAAGTTGGGTTACGGAAAAATAGTTTTCCCAAATATTTGGGTACCTTGAATAATTTTTGCAATTTATCTCCTTTTCTTTACGTTTTCCACGCGGTGGAAGCTTGATAGCCTTCTGTAATTACGTCTCCTCTACTCAAACCATTAGACAAGACAACGCAGTGGGGCCCACGTCCCTGAGTTTCCCCCAATTTCTTTCGTGTTTATCTCATCCAAATTCAATCATCGCTTGATCAAATCCCTAAAATTTCTCCCACATCTCCGACGACCTCTGAACATCCCCTAAAATCATCAACCGGCACCAAGCCAATTTCATCCGATTACTCTCGGAAGTCGTCGTCATCGTCATCATCATCATCATCAATGGCGACAGTGGTGTTCGACGTAGTTAAAGCGTTGGAGATGTGGCTAAAGCTTATCAAACAGCCCGAGCCCTACGTAGACCCTGATCTTGACCCTGTTCTCTTGGTTCCTGGGATTGCGGGTTCCATTCTTCAAGCTGTCGATGAAAATGGCAAAAGTGATCGTGTTTGGGTTAGAATTATTGGGGCCGATTACACATTTCGTACTAAGCTTTGGTCCCGCTTTGACCCTTCTACTGGTAACTTTGATTTCATCTTTTCAAATCTTTGTTGTTGTGATATGATAACTATTGTGCGTATTAAGTGTGCTGATCGTAGTTGTTTTCCAATTTAGTTTCTGAAGGGTGGGGGTGGTTAGTGATTAGTGATTTTCAAGGGATGGTTTGGGATGCTTGAGCTGGGTTCTCTGGTCAATTTGCATATGGTAAGTAAGCAGTTGTTGTTCAACTGAGCTCAAGAATTGAGGAAAAAGTTGATGTAGAATGGGGTTGAGCTAACTGACAATATGTTTGATTTTTTGTTTGTTTAAAAATGAAGGAAAAATAAGTGTAGAATAGGATTGAATTCAATGACAATGTGTTGCCAGCGTGTTCTAAATTTCTAATTGTTGTGTAGCTTTGAGACTGGAAAAAGTAGACATGGTTGAATTTAATTGAACATAAATGAACACCATTGAATTTGCCAACAATACCAGTTGCTCATAATTGGGAGCAAACTGACACTATTGAACTGCACCCAAAAAAAAAAAAAAAACCTGACACTATTGAAAGTTCCTCATAGCCTTTTTGTGGGATCTATGCGTCCAACCATTTTTCTGGGTGGGAAATTTGAGTTGCTGGTGTTTGCTAGTTAGGTTGAAACCTTGATATTACCTGAACCCAACAAGTTAGTTTGCGAATTTGTTCAGGATTTTCTTTCCAAAATCTGGGGGATCTGTTTCCTTGTATGTGATTTAGTAGCCACTTCTTAGGGGTCAATTAAGCACAACTCTTAGGCGTTTCTAGGTGCCACAAATGCATGTAAATTGCATGATGTGTAGTCAAGTATGTTGGGCATTATAGTTTAGTGGCTTATGATTGGTGTAAAGTTCAGGTTTCTTTCAACTTAGCCAAATCCAAAATTCCAAATCCAAATACAATATCCCAAAAATCCCATTGCAGGGTGTAGGGGAGTTTGATAAAGCAGTTTTACTTCTGAAAAAAAGATTGAGAGTGAATAGTACCAATTAACGCAAGATTTCAAAACCGTTCACTACTTATTACTTCAAAAAAGTAGAAGAGGTTTAGAGAGACGTTTTGCTATTAGTCCGTTACAATCTAAGCTGAAATCATAGATCCTTTTTTAGGTATCTAAATTTTATTCTTTCAACTTAGCACTTGACAAAATTGGGTGTAAGACTTGATGACTTAAGATGCTGGTTGATTCTAAGAGCATTACAACCTTCTGCTTCTAGTGTGACAATTTTCGGTATTTACGGTTGTGGCAATTTTCAGAGTTTATAGGTTGCTGTTCCTCCTGTTATGCTATAATGCTAATGGCGTTTTTTGGGGAAAATGCTGCGAATAAGGTGAAGGTTTAAGCAAACAGAGGAAAATAAAGAAAGGACAATAAATTTCTTTGGGTGCTTTTTATGGTTGGACAGGGGAAGAAACCTGATGTTTGGGAGCCGTTTCGTATTTTGTGTCATCTAACTGAGGTTGCAAAATCAAGAGATGCAGGACCAAGATTGCAACTGCCACATCAAATTTCCTTTATTCCTATTCACCAATATGTGTTGTACAAATGGCTGTAATTACCTTTGTGATTGTGGTGTGTACAGTAATTTGCATGTACTAAGTTGGGCGACTCACTGATTTTGTCACCAAAATCATGTGATGCCAAGATTCTGTGCCTATTAATGAACTTAAGTGTCTTAGTAGTATGTTGATATAGTTCTAGTGCTAGCTGGCTTCAGCTTTCGCCGTAAGGGATATATGCAGACAATGATATCGTGGAGAATTGTTCAAGGTGAGAATTGATAGTGTTGGCCAATATCCAAAGGTATATGTACATGGGATTCTGATGGCTGTTAACCCAAGAAGAAGATGATGCAGTAGGTGAAGTAACAGCTAGGACTAGGCAGCCAAATGTAATCGTTTAAGACTTTAATTTTGATGCAGATTGCGAGATAGTAATCACACTTGTAACTGAACACACGCTGAACCACTGGGGGATTGTGGAGACTGTATTGAGAAGCTATTCGCGTGCTGGGCTGGTGGTCAATTAGTTAATGTTACTTATGTAGGTACTGGAATCTTGGTTTCAGACACTTTGGCGGGAGGATTGAACAATGTGGTTGGAGCTATTGGCTGCAGTTCATGATTATTTGAGTGAAAAAAAAATCCCCCCTCTTAAACAAAAAGAAACTCCAAAATTTAAGGAATGTTTAGAGTTATCAAGTCACTACCTCATATTGCACGTTTCTCCAGATAGCAAATGTTGTTTTTCTAAACTGAAATTAACAGTTAATTAAATTTTTTTTTACCTCTTTCCTTTGTGGTTAAAGAAAATAGCCACAATCACTGGTTTATTGAAACTGTGGTTATACAGTGTTTTTGCATCTCTTCGTACTGGCTCACACTTTATCTATTACCATCTTTTAAATTTAAGTACCCATTCCATATATTGATTCAGCATTTTATATGTGATGCAGGCAAAACGCTGTCCCTTGATCCCAAGACGAAAATTGTGGTACCCGAGGACAGATATGGACTTTATGCAATTGATGTCCTAGACCCTGACATGGTAACTCTTCTTTCTCTATCTTTGTAAATATGCGTGTACATGCACATATTGGCCTTTTCAGTTCAAGGGGGAAAGACTGCTTACAATTGGATCCTCAAACGACACTCGAACATATTTCCCTTGGGAGGTTGTTGTTGTTGTTGTTGTTGTATGCACATATTGGCGTTTTATGCGCATAAAAAATATCTATAGATATGCATGTATGTATGTGTGCTTATGGGCCTTTTATGCAATACTAGTAAAAAATAAATGCCTAATGAGAGTTTGCTATCTATTATTCTTATGGCTGCCATGGAAGCAACTGATCATTTCCATGTTCCTTTACATAAGATATCTCCATCTCATTTTATATAGTTAAATTTAGATGTTAATATGTTCTGTCTCATGTTAAATGGTAATATCCTTGTGTTAAATGTTGCTGTTGCCACTCGTCTTTTTATTGCTGTTGACATTTGAAAAAAATGCTGTGGATATGCGCTTATCTCGGAAACTTGTCAGAATTATCAGTTATATTTTGAAACCTAAGAAGCAGGACATGCACCTTTTACTAGTTTAGAAACTTAAGCGACATTTTAGACAAGTTTGAAAATGTGAAAATATTCCATCTTCAGTGGGAAAGCTATTAGAGGGTACGAAGATAAGTGATACTGGCATTATTTAACCTGTTAATAATAAAACTTAGACTACTAGAATGAATCAAGTTAGGAAATACAATTTTTGTAAAATCCTGCTTGCCTTGGGCAGGTTTAGATATATTCTTTTATTTTTGTGAATAATGAGATAAGATAGCTTCCTTCATATCACAATGATCCTTCTATTGAGATATGAGGAGAGATATTTTTGACCTCTTCCATTTGCGGATTTCTTTTTCCATTTATCTTTTTTTAAATGATGAAAAGAGATCTCTTTTAAGTTTCATTATTTTTGATAAACAGTAAAAAAATAAGTTATAAAGACACCAAAGGATGTCAGCATGTACAAAAGGAGGCAATCGCAGAAAAGCTTAAGCTCTCTAGTCTCTACAAGAATCATATCTGCAAAATGGAAAAGTTCTATCTTCATGCCATTATCAAGAACTTGACAATAATGGTACAAAGTTCTCAGAAAAATAAAGCTTGAAGTCTTGTAAGGACCTGGCCTCGCCCTTAGAAATTTGGGATTCCTCTCCTTCCAAGTGCACCATCAAGTTACCAAAGGCAACAACTTCTGGAACACCTAGGATCCAACCTCCTTGAACATCTTTGTTATACTTGGTGTGAGAAGTGAGGACGAAATTGAAAGTTGACGCTCAAGTTTAACGTGGCTGATTATCGTGTTGGCTAGATCCACAGGCAGAAGAGATTGAAAGTTGTCGCTCAAGTTTAACATGGCTCATTAACAATGTGTTGGTTACATCCGTGAGCAGAAGAGAGAAAATGTGTTTATTGATCTGGTGCAGATCAGGAATATAGAAAATGCATTACATGTGTATAGGGGTTAAAATGCTACTATGCAAAACACCATCATTGCCTCCAAAAGTGCCACCAAGACACCATCATTCAGTAGACCACCATGCTTAGTCTGTGAAGGGGCCTAAATCAAATTCAAGGCATATTCTAACTCTTTTTCTTCTAGGAACCTGAATATCTTTTCTCCAACCTTCTTCCCGATAGCAGAAATGACAAATTCCAATTGTGCCAGAAAGTGGAGACCCACCAACAGTTGATCTAAAGGTGGTTAAATGAACTCTTCCTTCATAAAACACATGGAACACCTACTCAAGCTAAAAGTCTCTTTTTAGCATGTCTTCTTTAGGAATCTTTATTGTTAAGTTCGCACGCACGTGAAAGCATGCTTTGGTGAGAGCTTCAGACTTCCAAGTTGTGTGAGGTGGGAACCAAGTTAGGACTAGGGATGGACTAACAATGGCAACGAGCAGTCCCGATTCCCATCCCGCCGAGCCCCAAGCTCTGGCCTTGTTCCTGTGCATCCTGAGCCTGACCTTTTCCCTGTGCACCAATATTCTAAAAAAGGCCAAATCAGACAACTTTATAACTAGGAACTCAATGAAAACCTATATTCTTCAAAAAATAGCTTTGTTTTCTAAAATATACATGAATTAGTTTGAAAATAACACTACATCAATGGATCTTCACGATTCAGGAAAGGAAAAAGGGAAAAGCAGAAATAATTTGGATGTCCTCGATCTGTTAGGTGTGTAGATTGACACCAACTTGAGGGCGGTTTTGAAGGCAAACTATAGCATTTAAAAGGATCGTAATGGTAATAGGAAGCTTAAAAGCCATCGGTAGTGAACTGAGAATTCAAGAAATTTGTAAAGCCATTCGCAGATGAAACCCTGCCTTCTTAGTTATTCTCTAATTAATGAGGTATTCTATTATTTTATTTATGTTTTGTAGTAGCCCTAGAATCAATCTTCTGCTATGTAAATCTGTCTATTGGTTACTTATGGAAAAAGGTCTGTTTATAGGCTTTAATGTATTATATTTTTCTTAACACAAGCTGTATTTCTGTACCAGTGATTGAAGTATTATTCTTATGGCAAAGTAGGTCCAAGGATGTAAGGGATTCTAGGACTTTTGGTTGGCTAGTTACATTGAGCAAGGTGTTACCATTAATGTCTGCCTGCTATGGATCATAAAGTAGGTCCAAGGATCTAAGGGATTCTGGGACTTGTGGTTGGCGAGTCGTAGCAACAACCATAAACATAATAGTCAGCTAACATGACCCTTCTTCCATTAGCCCTAAGAGAATGTGCCTTTGAATAGTAGCTTGGCTCTGCTCTTCATAGAGACTGTGTCACATTCTATTTAGTATGATAATGTTCCTGGGGGAATGTTGATCCTATGGAGTGCCAATTACCATTATGGGATAGTACTTCCTTTTGATAAGTACAAGTTATCACTGCTTAATCACATACACGTTTTATATTTATTTGTTACCTTTTCTGCTGAATTTATTCTAGCTGCATTCTCCATGAACTCAAGATTGCAGATTGAGATGTGCTGAAAACTAAATTTGCCTCTGCAGATCCTTGGTACAGAATGTGTATATTACTTCCATGAGATGATTACAGAGATGATCAAGTGGGGATTTCAAGAGGGTAAAACACTGTTTGGGTTTGGCTATGATTTCCGACAAAGTAATAGGTGCGTCCTGTGCTTCATATTTTTGAAGGGCGTGTGTTAGCAAGGCTGTGTTCATTTGCAAATCTGGTCTGTTTTATGTGTTACTTTATCTGATTTGGGTTGATTGTATTCTCATGTTGAAATTTTATGTCTCATTATGTTTAATGGAAGGGTTGATTGCAGTTGTTAGGTGGTATTTTCTGTTGAGCTGCAGAATCATTGGTATCAACTATGAAATATGAACAAACTTCCACAACCTTTGTACATTTTAAGCTTCATGCAGACACAGTTCTTGACTAAAAAGAAATGAAGTTTCTGGCCTAGAAGTTTCATCGAGCAGCAACCAGCTCGTGCTGCTTCCTAAATTACCAACAATCTTCTTGGCAACATTTTTGCTGAAATCGAGATTTATCAAGGGTTATGGTTTTATGATTAATGGGGGCAGAATCATGCCACTTATTTGTGATTGGTAACTGCATGATTGATAACCAGTTTTGAAGCTTATGAGGCTATCTAAATGTAGTTTGCTTACCTGTAAATATTAGCCTAGTTGATGAACATGATATTCTGTTGGTCCAAGTTTTCTGACCAATGTGGAATGTAACACCAGGATTATGTTTTTGCTATTCGTTTTGGTGAAGAAGGATAGTAGAAGGCCTTCTTGGATACTAAATGTGTGTTTATCTGGCAAACAATGTTAGGACATCCAAGATTGCAGAAGTTGAGGTTTTCTTGAAAACTTTTTGTACTTGGGAGTTAAGTACTTCAGCAAGGTACAAACATGTGGTCTTGAATTTTGTAAATATGATTAATGAAGAGAGCTCAAGAGTACGAGGCTTTGTAAGATGGCCTCCTTTTGTGTACGAGTGACATCCTCTAGGTTGCTATTTAGCAAAATTGGATCTAAATAATCGAACCCTTTGGTCTGCTGGAGGAGGATATACCAACCTTTTTTTTCCTTAGACAAAGATGGTATAACCTTTAGGTGCGTTAATCCCTATAGACAATTTTTTGGGATGTAGATATACCAACCCTTTTTTCATGGGAGGGTTTCTTTGGTAGGAAACCAAAGAAACAAAAGGCCTTGTCCACCCTCATGTGATGTAGTGGAGTATTTGGAGAGAAACGAGGGAGTTGAAACTCCTCTTCTACACTTGAAAGACAATCTGATCAAGTCAAACTTTTGGGTCAACAGAAAGTTTTGTTCTGTATAGTTTGTATTTTTATCAACTTTTTAGGACATTGAATCACCTCAAAACTGGTGCCAATTATTGTTCTGAACAAGTGGAAGCTCTCAATTTGGGAAGTGCACATCCATATGTCCAGATCAGTGCTTGCCTTAGCTTTCAGTGAGTCAAACTGTCCAAGTCCTAGAAAACATTAGAGTTCAGATAAAAATTGGTATATTTTCTTCCAATAGCCCATAAGTTGGATTATTTTTGTCCAATTTCCGATTTGTTTAATACAATTTTTTTATTACTCAAGAAAAAAAAATTGCAATGGCAAAAATAGTTAGAATGATTTTGGAATGCTAAGTCGAAAGAAAAATTCTAAATTTTAGATGGTAGGCTAGGTTGACCATGCTTGGTGTAGTAGTGTTTGTGAATTAGGAGGTTTATGTCAGCGTGATGAGATGTGGATTTGTAGGATGTGTAGGTGAGCACACAAGCTTATAAGGATTTAAGTATTCATAGCCTTAGTGGAGCTAGCTGCTTAAATTGGTGTGGGAGTCTAGAATTGATGAATATTAAGGGGAAGTACTATAAGGATCCCCAGTAGATTATCCCTAGAGGATATTGATAGAGGGAGATTGACCTAAGAAGACTTGAGGAATTATAAGGTGAGGCTTTGCTTATATTCAACTTGCAGTGGACATGGCCATTGATAGAGCTTGCAGTGATCTGCAGGTGGGAATGTTTTTGGATGAGTACCTCATACCTTTTCCCATAGTTAGGTGACTAGTTTGCTTTAAGTTCTTCATAGTTGTTCCTGTTGTTTTAGGTGGCCTGTTTAGTGTTTTAATCTGTCCAATTTATGTCTCTCCTTGCTTGTCGTAATATTGTAAACTTTTAGTTCTGTACTTCTGTATTCTTTAGCTCGAGTTTGTTTGCCTTCATTGAATGTCCTTTAACATGAGTTATTTTGTGTTACATCTTCTCTTGCTCTTTTCCTATTCATTGATTAAAGATTCATCTCTATTAAACTTATTCTCAAAACTTCTTTTTTTGTCCAAACTTCTTTTAGGTCTTTCGTGCAGTGGTAAGGTATTGCTGCCTACATTGTAGGCCCCCTATGCTGCACCTTAGTAGGATCTACATTTAGTGGTTTGCGTTGTTGGCGTCCTACATGTCTATATGAAAGCATAATGGCATTATGCCTTTAATCATGAAAATGCTCTATGCTTGATCTATGAATCCCTGGATGAAATTGATTGTGTTTTTTCATTTGCACATTGCTCAGGTTGAAGGAAACTATGGAGCGTTTTGCTGCAAAGCTTGAATCAGTGTATACGGCATCAGGTGGAAAAAGGATAAACTTGATTAGCCATTCTATGGGTGGTCTTCTAGTGAAGTGTTTCATGTCTCTACATGCTGATGTAAGAGATCATCTGTTGTCTTTGGTTGCTTTGATGTTCATCCGGTTATGTTCTCTACATATTCTATACTCGTATTAGTTGTATTTATGGTTTGGAAAAATTAAGAATCTTCCTATGTCAATTTTTTTGCAGGTTTTTGAAAAGTATGTGAAGAATTGGATAGCAATTTCGGCTCCATTTCAAGGCAAGTGTCTTTAGACTTATACTGCTTTTTTTTTTTTTTTTTGATTTGTGTTGGGTGCATGAAGTGCAACTTGTCTTCTCTTTTTCCTTGGGATTTGTTAGGAATCACAAGGGCAATGGACCAATCAGTATTATCTTTAATAATTTTATAAACAGAAATGATCTTATCTTCTTATTATGAATTTTTATTTTTCATTAGATGGTTTTGACAACCCTAACCCTGGTATCTAGTTCCTCAGTGATGAAACGTGTGATTATCCATGGGGAAGGCAATCCTTTCCAAAGGAATAGGAATGAAGGTCAAAGTGAAACAATCAAGCACCTTGCTTTTACTGAATAACCAGTTCACCATGTATACACCCCAAAGTAGACAGGATAGTGAATGTAGGTACACTAAAGGATTAACCTTTCGAAAAAAAAAAAGAAAAAAAGTTGGATTCAGCGATTGAGAAAGAGGTGAGGTTGAATACTCCAAGGGTAAAGGAAAAAAAGATTAGCCCTTGTCTTCACTCTTTCAACACATAAGACAGAAGCTCATAGAAGATGCCTTATGCAGTCTAATTTTGTGCAAATAATTGTTGAAATTTCATCCAGTCCATGGTATCATCCAAGTAAAGACTTCCCATTTTGAAATCGCAAGGCATGATATTTTCTGGTATTTGCCATTTTGCATGCATGGGTCATAGGTGACTGAAATCCCTCTTCCTCCCAAATCCAAATTTAATGTTTATACCTCCCCCACCCCCTCCCTTTTTTGGGGGTGGGGATCCACCTTGGAAGATGATTATCCTTTCAACTGAAGTACTGTGGCCAAAATTGATGAGCATCAACGTATCCCCCAACTAGATCCTGCACTTCGCTCCTTGTGGTATTGTGCCGCATTACATTGTTGTTTGCAAAAGAATGATTGGCTCATACACCTCGTACTAAACACTCTACTGCACCTGTGACTCTTGTTTGTTATGGTTAATTTTCAATCTTGACTCTATTTTAATGTATCTTGCCTTGCTTTTGGCTGGAGTGTGTGATGTACATAAGTTTGTTCGCAATTGTCCCTAACTTTCCTTAAATTGCAGGTGCTCCTGGATATATCGCTTCTGCTTTGTTAAATGGTTGTTCATTTGTTGATGGATGGGAAGAGAACTTTTTCATTTCCAAATGGAGCATGCACCAGCTGGTATGTTACTTCTATGTTTGTGCTGCTGCATTTTGAAGTCTTCTGCTTTGAGGACTCTCTGCCTCTTTCTCTCTCTCTCTCGTGTGCACACTACGCATAAAATATTTGCCCTTTTGATTCCCTTTTACTTCTAGTCATGCTTGTCTGTCAAGTTAAAGTTGCCTACATATGAATCTCCCAGCTCTCTGGATTGGCGGGACTCACACTGGGGATGTTGTTATGGTCATGCTTGCTGCCATTGGTTTATAGCCACTCTGGATAGTAGGCGGAATGTTAAGGTATTAGATTGTTTCGAGTTGTTAGTGGTCATGCAATAGCAACCCGTTTTTGGGATAAGTATCAAAAGGTAGGGCAGCAAGTGGATTTCGCCCATGCACAAAAGGGGAAATTATCAAAAGAATGCGCCTTGAAGCTCTCAACCATGATTTTAAGATCGAAATCCGAAAATTCAAATTGCTACCATAAGCTCAACTGTCAAGTACACATAATCCTCAAAAAGTAGAACTTGTAACCATGATCAATGTCATTTCTTACAATCACCTGTAATGTTTTGTGACTAGCCACTAAACATGGTAAAATTTGACCCAATCTAGACCCTCCTGGAAATTCTGGATTATGAAAATGATTTCTGCAACGCCGACCCCTCTCAGGCCACGGACATTGCCGATAACTTCTTCAATGATTGACGACTAGCCCCATAAATCACAAGTCCTTTTAGAGTGCTTCGTTCTTGTTCACACGTTGCTTGAGAAAACTTCCCAGGAAGTCACCCATCTTGAAACCACTCCCAGCTAAGCACACTTAAGTGGGGAGTTCCTAACAGATGAACTTCCTAAAAAGGTGCACCTCGGTGATATAAAATAGTCATTGCAATCCCTTTAAGCCGCTTTAACCATATATCAGGGTATTACAATCACGGAATCACCTCCACTTAAGCACACAACGTCCTCGTTGTGCCTCTTTCCAGTCAGCTTTGATACCATCTTTAACTCCCCAACGCCTCCCAGATTGTAGACATTATTGATAACTGCTTCAGTGATCTATGACTGGGAATTGTCCTTTTAGCATGCTTCATCTTTGCTCACACGCTGCCTGAGAATTGAGAAAACTTCCCAGGAGGTCACCCATCCGGAGACTACTCTCAACCAAGCACGCTTAATTGGGGAGTTCATAACGGATGAGCTTCCTAAAAGGAACATGCACCTTGGTGATATAAGCAGTCATCGCAGTCCCTTTAAGCCATACTTCAACCATCTATCAGGGTACTACAATTTCTTGACTTGAAACCGGAATGACGAACCTGAAAAAACCCGCAAATTAGCAGGTTCAACCCAACCTAAATCCAAGTCGGCCCGCGACCCATTGGCTCAACAAGCTGATGAGAAGGATACTTTTGTACCTTTCTCATTTTTTTCACTATTATATCTTTTTTTTTTTTACTTTATCTGATTTAATAACTATACCATATAGAGAGATGCTATATAAGTGTATATACTCTTTTATCTAATCCTTCTTGATAATAATGATGATTATCAAGTCAATATTTCCAACAATCAGAAGAGAACATAGAGTAGCAAAAATATAAAAAATTGGCGTATGCCTAACAATTCTAGGTGATGTTGGAGTGGCTATACATGGTATTGCTCGTCGGATTGGGAATCAATTGAGACATACATCTGTTCTGAGCTTCTAATGAAGGGGAATTGGTTGTGCCTGACCTTTATTATTCTCCTTGTTGGGGCATCTTGACATTGATATAATTTCTTTAGAGCCAATTGTCAAACTTGTTAGGGTAATTATAATTATTGGATGTTATTTCAGCTTGTAGAGTGCCCTTCAATATATGAATTGATGGCTTGCCCGAAATTCAAATGGCAACATGATCCTCGTCTTGAGATTTGGAGGGAAAGGCAGGATGAAGATGGAAAGTCCTACACAATGTTGGAGTCGTATACTCCAGAGGAAAGTGTATCTATTTTCAAGGATGCTTTATCAAATAACAAGGTTAGTGTTGAACTTGACTAGTATTGTAAACATGGTGCACTTTCAAAATGAAGTTTAGCAAACAGTTTCTGTTTCTTGTCAGGTTGACTATGGTGGGAATAGTATTCCTCTTCCGTACAATATGGATATTCTCAGATGGGCCACTGAAACTAAGGAAATATTGTGTCGCGCAAAGGTTCCTCCTCAAGTTAAGTTCTACAATATATATGGAACCAGTCTTGAAACTCCTCATAGTGTCTGGTAATGTACTTTGCTCTTACTAAACTTGCAACATAATGCATCTTATATGTTTGTAGTAATGATCATCTACATAAACTTGCAAGAGAATTACTTGCTGATTTTTATTGTTCGGTTGATGATCTGCAGCTATGGAAGTGAGGACTTTCCTGTATCAGATTTAGAGCAGCTGAGATATTTTCAGGTTCTTGTTCACTCGATCTTGTAACTCAGTGATAATAATTCATTGGTCATAATATCTTTGCCATTGTTATCAATCTATGAGGGTTCTGCTGTAGAGTTGCCTTCAAGGAATGCCCCTTTATTGGTTGATATTACCCCCCCCCCCCCCCCCGGCTGTGATCAGCAATCTGGAACCAAGTGAAGCGAAACATAAATTAGACTAGAATCACGTGACACGGGACATTCATGTTCTGCCTTGAGTTATTTGAGTAGTTTGTAGTACATGCGATCGAAAGTTGAGCTGTTGAAGCTGCAATAATAAAAACTCTTGGTGCTGCAATGTGTCTTGCTTGCTAATTTCTTTACTCTTATTCCAGGCCAAATATATATATGTTGATGGAGATGGGACCGTTCCAACAGAATCAGCAAAGGTATTTTCTATTTGCAATCTTGGATGTTCCAAGTTCTGAACCTTGATGATTAATATGATGATGAATTTGAAGAAAGTAATATTGAATTAGCCTTGCAAATGTGATGTCTGCTGCTCAGACAGTAGAGTGATCAGATCAGTGGTGTCAAGGATTATGTTGAAAGTTTGAATGGTTGATTGTTGCAGGCTGATGGGCTTAATGCTGTAGCGAGGGTTGGGGTACCTGCTGAACACCGTGGGATCCTTATGGACCATCATGTGTTCAGAATACTTAAGCATTGGCTGAAAGCGGGTCAGCCAGATCCTTTCTACGATCCTCTGAACGACTTTGTGATTCTACCGACTGCCTTTGAAATGGAAAAGGCCAAGGAGATGTTGCACGAAGAGTGGCAAGTTATAACCAACAAGTTGGAAAACCAGGAGGACCTCGAGCCGGACAAGCAATCTATTAGTTTTATGTCGGTTTCTGAGGTAGCCACTCAGATTACTGTCGGTTGAACTTCAGACTTCTCAGAATCAGGAAGGGTTATACCATGCTGTGCTTTTAACCCTCCAAGTGCTGTCATCTATCTCAAGATGTACACCTTTCTTATTAGTTTGTGTATTGGCCATTACTCATCCATCTCATGTAAATATTTTCCCTAATGCCATCCCCTACCAAATGGGTGTTCCTGTAACAAACGGGCCTCTGGGTGGGTTTGTTTACCTGTGTACAAAAGGAAAGCCAAAGCTGTAAATAAGGACTAGCAATTGTACTTGGACATTAAGCTGTACTTGTGTTTTAGACATGGTGACTGATGTTAATTGTTACTAGCCAATTGATCTCATATTTTATTTATTTTTTGGTTAAATTGTTAAGTCTGTAGGCAAAAACATGAGAGAAGTGACCTAAACCTTTAGCAACAAAAACAAACTGGGCACAACTGAACCCACCCCCAGGAGCCAGCTTAAAGACTCACTAGTGAAAAATGTAATGTAGATTGGGGTGATCAGTTTCATTTTCGTTTAGTTTCTCTTTGGAATGCCATAGTCTATAATGCAATGATTACTGATGAAGAATGTACAAAATGCAAAAATCTTTAGATAAAAAATATGAGATATTGGATTTAAATGATAAGAACATTTATATGTGATAGGCTGATTAATCTGAATTTTACAGTTGGTACATAATAATATAAACTTTTTGCATTGTTGTTTTAGTAGCATGCCATATGTTAAGAAATGAGTAACTCGGTGGCGAGCTGACGGACAACTGGAGGTTGTGTTTTGACTTTTATTATGTGGCTAATCAGCATTTGATTGTCCACCTTAGCATCGCCTCCTTTTCTTTCTCCTCCATCCCATTTCTCTCTCCTCCCCTCCCCTCCTTGCTCTTCGATCCATCTTCAATATATGGCCATGGCTTCTCTCCTCTATTTCTCTCTCTTAGCATCACTCACATCCAAAATACAACACTCTAATCTCTCTCTCTACCACCCTCCCTCTAAACTTGCACCATCCATCAGACCGCCATGACCAACACTAGACCACAACCGAGATAGTGGAAATAGGTGCTTTTGGCTTTTTTTTTTTGGGGTTGTTTTGGGGCTGATTTTAAGGGTTTTCTGGCGAGTTATGGTTGATTTTGTTGGTGGTCGAATTGGTGATGGCTAGACTTAATGTGGTAGTTGTCTGATGTTGGTGATGGTGGATGGTGCAAGTTGAGAGGGAGGGTGGTAGAAAGAGAGAGAGAGAGAGAGAGATGGGTTGGAGGAGAGAGAAAAGAAGGGAGGAGAGAGAAATGATATTGAGGAGAGAAGATGGTGAAGTGGACAAGTCAAATGTTGACATGGCACATAATAAAAGTCAAAACACATTCTTCTGGTCGTTACAACTCGCTATTGAGTTACTCATTTCTTAACTCTGCGGTGTGCTACTGAAAACGACAATGCGAAATGTTAAAGATTATTTAGTACCAAATATAAAGTTTAGATTATTTAAATCCAATTTTTCATGACAATTTTTTGTGAACATTTAATACATTTTTTTTCCCAAATTCATTTTATAGTTTTTGCAAAATGGTTACAAGTTTTTGTCCAATAAAATAAATTTTAAATCTTATTTACAATTCTTAATGAATAGCTGATATTTGTCTAGTGAATGAGTATATACTACATGTAGTCAGAGTATATACTCCACATCGAACAATCTTAATTTATGAGTGAACAAAATATAACAGGCTAGTGAACAATCGCAACTTTCAGAACACAAATTCGAAGAGCACCTAATAAATTGAAACTTAAAATGGGTCACCCACATCCCTACCCTGATATATATTAGGGTCAACTAGGCCTCAACCCGTGCGATGCACGGAGTGAACTAAATTAGTTACTTTTGAAAATATTATTATTATTATTATTATTATTATGATTGTTATTATTATCATGGTACAAACGTACTATTATGGTTTGAATCGGCTAACCCAAAAAGAATGGACCGAAACTCGGACTAATTGGTAACCATTCCGGTCCTCGTTCCAAGTCTTTTTATTTTTCTGGTTCCGGGCCGGTTAGGTCTAAACCTGGAAAACTCAAACCTGGATCGGAAATTTAATTATTATAAAATTTAAATTTTAATGAAAAAAGATATTCATGATATTATGGGCGACAATCGCAATATTAATTATCACCTAAAACAATATTCTGTGACAATCTAATGATTCTTTTCCTTAAATTAGAAAGATAAATATCCAGACATATATTCATCCTAGTCCAACTTGGTATAAATTAATTTAAAAGATAATTTAATTTTAGCCAAATGTGTATATATTTATGTGTGATTGTGTGCGTACAAATTGTATCATATCACTGTGTATTCTATCAAATTTTAATTTTAATTAAAAAAATATTCATGGGCGACAATCACAATATTATCATCTAATTTCTTTTTATCATAATCTAATGATTCATCTCCTTAAAATTACAAAGATAAATATTTGATATTATGGGTGTTGGCAAAAATGAAACTATGCAAATTGTGCGTGTTGAATCATAGCATTTTTGGAGTTGCTTTCAATCACACCCACTTGTCCATTTAATTACATTTATCTTTTTAAAAAACACCCAATTGCAATTTACCCTTTCAACTTTCAAGTTGCTATAATGTTATTTTGGCTTCCTAGTATAGTTGGTCCATTCACCATAATTAGTTTGAATAAATAGAGTTAATGCCAATTGCAATTTAGCTTTTATTTAATGCTAAGTTGACAATTACATCCAAAATTTGTACAACAATTGTGTGCTTCCAGAAGTTTTTTGTATGTCACGACGTCCTCATAACTCTTTGTTAAGTCCACTTTGACTATATTTGTTATCTGATCTAATTAGTAAGATGATCTTACTGTTTCTTTCTATCTTACTCACTCCGTTTTTATTTAACTGTCACATAAATTTTTGAGCTAAAAACTTTGATCGTTAATATCTTAATTTATATAATGATTTATTATACAAAATTGATGTCATTAGATTTGTAATAAAAATATACTATTAAAAAGTATAATATTTTTTATAAAAATATTATGTGACAGATTATTGATTAAAAATTGATCTAAAAAGATGTGAATGACGGATAAAAAAAAGAGAGAGTGGTGTTTTAATCTTAGAGTTTAGGTGGCTTTGCAATATAGGGATGAGCTTGTTAAGGTAGCCTATTTTGAAACTAGAAATATTATCTTTATACTTTACAATGATTCTTAGAATTTAGGAATATTGCTTTTATTGTTGATATCATTTTCTACCACCTCCGTCCCAAAATGTTTGTCGTTTGACTAAATTTTGACCATTAATTACTCACAAATTATATATTGAGTTAAAGTATGATATCACTGCCATTAAAAAATAATTTACTAAAAATTACAATGGCGGTAACTTCATATTATAATTAATTGTAATTTGTGAGTAATTAACAGTAAAAATTTAGTCAAATAACAAATATTTTGGGACAGAGGTAGTATATTTTAGAAACTTTACCAAACATCCAGCTTAAATTCCGATTCTAGCTAGCTAGGTTATCTCTAAATTATAAATTTATATTTTTGTCATATAATTTTTTTTAATACCAATTTTTTACTAAGTGCGGAATTTTCCATACTTCCGGTTATCATACATAATTTTGGTTGTACTATTACACATGATTTTAGCATTGACAATGAAAATTGGAGAATATTGTAGCTTGTGTTTCTAAATACTGTGTACATTTATTTACTTATTTTTATCAAAATAATGTTCCAGTTTCGAGTACCTTCAGTTTAATGTGCTGCGAGTCCAAAACCAGAACTTGTCTAATATGTTCCATTTTCTAGGTTTCCGTTCAAGCCTCAAGGTACAGTTTTATGAACTTTATCCTTATTTTGTGAGGCAAATTCCTAAATTTAGAAACTTTACTCATTAGATCAAATGTAAATTCTAAAGTCTTACCTATTTGATTGGTTCCAACTTCCAATTATGTTTTACATTCTGGTTCAAGAACCGCTCACCTCTAATTTGCATTATTTATTCTTCAATTTTGCCCATGACAATAGTTACACGCTGATACTCCCTCCTTATAACAAGCTTTATTCTTTTATTCTTTTTAAACAGTTCGGATAATTATAAGGAGGAAGTATCAGTGTGCAACTAAAGTCTAATTAACTTGTAGTAAATAATTACAAAAAACATTTTTGCATAAATATAAACTATTTATTAGAACAAATTACAACCAAAGAATTATATTAAAGATAAAAAATCATCAAAATAACATGTACTATGAGATGAGGAAGTAATATCAATTTATTTAAGTATTAGAAAGCAATGGATCTATTTAGATAGATCATATTAATACAATGAAGTTTATTTCAAGCTCGAAGATTTCATTGTGATCTCATTACATTTGAACATGAATATGTTTATTTGATTCTTTGCTCTATATCTAACATCCATATTTAGACATCTTTTTATTATTGTTTCAAATGTTATGAAATAATATATTTGTGAATGTCCATATATCAATAAAATATCTATTGGGTATCTTTATATATTAGGATGATATAATATGGGAGGATACTGTTTCCATATGAAGTTTATACTGTATAGGACTCTTACTATGTAACTAGTATAAATACCCCTTGTGGGTTATGAATAAATCATCCGATTCTCCTCTCTCAATCTCTCTTGTCTCTATTATTCTCTCTATATTGTGTTCATATATTTATTGTTTTATAACACGTTATCAGCACCATAGTCTCTTGCTCATGAGCATAATTAAATAATGATCTTGATGAAAAGAAAAAATCAAGGTAGAAGGCGAAGATCGGATCATGAAGCAAAGAAGACGAAGGGTACAAACAAATAAAATATATTATACAAAGAGATCAACGACTTGAAGGATTGTAATTGCAAATTACTTGAAGGTTTGTTTCTCCTTCGTCTCTATTTGTCCATAAATTTTGGTAAGAATTATAAGTCTTCTAAAATTTCATTAGTGAACCAGTAATTCACCCAATATTAAAAATTTGTCTAATATGATAAATTGTAAATATTAATAGTGAACCAGAAGTTCACTCCAATATTGAATATTATGTCGAATATCAATTGTGAATCAGAAGTTCATTTCATCACCTCTATATGGCTGAATTTTTTTTGATTATAGTTGTAGCTAAAGGTTGTATATTTTCAGTGGCAAACCAGAAGTTTGTTTCAATAATACGAAGTCTATTTATGTGAACCAGAAGTTCACTACTACAACGAAAGTTTTCGTTTAATTTTATATGTGAACTAGAAGTTCACTCTAGTTACGAATATTTCATTTAATTTTATCAGTGAACTAGAAGTTCACTGGAATGGTAAGAATTTTACCTTTACTTCATTAAGTGAACCAGTAGTTCACTCGTATGTCGAAAGTTTTTTTTCCCTTATGAGTGAACCAGAAGTTTGCTCTAATATTGATATTATTATTTAATTTTATTAGTTAACGAGAAGTTCTATCCAATAATGAGAATTTTGTCTTATTTTCATTAGTGAACCTGAAGTTCACTTTAATGTTAAGGATTTTATCTAATTTTATAAGTGACAAGAAGTTCACTTTGTTATTGAAAAAGAATTACTAATCTCATTGGTGAACCAGAAGTTTATCCTATCACTAATATTGAATTTTATTTTGATTACACGTATTAGTAGTGAATCAGAAGTCCACTCCAATCATTGAAACTCTATATAATCTCGTTAGTGAACCAGAAGTTCGCTTTCTTGCCAATAGGAGTATAGAGTTGTTACTTGGCATAAGAATTGTTGAAAGACGATGATAGTATACTTGAGGTTATTAAGGTTTATATCGTCGATTAAATTGAGCATTTTTGTTACAAGTGTGTAGTTTAATGTTTAGATGAAAAATGTACATAATTTTATTAATAATGACCTATATATGGGATCATTAGAACCCCCAAATGGTTTCGTCTCGTTCCCTGAAGTGAATGTGGCAGGATATAATCTCAAGAATCATGAGCAAAACAAAGGTCACGCCAGTAGTCGTGATAGTTAACATAGTCGTGATCGTAGTCATGCGAATCTTTTAAAAGATGATATCTCTACCAGAAGTAGGGACACGGAATTGAAAAGCATGAATGATAAAAAAGTGAGAAATGTATTATTAACGAGGAAATGGAAACGACACGTACATGTTGTACGTCATAATATCTTGTTGAACCTTATCAAGCTTAATAAAAAAGCACAAGATATTATTTTATAAACTTTTGATAGAGTGATATTATTGTTTATATTATATTGTGCACGTTGTTTCAAGTCGCTACTTCTTAGATCTCTCTCTTGACATTGTTCAAAGGCTTTCGTAATTGTTGTACTTCGTTCTTTTGATTGGCGTTGATCTTTGTCGATGACCATTAAAATATTTCAAAAGGTTCTGACTTTGCTTAATTAAGTGTTAACTGTGAACATGATTTGATCATGAAGGTCTGTTTGGGGGAAACTAGGTCGAGCATTATGAATTCGACATTCTTGCTAGAAAATTGATTATATGCATGGTGATCAAATATAACATTGGTTATTGAGTTCATGGAAATATTATCATATTGATATGTACATAATTATGGATTAATATGAGTCCTCATGTGATGTTATTATTTCATGGATATTCGTACGATTTGATGTATGCACCTTATTGAAAATGTTCTGCATACAAATTGCGAGTAATATGCTCTCACCTGTCTAAGACTATATGATATCAATGATTTATTGAAATTGGTTGATCATATTGAATTATTAAGTATTTTCCAGTATCATGAACATGACTGCATGTTTCGTGATGCCTAATCACAAAGTGCATTGTTATTGATTGACTTAATATGCATGAACTTTGTTTCCTAAGCATAATACAAATTATAGTATATATTGGATATTTGATTGTGATACTATATGAGCATATGGATGGAATATATCTTTGTAAGAATTTTATGATATTCATGTGATTATTCATTATGTTCATAGACATGTTTTAAAAGTAATCAATGATATCGATATCTATGATTAATGCATATTCACTATGTAGTATTTAACTTTCAAGAGTCATGTATGTGCTTCTGATCATGAAGTGGAGTTTCTTTTTATGAATAATTGATTAAAGCACTTCCACTGTATGGTTTATATGCATTGATGTTATATTTATCTTGAAGTGAATTTCATGGATACTTACTTGATTGAAACATAAATAAATGAGGTGATAGATACGTGTCCTGCAGACACCAGAACAACACACATTTTTAGTGATACTAAATTACTTTTTGTCCATTGATAAGGGAAACAAATATTAGCATTATATATATGGTAGTCTACTTTGATTGAAAGCTCCAGAAGAGCGCATATAATATTACTTGGTACAACTAACTTTCATATTGTGGACGTACTTCTCTCCACTAAGTTAGTCTCAAAGGAGCTTATTAATTAAGTTTCAAAGGAATTCGTCGGAATGAATACATGCATGTTGAGACAACTAGTATTCATATATTATGAAAATTGATTTGAGCAACGTGTGTGTTGAAAATGATATCATCCTTATTTTCTGGTTTATTCTACACAACTAACCCAATTAAAGCACATACTTTAGTAAACTAGAAGTTTACTATATATTGATGAAGACTTTATCAAAGTTGGAGCATCTTGGATCAATCCTCTCAAGAAGAACTCATATGGATATATTTTAAAGGGCCAGAAGATCCTGAATCAAATGAGTTCTAATTAGTTACTAGCTATCAAAGAAAATTAATTATAACACCATTATTAGCAAAGATATGGATCGAATCCCTTAGATTCTTGGGTTCTGTACAAGTGATGTTTGTATTGGTCCTGTAGACCCATATGTAAACCATTTGAATATAGTATGGTTTTACTTGATACATCAATGAGTTAATGACTTGTATGCATGTATAGTATCAGCTTGCAACTTGGCGCTTGCAAGATTGTATTCTCAATTAATTTACGAGCACATTTCAAATTATCAATCAAGAAGATTCATCTTGATACTGATGGTGAAGGCTTTTAATAATTTTTATATGCCAATAGACATAGATGTTAAGCATCCTATGTAAAATGTTTATATGTAAAATGATCCTGTAGAATCATTAATATATGAGATGTTGAGTATAAAATAAATGACAAACCCATTACTTTTGATAGTGGAGCTTACTACAGTTGTTCAAGGGCATGTCATATTACATGCACCAATATTGATCCAAATAAGGCCAAGAGGTTATCATGAATGTTTATTCCTCCCCTACAAATGGTTTTTGGCCATGAACCAAATATCTCCCACCTATGAAATTGAGCATGTGCGATGAAAGCTCCATGATAACGCACTAAGATGGGACCCCGAAGGAATCGGGAATATATGTTGGGTATATCCATACTTAAATATAATAGAACCATTCATTAGAGATCTACTTATGGCACAATTTGCCGGTTATGATGACAACAGGTTTCCCAACATTAGGGGGAGAAATCAAGTTGTTGGACAAGGAAATAACTTGGAACGAATTATTATGATCCTCATACAATGTAATGTGAACTGGAAGTTCAAAATATAATTCGTCTACAAACTTGAGCGAATCTACTGCCAGATATTCCAGTGACCCACAAAGAGTTATTAAATCCTATGTCCCAACTACCAATGCTCCTGTAAGAACTGATGTCCCAGTAGGACAAAACATTATTACAAATGAGCCTATACCACAAATGAAGCGTGGTAGGCCAGTCGGTTTCAAAGACAAAAATCTTCGAAAAAGAAAAGGAGCAAAGATCAATGATAACCAATATGAGGAAATGTTGACTCCAGAAGAGTCCCCAAACATGACAAATGAGGAAGTTGCACCTTAAGTACAAGTACTTGAAAATCGCGATTTTTATGAGATCTCAATTAATTATGTCATGAATTGGATAAGGTGGAACCGATATGAAGTCGACGTCGATATATTAATTGATTATATAATATAGCGCTTACTGTTGTGAGCACTCATGAGGATCATGAATTTAGGTCTGTTAATAAATACAGACAAAGATGAGATTGGCCAAGTGGAAAGATGCATTTAAGAATTAGATTCGCTTGTAAAATCGGAAATATCAGGACCTGTTGTCCATACACCAAACTGGTGTAAAACTTGTGGGATACAGTTAAGTCTTTGTGTGAAAAGGAATGAGAAAGGGACATTATGAGATATAAGGCACAAGAAGCGACTTGTTGCATAAGTGCTTTCGAAAAGACTTGGTATCAACTATGAAGGAATATACTCCTATGTAGTCCATGTCACTACATTACGATACCTTAAATATGACAGTACATGAAAAGCTAAGTATGCATCTTATAAATATCGCTATAGCTTCTGAAAATTTTGATAATGATGTTTATATAAAACTCCTGAAGGGTTCAAAGTGCCGGAAGCACAGATCAAAATTCTCGAGAATATTGGTTATTTAGTTGATAGACATTTATGTGATTAAAGTAATATGGACGCATATTGTATAATCAAAGGAAATGATTAAATGATCTGGGTCCTAATTGTTTGTAAATGTTGATGGTTTGGACTCCCCAAGAACCTCAAAAGTTGTGGATTGCTTTACAAGCGTATTTGGAATGAAAGATTTTGGTAAAATCTGTTATTGTCTTGGTTTACAAGTTGCACATTTTGAGAATGATCTTACATATATAAATTAATTTATGTAGCAAAGTGGTAAGATAATGTTGCATGAGCAAATCACTCCCTTTTAAGTACCTTAGTTGTGGTACAGTCATTTGATATGAAAACAACCCCCTTTCAATCCCGAAAAGATAATGAGAAATTTAGCGGTCCTGAAGTACCGTATTTGAGTTCTGAAGTACTGTATTTGGGTCCTGAAGTACCGTATTTAAATGATATTGAAGCACTGACGTATCTTGCTAATCATACATGATCTAACATATTTCGGTACCTCGAAGGTATTAACGCTTTAGATATTTATTATTCCCATCGGCTCAAAATTGGTTTGATTAGCTATGCTGATTTTGGATAGTTATCTAAATCCTATAACACTTGATCACATACTAGTTATGTGCACGCTAAGCAAATTCGTTTCAGTGAGAATTAAGTGATTTATGTATCAAGTCAGTCATGAAGTTGAATTATATCAACTCAAAGATCTTAATTGATGTTCTCATCAGGGGGAGTAATACGCGTTGTACTCTTTTTCCCTTATCCGAGGTTTTGTCCCACTGGGTTTTCCTTAGAAAGGTTTTTAATGAGGCAACATACATTTGCGGAGTAAATTACATTTACCCTACCTGACATTTGTGGTAATAATTTTTGCACACCCGACATTTGGGAAATAATTTTCACCTTACCTGACATTAAGTGAAAGTGATTTTTAGCGGTAGAATCCTGTCACTTCTCATCGAAAATGAGGAAATACAATAATGCCCCTATATGACTATGTGAATGTATCATGTTGTCCATTAATATTTAGAAGAAAATGACTTAAATGATCCTTTCATCGTTTTATTTTTGATGAGAAATGACCGGATTTTGCCACTAAAAATCACTTTCACTTAATGTCGGGTTAGGTGAAAATTATTTCATAAATGTCGAGTGTGCAAAAATTATTACCACAAATGTCAGGTAGGGTAAATGTAATTTACTCTATATTTGCGTATAAAGAAGTGTGTACTCTTTTCCCTTCACTGGGTTTTTCTCCCGATTGGGTTTTTCTTAATAAGGTTTTAATGAGGCATACTCTTTTGGATAATGGACATTCAAGGGAGAGTTTTATTTTTTTTTGGTAGAAAAGGTGGGGGAGCCCCCAATTTATTCAACACTTAAAATAGGAGATTACATAGGGTAAATTCCACGGGCCTTCATACGGTCCACGTGGAGGAGATATTGCACCTCCGAGGGAGGTTCATCAAAAATTACTACATTCATGTCCTTGTTTCCGAGAGCTAGTTTAGCGAGCTTATCCGCCACTTGGTTCGCCTCCCGGTAACACGGCCGAACTTGGACTGTCGAATCTGCTAAAGCGAGCCAAAACTTGCATTGATTGACTAAGCAACGCAGACCCGCATGGCTAAGCAGAACTTCCTCAGTTATCCAATGAAACACCAGTGTGGAGTCGACTCGCAGCTCAAGTTGTTGTATATTCATCGCCTTTGCCATCTTGAGGCCCTCAATTACAGCATGCAGTTCCGCCATGACCGCCGTCTATGGGCCAAAGGCTTTGTTGAAACCTCGAAACCAGTCCCCTCCTGCTCCCCGGATCACCCCGCCTGCTCCACCAATTTTTGGATTTCCATTAGCAGCCCTATCAGTGCACAATTGGTAACATCCCAGCCCCGGCCCTATACAGTGAAACAGCCGTTCTGAGGGGTCACTTAGGATGTACCCATGCACAGCAGTCCGCTCTTCCTCCGTCATGAAAGCGATTCGAACTCGTTCAATCTCCTCTTGAAGCCACCTTCCTTGGTCATGCGGTATGTTGGTTCGCCGCCTGAAGAGACGATGATTTCTCCATATCCATAGCTGCCATAAAATCATGGCAAACTCAGCTGGGCCTTGGTCGTCTTGAGACTTTGGAGTGAGTCCATTCCAGAACGAACCCTTAAAGGGTCGCTGTACCATGCGTTTTTCAAGACCGACAGCCTCCATTTCTACCCAAAGAGCGGCAGCCCGCGGACAGCGCCGGAAAAGGTGATCCAGATCTTCTCCTTCTTCTCCACACTCTGGGCATATGTGAGTTGTTGCGAGGTTCCGTTTCACTCGGTTTCCTGCGTTAGTAACTTGTTATGACAAACAAGCCAGATAAACACTCTTACCTTTTGAGGTACGTGGAGCCTCCAAATTTTCAGCCATTCTTCAGAATGTTCTTCTTCCTCCTCGCCTCGAATGATCGTCAAGGCCCCCGACAGCTTGAAGTCGCCTGAAGCACTCCCCAGCCAAATAAAGTTGTCGGCGACTCCTTCTTCAGCAAGTTCGAGCCTGGCTACCTTCTGTAACACCGAGTTCGGTAGCCATTCCGCGAACTCCTCCCACTTCCAACCTGTATTCCTATCCCAGTAGTCTGCAACCATTCTCATACTCTCCCCGGCTGGAATAACCATTAGCGTGGATTCCAAGAGAGGGCGCGAGTCCGCCCATTTATCTAACCAAAACCGGGTTGAGCTCCCATCACCAAGAATCACCATCGTGCCTTTCAAGAGAGTTTCTTTGGTACTCACAATGCCACTCCAAGTGTTTGAGGGATTATAATGGGGTGTAAGGTCCCTGATTGCCAAATTTGGGAGATTAGGGCAATATTTGTTAGCCAAAATTCTAGCCCACAAATCGTCATCTTTATTCATAAAAAATCGCCATCCCAATTTTGTCATGTATGCCATATTAAGCTCACGCATGCTATATAATCCAAGGCATCCACAATCTTTATTTTTGGTTACAAGCTTCCAATTTGCAAGGTGAATCTTTCTTTCTCCGTTTAAACCACCCCAAAGAAACTTCCTAATTTTTCGATCAATATCGTCACAAATTGATCTTGGGATTTTTGCCGTTTGCATCACATAAGCCGAAATTGCGCTGATTGTAGCCTTAATTAAAGTGATCCTACCAGCGAGAGAGAGACACCGAGTCTTCCAACTTGCTAGCCGAGCGTCAATTCTGTCTAACACTCCCTGAAAAGTCCTTCTAGTGACCCTCTTATGTAAAGTGGGAACTCCGAGATACCTTCCCAAATCATCAGTCTCTGACATATTTAAAACAGAACATACAATTCCTCTAACATCAGGGGGTGTGTTCGGAGAAAAGAACACATTAGATTTTTGACGACTCACTTTTTGGCCTGACATCGCACAAAATTTGTCGAGACAATCTTTAACAAGCAAGGCTTGGTCTCGCGAGGCTGCAGCAAATAAGACCACGTCGTCTGCAAAAAATAAATTTGAGACTTTCGGGCCTTTTTTGCTCGTTGGGAAGCTAATCCAGTTTTTCTTTTCCACTTCTACCTCAATAAGTTGGGTCAAACGCTCCATACAAGCTACGAACAGATAAGGAGACAGGGAGTCCCTCTGGCGAATTCCTCTTGTAGGTTGAAACATTTCAGTAGCCTCCCCATTCCAAAGGACACTTAGGGAACAAGTTCTGACGCATTGCATAATCACAGTAACCATCTTTCTTGGAAGCCTCATATCAATTAGAGTGTCTCGCAAGAAACTCCAATTCACTCTATCATACGCCTTTTCTAAATCCAACTTAATGGCCATCCATCCCGTCTTGCCCGTTTTCCTGCGCATAGAGTGCATAATTTCCTGCATGACAATAATATTATCTCCAATTTGCCTGCCTGGTACGAAGCTGGATTGAGTTGGAGAAATAAGCTTGGACAGGACATGTTTTAGCCTGTTGACTATGCATTTGGTGATAACTTTGTATATCACATTACACAAGCCAATTGGCCTCAGTTGCCTGACATGCTGCGGGTTCGGAACCTTAGGGATGAGGGATAAAAACGTGTGGTTTAAATGTCCCGGCATTTCCCCTGTATCAAGAACATTGAGAACTAGGTTCGTCACTGAGACACCTACCTCATCCCAGAATTTCTGGAAAAAAAAGAGCGTGGTACCCATCAGGCCCGGGGGCCTTATTAGGGTGCATCTCAAAAAGCGCTTTACGTACTTCCGCTCCAGTATAATTGCTCTGCAGAATATGCATACTGTCTTCTCCAAGGGGGGGGGGGGGACATGCCTTCTGGCGGAAGAGTAGATTGGAAGTTTGCATCTTCCGTATAAAGAGTAACAAAGAAGCTTCGTACATGGCTTTGTAACTGGCTTGGCTCCGTTGTCCAATTTCCATTTTCCTCCTGTAGCGCTTCAATTCTATTTTGCCTTCTCCGAATGATCGTGCTTGTATGGAAGAACCTAGTATTCCTATCCCCATCTCTTACGGCTTTCATTCTAGATTTTTGAAACCAAAAGGTATCAATTTGATTAAGGACCTCATTAAGTTCTACTGACAGCGAGCGTTCCAAATTCCCAAGGTGTTTGTGGCTCCCTTGTTGCAATTTAGCTTGGACTCCTTGCAGCCTTGCCCAAATCCTACTTTTTCTTTTGAAAAGGTTCCCAAAAACCTCCTTATTCCATTTTGTCAACTCAGCAGTTAATCCTTGGAGAGCCATTAAGCAAGGTTGATCCTTTTCCCATTTTGCAGCAATGAAGGAGTTGAAATCCTTATATTGAAGCCAGGCCGCCTGAAACTTGAAAGGCTTGGGGTTGGCCGACGTTGCAAAGCCCTTTAACTCGAGGAGTATAGGCGCATGATCAGAATACATGAAGGGGAGATGTTTGACCTTCCCCTCGGGGAAAAGATGGTGCCATTGTGCGTTCCCCAAAGCTCTATCCAACCTCGCATATTTTCTTCTATCAGGATTGATTCCCCTGAACCACGTGTACTTAGGTCCTATGAATTCCAAGTCTATTAAGCCTGCTGAATTAACCTAATTAGAGAACTTGGTACACCTGCGTGCCATAGCTTGATCCCCATGATTACGCTCATCCATGGTCAAAGTGTCATTAAAATCCCCCATAGTCAGCCAAGGTGCATGAACCATGCCCCCAAAAGCTAGAAGGTGATCTTGCATTTCCCGTCGAAGGTGCTCATGGGGGCTAGCATAAACTATTGTAATGACCCACTCCATCATATTATTATGCTTTATATTGGCGGTTATAAACTGGTCCGAAACCTCCAAAATCGACATCGAAAGCTCATCACAGTTCCAGCAGATCCAAATGCCTCCTTGAAAACCCCGAGCCTCAACGCGAAACCAAGTTTTAAAACCTATTTTTCTACACACCACATCAGCACGCCGCCCGCTAATATGGGTTTCAATCAGAGCCACTTCATGAGGTCTATAGTTCCTCAGGTGTTCCTTGAAAGTGAGCAGGAAATCTTTGCTACCAGCCCCTCGCACATTCCAAGTCAAAAGACGAAATTCAGGGACCACACCTTGATCCTGGTGTTGATAAATATGCATATTGGTCGACAAATCCATAAAAACAAACGGAAAAAAGACCCTAATTCACAGGTTTAGTGTTCCATGGCATTAGGACCATCTCCTTCTGTCCTAATTCTAGGTATGCCATTCTGCGAATGCAAACCCTTATTAGGTGGGATTATCCCTTCTCCCCTTTTTTTGCTAACTTTAACATTTGGCGTAGAGCGAGCAGCAGGAGGGTTTTCCTGTCTTTGCCTTTCTCTGCTGATTTCTTCCTTCCTTCTCTCAAGGGTATTGGGTCCATTTTGCTGAAAATCGTCCTCCACTAAACCGCAATTGGAAGCAATTTCAACTGAATTCCTAGGTTGCATGGGAATTCGAGATCTTTCAATCGCATGTTCTTTTCCTTTGTTTTTACAACTTAGCACCTGTGGGGCTTGCTTATTTTGTTTACCTTGGGTAACTATATTCCCATCCGTCTGTATGTTTTCCTTTCCCACCCCGGAAACAATAATATCATGTAGATTTTCCTCCAAGTTTGTATCCATGCCAGCCACCGTGTCAATCTCATGGTTATTATTACCCAAATGATGGTTTTCGAGCAATCCATGCTCTTCAATATGCTCTTCATCCATGTCTCCCAAGATATCAAATCTAGACCCTATGCTTCCCGTAATAGTTCTATTGTCTTGCATTTCTTGGTGGGGGCACTCACTATTGTTTTGTACAGGGGGGTTATCCTTCTCCAAATTGGCCACCTCTTTCCCATTAAAGGGAGTGTTTTATGAAATAATATATTTGTGAATGTCCATATATCAATCAGATATCTATTGAGCATCTTTATATATTAGAATGATATAATATGGGAGGATTTTGTTTCCATATGAAGTCTATACTATATAAGACTCTTGCTATGTAACTAGTATAAATACCCCTTGTGGGTTATGAATAAATAATCCGATTCTCCTCTCTCAATCTCTCTTGTCTCTATTGTTCTTCTCTATTATTCTCTCTATATTGTGTTCATATATTTATTGTTTTATAACACCAAAGCTATTGTTAATTATAAAAGAATATATATAACCATATAAGAAAGATAAACTAGGGTGTGTTTCGTCGGGATCTAGAAAATGATTTTCCCATTTTCCGGTGTCTGGTGACTGGAAAATGAAGAAAACCATTTTCCAACAAAATGATTTTCCCCATTCCTTTGTAAATTATTTTATTGACTCCAACTTAATGAAAATTATTTTCCCCCTCTCTCCTCTCCTCTGCTCTCTCTTCCTCTCTCTTTCTTCTTTCGTTCTCTTTCCCTTCTTTCATCATTCTCTCTCTCGCATCAATTTAAATATTTCTTCTCTCTCTCTCTCTCTGTACATCACTCCCACAAATACACCTATTTTAGTCTCTCTCTCTCTCTCTCTCTCTCTCTCTCTCTCTCTCCATCTCCACCACTCTCTTTCACACACACATTTTAATCTTTCTCCTTATTGTAAAACAGGTGAAAATCATTTTTCAGAAAAATCACTTTCCTGTATACCAAACGCGGGAAAGTATCAAATCAAAATTCATTTTCTAAAATAATCATTTTATAAAGAAAATCATTATTCTAGAAAACAATTTTCTTTTGCACCAAACACCCATAATAGTAATTAATTAGCAAAATTGAGAAACTCTTTGTAACTCTGTCATAATAACTATTGAATTTTACGACATACTTACTACGAATTATTTAGGATGATATCTTGGAAAAATACTTTTACAATTCCGTATGAATATGTGATCAATATTGTTTGATGTGAATGCCTTTCAAATGAAGCTTGACTTTTAGATAGAAGTCATATGAAATACGTAATCTTGCCGGGAAAATAATTAAATTGACTCATTATTAAACCTATATAAATTAGGTAAATATGAACCAAGTACATCCCTCTTAAAATGTATATCAACAACTCTTCAAATGACTGCATGCAATCATGCTGACTTTTATTTAGACCATTTATTAGAAGATATTCCATACTAATTACTACCAAACCAAACTTTATATATAAGGGAGTTATGGACTAAATTTAATACTTGCAAGGGACAATAATACTAAAAAATGGAACTATTTCATATATTTAGTAACACCATATACTTAAATATATATTATGGATAAAAAATCGACCCGGCTCCTTCTATTGATCCATTCGTCCTTGCTAAGGTTTTTTTCCCCAACCATCTTACTTGTATAAGTTTGTCTTGTTTACTCTTAAATGTTGAAGTGAAGAATTTGCCTGACATAACAAATTAGGCTGTGAATATTTCATATTTGTTTTTTATTAAAATTAAATTTTATTGATATCGTTGATACAGTGAAACTACTTAGACATAGGGTTGGCGTTAACAAAATATAACCAAACTAATTAAGTTGAATAGACCAACTAAACTAGGAGGCCAAAATAGTAATCTGGACAGGATAAATTGTAATTTGGTGCTTTTTTTATAAAAAAAATAATAAAACAAAACAACACTAAAATGTTATGATTTCTAACACTTTGCAAAGTCCCTTTCCAGATTACTATTTTGGCCTTTCCAGATTACTATTATTTTTTAAACATTTTTTAGTATCTTTGATCATTCCTTTAAGTATTTTCAAGCATTCTTCTATGACCTTTCAAACATACACATAAAACATTCACCAACTATACCTTTTCATTTATGTTCCATTAAAAAAAAAACAAAAACCATATCTCAACTTTCATCCTTTACACACACTAGGGTAGATAAAATTTTGACCGACTATAGATTTATCTGACTAAGAAAAAATTGGATATGGTCACCAAAAGTGCGTGTGAATTTAAAAGTCGGTCAATCGGTCATTGTTTGATTTAAAATCGGGTTGGATTGGGGTAAGGAAAATCAAGTTCAGGTTGTCCAATTTTGGAGGAAAATCCGGGTTCGGTCATTTTGGACAATCGGACAATGTTCAAACGCAGTTTATGAGCAACTTGGGTTGGGTTTTAATTACCTTCATAAAGCAATTTGGATATCAGACAATCGGATTCGTCCGTTTCAACACTAAACGTATGACCTTGCCTTTATATACAACTAGTCTTAAACCCGTGTGATGTACGGTGTATAAAAAAGTAGATTTTCAATTAAAAAAAAGGCCCGCTAAAAAATTAATGTAAATACAAATCATAAAGGAAAGAAACATTAAATATAAAGATAATATAATAAGTTGTTTCAATGAAAAATGCAAAGCAACTCATACACTCTCTCCCTAAAGCAACACATTTCTCACTAAATTGGCATTTAAAACTTGTGATTATATAAAAAAAAATGATCATGATTGATGAGTATCGAACAAACAAATAAGTCAAGTGAAAGCTTATTTCCCACACTTTTCACCCTCAGCATAAAATAGAACACTGAAGCAACACTAGTTTTCCTTTTTTCTGAAAGAAATCAACACTAGTTAATAGCATACCAAAATGTAAAATAAAAATCTAAACTCTAAACCATAATTGAAATCTAAAATATGTTAAATGACACCACTAATGAGGCGTTTATCAACTAGAGGACTGCCCAAAATCTAATGGAAATCCCAACTAAAGGGTTAAATTTACATGGACATGTTGGAAATAATTGAATCAAGGCTGCTGGTTTCGTAATCACAAAAACTGAGTCGTGGATAAACCACTGCCTTGAAAGCGATTACGGCACGACCTAGGTGACAATCGATATTGCCGATCACTCCCCAAAGTTAACTCAGCTAATTCTTAGACTTGTGCACTCAAGGCTAAGAACTTGGAGTATGTATCAACTGATTACCCAGAAAATATTAATGGAAGAGGATGTAGAAGATGAAGAAGAGAAGATGATTTTTGGTGTATGTTTTCAGCCATGGAGGAGCTCAACATATAGGCATAGAAGCCTACCGTTGGCTGGGTATATCTTACCGTTGCCAACGGCTATTGAGCCGTTCGGACAACGGCTATAATGCCGTTTCTCCAACGGGCAAAATGGCCGTTGGGCAACAGCTAGTTCCCACCCGGGCTAGCTACAAAAAGAACCACGACCCGCGTCCCGCGTCCTGCGACCGGGACCGTGACCGTGACCGGACCGGCCAGACGGGCGGGCGGCGGCGGCGCGCGCGCGCGTGTGGAGTCCCAAGCCATACCTTCCTCCATAAAACACCCCTTTACACTTATTTAATACTACTAAGTGTGGTGGGATATATAAACCACTTTCAACTTGATTTCTCTACCAACGTGGGACAAAAAGCCTTGTTGCCATTACCAAATTGTAACTTCAATTGCAACAATCCCCCACTAATGGCATACAAGGAAAGCAGAAAGAACAAGAAAGAAAGTCTGGGCAAAATTGGGTCAGATACTTAGGCATCAATATCATAAGATTGAATTGACACATTAGTGATGTAAGGCAACAATCAATAATCTAACAAGTGGACTATGCCTTGAACTTGAAAGATTGTGATTTGATCGAGACCCTCACAACACATATCAACCCTGTAGAAATTACATACTCCGCGATAACACATTTACGCTTTTATGGTCATGCGTATACCTTGGGTTTCATAAGTGCTCTAGAGAGATAGCCTTATTCTCCCATAGAAGGCGGCCAAACCTTCACACTTATGGCTATGGAATTATTAAGAGCAAATAGCTCATCCGTACATCATACAATCGGTGAATCCATCAGTGCGTATCACAAGCACCCCCCAAAACGGGCGTAGATTCATTAAGAGTAAAACTCAACCTCAAAGCACTACCTAGCACCATAGGGATAGGAATGTAGTGCATCTCGAAGATTAGTATGGTTTCGTTTGACCACAAACGGGTGTCCACCATACTTCTTCAAGCCATAGGCTTAAGCCCTATCCCCCTCGATGCTTCTAATACAACTCGTCTTGTCAATCCTTTAGTGAAAGGATCCGCCAAATTCTTTTCGGATCTCACATACAACAAGGATATGACACCATGTTTCAGCAACTGTTTCACTGCACTGTGTCTGATACGGATATGTCTCCTCTTTCCGTTGTAGACACTGTTGTGAGCCACGCCAATTGCTGCCTGCGAGTCGCAATGTATAGAGACAGGTGTCTCTTGTTTTTCCCATAGAGGCACATCAGCTAACAAGCTTCTGAGCCACTCTGCTTCTTGACCTGCTAACTCAAGAGCAATAAATTCAGATTCCATGGTGGAGCGGGCTATGCAAGTCTGTTTTGCAGACTTCCATGAAATAGCCCCTCCACCTAAAGTAAACACATAACCACTAGTAGAACTAACTTCATCGTTATCAGAAATCCAGTTTGCATCACAATAACCCTCTACAACAGCAGGAAATTTGTTAAAATGCAAACACCAATCCATTGTACCTCTAAGATACTTAAGAAAACGATAAAGTGCATTCCAATGTTCTTGACTAGGGTTATGAGTATACCGACTCAATCTACTCACTGCATAAGCAATGTCTGGATGAGTAAAGTTCATTAAGAACATTACACTTCCTATAATCTTGGCATACTCTGTTTGTGACACACTAATGCCGTTGTTTTTCTTTAAGCAAAGGCTGGGATCATAGGGAGTTCTAACAGGCGTCACATCGAAGTGATTAAATTTCTTTAACACTTTCTCAATATAATGTGACTGACATAAGGCAAAACCAGTGTTTGTTTTGCATATCTTAATTCCCAAGATCACATCAGCTTCATCCATATCTTTCATTTCGAATAAAGAAGACAACAACTTCTTAGTGTCATTGACTACAAGCAAGTTTGTGCCAAAGATCAACATGTCATCAACATACAAACATATGAGCACACAATCTGATCCTATCAGTTTTGAATAAACACAGGAATCAGACAAATTTGCAGTAAAACCATTTTCTACTGAGGAATCACAAATTTCTCATACCATTGCTTAGGCGCTTGCTTTAGACCATAAAGGGACTTTTTTAATTTGCACACCTTATCCTCCTGACCCAGAATCTCACAACCCTCAGGTTGGGTCATATAAATTTCTTCTTCTAAGTCACCATTGAGGAAAGCTGTCTTAACATCCATCTGATGCACAACAAGATCAAAGATGGCTGCCAAAGCAATTAGAGTCCTAATGGTGCTTATTTTTGTTACCGGAGAATAGGTGTCAAAGTAATCTATTCCCTTCTTTTGATCAAAGCCTCTAATGACTAGTCTAGCCTTATATTTGTCAACTGAGCCGTCAGACTTTAATTTCTTCTTAAAGATCCATTTGCTACTGATAGGTCTACAACCTTTGGGTAAGTCAGTTAATTCCCAAGTCTTATTAGACTCAAGGGAATCTATTTCACACTTAATGGCTTCTCTCCAAAAGGTTGCATCAATAGACCTAACTGCCTCAGTGTAGGTTTTTGGATCTTCCTCAATTAAGAATACAGATGCGACTTCATCAGTCAGAACATCTATTTCATGTTTGTCAATCACTTCTACTAGGCAAGAAGTGATAAAGTCTGGACCAAAGTCAGTTGCAATTCTTTGCCTCTTACTCCTTCTAGGTTCTATTGTCACACCTCTATCACCAGAACTAGAAGTAGGCAAACTAACATTTTCAGGCACAGAGCTAGGCACATTATCAGATACCACATTAGGCACATTTTTCTTCAATGGAAAAATAAGCTCAAAAAACTCAGCATCTCTATACTCAGAAATGGAGTAATCACTTAAAGACATAAATCTATAAGCAGCACTGTTTTGAGCATAACCAATGAAGACAGCATCAAAGGTTTTAGGACCTATGTTTGTGCGTTTATGACCGGGTAAGGATACCTTGGCCAAACACCCCCACACTTTCAAATATTTCAAGTTTGGGGCGTACCCTTTCCAGAGTTCATATGGAGTTTGATCTAGTTTCTTATGGGGAACTCTATTCAAAATAAAACAAGCAGTTAAAACAGCTTCCCCCCACATATTATTAGATAGACCAGAACTCACAAGCATGGCATTCATCATTTCCTTAAGGGTACGGTTTTTCCGTTCCGCTATGCCATTCTGTTGAGGTGTGTAAGGGGCAGTGGTCTCATGTATGATTCCGTTTTTCTCGCAAAAGACAGCTAAAGAACCTGAATCATATTCACCACCCCTATTATATCTAAGCCTCTTGATTTTTCTATCTAACTGATTCTCAACTTCTGCCTTATACTTTAAGAACATTTCTTCAGCCTCATCTTTAGACTTAAGGAGATAGACTTTGGTATATCTAGAGTAGTCATCTACAAAAGTGATATACCACTTCTTTCCTTCTTTACTCATTGTGTTCTTAAAGTCTGCTAAGTCTGAATGGATAAGTTCAAGCAACTGTGTAGACCTTGTCAATACTGACTTAAAGGGTTTCTTAGCAAATTTTGCTTCAACACAGACATCACACTTAGAACAATTCTCAGTGCTAATACTAGGAATTAGCCGCATGTTCTTTAGTCTGTTTAAGGAAGCATAATTTACATGTCCAAGTCTACCATGCCACAAATCAACAGACTCAGCGATATAAGCAGAAGATGAACCAGTCTTATTATTTTCGGGAGCAACATTCAAAACATACAGGCCGTTGCTACAATATCCCTTCCCTACAAATACTTCATTACGAAGTATGACAATTTTGCCAGCCTTTTGGTTTACTTCGAAACCAGCAATGTCAAGGAGGCTACTAGAAACTAGGTTTCTACGTAAGGAAGGTACATACAGCACATTGAGTAAACATAATGATTTTCCAGAAGTAAACTTAAGGAGAACTTTTCCTTTACCCAATACCGCCGCAGTGGTAGCGTTGCCCATGAAGACTTTCTCCCCATCAGGAACTTCCTCGAAGTCATGCATCAGTTCCTTGTTGGTGCGTAAAATGTCCGGTCGCTCCATTGTCCAGATCCATTCTCGTGTTATTGGTGACGAGGTTTGCTTCGAGAAAACTTGAGTCTTGATCGAGTTGGCTGATTCCTTTTGGCATTGCGCAGGAGGATCCTTGCGTTTGCATTGATATGCCTTGTGGCGGGTTTTCCATGATGTAGCGATGGACCTTCCCTTCTCCTTCCGGATTTTCTTGTTAGGTCCGTTCATCGCTTAGATTTGATCCTCTTATTCTTTCCTTTGAACCTGTCTTTGTTTGAAGGACCAACAGATTCAACAAGGTTAGCCTTAGCAGAATTCACAGAGGGAGAAGACATCTTATCTTTTAAACGATTAGCCTCC
Organism: Portulaca oleracea; assembly: GCA_029582165.1. Classification (NCBI taxonomy): domain Eukaryota; kingdom Viridiplantae; phylum Streptophyta; class Magnoliopsida; order Caryophyllales; family Portulacaceae; genus Portulaca; species Portulaca oleracea. Next base: position 17,201,418 of record CM055868.1, read on the forward strand.
TCGGTTCTCATGTGGCTGATCAGCTCTTGAAGAGACATGTCCTTCTTCTTGTGCTTTAGGTGGTTCCTGTAGTCCTTCCAAGATGGTGGGAATTTTACAAGCAACACATTTGCTTGAAGAATCTCGCACATCTTCATTCCTTCGTTCTCAAAGAGGTTCTCATAAGTGTGAACTCGCTCAATATTGGTTGGTCGTCGATGATTTTGAACTCCATCCACCGCGACCACGTACTTCATTTCTTCTTTCCAAGATCTTCGCCCATACTTGATCTTCAGATTTTCCCATATTTCTTTGGCTGTACTGAAGGTGACATACAAATCAAACAATGGATTTGTCATGCTGGTGAGAATGTAATTTCGAGCCGTCTTGTTATCTTTCTCCAGTTTCCTCTTGGCAATTTCATCGAGAGGTATGAGTGGAGTTGTTGGCGCAGTAGGCGATCTCTCGGGATCATACTGCGGCGGTGGAGCATTTGGATCGTTGAGATGTGGACATGATAGTACATAATCAATCTCCATTTGCTCCAGACATAGAAACAATTTTTGAGACCAACATTTGTAATTAGTCCCGTCGAGAGGCTCGACTTTGTAGGATTTAGTGAGAGATTTTTGTGGTGCAGCCATTGATATTAATCGCTTTCAAATTGTTGGAAATAATTGAATCAAGGCTGCTGGTTTCGTAATCACAAAAACTGAGTCGTGGATAAACCACTGCCTTGAAAGCGACAATCGATATTGCCAATCACTCCCCAAGGTTAACTCAGCTAATTCTTAGACTTGTGCACTCAAGGCTAAGAACTTGGAGTATGTAACAACTGATTACCCAGAAAATATTAATGGAAGAGGATGTAGAAGATGAAGAGGAGAAGATGATTGTTGGTGTATGTTTGCAGCCATGGAGGAGCTCAATATATAGGCATAGAAGCCTACCGTTGGCTGGGTATATCTTACCGTTGCCAACGGCTATTGAGCCGTTCGGACAACGGCTATAATGTCGTTTCTCCAACGGGCAAAATGGCCGTTGGGCAACGGCTAGTTCCCACCCGGGCTAGCTACAAAAAGAACCACGACCCGCGTCCTGCGACCGTGACCGGACCGGCCGGACGGGCGGGCGGCGGCGGCGCGCGCGCGCGTGTGGAGTCCCAAGCCATACCTTCCTCCATAAAACACCCCTTTACACTTCTTTAATACTACTAAGTGTGGTGGGATATATAAACCACTTTCAACTTGATTTCTCTACCAATGTGGGACAAAAAGTCTTGTTCCCATTACCAAATTTTAACTTCAATTGCAACAGGACAAACAAAAGGGAATATGCCAAGACAATCATGGAGGCTTTGGATAGGGCCTATGCTTCAGAACAAGGGTTGTCAAGGTTCCCTGGAGTTATGGTGATTAATATGCCTATAGTGGCGTCCGATCATGGGGCCATTGTTTTAAGTACAGACCCCCCAAAGTGCAACAAATCTAAGTTCTACAAAATGGAGAGTTGGTGTCTTGACCAATCCCAAATACAATCTCAAATGAAAGAGATCTAGGGGAAGAATACTCATGGTACTCCTATGTTTAGGGTTGTAAAGACGTTAAATGAGGCAAGAATGTGTTGTAAAAAGTGGTGCCTAAGTCGGAAGTTAGAACAAGGGAGTGACATCCTGACCCATATGACAAACTTGGAAGTAGCAGACCAACTCATACAAGAGGTAGGACTAGAATCTGCAACAGTCACAGAGTTCTTGATGGCTCAAGGGGATGTAGAAAAGGCATTGGAAAGAGATTGATAAATACTAGAAAGAAAGGGCAAAAGTGTGATGGCTCTTGGAAGGGGACCAACTCACTAAGTTCTTTTTCAGGTATGCAAAGGAGAGGGGAATGAGCAATAGGGTTCATGGACTGATAAAAAAGGATGGCAGTTGGGTGGGCACTCTACAAGAGGTGGAAGTGGAATTTTTCCAACACTACAGGGAATTGTACAAGGAAGAAGTAAATACAGGAGAAACGGAGGGGGATGGAAGAATGCTTTTGAGCCATATTCAGAATAAATTTAATGATGAGGACCGGAGCAGGCTAATGGCACCTATGATCTATGAGGAAGCGAAGAGGGTTGTGTTTCAGATGGGTGCGGAGAAAGCACCAAGACTGGATGGTTGTTCACTGGCTTTTTTCTTCAGAAATGTTGGGAACAGGTGGGGGAAGATGTGTCCCAAGCGGTGATATGCTTTTAATGCTGGGAGAATTTTTAAGGCCGTTAGTATGACGAGCATGATAGTCTTAAAAAGGGGTCAGGAGCGGAAAGGGTGGAGGACTTCAGACCGATTAGCCTTTGTAATGTGGTTTACCGAGTGGTGGCTAAATGTCTTGACAACAGAATGCGAGTGTTCATGGCAAAGTTGATTAGGAGAATGCATTTGTCCCGGGATGGATGATCTCCGACAATGCTCTAATTGCTCATGAAGTTTTTACTTTGTTGCAAAAGAAGAAGGTGGGAAAGCTGTATATAGCTCTAAAGGTTGACATAAGCAAGCGTACAACAGGGTGTGATAGAGTTTTCTTCAGAATACCCTTAAAGCATTTGGGTTTCCGGATCATTGGATTAGGCTTATCATGTGGTGTGTGATCACCGTGTCGTACTCTAGTTGTATCAGCAGTGGCCAATCTGATTTTTTTTTTTAAAGCCTGAAAGGAGGTTGAGACAGGAAGATCCTTTATCTTCGTACCTTTTTCTGTTGATTCTGGAGGTCCTTTCAGCCAACTTGATTGACTTTGAGAGGAAAAACTAATCCTAGGGGTCATCCTCGGAAGAAGGAGTCAGACCACTATTTCTCATCTGTTATGTGCCAATGATGTCCTGTTGTTTAGTGAAGCAACAGTTGCATCATGCTTTCACTTGAAGGCTTTGATGGATGCCTTCATGCGAGTTTCTGGGCAGGTTATAAACATCTAGAAATTTATACCCATAACATCCAAAGGGTTAACAGATTGGGCGCGGCAGGGGATCAAAGATATTTTTGGGTTTAGTATCGAGGAAACAAGGTTAAAATATTTGGGTGTCCCTGCTGTGATGGATAGAAGGAAGGGTGGCACTTTTGCCATGCTAATAGAGAAGGTAGAAAAGAAGCTGACGGGATGGAAGACAAAGTATTTCAGCAAAAAAGGGAGGCTTACCCTTATTCAGTTGGTGCAAACAATGTTCCACCAACATGTTATGACCATTTACATAGGGGTGGGAATTGATACCCATATATTGGGTATCCACCCTTACCCATCTATAATGGGTGGGTAAAACGCATTAGAGATGGGTAATGGGTAGGATGGGTATGGGTTGCCCTTAATTTAGTGTGGGTATCTATTATTCATGGGTATTCATATACCCGTTGATGTCTTAACTATCTATATGTATATCGAGATTTATTGCGTTTATATACTGAAATTTAAGGCAAAACTCAATTTTGTCGGTTTGAAATGAAACTTTGTAATGCGATAGTATTGATTAAAAAAAGATCAAATATGAATTTTGAGCTCCTAATTCTTTTTATTCGATAACATTTATCGCGACATATATAGACATTTTTTGCCGCAAAAACTAACTGAAACTTTAAATTAAAATTCAATTTTAACGATCTAAATTGAAACTTTATAATATGATAGGATAGATTAAAAAAAGTTCAAATATGAATTTTGAGCTCCAAATATAAATTTATTATCTAAAACGTTAGAATATAAAATAAGAATAGTTAGTTGAATAGTTGGATACCCATGAATACCCATGGCCAAAGTAAGTAATATCCATGGGGTATTAAAAGGCATGGGTAGGGTATGGGTTGGGTCTTATGATCTTTGAGTGTGGGTACGGACCGTGCCCATCCATACCCACCCAATTCCCACCCATACATTTACATGCTGCCAAGAGGGGTGGTGAACAAGTTGAATACTGTGATCGGAAGATTTTTTTTGGGCTAATAAAGGCATAAAGCGGATAAACAACCTGTTTGGTGGAAGTGTAAGAATGTAATGCAGCTGTCAAAGGCCACGGGGAGATTATGGATAAGGGTTGTGGGATGCCTCAATGACTCACTAGTAGTGAAACAAGCATGGCGACAGAAGGATAACCCATCCCTTCTAGTGTCCAAGGTATACTTAGCTAGGTATGACAGGCTGTCTCCATTAATTGCACCAGATGATTACAAACCACCGGCTAATCCATCATATGGGCGGAAGGTACAAGTGAGTACATGTAGCAAGATACGAGCAACATGTGTATGGAGGATTGGTAATGGAAGCTGTATTAAAGTAAGGGATGGTAGATGGGCTGAAGCATCTCACTTTTGTTTCAAGTCTGAGGAGGCGAAGATGGAGTGGAAGATCAGAGAGCTCAAACAGGTGTGGTACGAGGATACTGAGCAATAAGAGACTCGGCTCATCAAACAGATCTTTGAGTGGACTACGGCCCAAGAAATCTTGGCAATCCCTCTTCAGGTACAAGAAGGGACTCTGGATACAATATTAGAATAGGGATTAACAAGGAATGGGTGCTTTTCGGTTAAATCATGTTATGCTTTTCTAAAAGCAAAGGAGAAGAAGGAAGGCGATTTGTCACCGGATAAGTTTTGGAAGTTGCTTTAGAGACTACAAGTGCCACCAAAGTGGAAGGTTTTTTTTGTGGAGTTGTGCCCATAATGCCTTACCTTTTGGTTAGAATATGATAGTAAGGGGTATGGATGTAGAGGGTTGTTGCCTCTTGTGCAACCAATACCCAAAAGCTTGTTGGACTATTTCAAGAGTTAAGAGGCATAAAAGTATAAGTTATAAGCATAGGGTTGACCGGGAGGTCGGAAATAAGCTTAATAAGGAAAAGGGGACCAACACAGATCGTGTCTGGTGTGACACGACCCGTGTTAGCGTCCAGAGAGCACTATTTTTGTGCACTGGGTCAACACGGACCGTGTTGTTATAACACGGACCGTGTTGTTATAACACGGACCGTGTTGTTATAACACGGACCGTGTTGTTATAACACGGACCGTGTTGATCCAACACGGACCGTGTTGATCCAACACGGATCGTGTTGGACCCAGTCGGGATTGATTTTTGAAATCCCTTAAATTAAGCCTTGCGATTAATCTCGATTGATAATTAATAGGGATAATCTTTGACTAAGAAATCAGTCAAGCAATCCCCATTAATGATTCAAAGACACATCCCTTGGATAATGCCTCCTATTATGTCAAGTTTGAATGGGTTGTCTACTCCATGGATCACTATAAAAGGAGGATGAATTCTCCATTCATCCTTACCTCAACACTTCTTCTATAATTCTTTCTGGAGAGCTTCAACACACTCTTTGAGGTGTTGACTGCAGCAACATTCTTTGAGAGTCCATGAGAAATCTTGTTACTTTGCTTACAAGAAGTTAGGTTTTACCCTTGAGTCTTTTCACGATCTAGTGAATAAGTCTTAAGGGGAGACGGGCTTGCCCTCGACTCTTAGCCCCCCAAGTGATCCCCCATCTTCCATGTGACCGTGTTTCTCCATCTCATTTTTTTCCCAACAATCTTAAGACTTATTGTCACCATGGATGATCGAATTTGAGGGATGAAAATCGAGATCAAGATGCTATTGAGTGAAAAAGATAAGTTTATGTTGCTTTTATACAAGTTTTTGTTTATTCAAGTTTATTACTTTCAATTATCAAGATTATTAATCAATTATGATTCATTTGATTAATGTAGTTAAATTATCGATCGGTTGTGGCAATGGTGATTGATGTCTATACTCAAGAAGTTCAAGGAGTATGATGAGATTGCCTTCATATCGAGATAAGTTCTTTATTTTCATTAAGTTGGCTTTTATTTGATTTAAGTGGCATAAGTTATCTTGATTTGAATTTGGGTTAATTCAAATGGATGGGTTAATTAGAAACATGTTGAGATTTAGTCTTGTTTAGTCACCATTTACAAGTTTTCAAGAAAGTGGTGTGTTAAGGTGTTTGTGAGTCATGTTTCTTTATGCCAAGATGTTAAGTGTGATTTTATTATTGGTCAAGTAAATCACAAAGTGCCATGTTAAGTGATTTTATAAGTTTTATGGCATGTTTTTCTATGATTAAGTATATATATGTTGTATATTCATATATGAGTTGTTTATTGAATATAAAGCATGATAATTGTTTAATTAAGTTTATCATGATTATTTATATCTTGAGTACATGAGTTTATCAATTTCCTTTTAATTGATGAATGTTTAATTTTCAAGTATGTACATGTTCTAGTATGTTTGTCAATCTTTTTGATTCACATGTTTAAGTTTATGTACATGACTAGTGTTATTCTTCGCTAGAGATACAAGCATGTTTAAGTTAAGACAATGTTTATTCATGAAAGTTTTTGTATATATATTTTTGAGATATATACTTGTGTTGTCTTGTTTAGTATGGTTCATGTCTTGTTAAGCATACATAATATGAATAAAGATGCAAGTGTTCATGAAATGTATGAGTTTGACATGGAAATTTATAAGTTGGGAGACTATGGATTCATGGTAATTTGTTGCAAGATGAATTCATGTGATTAATTCTTGTTTATTTTATTATGCAAAGAAGGTTTATATGTTTGCTCATATGTCTCAAGTCTTTGCATGTTTCTCTCAAAGTTCAAGTTGATTGTCTAAAATGAATTTATGTTTATGATTCTTAAAGTTTTGACAATCATATGTTTATAAGTGCTTGACAAGTATTCATGATTATAAGTTGTTTAAATATATATGTCATTATATATTTTGATTAGCACTTATGCAAGTATGCCTTGTTAAAATGTCTTGATTGATCTAAGTTTCAAGTATGCTAGTATGCATGTTAATCAATCATGGTATGTTCTTTTTTATGTTTGAGGCATGACAACCTCAAGAGTATCATATGATGTTAATTAAGTGCTTGTGTTAACTTTGCTTAAAGTATGAGATCAAGTTAATTCATATGATTATACTGCGTGAATAAGTTAAACCATGACATGTTTTTCCTATTTTAAGATATGAATAATGTATTTTTTTCATATGAGTACAAGTAGAAATGCATATTTCTTGTTTGTCATGGTAGTGTTTATGTTTTCACGCATAAAATGTTTCAATAAGTTTAGCATAGTCTAATAAGAAATAATGACGGTTTATGTAATTATTATAAGCATATGGGCTATGGGTGTGTCATATGTAACATAGACACAAAATCTATTTATAAGTGCAAGCTTCTCATGCTCCATGATCTTGTTATTATCAAGATGATTTTATTGTTAAGTGTTTACTTTGTCATATATGATGTTTCTTCATGAGATAAAGTAAATGTTTATGACAAGGTTCATACTTTGTATGGTTTGTATGTTAATATATGTGGCTTACATATTGACGCATATGGTTAAGGCTTGATTATGTAAGATGTAAGGATAATCATGGTTCTATGTATTCATGTGTTTAAGTTGAATACATGTACTTGGCTTTACCGCCATTTAATGAGATTATAAGTGTTCATCATGTATGAATGTAAGTAGAGTGTATCTACTATAAGATAAGTTGCATAATGTATGCATGTTGGACTATGAGCATGATCATTTATTTTGAACGCATGATGTTTATCTAAGTTCATGTGTTATAAAATTGGATGATCACTGCTTCATTTGTTAATAGTCTATTAATCAAGTTTACATGTTTGATATGTAGGATTCAATCAATTCAAGTTTGATACAAAGGAAAATGCATATGGCTCTCATATACATTTGTATGATTCATCCTTAAGTGGTTTATGGATTAATATTATGAGTAAGATTGGCATACGGGATGAATGGTTATGAGTTCCACGGTCTAATATTTAAGAAGTGGGTCTAATCATGGATAAGGAAACATGACCCTAATTAGAATGACGTTTGATCATATAAGTAAAGGTCATATAACTATAACTATAAGATGATCATTCGAGATAAATTGAGGTTCTTCCTCGCCTAGCCAATGTTAAGATATGTAATAAGTTTCATTACATATGTCATTCAAGTTTATGATATTCAAGCTTTGTAGCAAATGGTTGAAAGTGTAAATGGTTTAAGTTACACATAAGATGGAATCTAATTTCCATGAAACTTAAGTGTTTGTTCAAGTTTAAGTTGGAAGAGGCTTCTTCCATGGAAAATCAAATACCATTTTGATTAATACAAATGCTATAACTATGAAATCCAAAGTTACCTGGATATAGTTATCCAAAGAACATGAAAATCAAATGTTAATTTGATTTACAAGGTTCTAAAGCGATAAGTTTTTTAACTATGAAATCCAAAAGCTATTCGGATATAGAAAAACATGGAAAATCAAATGTTAAATTTGATTTATAAGATTGTTTTAAGGTATAAGTAATGGCTATGTAATCCAAGGTACTTAGAGCTGGGAAAAGCTGACCTGACACGATTACCGACCTGAACGTACATGATATTAAACGGGTTTAGGTAGAAATTTTCAACCCGTTTAATTAAATGGGTTAACACGGTAAACCCGTTTAATTAAATAGGTTAGGTTTAGGTCAGGATTTTCGACACGAAAAAACACCTACTTAACCCGTTTAATTAGGCATGTTAAATGAGTCACGTCATTTGCTCGATAATTGTTACCCAATTATACCGTTTATCAACAAACTTAGGTGAAAGTTACACTTAATACTCTTTCTGAATATACGTAAGACTTGTAATTTTAATTTATATTTATATTTGACTATGATTTAAAATACATCTTCTTATATATAACTCGAATTATATTACCATGCAAATTGTTGAGTATGTGTTTAGACCCGATTTTGCGTCTAAATACCGCCTAAATCCTTAGGCTTTTGACTTGTCTCGTAGCTCGTTTTAATAACTTTTAATGCGTTTTGGTTATTTTTGTAGTTTCCGAAGGTTTTACTCAAAACTATGCTAAATGGGCTAATTTTACACCAATCTTGGGAATCCCGAGATTCCCTAAGATTTCCCGAGCCCTGGTCGTGTCAAAGGCAGCGGAAACGGAAGCCCTGAAGATAACTGTGGCCGAGATAGACCGTGGCCACAGTCACCTTGACCGTAGCCACGGAAAGATGGAGCCAAATGCCTAAAGGAAGGAGAATTGCAACCCGAGATGGACCGTGGTCACGGTCAACCTGACCGTAGCCACGATGACATCACTGTCCTGCCCCAGGAAGCAGCTGGCCGAACAAGACCGTGGCCACGGTCTCCCATGACCGTAGCCACGGCGGTGCGAAGGAGCGAAAAGATGTCAACCCTAATCGCCTACACCGTGCCCACGGTACTGCGAAGCGAAGAGAAATTTTCCTGCCTTATGTAGGACCGTGGCCACGGTCACCTTGACCGTGCCCACGGTCCTTTGCCGGACATGTTTTGTCTGTAGCGTTAAATGATGAGTTTTGAGTAACAACCTGAGTTACTATATATTGTTTTAGGTCATTTTAGCAGACGGGGGGGGGGGGGGGGGAAAATTTAATCAGTCTTTAGCTACCTTATATCATACTTTTAGCCTTCTTTTATCACATTTTAAGCTTTGGATTAGTGGGATTAATGAAGATTTCTGCTGAGTTTATTGATTCTTGTATTGGATTCTCTCAAGTTTTATTTCAAGATTGAAGATTATTATCATATTTGGAGCATTGGAGCTTATTTATTCAGAAGTTTTTCCTCTTTGTCATCACCATTAATGAGCACTTCTTAACCTTTCTCTCTTTTACTTCATAGTTTATTTATTAATCCCTGTTTTTGCTATTGTTGTTATTATTGGCTTTGTTGATTGTTGATTGTTCTTGTTTATCCTAAGCATGATTAAAGTTGTTGATGTTAGTATCATGATAGTTAGGATGTTTAGTGGCTAGAACCCTAGTGGGTTAGGGAGATATTAAGGGTGTGAATGGGTGATTAGGTTTGGGTTAGCAATATTAGTGAGTAACTAGTTAGGAAATCAACTTCCCAACCCTATCCTTCCCTCAAGTGGGATGTATTTGGGTGCGAAAGCATCCCGAATACATCCAATGCTTGTTGGAAGGTAGGAATAGGGATAGTTAGTGTTCTAGTTCGCGAAAGCGAATAGAAACTAACTAGGCAATTCCGTTTCATCAACTTCCCCGAGTCTGTCTATGGACTTTGGGGAAGTTAATCCGGACTATCCTTGAAAGAGGAAGCCCGATGGGTATTTTCCAACGGAGTTACCAATTGATTTCCGCTTCTCGTTACTCTCTTGCTGCGAAACCCACTTCCTTATCCCCGTTTGCATCCCGAAAGTCTCCCGACACCCATTGTCTCACCTTTCTGACCGAACCTAGTGTGTTTGTGATGTTTTTACCCCAAAAATCTATCACCCTTTCGTGATCGTAAATCCTACCTAGAGTCGAATAGTTGCAGCTAAGGCCCCTAGCTCCCTGTGGAAGAACGATATAACCGAGGTCTCACAAACCACGTTACACAAAATGGCGCCGTTGCCGGGGACCAAGCGCACCTAGCTTAGGTCTTTGTCTTTAGGTTGTTTATGATCATTTCACTTGCTAGAGAATTTTGTTATCCTTGGTTATTGGAAATTTGATTTTTTTTTTCTGTTTGTTCCTTTTGTGCATGCGGACTCGATCTCGACGAGGCCAAACTCCGATTACTCCGCCAAATCCAAACCCGGAGAGCATTATTCGACAAGCAAACGCCGGATCGAGACGAAGAAGACAACAAAGGGAGCAAGAAACAATTGAGGATCCAATGACCGACGGAGAACAAGATCCACCCCGTACCCTAGCATCATATTCCCTTCCATCGTCAGGTACGGGAGGCGACCCCATCATACTCCCTGCATTACCACCGAACGCTACGTTCGAATTCAAGCCATATTTGTTTGACATCTTCGAGAACAATCCGTATCATGGAGGAGAGCACGAAAATCCTATTGACCACATCAACAAATTCGAGCAACGCATCGGCTTTGTGCAGATGAATGGAGTTTCCACCGAATATATAAAGCTGAAATTTTTCCCGCTCACCTTGAAGGCGAAAGCGCTATTATGGCTCAACACATGTCCGCCCGGAACTTATTCTACATGGGATGCACTTAGCTGCGACTTCCTTCAAAGGTTTTTCCCTAATGACGAGACATGTCGGTTGAGGCAAGCCATCATGAGCTTCAAGCAAGAGCCTGATGAGTCGTTGTTCGAGGCGTGGGGGAGATTCAAGGGTCTCCAATGGAGGTGTCCACATCATAACCTTGAGGATTGGTTACTACTGCACCACTTCTATTCCGGATTGAGTAGCTCCTTACGAGAATCTATTGACCATGCCTCGGAGGCATGTTCTTAAAGAAGACGGCGGAGGAAGCCAATGTATTTCTTCATGAGCTATCGCAAAACTCTCCTCATTGGGAAGGAGGCCGTGGTCCAAGGGATGGTCCTTCGCTTGAAAGCAATCCCACGATCAAATTTCTTATGAATGCCGTACTCGAGATGCAACAAAAGTCGGCTTTAGAAGAGACCACAAGGCAAGTCAAAGGGTATCAATGATTATTCCGGAAGCCCGAGTTCTTCTGTGCGATTTTTGTGGAGGGCCACATACATTGAAGAGGTGTGAGGAGTATCAAGCTGAACAAGTGCAAGCCATTTACCCTAACAACAACCTTTCCTATGCCAACCAAAACCCCATTCGACCTCGTGCCAATTATGCTTATAACCAACAAGCCCCATTAGCCCAAAATTCACCTCCCGGTTTCCCAAACCAAAACCGCCGGCAATACCATCAAAATCATCACCAAGCTCAATCTTCCCAAGCGCCTAAACCACCCCAACCAGAACCCGTTGAGCAAGCCCTTCAAAGGATGGCCTTAGCTCAAGAGAAGTTACTCTTATCTCAAGAGAAGATAGCCTTAGAAAGGGAAAAAGATGCCGCTCGCATCAAGAATTTTGAGTTGCCAATAGCTCAAATGGCGCAACAATCTCCACCCATCCAATCTTTACCTAGCCAACCTCAACCAAATCCGAAAGGACAACTGAATGCTATCACATTGAGGAGCGGCAATGGCCCTAGGATGGTGGTGGAAGATGTCTTGGGTGATAAGGAGGGTGATGTGGTGGATGTTGAGGAAGAGGAGGATTTGATAGAAGAAAGGGAGAGTGAATTAGTCTTGGGTGAGGGAGCTGGTGAAGTACAACAGGAAGAATTGGGAGAATCAAGCAAAGAGAGAGAAGAGATGGAGAGAGAGTGTGAAAAGGGAAGGGAAAGATGGCAGAAGAAGAACCAATCCCAACCATGGAGAAACCAAAGTTACCGCCGGTGCTTTTTCCCGAGCGGTTGACAAAACCAAAGTCCGACGCAAAATTTTCAAGGTTCATTGAGATGCTTAAGAAGCTTCAAGTTAACATCCCATTTCTTGATGCCATTTCTAAAGTCTCATCCTTCAAGAAACATTTGAAGGAGTTTCTTACGAGCAAGAGGAGAATCCAAGAGAAAGCTACAATTCATTTGACGGTGGATTGTAGTGCCATTATCGACAACAAATCACCGGAGAAACTAGCCGACCCTGGGAGTTTTTCTATTCCATGCACCATCGGTGATATGAGGATTGGCCGTGCCTTATGTGATCTAGGAGCAAGTGTGAGTGTCACGCCTTACTCAATTTGCAAGAAGTTGAATCTTGATGATCTAGCTCCTACTACTATTAACCTTCAATTGGCCGACCGTTCCGTACGAAGACCCTTGGGGATATTAGAAGACATTCCGGAGCAAGTAGGGCGATTTTTGATCCCTTGTGATTTTGTTATCTTGGAGATGGAGGAGGACAACAACATCCCCATTATTTTGGGAAGGCCGTTCCTTGCTACGGCGGGAGCAATTATTGATGTGAAGAATGGAAGTATGTCGTTGAATGTTGGGAATGAAAGTATTATTTTTCAACTTGAGGGGTCTTTGAAAGGTCCTTCATATCGGGACTCATGCTACGCGATTGACATGATGGAATTTCTCGTTGATGAGGATATTGAGAAGTCCCATCTACTTGAGTCTACTTGTGACGACCCCTTGGGTGCATGCTTATTGGAGTCCTTTCAATTTGAGACCGAGGGCACCGACATCACTTTCTTCACCAACCTTCTTGACTCTTCACCTATGCACGAAGAAATTATTATTGATGAGCCTATTATGGAGTGCATGGAAATTCAAGATGCGATCTTCAAAGGTATGTCTTCCTCCCAAGTTCAATCTTCTATTCCTTTAGATCTTAAACCTTTGCCCCCTTCCCTCCAATATGCTTACTTGGATGATGAAAAATCTTATCCTGTAATTGTGAATGCAAATTTGAATGATTTTGAATTGTCTAAGTTGCTTAATCTGCTTAGGAAGCATAGAGGTGCATTAGGTTATACGATAGAAGATTTGAAAGGTTTATCCTCGTCCATTTGCATGCATTCGATTGATTTGAAAGAAGATGCCAAGCCTACTAGGCAACCACAACGTAGATTAAATCCTAACATGCAAGAAGTGGTTAAAAAGGAGGTAGTGAAGTTGCTCGCTGCTGGGATCATCTTCCCCATCGCAAATACCGAATGCGTAAGCCCGGTTCAGTGTGTGCCAAAAAAGGGTGGAATGACCGTAATTGAAAATGATAAGAAAGAATTGGTAAGTACCCGAACTGTGACTGGTTGGAGAATGTGCATTGATTACCGTCAGCTTAACAAAGTAACGAAGAAGGACCATTTTCCCCTTCCTTTTATTGACCAGATATTAGAATGGTTGGCGGGTCACTCACATTTTTGCTTCTTAGATGGGTATTCCGGGTTCTTTCAAATCCCAATCCACCCCTCACACCAAGAAAAAACCACCTTCACTTGCCCATACAGGACATTTGCTTACTGTCGCATGCCATTTGGTTTATGTAATGCCCCTGGGACTTTTCAACGTTGTATGATGGCTATTTTTAGCGATTTCATTGAGAAATGCATGGAGGTTTTTATGGATGACTTTTCTGTGTACGGTAATTCTTTTGATGACAGTTTGCTAAACCTGGAAAAAGTATTAACTCGTTGTGAATAAGTGGATCTAGTACTCAACTGGGAGAAATGCCACTTTATGGTGGAACAAGGTATTGTTTTGGGTCACTTAATCTCTTCAAAGGGCATCGAGGTGGATAAGGCGAAGGTTGAGGTCATAGAGCGCCTACCACCCCCAGTTTCTGTTAAGGGGTGCGTAGCTTCCTTGGCCATGCCGACTTCTGCCGCCGGTTCGTCAAGGATTTTTCCAAAATCACTCGACCTCTAACCGACCTCTTATGCAAAGATGCTCCTTTCATTTTTACTGATGATTGTCTTGAGTTGTTTTACATATTGAAGCAGGCTTTAATTTCTGCCCCGGTGGTTCAACCTCCGGACTGGACACTACCATTTGAGATCATAGCCGACGCAAGTGACTTTGCCGTGGGGGCGTGTTTGAACCAAAAAGTGGACAAGAAGGCAAGGGTTATCTATTACGCAAGCCATGCGCTTGATAGTGCCCAAAGAAACTACACCACCACGGAAAAGGAACTTTTGGCGATCGTTTTTGCGCTCAACAAATTCCGGCAGTACCTTATGTTCTCGAAGGTAGTAGTCTACACAGATCATGCCGCTATCAAATACTTGATGGGAAAGAAGGAGACAAAGTCGAGGCTAATACGGTGGGTCTTGCTCATGCAAGAATTTGATTTGGAAATCCGCGACAAGGCGGGCACGAAGAATGTCGTGGCCGATCATCTCTCGAGGATTCTTGTCGACTTGGAAGACACCCAACCGATTGTAGATGCTTTCCCGGACGAGCGACTTTTGGCGATCAACTCTCATTCTTGGTATGCGGATATTGTGAATTATTTGGCAAGCGAAGTGATTCCCCAACACTTGAACCATCAGCAAAAGAAGAAATTTCTCCACGACATGAAGCATTATTATTGGGATGATCCCTTCCTTTTCCGGCTCTGCAATGACGGGATGTACCGGAGATGTATTCCCGAGAGTGAAGTGCAATCCGTTTTGACTCATTGTCACGAGTTTCCGGTAGGAGGTCACGGTGACTCCCAAAAGACGGCGGCGAGGGTTCTACAAGACGGCTATTGGTGGCCAACTCTTTTTCGTGATGCCCATTTGCATGTCAAGCAATGTGATAGATGTCAAAGATCCGGAAACATCTCCCGGAAAAATGAAGCGCCGTTGAATTATATTCTTGAAGTTGAAGTCTTCGATGTGTGGGGGTTGGACTTCATGGGACCTTTCCCGTCATCAAGGGGTTTCCAATACATCCTAGTGGTGGTGGATTATGTCTCAAAGTGGGTCGAAGCCATACCATGCGTGAGGTGCGATGGGAAGTCCGTTTCGAGATTCTTGAAAAAGACCCTATTTCCAAGATTCGGCATTCCAAGGGTCATCATTAGTGACAACGGTTCCCATTTCATTGAGAAGAAGTTCGAGTCTCTTTTGGCAAAGTACGACATCAATCATAAGAAGGGACTACCTTATCATCCACAAACACAAGGTCAAGTGGAAATCTCAAACCGTGCCATCAAGGAAATCTTAGAGAAGACGGTCAACTCTTCAAGGAAAGATTGGGCAGAAAAATTGGATGAAGTTTTGTGGGCATACCGCACCGCCTACAAGACTCCGATCGGTACTACTCCCTACTGTCTTGTCTACGGGAAGGCGTGTCACTTTCCCGTGGGGCTTGAGCATAAAACCATGTGGGCAATCAAGAAGTTAAACTTCGATTTTAAGGCGGCCGGAAGTAGTCGGTTATTTCAACTAGAAGAACTTGAGGAGTTGAGGCGTCATGCATATGAGAACAACAAGATCTACAAAAAAAGAACCAAAGCATGGCACGACAAGAGGTTGAACCGACGTGAGTTTGTGGTAGGCGATAGGGTTCTCATCTTCAACTCGTGGCTAAAGTTATTCTCCGGGAAATTGAGATCACGATGGTCCGATCCGTTTGAAATTGTGAAAATTCTCCCCGTCGGAGTTGTAGAATTGAAGGATGCACAAGGAAAGTGTTTCAAAGCAAACTCATCGAAGCTTAAACCGTACATCATGGGCGAGCATTATGCCAGGACAATTGTGGTGTATCTCGCGAATTTTGAGGATTGAAAAGCATCGGGAAAGGTCGAGCTAGGACCTACAAAAACAGGCACCCGGGAGAGGTATGACTTACTTCCCCTTCTTTTAGTGTTTTCTTTCATTTTCTTCCATTTTATTTCCCTTGTTTTAGCATTTTCATTTTCCTTAGTGTTTATTGAAAATTTGAGAAAAAGAAAGAGAAAAGAGAAAAATTAGAAAAACTGAGGAAAAAAAAAGAAAAGATTAAAAAGAAGAAAAATAATTCGAGAGCGTAAAAGATAATAAAGAGAGGTTCTTTGAGGGTCGGGATTTGAATGTGATTTTTGAGTGACGGGAAAGTACCCTTGAATGATAAATTGAGTGCGGAAGAAAAGGGAGTGGATGATAAGAGGGTAGATTTTAGGACTTAACGTGTTTTTTCCAAGTTTTGAGCCTTGTGG
Organism: Portulaca oleracea; assembly: GCA_029582165.1. Lineage (NCBI taxonomy): Eukaryota > Viridiplantae > Streptophyta > Magnoliopsida > Caryophyllales > Portulacaceae > Portulaca > Portulaca oleracea. The sequence continues at coordinate 17,217,959 of CM055868.1, forward strand.
GTACAATAGCTGGGCCGAAAGGGACTGTGCCTACGGTCAGCTGGACCGTGGCCATGGTCAAGATGTGCAAAGCATTCCCAGTTTTCTCAGGCCGAAGGTTACCGTGACCACGGTGGGTTTCACCGTAGCCACGGTCTCATCGCAGCTAATCCTTGGAAAAATCTCTTCCCGAAGATCACCGTGACCATGGTGGATGTTACCGTAGCCACGGTGACTACCCTACAATTTTCCCTCTTTTTCCCCAACCCGAGTCATACCGTGCCCACGGTCAAATCGACCGTGGCCACGGTGAGTCGAAAACTGCAGATTTTATCAGGGGTTCAATATCATTTTTCCTCATTTCTCTTTCAATTCCCTTCATTCCCTCACTTTCGAAAACCTACCTAAAACCCTAAAACACAGATTCCTTGCCAAGATTTGACAAATCCATCACAAATTACTCCATTCTTCTCCATTTTCCCCTGCGATTCTAACCCTAGTTGTGCATCTCGTGAATTTTTCGTCATTTTCGGGGCTCCTTCAAGCAAAATTCTGGGTTTTTGCACTAGTGGGGTTCGAAAATTATCATCCATCCTTCCCCAACACTTCAATCCAGGTATTCCCTGATTTATTGGTGCTTAAACACTCGATTTCCTTGTTATTTGGGTTGAATATTGTGCAAATTGCTTGCTGGGTTTGGTTGGACGAGTAGGTTGAATTGGGGTTGAATTTTTGGTCGATATTGCTGAGTTTGGGAGTAGTTTGGTGAATTGTTGGGTTGGATTTTGTTGTTGATTGTGAATTCGTGTTGCTCGGGAATTTTTGGGTGGTGTTCTTGTGTGTTTCTTTGTTGTGGTGGTTGTTTTCTCAGTTGCTATCAATGGTCGAGGAAAACGTGTCCGGACCGAGCCGGAACCAACCCCTGTCACATCAACCTCTGCCGAGCCCGATAAAACCCGGTACAAGGGTCAACCGGCTTCGATCATTCAATGCGACCCGAAGGTTAAGGTTAACTTCCGGGACGATATGCACAAGGCGAAGTATGAGAGGCTCAAGAAGCGGAAGATTTGTGCTCCGGACCTCTATAATGAAGAGACGGCAAAGGACGTCTATTCTAAACCGAGCATGGATTTCTTCATCAAAACCATGGGTTGGGAGGTCTTCGCCACCATCAACGAGCCAATCATCGAACAACTGGTACTCGAGTTCCTTAGTTCTTTGGTAGTAGAGGAAGACGGTACACCCAACGCCTCTTTCTCGTACATCGTGAACAAAAAGGAGGTCCAATGCACGGTTAAGGATCTTTGCAATGCGTTAGGCCTACCCGAGGACGGTATCTTCTATGGCGAGAGTGTTAACTTTGATGAACAAAAGGCTATGCGAGACATCACTTGCTGGAGGAGGCGTTATCCCAAGGTTCGAACCCAACGAGCGCAGTTTTATTGCCCAAGCAACTCCAAGGCCCGGGATTTTTGTAACCTCAGCGTCCGCATCTTCCACCGCATCATCTCGAACTCGGTATTCGGCCGTGACGCCGGGCGATCAAGTGTCCGAAAAGACGACCTCTTCGTCCTCTACAATGCAATTAATGGTCGTCGAGTCAACACCGACTCATGCATCCTCCACTGTCTCCAGGAAATAAGCCTCGAAACTCGGAACATGACCATTGGAATGGGTCACATCATCACCCATCTTCTACGGAAACAAGGGTTCGAGTCTTACCTTGACAAGTGGATTCCCCAGTTTTTCCTCGATCCTATCGACGGTGTTCGCCTTCGGAAGATGGAATTCTTGGAGAAAAACAAGACGTGAACATTCTACCGTCACGGAAACGATCCCCATAGCGTCGTAGTTCATTTGGGTGACGACAATGCCGAGAAACGTCTAGATGTCACCGACCAACGCAATTGGTCGTGTGGCCAAACATATGGGGATCGTTTTGCGATGGGTGGTCCCGGGGATCGCGAGGCAGAGGGTGAAGAAGAAGAAGATGAAGAAGAAGACGAAGAGGGTGAACAAGCACAAGGAGACGAAGCCGAGCCGAGTCAAATGCGGGACGCCGCTCTTGAACGTATCAGCGATCAACTCCAAGAACTTCATGATGAGTTTCAAGAACAACGAGAGCTCATCCAAAACCAGCAGACGTTGATTGAAAACTTGCAAGGGTTGATCGAGACCCAACAGGAGATCCTTGCTAGCATCCAATCGCAACTCCAACCCCGTCATCCTCCGGGAGGGTCCGCTTGAGGACCGTTTGTAAGCATTCACCCCCACCCGACCTTTATCATCTTTTTATTTACTTTATTTTATGAAGTATAAGTGTGGGGGGGTGCTTCTTCGGGGTTTTGGATGCGATGTCTGGTGGTTTTGGTGTGTTGATCCCTCGGTTTCATTTGGCATGTTTTGGCATAATTGTGGGGTTGTTTGATTAGGATGCTCGGGTTTGTTTGTCTTGTATGTCTTTTGAGGTTGCTGGGTTGTCTTTTGGTTGCTTGATGGTTGTTTTTTTTTTTTGTGGGCTAGAAGTGTGTTCAAGCTTGTCTCGTTGTATTTTGATCTTAGATGGTTTGTAAACGAATATTGATTATGATGAATGCAATGAATTGTTTATTTCGGTTGGTTTGTATGAAGTTTCACCCTTATTTCCCGCCTCAATGAGTGAGATTCGGGGATAAGGTAAGTCATTGACAATGTATATATTGTTAATAGTTTTGTTTTTCATCTTTTTAGTTTCTTTTCATAGTCTTTTAAGTTAGTTTTTCCTTTCTTTTGTTTTGGGTCTCACATGCGAATTCTATTGTTTGTAAGTCGTCTTTTACTCTAACATTGTTGTGATTCACTCGAACGACGACTCTGGATCGTTGTTTTAACGCTTTTGAAGATTTGAGGTAATATCTTTCCACCCTACTCTTTTTATGTGAATTCTTATCATGATCCATCGCATGCTTGATTTTCTTTTGGGTGGCGAACCCCTTTGAGTGTTTGTGTTGGGATATCTTGTTGTTGGAGCCGTGTGGGCTCGGGTCGCCACCATTTCTACTTGCTCGTTGTTTTTGTTTGTGTTTTGTAGGTTCTCTACCCTTTTCATGTGACACCTTCCCACAATGAGGACATTGTGGAGCTTTAAGTGTGTGTGGGGGGGGGGGGGGGGAGATATTCTGCTTCAAGGGTAGATCACCTAGTCATTTTGTTCCTTGCTTTCCTAGTTTTTGCTAAAAACTTGAAAATTTTTGTGTGAAAAAGGAGAAAAAAGGGAGTGAAAACCTTTTCAGTTTTTCTTTTCGTTTTGTCTTTGTTTGGTTTTGTTTCCTGGATCTCATTTTCGGAGTTGAGAAGCCGTTCTTAAGCTTCTTTAAAAGTAACCGGTTGGAGCATTTTCGACCCTAATTCGGGTTCTAGTCGAGACTTACCCTTAATAAACCCCTTTCATTAAGTGTCTAGCGAGACCCCGTTCCTTTCTCATTTTGTTGGAACCAGGAGGTTCTAGGAGCTTGTGTCCGGGTTTGTTTTGTTTTTCGTTTAGCAAAAGCAAAAAGTGCAAAAAAAAAAAGAAAAGAAAAGAAAGAAAAGCTTTCATAAGATACAATAACCTGAATAAGTGGAGCGTGTCGCTGAAGACATTAACCACCCACACTTAGCCAACCTACACGGGCCCGGTATTCGTGGTACGACATGGATACCCCTTAACCCTCCTCCCACATCGCTTTGCGACGGAGAGGCGAATGGAAAAGACCGTGTTGGGAGGGTATACCCCTTATATGGGCCGTCCAATTCCCGAAAGTAAGGCTAATAGTGACTTTTAAAAACCAAAAAAAAAAAAGAGAAAAAGAAAAGCAAATTTCGTTGGTATTTCCAACTCAAAAAGAAAGAAAAGAAAAAGTTTTTGCTTCTTAAAAGAGTGGGGCCTCCCCTTGCATCACCTACGGCCCTCACCAAACCAAGGGCGACCAAATGCGAGGGAGGGAAACGCTTCTCTTAGTTGTTTCGTTGTTTTCAAATTCGGACGCGAGTTTTTAGAGTCTTTTGGTTCTCATTAAAACCTTTTCTTGTGGGGTTTCGCTTGGTACAAGGTGAAGGGAGTTGAAAAATCTTCAAGATCGACCTTTATCTGAGTTTGGTGTTGTGAGGTGCTCCTAACGGTTACTTTGGGAGGTTTAATCACGTTTTCTTTGTTTGGATTGCGAGATCTTGTGAATCAAAGCCTCTGTTTTTCCTTCTTTTTGTTTTCTTCGGTTTTGTTTTCACTTTCCCTCTCTCCTTTTTCTTTGGCTTTTGTGGGTACAACCGCTACAAACCCTCACGAGTCCATCTTGTCCACCTGGGCTGCCGGAGGGTTCAAAGGGCTTGGTGCATACGCTAAATGCACCCGTTACTCTCCCACGACAAAGGAGTTAGTGTTAGTTAGTTAGTTTTTGTTTTGTTTTGCTCCGGACGAGCAAAGGTTTAAGTGTGGGGGGGTGTTTAGACCCGATTTCGCGTCTAAATACCGCCTAAATCCTTAGGCTTTTGACTTGTCTCGTAGCTCGTTTTAATAACTTTTAATGCGTTTTGGTTATTTTTGTAGTTTTCGAAGGTTTTACTCAAAACTATGCTAAATGGGCTAATTTTACACCAACCTTGGGAATCCCGAGATTCCCTAAGATTTCCCGAGCCCTGGTCGTGTCAAAGGCAGCGGAAACGGAAGCCCTGAAGATAACTGTGGCCGAGATAGACCGTGGCCACGGTCACCGTGACCGTAGCCACGGAAAGATGGAGCCAAATTCCTAAGGAAGGAGAGTTGCAACCCGAAATGGACCGTGTCGTGACGATCGACGACCGTGTACGGTGAGATCACCATCTGCCCGAGCGGTGGCGAACAAGACCGTGGCCACGGTCTCCCGTGACCGTAGCCACGGCGGTGCGAAGGAGGGAAAAGATGTCAACCCTAATCGCCTACACCATGCCCACGGTGCATGGGTACGGTCACCTTGATCGTGCCCACGGTCCGTGGCGGGACATGTTTTGTCTGTAACGTTAAATGATGAGTTTTGAGTAACAACCTGAGTTACTATATATTGTTTTAGGTCATTTTAGCAGGGGAGATCTTTAATCACTCTTTAGCTACCTTATATCATACTTTTAGCCTTCTTTTATCACATTTTAAGCTTTGGATTAGAGGGATTAGTGAAGATTTCTGCTGAGTTTATTGATTCTTGTATTGGATTCTCTCAAGTTTTATTTCAAGATTGAAGATTATTATCATATTTAGAGCATTGGAGCATATTTATTCAGAAGTTTTTCCTCTTTGTCATCACCATTAATGAGCACTTCTTAAGCTTTCTCTCTTTTACTTCATAGTTTATTTATTAATCCCTATTTTTGCTATTGTTGTTATTATTGGCTTTGTTGATTGTTGATTGTTCTTGTTTATCCTAAGCATGATTAAAGTTGTTGATGTTAGTATCATGATAGTTAGGATGTTTAGTGGCTAGAACCCTAGTGGGTTAGGGAGATATTAAGGGTGTGAATGGGTGATTAGGTTTGGGTTAGCAATATTAGTGAGTAACTAGTTAGGAAATCAACTTCCCAACCCTATCCTTCCCTCAAGTGGGATGTATTTGGGTGCGAAAGCATCCCGAATACATCCAATGCTTGTTGGAAGGTAGGAATTGGGATAATTAGTGTTCTAGTTCGCGAAAGCGAATAGAAACTAACTAGGAAATTCCGTTTCATCAACTTCCCCGAGTCTGTCTATGGACTTTGGGGAAGTTAATCTGGACTATCCTTGAAAGAGGAAGCCCGGTGGGTATTTTCCAACGGATTTACCAATTGATTTCCCCTTCTCGTTACTCTCTTGCTGCGAAACCCACTTCCTTATCCCCGTTTGCATCCCGAAAGTCTCTCGACACCCATTGTCTCACCTTTCTGACCGAACCTAGTGTGTTTGTGCTGTTTTTACCCCAAAAATCTATCACCCTTTCGTGATCGTAAACCCTACCTAGAGTCGAATAGTTGCAGCTAAGGCCCCTAGCTCCCTGTGGAAGAACGATATAACCGAGGTCTCACAAACCACGTTACAGTATGATATGTCATAATTTCGATCCCACAATGAGCTGTTTTGTATAAATGAGTTAATGGTTAAATTGGTAAATTGAAAACTTTATTCTAACACGTTTACTTAAATGGGTAAACAGGTCAAAATAAGGTCAACCCGTTTAAAATTTAAACGGTAAACGATTTCAATTTCCAACTCGTTGAATAGATGGGTTAGGTTCAGGTCGAAGGGTTTTGAACCCGTTTAAGTCTGACACGAACACGAAAACGACTCGACCTGACCTATTAGCCAGCTCTAAAGTTACTTGGATAAAAGACATAGTGATAAGGAAAAGAATGCAAAAAATCAAAAGAAATTTTGATTTTGTAAGCATTTCTTTCAAGGTAACTGTATAAGTAGTCCAACATTTTGAACAAAGTTATAGTAACGTCTTTATAAGCATTACGAGGATTATACATGTCATTTGGATAATGCTATAATCAAGGTTTTGAGATCATGAGATTTGGCATTACAAAAGAATGTATAGTTCAAAGGTTTGTTGCCTACTAATGCATTCGTCTTGTAAGTTCAAATATGAACTCAATATTTAAAGTTTACCAAAGCTTATAATGCGATGGTTTAGTCGTATTATGATAAGTGGTAAAGTATTTCTTACCTAATCCTATAGTGTGATGGTGTAATCACAACTAAGATGAAGGAAAGAAATGTTAAGTTTAAGAGATGATCATGATAAGTAAGGTCATGGAAAGATATGTATTTATCTAATGATCTTAGTTAAAGAGGCGCTCAAAAGTATTATGATCAAATTCTTGCAAGGTCACAAGAGTATCTAGTGATCCTTGATAAGGGGATGGGAGCAAAGCCCAAATTATATATTATCATCAACGGAGCTCCAACTCATGCTTGACACCTCTTTTCAAGTCTTGAGTTCAATGGTCGACAATGTTGAATGATAATGGGAGCATCAAAATATTTAAGATAAATCATCCCAAGGACAAGATGATGCTCGAGAACCGTAATGTTCAAGAGGTTTGAGTCTATGACTCATTAACAGACTTTGAATCGATGAGATGGGGAGCTCTATTACGGGGCGTAAAAGTCTGTCTATGCGAGAACGTGAAGTGGGCCGCTTCAGATAGCCTAGGGCTAGGCTTGATGGTTCTCGCGGAGGGTATGGGACACATGGTCGGTTTGAAATAGTGTCTTTATTTTAAGCAAGGTTTTGGGTTGTGTGTGTGTTATGTACCCAATTAGTCAAATAAGGATGTAAAGTTCAAAGCTTGTCTACTTATGCATCCAGACTAATTGAATTTACATACACTAAGTGAAGGTTCAAGTCGTGAGACACTTTCATGACGCATAACAACTCCTTGATTTCTCGGGTGTTTAAGTTCTCTAGAAGGTATCATGTATCGCGGGGGTATTTTTACCCAAGTGAGGGATCTCGGGCTATTTCAAGTGGAACTCTTGAAATGGCGGGGGATTGTTGGAGTATTTCAAGAGTTAAGAGGCATAAAAGTATAAGTTATAAGCATAGGATTGACCGGGAGGTCGGAAATAGGCTTAATAAGGAAAAGGGGACCAACACGGATCGTGTCTGGTGTGACACGACCCGTGTTAGCGTCCAGAGAGCACTATTTTTGTGCACTGGGTCAACACGGACCATGTTGTTATAACACGGACCGTGTTGATCCAACACAAACCGTGTTGGACTCAGTCGGGATTGATTTTTGAAATCCCTTAAATTAAGCCTTGGGATTAATCTCGATTGATCATTAATAGGGATAATCTTTGACTGAGAAATCAGTCAAGCAATCCCCATTAATGATTCAAAGACATATCCCTTGGATAATGCCTCCTATTATGTCAAGTTTGAATGGGTTGTCTACTCCATGGATCACTATAAAAGGAGGATGAATTCTCCATTCATCCTCACCTCAACACTTCTTCTATAATTCTTTCTAGAGAGCTTCAACACACTCTTTGAGGTGTTGACTGCAGCAACATTCTTTGAGAGTCCATGAGAAATCTTGTTACTTTGCTTACAAGAAGTTAGGTTTTACCCTTGAGTCTTTTCACGGTCTAGTGAATAAGTCTTAAGGGGATACAGGCTTGCCCTCGACTCCTAGCCACCCAAGTGATCCCCCATCTTCCATGTGGCCGTGTTTCTCCATCTCATTGTTTTTCCCAACAAAGCTCTCATGCACTTGTTTGGAGATTCCACAATTGTAGATCATATATGGAAAGCTAGTGATCTGGGCATCAACATAAAGGTAAACCTTTTACCTACTAATAATAGATGGATCTTAAACTTGTTTGTTTTCTTGTCAGAATAGGATAAGGAGACACAATGGGAGGCTAAATACTTCGCAGCAGTGCTATAGGAGATATCGATAGCCAAGAATACCCAACTGTTCGGGAAAAAGCCAACATCATCGGCTGAGATCATTTAGAATGTGAAATCCACTATGGATAGATGGGATGTGAAAAGCAACAAAAAGCAGGAGCAATGATAGGCTCTAGGTGACCAATGCATAATACAAAGGACCTTTCTATGCAGCTTGGGTGAGTCATGGCAGCAGGAAAAGACGTTTATCACAGACGGAACGTGGAAGAAGAATAGGGCTGGAGTGGAATGGGTCCAGGAAAAAAATGGGGAAGCTAAGCACCAGGCCATGTGGAGCACATGCACTTGCAAAAACACCCAACGTAGCTGAATATTGGTTGTTGAAGTAGTACTGGAATACACAAAGGTGAAAGGATGGGATGCAATTCACATCAACACTAACTCCCAAGAGGTGGTGAACAACTTTTGACAATATGCTCACGTACCAAGGTCCCTGAAGTCACTGCTAGCGAAGTGCTCAAAACTGCTATTAGATTATAGATCTATTATAATATCAAAAGTGGATCGTAGGGAAGTAAAATAAGCCCATGAACTTGCGGTTGAGGCAAAGAAAAGGGTATAGGTTTGTTAGTTTGTTTTGTTGTCTATCTTCACTGCAAAAAAAAAAAAAAAAGAGGCCATATTATTTGGCTTCTTTGGCACTCATGAAGAAGTCACAACCTGCGTCTTGGTTGATCTTTGTCCATGCATTGGTTGATGTGATAAAGATAAATACCCATTCAGGTTCACTTTATGGTGAAACATCTCATTTGCCTAACCAAACACACACACAAAAAGATCCAACAACTCATTTCACTTATTCAAAGAACAACTATAATTGGAATACCCGGCTCCAAAGAAGAACTATAATTGGAACACCTAAAAGAAAAATAATTTAATTATTGTTCCTATCTATTCTGCAGTCCTGATAACAGTTATTATAAGTCACTTTGAGAAAAATCTCAAACCAATTAAAGAGATTTAGTTGGGTAGTTTGGATAATTTTAGTTGTAGTGCTAGAAAAAAATAATGGCGTAATAAAAGTTGGGTAGATAATAAATAACAGAACCAATAATATGACATTGAGATTCTAAAATAACAAATACTTTCACATTTTTTTATCTACCATTCATGCTCTTTGAAGTCTATCTTTAGTCAATAATTTCTCCCAAAAGACTTATACAAAAAGTGTAATTTAATAGTATTTTTTTGTTACAAATCTAATGACATCAATTTTGTATGATGTATAATTATACTACAAATCAAGATATTAACGATTAAAGTTTTTAAAGCAAAAACTTAGGCGGCACATGAAAAGAGATGTCGAGAGTATAATGGGAACGAAAAAAGTTTAGTTAAAGTGACGTATAATATAAGAAGAATGGGGGAATTGTTAGGACTTTGATCGAAACAATTAGCAATATCAAATGAAGGATAATTCAGGGATTGGCTAGAAATCAAACGTTGGACATCGTGGATGCTTACCAGACTTGGCAGATCAATTGTTAGCCTGATTGTATTGTACAAAATCTTCTGCCTTGTGCCTAGCACCATAACAACGAATCAAAGAAAATGCTTATGAAGTAAAATTGTATGACGTAAGTTGAGAATTCAAATGTGATGGAGAATGGGAGCAGAAATGTCAGGGAGAGTCAAATGTACCTTGCTTCTCAATGTTCGAGAGTAGCAAATTAAAAGGTTTCCAAATTCTTGAATTTGCTTGATTAATCCCTGAATTATGCATATTATCTGATTAATATGATAAAGCAATCACATTAATCAAAGTATACACGATTTAGAAAAGACTTGTGAGGTAAAATAATAAAATAAAAAAAGTTTACCATACAAGATTAAGATTAACTAATGCGAGTCATGAATAAAAGAGTCGATAGTTAATTTTAAAGATAAATTAATAAACAATAATAATGAACACAAGTCTGTGAACCAAGAGATAGATTTAGGGATAAGGTTACAAGCCTAAAGTACGATTCTTTTGGCTTGCTAGTGCATATGACAAATCAAGATTATTATAAAAGAGGGTAAAAGAAGAGGAATAACATTTATTTCATTAATTTAATCGTGAAAGCATGTAAAATAAAAATAAAAATAAAAGTAAAGACGAAAATAAAAGACAAGAAATAATGAATACCTCACATTTTATACAAATATAAATCATCAGCATAATTAAGAGCTACATGATGAAAATGATAAAAAAGAAATAACAAATACAAAAAGAAATAAGAAATAACACAGAGGGAGAAAAGGAGGAAGAAGAGATAAGAATTTCCTCGATGTTGATACTCTTAAGAATTATGGGATGCAGAATAATGAGGTTGAATCACTCTCTTTATGGTGGTGTTAGGGTGAATAAAATAATGAGTGACAATTGTTTACAGATTAATTACTTTGGATTAATGACGAGCTCGAATATGAGTTGGAGGAATTGACGTTGGCTGTGAAATATGCATAGACAGCTGGTTATGGAGCATAACCAACTGCTTACTGTTAGTTTGGACCGTAACTAGTAGGTTATAGTATGTGACCGACACAACACAACTTAAAACGACCATATTTCCCTCATTCGACCATCAATTGACCTAATTCAGGAGGCATTGGAATGCTTACTAAGTGCAATTAACCCTAGAAAAGGACAGTTCAACAGAGGTTTGTGGAAAAAATGGCGTTTGAAAGAATGAGCTTATGTATATGAGAATGGTGAAAATTGAAGGCTTTTTAGGTGAGAAGGATGGGAAACGGTTGGCTTTTTATATGAGGCCTACAAATGAATGAGAATTGGATATTTTATGTAGGGGAGAATATGTTTTATCACATATTTAATTAACTCGAGTTCTAATCTATTGTAAAATATAAAATAAGAAGTTACAAGTATATTCGGGACAAAATATGGTGCCTATAGTAGTTGCCATTTTGATTGAGTCAGAGTAAGATGGTGATCAAAGTAGTCCTAATGATTTTGTTGATGATGGTATAATTCGAATATGATCTTCTGAGCCTGAGTGATCCTTGGAAGTGGTTGTCTTGTGCCTGATGCTTGATTGTCGATGAAAAATTGATGATGGTTTGAGCAATTTGTCGCTTTGTAGTGACGAATTGAAGGCAGAGATTTGTCTCTTGATGAACTAAAGGTGGAGATTTGTTGCTTGATATTGAATGTTGAGATTTGTCTCTTGGCGAGATGAAGATGATTGGTTAACTGAAAATGGAGATTAATTTGTCTCTTGACAAACATAAGGTGGTGATTTGTCGTCTGATGAACTAAGGTGGCAATTTATCGCTCTATGGATTGAAGATGGAGATTTGTCCCCCGGCGAACTGAGAGTGGCAATTTGCTGCCCGATGAACTAAAGGAAGAGATTTGTTTCTTGATGAAGTGGCAATTTGTTGCTTGATGAACTGAAGGCAGAGATGTGTTTTTTGATGAACTAAAGATGGCGATTCGTTACTTGATATTAAAGGTGAAGATTTATCTCTAGGGTGAACTGTAAGTGGCAATTTGTTGCCCAATGAACTTAAGGTGGCAATTTCTTGCATAATGGATCGGGTGTCAATTTGTTGCTTAACTGAAGGTGAAGAATTGTCTTCTACACGTTGTTGATGGATGAATAGAGGGTGGCGATTTTTCGCATGTACCAATTTTTAGGTTAAACCTTAATTTATAGAGTTGATTAAATGATTGTAGAGATTTGTCGCTGGGACTGATTTATCGATTGAAGCTTGATTTGTCGAGCTAGATGAGTCAAGATGATCTACCAAAACTATAATGGACTTGGATGATCGCTGAAATAGATACGATTCACCGAAGCTATGTCAAACTTGTATGGTTGTTGAAAAAGAGACCATATATAGAAACTATGTCGAACTTTGATGATTATTGATGGACTTATTCCTCTGATGGATGTTGGACTTATCTTGACTAACATCAATTCAACCCTAATTTGACTCTATATGTTTTCAGGGCCACTTTGTGGTGATGGCGAGCTTGCAGATGCAACCATTTCTATTAATATGTCGTTAGAGTGTGATTAGAGACTCTTATCGATTTAATCTTTCTCATTAAGATTCGAGGTATGTCTTGTTCTAGTTGATGTTCTTACTTGGACTTGGTTAGCCCTCAACGTGCATTTCTAGCGATGACTTGACTGGGCTTCTCCTGTCCCCTTTTTCTCAGTGGGCAATGTAACCTCGAGGGCTATTATGTCGGTTGCATGCAAAGGTCTAGGTGACTCTTAGACTCTTTAAACAACAAGTGATGTAATGATGAGACGCGTGACTATGCACTTATGCATTTATGAATGATCGTTGACCTAATGCCCGAGTTTGACACAACTTCACGACGCAATCCCCATATGACTTGAGGAAAATGTCACTCAGGTGTTTAAGGCGTATATCTTTTATTAGTTTATGCATGACACATGTGAATCTATGTGAAGACAACCCCAACCCTGAAGAATAGGATGGTAAAACCCTCAGTGTTAAAGCAACCTATTGAACGATTTGGGACAAGACAGGACATATAAGGTAGAATCATCATGGAATAGAGAAATCCGAGGAGGCCATCGAACTTGCTTCTCATGGTTTTCGCATCTCTTTTTTCTAGTTGGTGTGGGACCAAGGAGAATCCATCAGTCGAGCATGAGAGTGATGTTGAATTGATCGCTTTTGAAGTTGTGTTAAAATGCGGCGAGCCTGCAGTTGGATATATGCATTCTGACTGAAAGCTAATATCAAAGGTGGATGAAGAGGCGATCAACACGTATGGTTGAGATTTACAATATTATATCCTGATGAGATACTGAGTTGGTTGCATCTAATTAAGATGATGTGGAGGTTTGATATGTTCTCAACTGGTAGGTTTCTTTTTTTTAAAAAAAAAAAACCTACTATTGGGACACTAGAGGAGTGATAGCCTAAGTCCTTAACCGGAAAGGAGCACACATGCTGCTATGGTGCTACTACATACTAAGATGAATGTCTTGGAGACAACATGAAGATCTGGGCAAGCCTCCAGCTTAGTGGATACTTTAGGAGTGATAACCCTTTTGTTGACTTCCTTGGTGCTAGCTCTCCTTTAATGCTGACATCTGCAACTTGTGCCTTGAAAACCAAAGGATCCTTGCATGGTTTACTCGATAGATTCTAGTTGGGCCTTTACGCTGCTCTTGGCAGGGGTAGTTCTCCTGATTGGATCATGACCTCGTTCTTATTCTTCAAGGTCCAACAATTCTCTGTGTGATGACCATTACACCTGCGGTAGTTACAAAATATGTTGCGAGTCCATTTCTTTAACCTGGATTCTAGCTCTGCCCTGGGTAAGGGCAACTTAATTTTCCCTTTTTTCATAAGGTGTTCCAAAGCGTGAGCATAAGTGGTACCCAAGGGGGTGCACGTTTCATACTTATGGGGGGTTACATAGTGTTGTTCCTTTGTTGGACATTGTTAGTATCTATGTTCCTAGGAGGATTATTGGCCATGTTAGTGGTTCTTTGGTTGGAACTTGAGTTTCTCTAACCTTGAGTAGCAACCCTTTATTCATTTTTAGCTTCGAGTTTTATACAAAGCTTCTTAAGGTACTCAAAGTCTTCTATCACATGGACTTCAAGATGCTCTTTGAGATTCTCTTTAAGTCATTGCATAAAAGTGGATAATTGTAATGCCATCGAAAATGGCTCTGTGATTTTGGATACAATAGTATGCCACTTCTCAAAATACCCAAGGAAGGATTCATCATCTCGTTGTTTGAGAGACATTATTTCCTCGAGGGATGTCCACTTCTTTTGAATTAGGTTGTAATGGTAGATGAAGGTCTTGTAGAGCACTATCCAATCATTCTGGTTGTCAACTAGAAATGTGTAGTACCAGTCTAGAGCTTCCTCATGCAATGTAGAAGGGAATATTATTGTGTAGACGTCTGTTTTTGCTCCCTTGATTGGCATAGTATAAAGAAACTCCCTCACATGGTGTGTGGGATTCTCAGATGGTGTGAACTTCTTTCGTAGAACATCAAGGTTTTCAAGGAGCTTGATAGGAGAAATGATAGCAGGTTCAAGTTCCGTACGTATATTGATTCGTGAACGTGGGAACCTTGCCAAGTGCCTGTTTGAATCTGGCCAACTCTGCTTTGACCTCTTCATTTCTAAGGTTTCAGAAATTCCAGCATTGATAGTAGCATATTCAGTTGGTGCTTATATTACCTTGGGCATAGAAGTCCCAATGCTGATTGGAGGTACCTCATCTTCCAAGTTGATGGGTATTCTTTATTTGATCAGAGGGTTGTCAAAGACTTTGAACTTCCCCTTTTGTTTTGGAGTAAGCCTAGTGGCTGGCTTGAGGCCTTAGGAATTGCCTTTTAATCATCTTTAAGACCTAGACCTACATGCTTGCATACTTGCTTGACTGCCCGTATGATGTCATCAGAGATATGTTACTGTTGTTTAACCCTCTTAGCTGTGCGAGCCTCAGCCTCCTCGATCAACTTTTCCTGAAAGACCTCCCACTCTTCCATCATTCTCTTTTGTTCACCCATCAATTTATTCTCATGCTCTTGCGAAGTGTGGATCACGAGGCTATGCATTATGGTGAAGAGTTGGTATGGGTCTTTAGCAATCAAACGTTTTTTCTTACTAGGTTCTCAGAGGGACTTTTTGACATGCTGAACTCTAATCTACGGTGTAACCTTGAAGGTAGTGGAGAGATATAATATGGATTGTGGATGATCCTCCCTAGTGTCGGATCATGAATGTGGGCCCGAACTGGAGTTCATATGCTGCGAATATGAATACCACACCTTCAAGATTTGACCTCGACATTGACTACCTAATGCATGCATGACCTGTTGATCTACATGGGACTTCCTAGTGCAGACTTTATGCCTATATGCTGACTCAAGACTTGACTCACCCACTAGTTGGTTTGCATGCTGGCATGTTAGACCTCCTACATGATCCTAGGGCAAATGTAAGACACATGCACATTTACATCAATGAAGGAGGAACCAATCTTCAAGGCCTCACCAGATTTAGTAATGTAAAGCTTAACCAGCCTTTCGAACTCTAGATTAGGGTCGGATAAAGAGGTTCAAGACAGGGATAGGTACAGGACGCATTGACGATGAAAAGGACAGGTGGAACCAAGAGTTAAACCCCCACTAAATCAATTCACATTGGGTCAATGTATCCTTTTGAACTAAAAAGCATGTCCAGGATCGGATGCAAGGGATCAGGATAGGGTCTGACACGACAAAGGGGAGAAACCAGTCATCAAACATCCAACGATCTAGTCACGTCAGGCTCATAAAATTGTTCGAACTCGGAAATAGACACGTGATTGGATAAAAGTCCCATGTAATAACCCAGAGAAAATTGCCCCTTAATACGTGTTGTTTAACATAATTAATCACGATTAAAAAATTTTTTATTTTTGAATAAAGAGCGCGTGTTTAACATAATTAATCACCTAACCAGTTTGTGTTTTGCAGGAATTGAACAGTGCAACGACCATCAAGATTCTTAGAATGAAAAATTCTCATGTCAAGTTCCTTCTCTCTATTTTATGTTTTGGTATTTATGAATATTCGAATCTTCCTTTAAGGGTTGCTTTTCTTTTTACTTTAATTTTATTATTATTTCTTTTACCCAAGTCAAATAAGAATTAATGACGAGAAAATCCAAGTGATGTGTAATTTATTTGGGTTTCCATAGGTTACCGATAATACTTTTGTGGTATAACAAATTTAAGTGATTTGAGTTTAGGGAGACATGAGTATAAGAAGGGAGATTAAAGTGGATAAAATTTTTGTCATTTGGGCCTCATCCAGCTGGCCAAAGGGAAGAAGGAGGCATTTTTGTTGGGCCTAATGGAGTTATTTATATATTTCTTTGATGATAATGAAGGCCATTTGCTCTCATTTTCAAATACAACTCTCAAGCTCCCTCACTCTCATCTCTCTCTCTCTCGACCTTTCAACTGCCCGCCCCCTCTCGCTCGCTCTCTCCATTGCCGATCGCCGGCCATCACCTTCTTCCTTTATTCTTCATTCTCTCATCCTTTTTGAGTGGTACTCTATTCCATTATCTACACTCTCTCTTTCAAGTGTGGATTTTAAATATAATCTGATTTTTTTTCTTGGTATTTCATGTTCTATAGAAGATAATCAAGAGTTATAAGGTATTCAAATGGTGATTGTTGAGAGTATAAAGCAATCAAAGGGAGAATTCGGTAAGTTTATGATGGGATTTTGTTTTTATGCTTGAATGAGTACAAATCATGCTATATTATGAACATGCGTGATGTTTTGGTTGTTTAATTCACTATGGAAGAATGAGTTTATGGTTAAGTATGGATGCATGCACTTGGAATAGGTTTAGATTAGCAAATTAGTATATACTATGAGATTTTATGATGAATTCATTGAAGATTTTGCTTGGGATGTTAAAATATGTTAGGATTTTGCTTTGCATGTATGAAATATAGTCAATGATGAAGAATTCTGATTGTTTTGGTGCTGGAAATTTAGTGTTGATGCTTAAGAAAGGATTTGGGGAAGATTAGTTAAGAATATTAGATTTAAGATGCATTCAAAGTTAAGTAAAAAGTGAATGCATGTCTGGTTGCAATATGAAAATTCCAAAGGGTATGTACTGGGATTTAAACCCAATTCATGGCATGAATAGGTATCGTAAGATGTTAGCTAACAACGAATTTTTGAAGTTATGGCCAAAATCGTGAACAATGCAAGTCTATACAATTTTTGTGGTCAGTCTGAAAATGCATGTTTTTAGTTAAGGTTAGAGATTTCTTTGATTTAGGTGTTCAACATGAAAGTTGTAGAGGATTCATCAAGCTTTACAGAAAGGTAAAATTCATTGCCATAAGATATAGGGAGTGAAAGTTATGAGTCACCGATTCTTGGTTAGTAATCTGAGTTTACCCAGAAAATTCTTGTGATTGTCTTATGTTCAGGGCCAAATTTCGGCCCTTTCCAATGCCCAAATCAATTTAAGATCAACGTGAATGTTTTAGAATGTTCGTCAAGCTTACCATATATAGCTTGCATGCCTCAAACTGATGCCTATAACTTGAGTTATGATTCTCCAAAAAATCGATGTTTATATTTGTATTTTCTGGACAACTTGCTGAGTTGGTAGTTTTTGCCCTCCATAACCACATTTTTGACCTTCATGACCAGCTAGAAAGTTGTAGTACATGAGCAAAGCTTTTCAGAAAGTCCTTATGCATAATGATACGGTACTTGGTGTAGAAGTTAAGGCATTCCGAGTGGACCTTAAGAAGCAAGTTTAATTATCAAATGATCCTAGAATTCTACTAGGTTATTCTTCATTGTTCTCATCCTAGTTAGGTTCTAATTTATGATTCTTATTCCTTCTTAAGTGTCCTCAAGAAGTCGTTGCGCTCAGCTGTTCAAGTCCCTATGAGTTTAAGTGCGTAAGTTTGCGTTTGTCCAGGTACGTATATTGCCTGTAACTTTTTAAGTTTTACAATTTATGTACGCCTTGTTTATTATCTACTTAAGATTTATGTCGTCTTTTCTAAATTTTCATGTATCTTGGTCAAGTATAAGTAGGTTTTCATGTGATTTATGTACTAAGGTATGTTTTATCAAGTATTTTACCTTACTTTAAATAGTTAAGTTACATCATTTTTGTTAAACAATTTACATTACATAAGTACGGCTTTGTCGAAGAGCATGTTTGGGATATTTTTGGGTTATGGTTACATTACTTAGGAGACCAGTTATGACAAGTTTTATACGAGTATGTTTTCAAGTTTTTCCCTCATAAGTATTAAATAAAGGTCCCGTCCATGTTAATCGTCCCTTAGGGCATACCAGGGAACCCGTGCCTGAGTGCACACCATGTTAATCGTGTCTTAGTGCACCCCAAGATAACCGTGTCTTAGTTCACACCATGATAGTTCGTGCCATAAGTGCACCCCATGAAAAATCTGGCTAGTACAAGATAATATTCACCATCCGGACCTCCCGATCGATCCGGGTATGCGCATACGGAGGCTTAGCCGATGATCGCAAGTAGGGGACCTTCAAGATGAACATGTAGCAACAAAGTTTAACAACTTCCAATTTTCCAAGTCTTGAGTTATGGAAACTATAGATCCAATTTTATAGCTTAACTTAATGTAAGATGTATATACCCTTTTAAATTATGTTTTTGTTATGCTCAAAGGAAAGAACTCTCAAGTTTGGTTCTACGTAAGTATGGATTTTGTAAAATTTAAGAATAAGTTAAGATTCAGAGTGCGTCGTGGTTTTTGTATACTAGTTAAGTGTGACCATGCTATGTAACTTATGTTTCGGTTTATTTGTTTACTATCTGATTTCTTTTATTGCTTTAAATGTTTGGAACCGCGCTAATAACTAAAATAATTTTCAAAATGATTCTTTCATTATAGGGGTATACGTGCTGAGTTTATCTCACTCCTCAATTTTCTTCTGTTTCGTTTTTAGGAAATCCGGCTAAGGGTAAAGGCAAAGCATCCGAAGGACGAGCCCCTATGCCCACATAAGACGACAAAGGTGATTGGGAGTCTCTTGCTTTAAATGAAGGAGACTTGGCTTTGTATTGGTTATGTATAATAATGGATTTATGAGTTTATGTTGAGGAGTACTTAAGTTTAAGTATGTATAATGACGGTTTGTTATGTTTTTAAGTTAAACTAATGTTGTGGTTGTATGTTTTGGGATAGAGTATAGCCTTGTCCACTTTCGTGAACGGTGGTAATATCCTCAGGTGCTATTTCCGCTGCGTTAATCATTAGGTTAGGTGAGTCATTAGCTTAATCTAGTGATTAATAATCTGGGGGTGTTACAGCCCACGACACAGATGAGTGATACAAGGAGTGATGAGAATTAAGAGTAGCACAGAGTCCACGTTTACTTAGTTGCTTAAAATAGATCGACCGCACTGAATCTTTCTTTTCACAATATAACTAGTAAACTAGATCCAAACTCGCAATGGCTTGGGTAGAGGCTTATCACAGAGTCCACGTTTATTTATTGTTTATATTATTTTAGGTTAGACATGGATAGTCCTTATGAGTCTCAGCGGGCTAGAGTAGCACCTAAGAGATTATAAAGTCAAATCTAGTTCAAAAGCCAAGCAAGTTAAACAATATTACATGATTAATCACATAGCACGTGTATGCACAAAGGTGTCAAACATGGTTTTGAAGCCAAATTCCCGTATTGCCCCTTTGCATCCTCGATCATGAAGCATCCCAAGGATGCCAGGAGTACTTCCCTTTAGCTTCCCAAGCATTAGGTTACTACATGAATAGATGTAGGGATTACAAAGTTAAGCAATGGTGTGCATTGCTGAGTAGTAATACCCAGGCATCCGGGATTTGATAAAGGTTCTAAATCTAATCCTACTATCACTGCTTGCGCTTCCAAGTCATTCATACTCAAAAGGGGCTTGATAGATGCATATATCTAATGCAAATAATTAAACGAATGAAATAATTCTACTTTTCTGTCACGCCCGTGACGCCCTGGTAGCGCCCGCGACCTTCCTATTCACCGATTTCTGCTGTCGTCCAGTAGCCTGGCGCGCCCGAGCCAGCTGCCCGCTCGCCCGAGCCGGTCCCTTTTTTCTGCCGATTTTGCCTGCCAAAACGACTGTGTTTTGGGCTTATTCCATTTTGTATAAATACTTGTTGGCCTTCATATTCTGGACAGATTTTGAATGACATTGAATGCTTTTCTTGAGAGCTCTCTCTAGCCTCTCCTCCAAAAATCTTGTTTACTTTATCCAATCTTTATTTGGTGGTGTTCAAGTCATTTCTTTAGTGATTAATAGTGGTTTAGCCTAATTAATCATGGTGGAATGTTTGGCCAAGGTTGTGGACTCTCCTAGCCAAGGTCATATGCAAGCCCTACCGAACCCAAGCTCGTTTTTCCTTTGATTTTCTCTCAAAAACTCAAGCTCCCTTCATCCCACCACGACGGTAACGCTCCAAGACTACTCCTAGTGAAGAACGTTTAACTAAGGAGTTCCCAACGGATGAGCTACCATAAAAGAAGGTGCACCTTGGTGATTTGAGTAGTCATTTCAATCCTTTTAAGCCACACTTTAATCACATACCCGGGGTATTACAATTTCATTTACCCAAGTCAAGTAAGAATTAATGACGAGAAAATCCAAGTGATGTGTAATTTATTTAGGTTTCCATAGGTTACCAATAATACTTTTGCTGTATAACAAATTTAAGTGATTTGAGTTTAGGGAGACATGAGTATAAGAAGGGAGATTAAAGTGGATAAAATTTTTGTCATTTGGGCCTCATCCAGCCAGCCAAAGGGAAGAAGGAGGCATTTTTGTTGGGCCTAATGGAGTTATTTATATATTTCTTGAATGATAACGAAGGCCATTTGCACTCATTTTCAAATACAACTCTCAAGCTCCCTCACTGTCATCTCTCTCTCTCTCTCTCTCTCTCTCGGCCTTTCAACTCCCCGACCCCCCTCTACCTTTTGCCTTCTCTCCCTGCCGTCGCCGACCGCCGCTGGCTGCCGCTGTTCACCGGCCGTCGCAGCTCTGCCACCACCGTTTTCCTTTCTTCTTAATTCACTCCTCCTTTTTGAGTTGTATTCTCTTCCATCATCTACACTCTCTCTTTCAAGTGTGGATTTTAAATATAATCTGATTTTTTTTCTTGGTATTTCATGCTTTTACAGAAGATAATCAAGAGTTATAAGGTATTCAAGTGGTGATTGTTGAGAGTATAAAGCAACCAAAGAGAGGATTTGGTAAGTTTATGAAAAGATTTTAATTTTATGTTTGAATGAGTACAAATCATGCTATATTATGAACATGCATGATGTTTTGGTTGTTTAATTCACTATGGAAGAAATGATTTTGTGGTTAAGTATGGATGCATGCACTTGGAATAGGTTTAGATTAGCAAATTAGTGTATACTATGAGATTTTATGATGAATTCATGGAAGATTTTGCTTGGGATGTTAAAATATGTTAGGATTTTTCTTTGCATATATGAAATATGGTCAATGATGAAGGATTCTGATTGTTTTGGTGCCGGAAATTTAGTGTTGATGCTTAAGAAAGGAATTAGGGAAGATTAGTTAAGAATATTTAGATTTAAGATGCAAGCAAAATTAAATAAAGAGTGAATTCATGTCTGGTTGCAATCTGAAAATTCCAAAGGGTATGTACTAAGATTTTGACCTAATTTATGGCATGAATAGGTAGCCTAAGATGTTAACTAACAACCGGTTTTGGAAGTTCGTAATTATGATGTGTATATCTTAAGTTATGGCAAAAACCATGAAGGGATGCAAGTATATACAATTTTTGAGTTAAGTCTTAAAATTCATATTTTTTGTTGGGTTAGAGATCTCTTTGATTTAAGTGTTCAACATGAAAGTTTTAGAGGATTCATCATGATTTCCAGAAAGATAAAATTCATAGCCATAGAAATATTGGGAATGAAAGTTATGAGTCACCGAACCTTGGTTAGTAATCTAAGTTTACCTAGAAAATTCTTGTGATTGTCTTATGTTCATGGCCAAATTTCGACCCTTTCCAATGCCCAAAACAAATTGTGATCAAGATGAAAGTTTTAGAATGTTCTCAAGCTTTCCATAGATAGCTTGCATGCTTCAAGCCGATGTCTATAACTTGAGTTATGATTCTCCGAAAAATCGATGTTTATATTTATATTTTCTGGACAGCTTGCTGAGTTGGTAGTTTTTGCCCTCCATAACCACATTTTTGACTTTCATGATCAACTAGAAAGTTAAGTTATGTTCTAATTTATAATTCTTATTCCTTCTTAAGTGTCCTCAAGAAGTCGTTGCGCTCAGCTGTTCAAGTTCCTGCGAGTTTAAGTGCGTAAGTTTGCGTTTGTCCAGGTACGTATATTTCCTATAACTTTTTAAGTTACTTTTACGATTTATGTACGTCTTATTTATTATCTACTTAAGACTTATGTCGTCTTTTCTAAATTTTCATGTATCTTGGTAAAGTATAAGTAGGTTTTCATTTGATTTATGTACCAAGGTATGTTTTATCAAGTATTTTACCTTACTTTAAATAGTTAAATTACATCCTTTTTGTTAAACCATTTACATTACGTAAGTGTGAGCTTTGTCCAAGAGCATGTTTGGGATATTTTTGGGTTATGGTTACTTTACTGAGGAGACCAGTTATGACAAGTTTTATACGAGTGAGTTTTCAACATTTTCCCTCATAAGTATAAAGGCCCCGTCCATGTTAATCGTACCTTAGGGCATACCAGGGAACCTATGCCTGAGTGGACACCATGTTAACCATGCCTTAGTGCACCCCAAGATAATCGTGTCTTAGTTCACACCATCATAGTTCGTGTCATAAGTGCACCCCATGAAAAATCTGGCTAGTACAGGATAATATCCACCTTCCGGATCTCCCGATCGGTCCGGATATACGCATACAGAGGCTTAGCCGATGATCGCAAATAGAGGACCTTCAAGATGAACATGTAGCAACCAAGTTTAAGTACTTCCAGTTTTCTAAGTCTTGAGTTATGGAAATTATAGATCCAATTTTATAGCTTATCTTAATGTAAGATCTATATACCCTTTTAAATTATGTTTTTGTTATGCTAAAAGGAAAGAACTCTCAAGTTTGGTTCTTACTCACAAGCCGATGACCGCTTTTAACACCTTGAGGGAAAACCCCAATTCTTACTCACGAGCACATTGTTTACTGGCAATCCTTCCCCACTCGCATCCATGCATGGAGTTGGTTTCGCGCTAAGTACCATGACTTCATCTACACCTTTGACCAAGGGGTACACGAAGAGCGATTTCAGGTCTTAGGGGCATGGTTGGCTGTGACTTTTGAACTCAAGGTGCAAGAATATGCAGATTTTTAGGAAATACAACCTTGGGAAATTCCCTACTACTTTATAGACCTCTTAGGACCCCAATCACCTCAAGGAGCTGAGGAGCACCCCCCCCCCCCGGGAAAACCCTGATGACTAACAGAACCATGAGGAGGAGGAACCCATGGAGGATGAAGGAGGAGAGGATCCACAGCCACCCCACATTCCTTCCCATGCGTCCAACGCCTGGAGATCGTCCCAGCCCCTCAGGTACCCGATCCCATGGTGATAGAGATTAGTTCAGACCGAGGGGAGAGTAAGGAGGTGAGCCAGCGTACTATCAACCCTAAGACTGAGGAGAACGGGGATAACACTACTGATGATGATGACGACGATGATGACTATACTCCTTAGGTTGTTGGGTACAAGTATGGGGAGGGCGTGATGTTATTTGCTATGTTTTAAGACTTTTCGATTGGATGTGGTTGTGTTTGTTTTGCAAAACAACGGTTTGATGGTCAAACCATTAATTATGTGGCCATGCATATGCTTTGTGTATTGGACAAGATATGAATTGTAATTTGTCTTTTATAAGCATTCAAGTATTGCATGCTGCATTTCTCAAGTTATGATCGAGGTTTACTTTACCATGCTTATAAAAATTGACAAGCTAGTAATGGATGGCATAGCATGCATGTGTATGTCTATGATAATATGGTGGGAAGAGATGTATGTATATGTTAGCTTGCTACCACATGTCTGCAGGAGAAAAGACCAAGTGATAAGGCTTTATGACTAAATGAGTTGAGTTAAATGATATTAAAGCATGAAATATGACTAGGGAGTTGTTCTAAGGTTATAATGCTAAATTTACAGAGCATGGGGGTAAGGTTTAAATTGCGTTTAGACTAAGTTTCTTATGTTTATATTGTAGTATGTGGCACACATCAAATAATGGCCAGCCTCTAAATGAGCATGGAGAAGAAACGGATGACAACCAAGGGAAAAATATGCAACTTTAGGGACCCCAAGAGTTACCCCAAGTCAACCCACCGTCATCCACAAGCATAGTACCCCCACCAAATCCTTACCACCCCGAATTTGTGGGGCAAGTTATACAAGAACTCCTGCGACGAATTTCGAACCCGAGTGCGGAAGGAAGTAACCCGGTTAGAGATGATGATTACGCTGACAAAGTAGCAAAAAGGAATCCTAGAACATATGCAGGAGGGTTCAACCCTGTGGAGCTGGAGGATTGGATCCGCAATATAGAGAAAATGTTTGAAGTTCTTGAAGTCCCTAAGGAGAAATGGGTAACTATTGGAACGTTTTACCTGACCAAAGAAACGGAACTGTGGTGGGGCACTGTGAAGAATAAATACAAGGACTTGGGATTGTCATAGGAATACTTTCTCGTGGACCTCCAAGTAAAGTTTTATCCCCTCTCTTTACAGCGTGAGAAGGAGAAAGAATTCATGGAGTTGCAGATGTTAGAAATGTCGGTGATGCAGTATGCTGTAAAGTTCAATGAGCTGGCCCGATTTGCGCTAGATTATGTAACTACAGAACGTATGAAGATTTCCAGATTTGAGGGTGGCTTTGCTCCGTACATACGAAGCCATTTGGCAGGCCAATCGTTCGATGCTAGGCAAGGGTTGTATGAACCAGCAGCTGAGGTGGAAAGAGTAAAGAAGGTGTTACCTTTGAAGAAGGAGACAATTTCAAACCCGAGCAGCAATCGTCCCACACCGGTGTTAGAGCCATGCAAGAAATACTGTAGGACCAATCATTCCACCAACCAATGTACAGTGGGAACAAACAAATGTCTGTGGTGCAGAAGTACTGAGCATAGGGTTGTCTCTTGCCCGAAGAGGCAACCTAACCTAAGGGCAAGCACAACACCACCCGTGCAAGCGCCAAGTGCGACACCTCCTCAACCAATGCAAGGGAATGTAGGACGGGCGTATACAATGGGAAGGAAGGACGCAACCACCTCTGGTATAGTGGTTACTGGGATTCTCTTGATTAATTCTAGGCCTGTTTATGCTTTATTTGATTCTGGTGCATCGCATTCATTTATTTATGCACATGTTAGTCCTGATTTAGACCTACAGAAACATAAGAAGGTAGTTACCTACCAAATAGAATTACCTAATGTCCAAAATATAATGTGTGAAAAGGTATTCATAAGTGTTCCTCTTAGGATATTTGAAGAAAGCTTTCCAGTTGACCTTATTGAAATTGATATAGCAGAGTTTGATATTATTTTAGGGCATGGACTGGTTAGCCAAGCATGGGGCCAGAATAAAATGTGATGAGGGAGAAGTTGTTTTAAGAAGCAGGTTGGGAGGTAAAGTCCATTTTAAAGTTGAATCAAGGAAATCCGAGCGTACGATTATATCTTTAATGATGGCTAAGAAGTTTCTACGTCATGGGGTGGTGGGCTATTTATGTTATGCAATAGAAAGCAAGCCAGAAGAGCTGAGAATAGAAGATATCCCAGTAGTAAAGGAGTTTCCAGATGTTTTCCCTGAGTAACTTTCTAGTTTACCCCCGAGGAGGGAAATTGACTTCGAAATAGAAATTGTTCTGGGAACGCCACTGATTTCTAAGGCATCATACCGAATGGCACCTGCAGAGTTGAAGGAACTCAAGGTCCAACTGGACGAGTTAATATAGTTAGGATTCATAAGACCTAGTGTGTCTCCTTGGGGAGCACCAGTTTTGTTTGTCAAGAAAAAGGACGGCAGTTTGAGGTTGTGCATTGACTATAGGGAATTGAACAAGGTCACTATCAAGAACAAGTCTCCCATGCCCCGTATTGATGATCTGTTTGACCAATTACAAGGGGCAGGTGTGTTTTCCAATATTAATTTAAGGTCAGGGTATCATCAGTTGAGGATTAAACCAGAGGATATACCTAAGACAACCTTTAGAACTTGTTACGGGCACTACGAGTTTATAGTGATGCCTTTTGGGCTTACCAATTAATGCCCCTGCGATTTTTATGGATCGCATGAATCGAGTTTTCAGGCCATTTTTGGACAAGTTTGTTGTGGTTTTCATTGACGATATCTTGATTTACTCGATCGAAGACTCGAGAAGAACATGAACAACATCTAAGAATGGTGTTGCAAACCTTACCGGAGCATCAATTGTATTCTAAATTGAAGAAGTGTGAATTTTGGTTAGAATAAGTAGCCTTTTTGGATCATATAGTGACTAAGGATAAGATCAAAGTGGACCTACAAAAAGTTGCAGCAGTTATGAATCGGGCTAGACCCACCACCTTTACTGAGGTAAGGAGCTTTTTAGGTATGGCAGGCTGTTATCGATGCTTTATTCAAGATTTTTCTAAGATCGCCTTGCCATTAACCAGTCTACTAAAGAAGACTATAAAGATTAAGTGGTCAGAGAAATGTGAAAAAGCATTCCAAGAGCTCAAGAGGAGGCTCACTTCCGCCCCAATCCTAACCTAGCCGGTAGAAGGAAAGGAGTATGTCATCTATAGTGACGCGTCCAAAAGAGGACTAGGATGTGTCCTAATGTAGGATGATAAAGTCATAGCATATGCCTCCAGACAGTTAAAGCCTTATGAGTTGAACTATCCTACTCATGATCTAGAATTAGCAGCGGTAGTTTTCGCCTTGAAGATTTGGAGACATTATCTATATGGTGCACCTACCAAAATTTTTACAGATCACCAGAGTCTAAAGTATATATTCACCCAAAAGGAGTTAAATTTGCGGCAGCGAAGATGGTTAGAACTCCTAAAGGACTATGACCTAAGTATACAGTACCATCCAGGGAAGGCAAATTTAGTGTCTGATGCCTTGATTAGGAAAGGTCAACATGACATGAATGCGCCAACCGTGGCCCAACCTCAATTAAGTCAAGAGATTCAGAAGGCGGGGATCAAGGTAGTCCCACCAGAGTAGGTGAAGGCACATCTGGCAGAATTGCAGTTGCAACCTTCCCTCTTGGATGAGATGATCAGGGATGAACAGATGAATGATGAACATATAAGCATGGGGGAGTAGAGAAAGGAAAAATGTCAGGATTATTGATTCACGAGGATGGATCCTTGAGATTCCAAAATCATTTATGTGTGCCCGCGAGCCGAGACTTACGGGAAAGAATTTTACGTGAAGGGCATTATACCCCGTATTAAGTACATCCAGGTGGTACTAAGATGTACCTTGACATAAGGGAAAGATTCTAGTGGCCTAACATGAAAAAGGACCTCGCAGATTTTGTAGATAGATGTCTTACGTGCCAGAAGGTGAAGATAAAACACCAGCACCCTGCAGGTGAGCCAAAGTCGTTAGAAATTCCTACTTGGAAATATGATTCTATATCCATGGATTTCATCATGGGGTTACCCATAACAGTCACCAAAAAGAATACCATATGGGTGATTGTGGATCGATTAACCAAGTCTGCTCACTTTATTCCGATAAATGAGAGTTGGAAAGTTGACAAGTTGGCCAGTATTTATGTGAAAGAAGTGGTGAGGCTATACGACATTCCGAAGGACATCATCTCCGATCGAGATATCAGGTTCCAATCACGGTTTTTGGGAGCTCTACAAAAAGCGTTTGGCACCAAGCTGAGCTTCAGTAGCTTATATCATCTCGAAATTGACGGCCAAACAGAAAGGGTAAATCACATAGTGGAAGACATACTTAGAGCCTGTGTTCTAGACTTTCAAGGAAGTTGGGAAAACTTCTTACCGTTGGTTGAGTTTTCCTACAATAACAACTATCAAGCTATGATTCAAATGGCACCGTTTGAAGCCCTTTACGGCCGGAAATGTAGGTCTCCCTTGTGTTGGATTGAATTGGATGAAACTTTAATAGTAGGACCTGAGTTGATTCAAGACATGGTGGATAAATTTCGGGTCATTCTCTAGCACATCAAGATGGCCCAGAACCGGCAGAAGAGTTATGCGGATAGGAGGAGGAAACCCTTAGAGTTTCAACCCGGGGACAAATTATTTCTTAGAGTTTCACCCACGAAAGGAGTGCGGAGATTTAATGTCAAAGGGAAATTAAGTCCTCGGTATATTGGGCCATACGAAATTAGAGAGAGGATTAACCCCGTAGCGTACAGGCTTGAATTGCCTACAGATTTAGAACACATCCACGATGTATAACATGTATCTCAGCTACGGAAGTATGTTCCCGATTTGGACCACGTGATCGAACCCGAACCGTTAACTCTCGCAGAAAACCTATCATACGAGGAAGTACCAATACAAATCCTAGACCGAAGAATCAAGTTTTTGCACACCAAAGATATTCTTTTAGTAAAGGTCATTTGGACCAATCACTCTTCATAGGAAGCCACGTGGGAAATTGAAGAAGACATGCGAAAAAAGTACCCCCATCTGTTTTGAGGTAAGGCCCAGGGATATCACGAAAGTAATTTCAAGTTTCGGGGACGAAACTTGTTTTAAGGGGAGTAAGATGTAATAATAACCCAGAGAAAACTGCCCCTTAATACGTGTTGTTTAACATAATTAATCACGATTAAAAATTATTTTTTTTATTAAAGAGCGCGTGTTCCAATTTCACCTAACCAGTTTGTGTTCTGTAGGACATGAACAGTGCAACGACCATCAAGATTCTTAGAATAGAAAATTTTCATGTCAAGTTCTTTCTTCCTATTTTATGTTTTGGTATTTATGAATACTAGTTTTTTTCCCATTCTTCCGAATATTCTTCCGAATGGGTGCCAATTTATTAGGTAAATGATTGCGAACATAAATGTTACATGGAAATAAATTAAATAACAAAAACATTAAAGAATATGATGGATGCAGATGTCAAATGTGAATCCAAACAATAAACCGCTTTCTGTCAGCTTCTACTAATACGACTAGTATGAAAGAAAATTATAAGATTTTGTAACGTAATTAACTTACAACATTAAAAGACACTGAAATGCAAAGGAAAAACAATATTAAAGTGATATTAAATCTAAACAATGGACCAATAAAAATGTATAAGATGAATACTCATTTTTTATCTACTTTATCTTTTCTTGTGAGAGAACTAATATATATTTTAGAATAAACTTTTAGTAAACTAAAGATAAAGTATAATGTCTCCCTCCAAGAACGAAAAAGAAGTTAAAATATAATCTACTGAAACTAAGCCAGATCAAAAAGGATTTGTAAATTTAACATACCGGTGAATATAGATAGTTATAGATGATCCTTTGATGCCAAGGGAGGTGAATACATTTAGGTTTGAACCTGTGACTTATGGTTTGCTAATTTTCTTGTATAAGTTATACAATCTGGATCTGTGGCAACACAATAGTCAAATTACCAATTAAAATTATTGCCACAAGGACCCATTAAATTTTTGTCTTACAATAGACATGAAAACCATACTTCTGGCCATACCAACTCAAATCCAATATCCCACAAATAGAATTCCCCGTACCTCATGTCATAATATTATTGTGACAATTGCCTTTAGAAATTACCACTAACAATTGAAAAATTATATTAATTTCAATTCTTGAATTAATCAATCAAACCTGGAAGCAAAATAATGAAAGATTTTTATAACTGAAATCCATAAATAATACTATAGAATTTGTTCTTTTTTTTAGAAATAATAGATGAAACTGATATAAAAACAACATTAAAAAATACCTAATTTTTCTTTTAAAAAAAAAAAACACTGAATGTTACTCTATAATCAACCTTAGCGATGATCAAGAACCCCTTGTGCTTCTTTTGCTTTCAAGCATAAAATCTGTTTGTTCCCTGCAACAATTGTCCACATATCCACCTATGAGTGTTTGAGAAAGGCATGATAAATCACTCAACAATTTCCAAACAAACCCATGTTTGATGTTCAAGTTTCTTACAATCAAAACACCAACAGTAGATCGTTGACTAAGATCAACAACACAGTATGTTTACTTATAGTTTGGAAGAAGCAATAACAACAAACCTGTAAAACCTTCAGGCTGCCCCAACCTTCAAACATCCAATTTAAGAGAGTCAGACTTCATACTGCATAATGTACTTCACATGGGGAATATTATTGTTTTTCATATGAAGAAAAACAATAAAAAAGAATGTAAGTTAGGATCACTTCTTTTTGATTGAGGTATTCAAAACATGTAAAGCAAAATTAGAGAAATGCAACGTAAATAAACTCTAAACCTACAGATCAAACAAAGATGATATATCTGTCATTGTCCTCTTGTTTAATCAAATCAAAGTAGAACTATTATTGTGATTCTTATGAAAAATTGAATTTGGATTTGAGAAACAGAAATTGAGGGGCAAACTATACAGACACTCACAAACACAAAAACCCTAAATTTCACACAACATCACACAACAAATTCCCAAATTCACAAAATTCACAACAAATTCACACAAACCTTGTTCCTGAAACTTCTAGGGTTACCATTAGCAACCACATTGACAA
This sequence comes from Portulaca oleracea, assembly GCA_029582165.1. Lineage (NCBI taxonomy): Eukaryota > Viridiplantae > Streptophyta > Magnoliopsida > Caryophyllales > Portulacaceae > Portulaca > Portulaca oleracea. The sequence continues at coordinate 17,248,693 of CM055868.1, forward strand.
AGCAAACACCAAGAACAATCAAAACCCATATGGATATGAATCAAACACAACCTTCCCACAAAATGATCGAAATGGGTGCTCAATTTGCTCAACGATGGAGCTAAAAAAACAACTCAACAAAGAGCTTACCAAGAGGGGTTCAACAGTCGGAAATTAGGGTATGCTCCTGTGATTAGATTCAGATGGATCTCAATTAGGGCTCTTCAAAAAACCTGAAAAGGGGGAAATTAATTTTTACCCAGATGGAAATGTGGGGTGAAGGTTTGGGGTGGGTAGACGGAGACCCGAACAAAGAGAGATGCAGAGAGATGTTCTTGATTGGAACAGTTACTCGAGGGATGGGGAGACTGAGCAGTTACCGGACCAAAAAAAAAAAAAAAGAAAACAGAGATTCAACAGTTATTGAAGGGATTGGGGAGTATCTTGTGAATTGATGATTGAGATTTAATTGGTATAAAACATCAACGGCTTCTATTAACCAATTTATGAGAATTCAGGGATTAGGGAGGGAAGAATTTTAAGCTAGTTAAAAAAATCCATTCTAGCATTTATAATATAGATTCAAATCTTTCTTTACGGGTTCCGTTTTTTTAATTTACTTTTATTAGTATTTCTATCACGCCCCGACCCCTCTCGAGCCGCGAACATTATTAATAACCGATTCAAGGATCGATGACTGGCCTCACAAATCGCCACGAGTCTTTCCAACGTGCTTCGTTCTCGCTCACACTCTGCCTGGGAAAACTTCCCAGGAGGTCACCCATCCTCAGACTTGGAGCATATCGGGCTGGGGCCCAACCCCCAAAATCCATGGCCTTCAAGTCTATCCGCACCCCTTCCCGAGAGCTCGAGAGAAACAACTCTAAAATCGGGTGTGGAGTGCTTTTCAAGGTGAACCCGGGACCTTGGATACGTATTCGGGTCATCCCCGGGTGTAGCATCCACTTCAAATGGGACCTCGGACCATAGCAGTGCAGCTACAGGTCCTCATCGGGACCAGCTTCGGGCCTTTAAAAGGGTTCGATGTCCTTCGGCAAGAATAAGCGCAAACGAGTTAACGTGGGTTATCGGAGTGGACGCGCCTTCACTCTTTGGGTCACAACTCCTTCAATAAAACTTTGATGGGTCTCAAATTTTGGGAGCTTAAAGTACACACGAAGAGCTTTCCAATGATATCTTACAGGCCTAAAACAGAGTTCGGATGAAGAAGTTATGCGCGTTTGAAGTCGGCAGGGAAAAGATGCCCAGAAGACTTACTCGCCCGAGCCAGCTGGTGACTCGCCTGAGCCAGCTTTCTGTCGCGCCCGCGAAGCCCTGGTAGCGCCCGCGACCTTCCTATGCACCAATTTCTGCTATCGTCCAGTAGCCTGGCGCGCCCGAGCCAGCTGTCCGCTCGCCCGAGCCGGTCCCTTTTTTCTGCCGATTTTGCCTGCCAAAACGACTGTGTTTTGGGCTTATTCCATTTTGTATAAATACTCGTTGGTCTTCATTTTCTGGGCAGATTTTGAATGACATTGAATGCTTTGCTTGAGAGCTCTCTCTAGCCTCTCCTCCAAAAATCTTGTCTACTTTATCCAATCTCACTTCAACAGGGTAACAAAAATAAGACCGTTCTGAACGGTCACAATTCAGCTTGAACGGTTGTTCTAGGGGGCGGGCGATCGTTCATTTGCGACCGTTGCGGACGGTCGCCTCTCAATGGTCGTTTGTGGAAGCGGGCGACCGTTCATTTGAACGGAATGAACGGTCGCTAATTAACGACCGTTCATAAACGATCGCACGAAGCGGACGACCGTTCATGAACGGTCGCTAACTAGCAACCGTTCAATGAACGGTCGCTAACTGGCGACTGTTCAATGAACGGTCGTCCGCCTCGTGTGACCGTTTATGAACGGTCGTCAGCCGTTGTGACCGTTGATTAACGGCCGTTACTAAGCGACCGTTCAGCTGAACGGTCGCCCATTTTATCTTTTTTTTAAATTTTTTTTTTTTGTTGAGGGTTTCGGGTAATATAATCTTTCCAAAGTATATTTGAAGTATATGTGCCAAACGGTCACAAAATAAACGGTCGCAAATAGTAATATATATATATAAATGAACGGTCGCAAACAGTAGCAGATATATATATATAGTCAACGGTTGCAAGTCAACGGTCGCTAGTCAACAGTCGCAAAATATATTACATATCCGAAAAGTTTTTAAAGTTGTCCTCACAAACACTACGAAGAAGGGGGGTCATTAATGAAGTTAGAGGGAGAGAATTGACCACTGGAAGGCGTCCCCTGCTGCTGCTGTTGATTTTGTTCTACTTGGGACAATCTTCCTTCAAGTTGGCTCAACAGTTGCTGGTATTGGGAGGCTTGACTCCTCAAAGACTGTGTTTCAGCCAACATGGAAGCATAAGCAGATGGGGTAGGGGCGGCGGATGAGGAAGAAGATCTCTGACCATTGTGGCGTGCATAGTGGGCCGGCTTTTCGTAGAACATGCCCGTCGAGGATCCCAGGCCATAGACAGACTGATTCTTGACCGAGAACCCACCAGCGACATTGTAGAACACCGCGTTGGCTTCCACAGTATTGGGCTCCAAGCCCACTGCAGATACTTGCTCAAGATATTCATTCTGCAAATGATCAACATTAATGATAATTAGTAACCACAACTAAACGTAAAGCAAAGTGGTCATGTTGTTTGTTATCAAGACACATTATCAATAGATGCCACAACTAAGGTAATATAGGGAGAGTTACATAGAAATTTCGGCAGAGTTTCCTTTGTAATATGGACTATACCAAATGCATAATACAAAACATTAACCTGCAAATGACAATATAAACTCAACTTGTAGAATAAGGGGTCACATGCCCACTTTACAACAACGAAAATTTGCAACATATACAATCCTATCGACCCACACGCTCGTTTCTAAACATAAGTTACACACACCCCATAATTTCCAACTTCCAACAACAATTCCAACACATACAATCAAGTTTCAATATACGGCCACACGCCGATTAATCCTATCGAGCCACACGCTCGTTTCTAAACATAAGTTGCACATTCCAACTTCCAACAACAATTCCTACACATACAATCAAGTAACAATATACGGCCACACGCCGATTAATCCTATCGAGCCACACGCTCATTTCTAAACATAAGTTGCACATTCGAACTTCCAACGACAATTCCAACACATACAATCAAGTAACAATATACGGCCACACGCCGAATAATCCTATCGAGCCACACGCTCGTTTCTAAACAAAAGTTGCACATTCCAACTTCCAACAACAATTCCTACACATACAATCAAGTAACAATATACGGCCATACGCCGATTAATCCTATCGAGCCACACGCTCGTTTCTAAACATAAGTTGCACATTCCAACTTCCAACAAACAATTCCAACACATACAATCAAGTAACAATATACGGCCACACGCCGATTAAACCTATCGAGCCACACGCTCGTTTCTAAACATAAGTTGCACATTCCAACTTCCAACAACAATTCCAACACATACAATCAAGTAACAATATACGGCCACACGCCGATTAATCTTATCAAGCCGCACGCTCGTTTCTAAACATGAGTTGCACATTCCAACTTCCAACAACAATTCCAACACATACAATCAAGTAACAATATACGGTCACACGCCGATTAATCCTCTCGAGCCACACGCTCGTTTCTAAACATGAGTTGCACATTCCAACTTCCAACAACAATTCCAACAAATAAATTATTAAATTAATTTTAGAAGAAAATGACTTACATAAACTTTGGCCGCCTTCGGGTCAGTCCATTGCTTGTTGCCGTGGGCGTCTTGCTTACAATGATAGTGCTCTATGACGTCCGCGGGGATGGATGGATCCCGTCACTAGCCTAGGAATATATTTAGTAACATTACATATATTACCTTGTAATTTGTATTGATGAAAAACGTCAAAGTAAAAGATGATGGGAGGCTTACGGTTCAAAGTATTCTGCGGACATCGCGCCACCGTAGTGCTTATTCTGGTCCGGGGCTTTGTTCCGATTCGCCGTGTATGCCTCGACCCGACGCTTATAGGCCTCTTCCTCTCGTTTAGCCCACATCCTCTCCCGGATTTCAAATGACAAATGGGGGATTGGTTTGTTTCTTGGGGTATGTTTCTCCCGGTAGACCAGGCCCTTAAGGAGGTCGCTGAATTTGCTATGCCACATGTTGAAGTCTTCCTGAGCCAAGTCCATTTCATATTCGAAATGTTGCTATACAATAACAATTAAAATAATTAAACACATATTTACTGTCCCATATATACTAACGAAATCCAAATAAAATAATTAGGTTCCGAAGAATTGTATTCTTACATAGAAATACGACCAATAAACCATTTTGTCAGGATCTTCCATATCACCGGCGCTAAGAGCCTCCCCTTGGTAATGAGATTTTAGACTCTCCGACACGGCCTTAGTAACGTCAGGCATTGAGATCCTGCAAGAAACGAGCAACAAGTGAGAGAGTCGCAATATTTATTAATTATTATGTATTGACCAAAATTAAAGTTGACATACCAGTCTTCCCCCCTAATGAGGAGGATCCTTGGGTCGGATGGGTCAATAGGATTACCGGGCTGGATCTTCCATAGAGGGGATGGTGGGGACATGGCGTTTTCTTAAGCTGCACTATAATAACCAATAATTGACCGCACAAATAATGAATTTAAAATTAATTTACATTTGATGCATGCAGTGAGTAATCGAATAACAACCATGAAAACAAATTCAATTATAACCAAACAAAATAAAACAATAAAATTCTAAATTGTTTATCGCACAACGTAATAAAACCAAATGACAGTTCAAACAAAAGAACCTACACGTGCGACCTACTCATCATCATCATCACTAAGCAACTCAACAAATGCGGCGTTTTCCAATGCTTCATTCCCTTCTAAATCATCGCCCTCCACACCCTCTAGTATACCCCGATCTTCTCCTTCTTCATCATCACTAAATAGTTCGTCTCCCGAGCTATCTCGATCGTCAAGTAGGTCGAACTCAGCAAGTGATGGGGGGTCCACATTGTTGTCTTCCTGAAATGCTCCATCATGATCATCGAGTCCATCTATTGTTTGCCTTGCCTTAATTGTCAGTGTAGCAGTCCATGATGATCTATCCTTCTTGGTTGTTGGGTAATGGATGTACACCACTTGTGTAGCCTGAGATGCCAACCCAAAAGGCTCATACACCCTATACCTCTTTGCTTGGTTAACATCAACAAGCTTGTAATGATCATGCACGACTACGCCACCTTGACCCGGGTCGAACCATTCAAACTTGAACAAGTGGACTTTGTATTCCCTACTACGCCCAGTATAAACTAACTCAATAACCTCTTTCAAAACCCCGTAGAAGTCAGTTCCATTCACCCCTTTGACACACACCCTATAATTTGCATTCGTTGTTTTATTATCGGCACGGTAAGCATGGAAATTGAAGTTGTTAATGTAGAAATGAGCCCAAGATAAAACATCCTTCCTAGGGCCATTCGCTAAAGCAGTAACAACTTCGTCTCTTTCACCGGATGACAAAACCTACAAAGTTGTTTAATAATTGCGAAATTAATCTCATGTAACCTATGTTAACCAATAATTTAAAACCAAACAACTCCAATTGAATGTTAACCTTTCTTCTCAACCAACGGGGGAATTTTTTGCGATGTCTGTTCAACAATTCACCATGCGGCGTACGTGGATGCAAACAGGCCATCTCTTCCTTAAATTGACTGAAATAAGTCAACATAGGTGAATATTCTACTAGATAAATAAGTTATTGATAATTGAACTACCGATCTAATTAAGTTATGTTGTATATATACCTTTCATATTCAGTCATTAAATCGGGGTTTGAAAGGACATATTCATGTGCAGCCTCATATTCTTGTTGGTCAAGGAATCTTTTCTTCCCTGCAGCTGGAGAGTACCCAATGTTCGATGAAAACAACTCAGGTATTGCTCCATTGTCGTCGGATGCATCACCCAACTCGGGGCATGAGTTCCTTGGAAGGTCCCTTGATTTTGTGTGCACTTCCGGTGCAAAGTATGCAGCAAAAAAGTTGGAAATCTCCTCCGTTAAGAACGTATTACATATGGAGCTTTCAACACGTGCCTTGTTGCCAACCTTCTTGTTCAAATGATGCAGAAATCTACAACATTTGACAACCAACACGCGTCGAGGAATGCGTTACAAAGAAAAAGGTGGGTCCTAAATGTTTAATAAAAATACACTACAAAGAAAAAGGCGGGTCCTAAATGCAATACAAATATTTAATTACCTTTCGAAAGGGTACATCCACCTATACTGCACCGGTCCACCTTTAGCTGTTTCATATGGAAGGTGTATTGGAAGATGCTCCATCACATTGAAGAATGCGGGAGGGAAAATCATCTCTAGTTTTCATATGATTTCCGGTATGTTCATCTTCAACCGGACCATATCATCGACACTAACCTTAGAGGCACACAAGTCTCTAAAAAATTGGCTTAATTCCGTCAGGGCTTTCCAAACATTCTGAGGAAGCAACTCCCTGACGGCAATTGGTAATAAACTCTCCATGAAAACATGACAATCATAACTCTTCATACCATGTAATCTTGATGTGTTAACATCTACACATCTACCTAAGTTGCTTGCATATCCGTCGGGAAGTTTGAGGTCTTTAAGCCACTGACATAATGCCTTACGCTCCTCTTTACCCATGACATATGCAGCTCCACCCGTCCTTTCTTTATCAACCCGACGACGCTTACAATGAGCGGCTAGATCCTTCTTAGAGTTGTCATCATTTTTTGTCTTTCCTTTGATGTCCATGATGGTGCTCAACACCTGCTCAAACACATTTTTCTCAACATGCATGACATCTAAGTTGTGTCTAATTAGCAGGTCTTTCCAATACGGTAGCTCCCAAAAGATGCTCTTTTTATGCCAATTGTAACATTGAAGATAGCTGTCAACATTGCCTTGTTGTTGAGTAGATGTTGGCAATCTTGACACTTGTTCCCAAACTTGGCTCCCATCAAGGCGAGGGGGTGGAGGTAAATGTTCTTCTCGATTTTTCGAAAACGCATTCTTGTTAGTACGATAAGGATGGTCCAATGGGAGAAACTGTCGATGACAATCAACCCATGACTGTTTCCTCCCATGTTTTAGCCACCGTGATTTTGTTTTGTCCATGCAATATGGACAAGCTAGCTTACCTGCGGTGGTCCACCCAGAAAGCATACCGTACGCTGGAAAATCGCTTATTGTCCACAACACGGACGCTTTCATTCTGAACGTTTCCTTCAAAGACACATCATACGTGTCTACACCCTCCACCCACAACTGTTTCAACTCGTCTATTAACGGCTGCATGTATACGTCCAAGTTTCCCTTTGGACTTTTCGGACGAGGAATCAAGAGCGTGAGGAACATGTAAGGCTTCTTCATGCAAAGCAACGGAGGCAAATTGTAGGGGGTAGCTATAACAGGCCATGTAGAATAAGTTTGCCCGAAACTACCGAAAGAGGTGAAACCATCCGTGCATATACCCAACCGCACATTGCGTTGTTCCGATGCGAACTCTTTGTGAGTGGCATCAAAATGTTTCCAAGCTTCACCATCACACGGATGAACCATGTCACCGTCCCCTCGAACATTTGTTGAGTGCCACTTCATTTGCTCTGCTGATGTCTTAGTCAAGTATAATCTTTGCAACCGCGGACCGATTGGAAAGTATATGAGCTCCTTGTGGGCGATCTTTTTACCCTTAGCCGATGTCCACACATATCGATCAACACCGCAAAAGTTGCAACTATCAAGCATGGAGTTCTCCTTCCAAAACAACATACACCCCTTTGGACACGCGTCGATCCTCTCATGCGGAAGTTCTAAAGTTTTAAGTAACTTCTTCGACGAGTGGTACGTGTCTGTCATTTCATTAACAGGGGGACAAATGTCTTTCATGAGGGCTAGCAGACTGTCTACGGCTTTGTTAGGGAGATTATAATCACATTTTATGTTAACAAGCCGAGACACTACTGACAATTGTGATAGTTCGCAACCCTCATACAAAGGTCGTTTGGACGCTTCTAAGATTTCAAGAAATTTTTGCCCTCCATCTGACGGCTCATCCTCTACTGTGTCGAACACAAGGGACGATAAATCTCCGATGGCATCCGTTAGCATTTCTTGCAATGGGTATAACACATCAGTCCTCGACGACCCTTCAATTTGGTTCGACGTTTGGATGGGGACCGTGGCCACGGGAGGCACGTACACCTCACCGTGACTCGTCCACACAAAATAACGTGGTACGAACCCATTTTTGTACAAGTGCACCTTAACATTGTCCTCATGTTGGTGTTTCATGTTTTTACACTTTGAACATGGACACCTAAGTACTTTATCCGATTGGAAGCTAATGGTTTGTTTAGTAACTGCCAAAAATTCTTCTTTCACTCCTCTAACAAACTCTTTGCTAAGATACCCGTCCTCATCGATTCTCTCGTACATCCATTTCCTAGTATTTTCCATTTTGTTCAAATCTGCAAAGTTGACCGAATTAGATTTCAACGTTGTCAATTTGTGCATGTCAACACACTAATTTGCAAGGTGAGCTCACTTACTTATAACTACCAAAAGCATCCAAACTCAATACTTTTCTATGACATATACAACTAAGCTATATATGTCAACAGTCAAGAGGATAATGTTATTACCCGATGAGAGTGTGTTTGTTCCTGATAATTTATGGCTGAAAAAAAATTTTCATGAGTCGTACCGACACTCCTTTTATTTGTCTGGTTCCTAAAATGTAGCGCAATCTCAACAGTGAAATTGCGCGAGGTCTATAGTGCTCTAGGAGTTAGAAGTGTCTCAGATTTGGTACAATGCAGTGTTTCCATTGTGCAACCTGGTGGGCAACAAGACAAGGCGGGAATGAGAGAGAAGCTGATAGTACAATGTCTAATAGAAATTGCGGTTGTCTTTGATGCATGCAAGAAAGTCCACCACAATTACTATTAAACCGTTTACTATCAGCTTCTCTCTCATTCCCGCCTTGTCTTGTTGCCCACCAGGTTGCACAATGGAAACGCAGCATTGCACCGAATCTGAGACGCTTCTAACTCCCAGAGCACTATAGACCTCGCGCAATTTGACTGCCGAGATTGCTCTACTTTAAGGGAACCAGACAAATAAATTGGAGACTCGGTACGACTCATGAAAGTATTTTTCAGCCATAAATTATCAGGAACAAACACACTCTCATGGACACTAACAGAACCCACACTCGATCTCTTTTTATGACATCTACAACTAACATACTAGAAATATAAATTACCCTACTTTCATATAACTACCAAAAGCATCCAAACTCAACACTTTTCTATGACATATACAACTAAGCTATATATGTCAACAGTCAAGAGGATAATGTTATTACCCGATGAGAGTGTGTTTGTTCCTGATAATTTATGGCTGAAAAAAAACTTTCATGAGTCGTACCAAATCTCCTTTTATTTGTCTGGTTCCCAAAAAGTAGAGCAATCTCAGCAGTGAAATTGCGCGAGGTCTATAGTGCTCTGGGAGTTAGAAGCGTCTCAGATTCGGTACAATGCAGTGTTTCCATTGTGCAACCTGGTGGGCAACAAGACAAGGCGCGAATGAGAGAGAAGCTGATAGTACAATGTCTAATAGAAATTGCGGTGGGCTTTGATGCATGCAAGAAAGTCCACCACAATTACTATTAAACCGTTTACTATCAGCTTCTCTCTCATTCCCACCTTGTCTTGTTGCCCACCAGGTTGCACAATGGAAACACTGCATTGCACCGAATCTGAGACGCTTCTAACTCCCAGAGCACTATAGACCTCGTGCAATTTGACTGCCGAGATTGCGCTACTTTAAGGGAACCAGACAAATAAATTGGAGACTCGGTACGACTCATGAAAGTATTTTTCAGCCATAAATTATCATGAAGAAACACACTCTCATGGACACTAACAGAACCCACACTCAACCTCTTTTTATGACATCTACAACTAAGATTCTAGAACTATAAATTACCCTACTTTCTACTCTAAACTACCATGACAACTAACCTATTTACTAACACTAAACTGGTTGTTGAGTACTTAAGCTAGCAAAGGGATGTGACATAGTTATTTATAACTCATGTCTTCATTTGGGGTTATGAATAATTAAGATAGCAATTAGGTTGGATACGAAACAAATTTACGCTAACAACTTCAGAGAACTTAATTAAAGGCATGTCTCTAAACTTCAATTCGCCCTTGTTGTGATGAACAAGTTGTCTGAGTTATATGTACGAGAAATCCACCGCTTGTGACGTATCAAATGTCGATCGTTGTGCATTTAGCATCCGAACCTCCTTTAAAACGAACACCCACGAAATCAAGATTGAGTTCCAGGGTGTTCATTTTATTAGTGATTGGTATGCTACAAAACTCAACGATCGACATTTGTTTTGCCGCAAACGGTGGATTTCTCGTATGTATAACTCCGACAAATTGTTCATCACAACAAGGGTCAATTGACATTTAGAGGCTTGCCTTTAATTAAGTTATCCAACAAAGTTGTTAGTCGCGTAAATTCATAACCTAATCAAACATAATAACTAACTCATTTACTAATAACTACCAAAATCATCCCAACTCAACACTTTTTTCTAATAATGGTAGATTTTCATGTCGTAGATTCAAATGAATTTTAAGCGTGCTAAAACAATTATATACAACATAACTAACTAAACATTCTTTACACATGTATTAACCTAATCCATACTAATTTACGCATGATCATAATTTATACACATAAACATACAATTAACAATTTTCAAAACTAAAACAATAAATATTACAAAACATTAATAACTAATACAATTAACATACAATTAATACAAAAATTCAATAATAAAACACAATTAACACAACAACATACACATAAACATACAATTAACACAACCAACATATCATTAAACTAATTGACAAATTTCACCAGATACCTAACCTAATTAACATACAATACTTAAACAGTAATATAACTAACCTAATTAACATACAATTTCACAACATATCATTAAACTAATACAACTAACATACAATTAACATATAATACTTACACAGTAATTAACACAAAAATTAACCGAATAAATACTAATTATTCACTCAAATTATTCACAACATAACTAACTAAACTACTTTTTACACAAATACAAACCTAATTAATGCATGCTCATAATTTATAAAAATAAATATATAATTAACAAAATTGACAAATTTCAAATAATTTACCGGGGAGAACGGCAGCGATGGGGACGGCAGCGATGGACGGCGAAGGCGGCTCGGACAGCTGCGGCGGCGACGACGGCACCAAAAAAGTTGCGGTTCCCGGTCCGATTTGCATGCAAGAGGAAGGGCTTGTGTTGTTATTAACCACCAAAAACTTAAAAGAATTGATACGGAGGGAGAAGAGGAGGACTTACCGTCGTCGGCTCCGGCGGAATGTGGCGGCAAGCGGCGGTTTCCGGTCCAAGTCGCCGGCTAGCAGGAGGAGGGAGAAGAGAAATTGGGGTTTTGAAACAAAAACTAACGGTGCAATTGAATGAAATTCAATTCGTCCGATGCTATTAAAAACGAAACGACCGTTAATTTCAACGGTCGTTATCTAGCGACCGTTCAATTAACGGTCGTTAACTGGAACGACCGTTAATTTATACGGTCACTAGATAACAACCGTTCATCAACGGTCGTTTTTGAACGGTCGCCCGCCTTTTTCATGCGAACGTTCATTGAACGGTCGTTTCGAACGGTCTTATTTAGCCAACCATCTTGTAGTGTCTTTATTTGGTGGCGTTCAAGTCATTTCTTTAGTGATTAACAGTGGTTTAGCCTAATTAATCATGGTGGAATGTTAGGCCAAGGTTGTGGACTCTCCTAGCCAAGGTCATATGCAAGCCCTACCGTACCCAAGCTCGTTTTTCCTTTGATTTTCTCTCGAAAACTCAAGCTCCCTTCATCCCACCATGACGGTAACTATCTATCTGGTATCAGAGCTACGGTTTGTTCTAGCTTGAGGTTTGGTTTTTGTTCTTGCAAGTAGTGATTTCTATTGTTGGATTTGGTTGAAATATTGGTGTCCCCCATCTCCTATGCTATCAAAATGTGTTGGAATATGTTGTATTGTGTTTGTATTTGTTGAATTTGTAGTCATTTGGTGCATTGAAAAGAAGTTGGAAAATAGTGCACGCAAGGTGTTCGATGAAATGTCTGAGTGAAAAAACACAAAGAACCCTTAGCCAAACACTTGCCAACTACAAAAGAACCTTGAAACTCCACAAAATACCCCAAACACTAACCATCCCTCACCTTTTTTCCCAGTATGGCTAACGGAGCTCGCCACGAACGAGAGGAATCAAGCCACCGGGGTATCCCTCAAATTCAAGCTATCGAGAGTCGACTCGCCACCCATGACGAACGATTCTCCACCATTGATCGCAACCTTAATGCCATTATGGAACGATTGGACCACCTCATCCAAGAGCGTCTAGGTTCACCCCGAGATGAATGTCGGAGGCGTGCGCCAAGCCCCATCCATCCTCCTCCCAACTTTGAGTCGAGTGACGATGCTAGAAGCTCGTTTCGACGCCATCGTCGAAGGGAAACGGTTGAGAAGCCCCCACGAGATGAATTTGTTGATATCGAGGCCAAACTCCCGGAATTCAATGGCTATACCGGCCCCGATGATTATCGTGAATGGGTCCAAGCCTTGGAGAGAATCATTGCAACTAAGGAGTATAGTGATGAACGCGCCTTCAAAATTGCGAGATCGAAACTCACTAGTTCCGCATCTCTTTGGTTTACGACCGTCAAAATGCAAAGGACTATAGAGGGTCGATCGGAAATCGTTTCATGGACGAGGCTAAAGCGATTGATGGATCGGCAATTCTTGCCTAACACTTGTAAGCGTGAGGTTAACCATGAACCCATTTCATCACTTGATGGGCAAAGAAGAATTAAGCAAGCAAAGGTCGATCTTATGGCCAACGAGGGAGCTTCCATTGAACCTTGTAAGGCTTCCGAAACCATTGTTGAAGCTCCATGTCAAGAGGTGGATGAGAACATTGATCTTACCCTTCCTCTTATCCTTGTTGATGAAACCCAAGAAGAAGCTCCTTTGGTTATACCATTGGCACCAACTAAAGAATCAAACATCAATGGAGATGACTCACCATCCCTTCCTCTCATTGGCACTCGGACTCTTCTCCATGAGAAGAATGAGGTAATTTCAAACTCACCTATGAAGTTCAATGAGTCTTGCTTCGATGATGGATGTAGCGACATAAAGTCTTTGGGTGAGTCATGCATGATCTTTGGGAGATATTGGTTGTTTGAGAGTCTTTGTTGGCGTGATAAGTTGTATGATGAGTATGTGATGTCCACGATGGGAAAGTCTCTATATTTTAAGTGGCATGCTAGGAATCTTGGTGTCCATTTGGTGTCTAGTGACAAGTTTGGGTTTAATGAGGCCGTGATTCTAGTTCGATCAATGCTTGTTAGCTCGTTATTTGTGTCATCCCTCAATGGATATTGTTTGAATGTTGGTCGTGGTGACATGAACTCTTTGAATGAGCCATACATGTTTTATGGTCGACATTGGTTATTTGAGGAATTGTCGTTGAATGCGTGTTATTGGAAATTCGGTGTGCAATGTTCGTGGCATTGTGTGTTGAGTGAAGATCGTTTACTTGGCTTTGATTGCATGAATTCCTTAGCCCCACATCAAATCAAACCTTGGGTGGGAAGTGAGTTGAGGAACCTCCTATCGACCGAAACACGGGTTGTGTGTGCTCTTGGTGAGAACAAGCGACCTCTTGCTTTATCTTTACCTTGTAGCGAGCTTTGTGAGGTTGAGTGTTCCCTAACTCCACAAAAAGATCATACTTCCGTCCTTTGTCCTTCACCCCCATACCTCTTCGAGAATTCCTATGTCTTCAAGCAGGGTGGAGGTCAAAGCGTGATCGTGATTGGTGTGTGGGATGGTTCAAGTAACGGGTGGTCGAGCCATGGAAAGTGTCTTCATTGTAACTCCCAAGAGTTGAGGCCAACTCTTTTCCAAGAAGGGGAGTATGGAGCGTATCGGCCTGGGACCCGAGCCCCAAAATCCATGGCCTTCAAGTCTATCCGCACCCCTTCTCGAGAGCTCAAGAGAAACAACTCTAAAATCGGGTGTGGAGTGCATTTCAAGGTGAACCCGGGACCTTGGATGCGTATTCGGGTCATCCCCGGGTGTGGCATCCACTTCAAATGGAACCCCGGACCATAGGAGTGGAGCTATGGGTCCTCATCGAGACCTACTTCAGGCCTTTAAAAGGGTTCGAAGTCCTTCGGCAAGAATAAGCGCAAACAGGTTAACGTGGGTTGTCGGAGTGGACGCGCCTTCACGCTTTGGGTCACAAATCCTTCAATACAACTCCGATGGGTCTCAAATTTTGGGAGCTTAAATTACACACTAAGAGCTTTCCAACGATATCTTACGGGCGTAAAACGAAGTTCGGATGAAGAAGTTATGCGCGTTTGAAGACGGCAAGGAAAAGTTGCCCACAAGACTGACTTGCCCGAGCTAGTTGGTGACTCGCCCGAGCCAGCTTTCTGTAGCGCCCGCGACGCCCTGGTAGCGCCCGCGACCTTCCTATGCACCGATTTCTACTGTCGTCCAGTAGCATGGCACTCCCGAGCCAGCTGCCCGCTCGCCCGAGCCAGTCCCTTTTTTCTGCCGATTTGGCCTGCCAAAACGACTGTGTTTTGGGCTTATTCCATTTTGTATAAATACTCGTTGGTCTTCATTTTCTGGGCAGATTTTGAATGACATTGAATGCTTTGCTTGAGAGCTCTCTCTAGCCTCTCCTCCAAAAATCTTGTTTACTTTATCCAATCTTTATTTGGTGGTGTTCAAGTCATTTCTTTAGTGATTAATAGTGGTTTAGCCTAATTAATCATGGTGGAATGTTAGGCCAAGGTTGTGGACTCTCCTAGACAAGGTCATATGCAAGCCCTACCGAACCCAATCTCGTTTTTCCTTTGATTTTCTCTCGAAAACTCAAGCTCCCTTCATCCCACCACGACGGTAACACTCCAAGACTACTCTTAGTGAAGCACGCTTAACTAAGGAGTTCCCAACGGATGAGCTACCATAAAAGAAGGTGCACCTTGGTGATTTGGGTATTACAATTTCTTTTACTCAAGTCAAGTAAGAATTAATGACGAGAAAATCCAAGTGATGTGTAATTATTTGGGTTTCCATAGGTTACCAATAATACTTTTGTTGTATAACAAATTTAAGTGATTTGAGTTTAGGGAGACATGAGTATAAGAAGGGAGATTAAAGTGGATAAATTTTTTGTCATTTGGGCCTCATCCAGCCAGCCAAAGGGAAGAAGGAGGCATTTTTGTTAGGTCTAATGGAGTTGTTTATATGTTTCTTGGATGATAATGAAGGCCATTTGCACTCATTTTCAAATACAACTCTCAAGCTCCCTCACTCTCATCTCTCTGTCTCTCTCTCTCTCAGCCTTTCAACTCCCCGACCCACCCTCTGCCTTTTGCCTTCTCTCCCTGTCGTCGCCGACCGCCGCTGGCTGCCGCTGTTCCCCGGCCGTCGCAGCTCCGCCACCACCGTTTTCCTTTCTTCTTAATTCGCTCCTCCTTTTTGAGTGGTATTCTCTTCCATCATCTACACTCTCTCTTTCAAGTGTGGATTTTAAATGTAATCTGATTTTTTTCTTGGTATTTCATGCTTTTACAGAAGATAATCAAGAGTTATAAGGTATTCAAGTGGTGATTGTCGAGAGTATAAAGCAACCAAAGAGAGGATTTGGTAAGTTTATGATAAGATTTTAATTTTATGCTTGAATGAGTACAAATCATGCTATATTATGAACATGCATGATGTTTTGGTTGTTTAATTCACTATGGAAGAATAATTTTATGGTTAAGTATGAATGCATGCACTTGGAATAGGTTTAGATTAGCAAATTAGTGTATACTATGAGATTTTATGATGAATTAATTCATGGAAGATTTTGCTTGGGATGTTAAAATATGTTAGGATTTTTCTTTATATATATGAAATATGGTCAATGATGAAGGATTTTAATTGTTTTGGTGCCGGAAATTTAGTGTTGATGCTTAAGAAAGGAATTAGGGAAGATTAGTTAAGAATATTTAGATTTAAGATGCATGCAAAGTTAAATAAAGAGTGAATTCATGTCTGGTTGCAATCTGAAAATTCCAAAGGGTATGCACTAGGATTTTGACCTAGTTTATGGCATGAATAGGTAGCCTAAGATGTTAGCTAACAACCGGTTTTGGAAGTTCGTAATAATGATGGGTATATCTTATGTTATGGCAAAAACCGCGAAGGGATGCAAGTATATACAATTTTTGAGTTAAGTCTTAAAATTCATATTTTTTGTTGGGTTAGAGATCTCTTTGATTTAAGTGTTCAACATGAAAGTTGTAGAGGATTCATCAAGCTTTCCAGAAAGATAAAATTCATAGCCATAGAAATATTGGGAGTGAAAGTTATGAATCACCGAACCTTGGTTAGTAATCTAAGTTTACCTTGAAAATTCTTGTGATTGTCTTATGTTCATGGCCAAATTTCGGCCCTTTCCAATGCCCAAAACAAATTGTGATCAAGATAAAAGTTTTAGAATGTTCTCAAGCTTTCCATAGATAGCTTGCATGCTTCAAGCCGATGTCTATAACTTGAGTTATGATTCTCCGAAAAATCGATGTTTATATTTGTATTTTCTGGACAGCTTGCTGAGTTGGTAGTTTTTTCCCTCCATAACCACATTTTTGACTTTTATGATCAACTAGAAAGTTATAGTACACGAGCTTAACTTTTCAGTAGGTCCTTATGCATAATGATACGATACGTGCGGGAGAAGTTATGGCATTCCGAGTGGACCTTAAGAAGCAAGTTTAATTATCAAATGATCCTAAAATTCTACTAGGTTATTCTTCATTTTTCTCATCCTAGTTAGGTTCTAATTTATGATTCTTATTCCTTCTTAAGTGTCCTCAAGAAGTCGATGCGCTCAGTTGTTCAAGTCCCTATGAGTTTAAGTGCGTAAGTTTGCGTTTGTCCAGGTACGTATATTGCCTGTAACTTTTTAAGTTACTTTTACAATTTATGTACGCCTTGTTTATTATCTACTTAAGATTTATGCCGTCTTTTCTAAATTTTCATGTATCTTGGTCAAGTATAAGTAGGTTTTCATGTGATTTATGTACTAAGGTATGTTTTATCAAGTATTTTACCTTACTTTAAATAGTTAAGTTACATCGTTTTTGTTAAACAATTTACATTACATAAGTACGGCTTTGTCGAAGAGCATGTTTGGGATATTTTTGGGTTATGGTTACATTACTTAGGAGACCAGTTATGACAAGTTTTATACGAGTATGTTTTCAAGTTTTTCCTTCATAAGTATTGAATAAAGGTCCCGTCCATGTTAATCGTGCCTTAGGGCATACCAGGGAACCCGTGCCTGAGTGCACACCATGTTAATCGTGTCTCAGTGCACCCCAAGATAACCGTGTCTTAGTGCACACCATGATAGTTCGTGCCATAAGTGCACCCCATGAAAAATCTGGCCAGTACAGGATAATATTCACCATCCGGATCTCCCGATCGATCCGGGTATGCGCATACGGAGGCTTAGCCGATGATCGCAAGTAGGGGACCTTCAAGATGAACATGTAGCAACCAAGTTTAACAACTTCCAATTTTCAAAGTCTTGAGTTATGGAAATTATAGATCCAATTTTATAGCTTAACTTAATGTAAGATGTATATACCCTTTTAAATTATGTTTTTGTTATGCTCAAAGGAAAGAACTCTCAAGTTTGGTTCTACGTAAGTATGGTTTTTGTAAATTTTAAGAATAAGTTAAGATTCGGAGTGCGTCGTGGTTTTTGTATACTAGTTAAGTGTGACCATGCTATGTAACTTATGTTTCGGTTTATTTGTTTACTATCTGATTTCTTTTATTGCTTTAAATGTTTGGAACCGCGCTAATAACTAAAATAATTTTCAAAATGATTCTTTCATTATAGCGGTATACGTGCTAAGTTTATCTCACTCCTCCATTTTCTTCTGTTTCGATTTTAGGAAATCCGGCTAAGGGTAAAGGCAAAGCATCCGAAGGACGAGCCCCTATGCCCACATAAGAAAACAAAGGTGATTGGGAGTCTCTTGCTTTAAATGAAGGAGACTTGGTTTTGTATTGGTTATGTATAATAATGGATTTATGAGTTTATGTTGCGGAGTACTTAAGTTCAAGTATGTATAATGACGGTTTGTTATGTTTTTAAGTTAAACTAATGTTGTGATTATATGTTTTGGGATAGAGTATAGCTTTGTCCACTTTCGTGAACGGAGGTAATATCCTCAGGTGCTATTTCCGCTGCGTTAATCATTAGGTTAGGTGAGTCATTAGCTTAATCTAGTGATTAATAACCTGGGGGTGTTACAGCCCACGACATGGATGAGTGATACAAGGAGTGATGAGAATTAAGAGTAGCACAGAGTCCACGTTTACTTAGTTGCTTAAAATAGATCGACCGCACCTGTAGACACCGGAATTTGTACCGGTATAAAACCCGACTCACAAAAATATGCAAGCCCAAATAAATCCGGAATAATTGTCAAAACCCAAAAGGGTTTTATTTTTATTCACGACCCACACGAAAGAAGCAGGCCAGGCGCGCGCCTCAGCCCAGAATGCCTAAAACTCGCCTAGGGTTTGATCCGGCCCAGGAATAATCAAACCCCGCCTAGGGTTTGATTAAATTTATGCGCGACGTCGTTTTACGCCAGGTCAGCGATCCGTGTGACGAAATTGTTATACCCCGCCTAGGCTTTGGTGATTTTAGCGCCAAAAATTTCTGCATGCATGCAATTGCAATCCCATGATTTTTGCCCACGTGGTTGACTTTGCCCTTGACCCCATATACCCCGCCTAGGCTTTGATCTTAAATGGCTGATTTTTTGGGGTATGTCCCCCACTTTGTCCCTCACGCCTTCACCTATAAATACCCCCTCCATTCCACCTTCATTTCATCAACAATCATCAACAACCATCATCTATTCTACTCTCATTTTCTCTCATTCTCCTCATCTCCATATCACATTCTTCACTAACCATACAACCATCCACACTACACTTTTCCTAAGCCATCCACATTTCCTTATCCGGGTTTCAAATCAAGGGGTAACTCAAGGGATCGATTTCATCGCCGCTACAACCAAAGCAAGGTTCGATTCTTTGATTTAAATTATCGTATTTAATCATGTAATCCTTATTTTAAATTTCATACTTGTACATATTTTGTAAAATTTAAAACCGCATTTATGTTATGTTGCATGATTTGAATAATAATTCCACGAAATTAATCAAACTTCTCCCCGCTCTCTTTCTTTTCAATGTTGATTTTAGTAGAGTCTGTTTTTATAAGCAGGCGGATTCGAGAGTTCTTATAACTCTTGAATTCGTAACCTTACCCCCGAACTTAGAAATCGGGTTCGTAGACCGGAGTCTTTCTTTTATTTTATGGTTCGTCGATTTCCTTAAATCGACTGGCGACTCTTTAATTTTTTTTATATAACTTCGTTTAATTATTTAAAGTATTCGATTTCTTATACAAAATTAATTTAAGAAAATGGTTTCACCTTTGTTCAATGCGAAAAAGGGGTTTGGTCCAAGGAGAAAATGGCAAGAAATTGTTAAACCCCAGGAGGGGTTTAGTAATTTCCACCAATTTTATCTATGGGCCTGGAACCAAGGGAACCGGCCCAGAATTTGTCAAACCCTAGGCGGGCTTTGACAAATTCTGGTTGTCCGTTTGCTTCTTGGGCCCTAATTCGTCAATTGGATTAAAATTAAATTATTTGAGATTATTTTTGTGTAATTTCCGTATAATTTAAATAATAAAAAACGAGGTTGTAAATAAATAAAGTTTCATCACCTCGAAAATGAATTTCGAAAATAAAAATATCCTTATTTAAGGATTAAGAAACCTTAGTCGGCTCCTGATCACAGATGTAGCGCATCCGCGAAAACATTTTCCCCGAACGGGGAGGAATTTTTTCGGGTCCTACAGATTGACGACTCCACTGGGGACTTAAACTTAAAAAAGAGGGTAAAACTTGATAAAATCAAATTGATTTGAAAGTGTAAAAGGGTGAAGTTAATTTATTTCGCGCTTTTATTATTTTTTTAGGCATCCATTGCATACTGGGCCACTAATCGGGTCTTTTGACACGTTAGCACAAAGGTGACGGTTTAGGTTACCTAGGATTTCCCTTGAGAGCGGGAGACCATTACTATGGGGATGAACTCTACATCTCTAAGCATTTGGTCGCTCCTCTCCTGATGTCACACTCCGAGAGCTTCCTTGAAGTTCTTTGAGAAATACCCTAACTGTTTACCTTATGGTATGCAGAATCGGGGCGAAGGCATGCGGTAGGCTATCCAACCCTAAAAGTCCATGAATTTAGAACCTTGGTTTAGGATACCCTCTTCATGTGTATGCTATGTGCTATGTGTATCCCTCCCCTTTTCTTGTCTTTTGTAAGAGTCGTCCCTTGTTTGGAGGTTTTATTCTAGTCCATATAAAATTCATTGGGTTGAGAAAAGGATTATTTATTAATTAATATAATTAACTCAATGACATTTTGGTTAGCCCAAGCAGAAGGGCCCACTTATGTTTGAAGGTTGATTATCTTGATTAATAAATAAAAATTGACTCACCTTTGATGATATTATATGGCCCTCTATGAAATTCTCTTAACAAAGGTCCAAAAATTAATTAAAAGTTTAACAAAGTTAATGGATAATGTCTTAGATTACGTAATAGTCACTAGGCTTGAGTAAATTAATTTGTCGATTTAATTAATAAATCTGCCACATTTATGGCCGGCCCGTTGATTAGGCCCAACCATATTGGATTTGTCAATTAAACCCATAAATTAATCATGTTCGCTTATTGTTGGCTTTATTCAATCCTTTACAAATCCATGTTCCCCGAGTTAAAAAAAAAAAGTATAAAAAGAAAAAAAGAAAGTGGATTGTCGGTCTTATTGAACATTATTCTAGTCCGCATAATAGCCAATAAGGTTTGAGCTGTCTGAGTTGTTGGGCCAAGTTACGGATTCTCCTTAAAACGGTCGGCCTATGGATTGGGCCCATCCGAATTGAGAAACACTAACTATAGTCTGCTAACTTATGACCTGCTCGCTATGTTGACTTTATTCGGCCCTTTATAGTGTTCTGTTTTTTAGGTCCATATAGAGTTAGGCCATGCACTCCCAAAAACTGGGTGAGTCCGTGGTGTCAGTATACATGTGTCAAGGATCATATAGGTCATCTAGGTCATGCATGCATCGGGTAGAACGTGTCGGAAAATGTCATCAAGTGTCCTAACTTTGAATTTCCATGCAGGCATCATTGGTGATCGACTTCGAGCCCGCATTCGAGATCTACGTACAGGCCGTTTGATTCCAAACCCTCGCTACGATCCGTCTGCAACCAGTGACAGCATCATGTCTAGAGAGCAATTTCAAGAGATCCCAGTCCAGAGCATTGAAGCCAATATCACGAAGCATTTGGATGAACTCTACACCAAAATGCAAGGTCTGGTATTTGCCAATACTTTAGAGCAAGAGCAGAAAGTGGGCAAGAGGCTAAATGAGCAACAACAAGTGATGGACGGTATACTGCAAGCCATTACTAAGATCAATACCAAATTGGGGTTGAACGTTGAGGAAGATGATGAAGAAATACAGGGATATGAGTCTGAACCTGAAATCATCAAGACGTCTTCAGATTCTGGAGGAATTGGGATATCTAAGACAAAGGCCACTACTCCTGAGGCATCTAAACCCATGAAGGATCCTGCTGTTAAGGCCCCTCGAGCAAAAATTAGAAAACCTTACCAAAGCAATGAGCACTGTATCGGCCTTTGCTGATAAATATTTGGAAGTGTCGTTACCTGTTCAACCAATTCTGAAGGTTGCTGATAAAGTTGAGGTACCGAACATTAGGTTGAAACCCTCTGAGAACCCAGTTCATCACATCGAAGAGTTCATGAGGCTAGCACCGCTAAACCGAATTGCCGCCAGCTTATACTCTACTGTTTTCCCATCCACCCTAGATGGCGAAGCCAAGGTGTGGTATCATGCTTTACCACCTCGAACCAAGATTGATTGGAATGAATTGTTCAAGGCCTTCATCAATCACTACAGTCGAATCCAGAGGAAGCAGGCTACAGTAGATGACTTGACCACCATGAAGCAACGCGATGATGAATCCTTCTTGGATTACTTTGAGCGATGGCACACCAAGCTGTCTCACATCAATGAGACAATTCCTCTTCGCCTACAGCTGTCTACTTTCAAGCAAGGGCTAAAAAGCAGTTTATCCAAGCACTTGGGATACCACGTCATCAAAGACTTTGACTACTTGAAAGACATCTGCGTCCAATTAGAGGCGATGCAAAATGATAAGACTGCTTCGCCTGGATGGAAAGGGTCTAGTTCCAACAGGAGGGCCACTAGTGCGTCTAGCCACCCTCCTAAGATCATGGAAACTAACTCTATCCAGCGCAAGGGGCCTTTCATACCAAAGTATGAGACTTACACGCCATTGGATGTCTCTTACTCACAAGCTCTTGATCGATTGGTCAAGAAGGGTTTTTTGGTCTTACCTTTGCTAAGGGAAGAGTCAGCCACAAAAGGAAAGAATTTAGATCAATTCTGCCGGTACCATCACTACCGAGGACATGATACTGAAAAATGATGGTCTTTCAAGAACAAAATAGAGGACATGATAATAAATGGGGCACTGCCCATGCCAAAAGCTGCTCAAAAGCCTAACAATCAGAATAACCCTATGCCCGAGCATACCAATGCTATCTTTCAGGAAGTTTGTAGCTTTGATCCTTCCACTTGGATTGTTGAAACGGGTCAGCCCATCCCCAAGGTGCTCGGTTTTCAAGAAGACTTATCCATTCATGGTATTTGGGATAATGATGATGATGAGCAACTTGAATACTCCAAGTTAGAATGGATGGAGCCGGATGAGCCAACATCAGATGATGTAGCATTTCTCACTTGATCAGGCCGCCACAACAACAGGAACACCACCACCCCAGTGGCTGTTTCTAGTCCTACACCAATGGTTACCACTGACAATCATGTCCCGCCTGAAGATCCTCTCCTTGCACAACTCAAGAAGACCAAAGCTGAAGTTACCATCTGGCAACTAATTTGTACCTCGCAGGCACATAGACAGAAGATGATGGATGCTCTTACTGCATTAACAGTATCTCCCACGACAACTCCTGAATCTTTGGTCGCCCATGTGACTACTCAGCAAGAGGCTATCACCTTTAGGATTGAAGATCTGCCTCAGGGAGGGGCATCCCACAACAAAGCACTATATCTCACAGTACAATGTTCCAACAAGACTATCCCTCTAGTTTTGGTCGACAATGACTCAGCGGTGAATGTGTGCCCTTGGAGGACGGCACAGAAATTGCGAGTCCAACAACAACACTTAGCTCAAAATGGTGTATAGCTTAGGGCTTATGACAATTCTCCTTGAAAGTCGGTTGGGTCCATAATATTTCCCATCACTACAGGCAATATCACTCGAAATGTGGAGTTCGTAGTGCTAGACATTCCAGCCTCCTTCAATCTGTTGCTAGGGAGGCCATGGCTTCATGAATGCAATGCCATAGCATCCACCTTACACCAGAAGGTGAAGATGTTGGTTCAAGGACAAGTCATCACCATCTCGGGAGAATCCATCAATGTTGTCTTCACTCCCAAGCAAGCAACCCTTGAGGTAGAACATAGTTCTATGGATGAAGAACTTCACAACTTTGAACTTGTAGCGACTTTGAGCCAAGATGAAGCTTCTTTTGACTTCGATCCCTACTCAAATCCCAAAGTACATACAATACTCAGGAAACAAGGACACTTCCCTGGAATGCCACTAGGAAGGAACCCGAAAAACAAGACTCCTCCTGTGTTCAAGACATTTAAACTGAAGGGAAGGTTTGGCTTAGGGTATAAGCCAACTGAGAAGGAAGTTAAGCTCGCTAAGGTAGCCATGGCTGAGCAAAAGAGGATGGACAATCCACCTACCTTGTTCCAAATGAAGCCCTATCCACTCACTCTGAATGGGCAGTTCGTTAGGGAAGGTGATGACTTCCCTTACTATGGATTCCTTGAACCTTACTACCTGAAGAACAAGGGAGTTCAAGTTGCTGGATTAGAAGTTTTCAATGACTGTACCATTAATATGGCTACTGTTTTTATCCCCGCTCGGGACAAACAGCCACCATTGGAATGGACTCATCTTGCTGGGAGCAACATATTTGGCATGCTATTCGGGCAAGAAGCTGCTAAGGAAGAATCTGAAGCTGACGCTGTTATTGCTGCATTATCCAACCCAAGCTTTGATCGAAGTCTCATGATCACTGAAGAAGAAGAAGTCAAGGCGGTCTCATGGGTCGACGCTGAGAAGAATAGCTTTGTTTTATATGTAGGAGAGTCTGTTCCTATAGACATAGCGTCTGGTCCTAAGAGTCTAGAGTCAAGTGAGTCTGGTCTTGAGTCTGTTGGCGATGTACTCATTTCTGCATTCAATAAAATGAACCTTTCTGCTTACTCTGATTCTTCTTTCCCCTCTTCCTTGAACTGCTGCGCTAATAATAATCTGGAATTTAATGAATCCTTAAAAGAATTTTCTAATGAACATGAGTATAAAATGGCGGTGTTGGAAGACACCATCACCATAAATGTGGGCACAGAAGAACAATCTCGGGAGTCGAAGTTAGGTAGTTCACTCACAGCAGAAGAACGGGTAGCATTTACAGAGCTTCTCCAGGAGTTTGTGGATGTATTTGCATGGTCTTACGAGGACATCTCGGGGATTGACAAGGAAATCGCGGAGCACACCATACCTTTACTCCCCGATGCAAAACCAGTGAGACAAAAGGCCATGAGGATCAAACCTGAATGGGCTAAGAAAATTGAAGAAGAGGTGATCAAGCAGCTTAATGCTAAGTTTATCAAAGCAGTTCAATACCCAGAATGGATTGCTGATATTGTCCCAGTACCCAAGAAAGATGGGAAAGTGCGCATGTGTGTGGACTTCCGAGACCTTAACAATGCTAGTCCCAAGGATAGTTTCCCTCTACCCCACATTGACGTATTAGTAGATAACACTTGCGGACATGAGCTCCTATCCTTCATGGATGGATATGCTGGTTACAACCAAATAAAAATGACAGAAGAGGATATGGAAAAGATCTCCTTTAATACACCATGGGGAACGTACTGTTACGTTGTCATGCCTTTCGGTCTCAAAAATGCTGGGGCAACATACCAGCGGGCCGCCAATACCCTACTCCACGACATGATGCACGTCGAAGTAGAAGTTTACGTTGATGACATGATTGTTAAATCCAAGACAAGGGAAGGTCATATTCCAAATCTCCGGAAATTCTTTCTACGGCTTCGCAAGTACAAGATGCGTCTCAACCCAACAAAGTGCACCTTCAGTGTTACGTCTGGGAAGCTACTAGGCTACGTGGTCAGCCAACGGGGCATTGAAGTTGATCCCTCAAAGATCAAGGCTATCCAACAGTTACAACCACCTAAGACAAAAAAGGAGATAAGAGGTTTTTTGGGACGAATCCAATACATCAGCAGGTTTATCTCAAAGCTCACCATAACTTGTGAACCTTTGTTCAAGAAGCTAAGGAAAGGAAGCAAAGTAGAATGGGACAGTCAATGTTGAGCTGCTTTTGAGAAGATCAAGGAATATTTGCAGCATCCTCCCGTTCTCATGCCGCCAGTACCAGATGAGCCTCTACTCCTTTACCTTACAGTGACTAGCTCAGCAATGGGGGCTATGCTAGCTCAAAAGGTAAAAGGTCAAGAGAGCGCCATCTACTACTTGAGCAAGAAGTTCCAAGACTACGAAGGTCGATATGCAGACATAGAGAAAATGGCCCTCGCATTAGTTTGGGCCACCAAGAAGTTAAGGCACTACATGCTCTCACATATAGTGTATGTAATAGCTGAGAACAATCCCATAAAATTCATCATGGAGCAACCAACCATCAACAACCACATCGCTCGATGGGTAGTCATGCTTTCTGAGTTCAATTTTCAATACTCACCTCAGAAATCAATTAAAGGGCGGGTTGTTTCAGATTTTCTGGCTGCTTCACCATCTCAGGTACTTCCAAGCACTCACTTGGAATTCCCAGATGAAGACGTGTTCGTAACTGATGAAGTTACTTGGGAGATGTATTTTGATGGAGCTTCTAATCAAATGGGTTGTCGAATAGGAGTACTGTTAATATCTCCAGAAGGTGCACATGTCCCTGTATCTGTAAAATTGGATTTTGATGCCACTAATAATGCAGCGGAGTATGAAGCATGTATCAAAGGTCTACAAGCTGCCTTGGCTTTAGGAATACGCCACATAAATGTCTTTGGAGACTCTAGCCTCATCATTAACCAGGCTAAGAATGCATGGAAAGTTCGAAGTGAGTGCCTCTTAGCTTACCAGTAGAAGTTTTTCGGACTGGCTAACCAATTTGAGAAGATCAGTTTTCAATACCTTTCTAGGGATCACAATGAACTGGTTGATGCCTTGGCCAAGTTGTCTTCGATGATATCAATCCCATTGGGCACACTCGAGCAACCAGTAATTGTAGGGCGACAGTCTGAACCCGCATATGTCTGTACCATGGAAACACAAGATGATGAGACTGATGAATGGTTTCTTGACATATACAATTTCCTTCGGAAGGGAGAATATCCAGCTGAGTTAGATGCTCGAGGACAACGAGCGATCAGGGCTTTAACAGCACAGTACTGCTTGATCCAAGATCGTGTATATAAGAAGTCACCTTCGGGCATCAATTTGTTGTGTATTGATGCCAAAAGTGCAAAAGAAGTCATGACCACTGTACATGGAGGAGAATGTGGGCCTCACATGAATGGTCGCATGCTAGCAAAGAAGACTCAAAGAGTTGGTTACTACTGGACCTCTATGGAAGCAGACTGCTTGAATTTTGTTCGAAAATGTCACAAATGTCAAGAATATGCCAATCTGCAACATCAACCTCCTTCATATCTGACAATGCTGACTTCTCCATGGCCATTTTCGGTATGAGGTATTGACATCATTGGCAAAATACACCCAACCGGAACAGGAGGGTATGAATACATTCTGGTCGCTATTGATTACTTCACTAAGTGGGTAGAGGCAGCCTCTTTTGCCAAACTCACATCTAAGCACGTGGCCGAATTCATCCTTCAGAACATTATATGTCGATATGGAGTACCTCATGAGATCATCAGCGATAATGGGAGCCATTTTCGAAAAGAGGTAGAGGTTTTGCTAACCAATTACAAAATTCAGCATCATCGGTCTTCACCTTACCGACCACAGACCAACAGGGCTGTAGAAGCAGCCAATAAAACAGTGGCAGGAATCATTAAGAAGATGGTCGTGACTTACAAGGATTGGCCTGACAAATTAGCATTTGCCTTATGGGGATACCGAACCTCAATTCGAACTGCCACAGGAGCAACACCCTATTCATTAGTGTATGGGATGGAAGCAGTCTTGCCGATCGAGTTAACGATCCCGTCGTTACGAATAGTGGCAGAAAGCCAATTGCGAGAAGCAGAATGGGCTAGGGCAAGGTGTGAGGAGTTAATGTTGATGGATGAATGGCGATTAAGAGCATTACATAATGTTCAAGTGTACCAGAATAGGATCACTCGCGCCTTTAATAAAAAGGTGAAAAGCCGTTCGCTTCAAGAAGGCAATCGGAGATAAGGGCACCAATACAAGACCCAAGGGGAAAATTTGCACCTAATTGGAAAGGTCCTCACATGGTTAAAGAGATTTTACCAAGAGGAGCAGCTCGGCTTGCCACTATGGATGGAGAAGATGTGATTCAGCCCACAAATTTGGATCAGCTTAAGAGATATTATGCTTAATATAGCGAAGCAACTGAAAACCAATTTTCAGACACTTGGTTAATATTCGATTTATGCTCATAAAAGAAGGAAAGATAACGTTGTAAGGACACAATAATTGTAAACAATACTTTTTCTTTTATTAATGATCAAATTGCAAGTACACTGCTTGTAAATAAGAAAATTCAAAAAGGTGTAATTAAATAAAAGTTTATTCTAGCAAAGCAGTTCAGTTCCTTCGCTCCCATCCATCTTCTAGTCTTGTTTCATCTTCTCTACGTCGCCAGTAGTCTCATGATCAATCTCCACGTCTTTAGACTCGTTTGGGTCCGTCTCTTTGTTTTTGGGCTTATAGGCTCGCCTATGTGACTTCCGCGTCTCCACCCTCGGACCAAGCCGGTCCTTTGCCCTCATCCTCGCACCAAGACGATCCTTTATGGTAGAGCGAGGACCCAGTCTGTCCTTCATGGATGCCCGACTTTTTAGCACCTCTCCAGCATAATGAGACTCAGTAGCCGCAATTAACCATCTGTGATACTCAGCGTCAGCCATCTCTGATATATGTGCCTTGGATGGAGACTTAAGGGTCGACCTTCTTGCCCAATACTTCAACCAAGACTCTATCACCGAGCCACGAAGCTTCAGCCGCTCGGGGGGTTCACATTACCGCTCGGGGATGGTCTGTTTGCGGCCCATCTGTCGCAATACCCGCTCCGGAAAGTAGAAGGTCATATATGTAAGACCGGCAATACACACGTAAGCGTTGCGATAATCACAGGTCACATATTCGGGAACGTGCCACCACTCGATACACCACGAGATGTCACGAGGTTATTTCAGAAAGGCAATCCATTCAGTTACCGATCGGAGCTCGGTATATTGACGCTTCCTGTGATGGTCATGGCCTTAGAAGGGTTACGAGGGACCTCGATAAGGCCCAAATGCTCCATCAGCCAAATCTGCCCAAAACAGTTAGCACGGGTTACAATTGCACACCAATTATTCCCAAACTAACGAAAAAAAAGGAAAAAAAATTCTTAAAACCCGCCTAGGGTATGCTGGTAGTAGGCATTTTCTTTGACAAAAAAAAAAAAAAAAAAAAAAAAAAGAGAAGAAATGTACCTGAAGAAGTAGGGGGCTCCCACAAAGCTCGATTTCTAGATCCGGATCATCCAAGCCCATCATGGTTTCCGCTAGCATCAATGGCACTGGATTAAAACCTCGAGCCATGTCTTCCACAATCTGAATTAGGCCCGTCGGCCCGGTTCTTCGCCCCCATGATAAAAGCAGAATTCTCCAATAAGGCATAACACGAGTGCTCGCACTCGTATCACGGGACCATATTCCAATGTGTCAGACGCTTGGAAGAATTCGACAATGGTTTGGAAATGTACCTTATCGCCGAATAATACACTTCCTATGACCCGGTTCGGAAGGCATAGCAATTCCTTGTATTGTTTAGTGTTGTCGGCAACAGTTGGAGGTGATGTCGGTCGCGCAAAATGATTCGTCCCGAGAATGGACGACCACTCTTCGAGGAGTGGGCATAACTCTTTCAAGGAAAAGCGGAAAACATACATCTTCGAATTCCAAAAGGTATCCACCGCTCGAATAAAGTCGTGATTGACCCTTGCTTGTCGGAGACTTAGCAATTTCGTCAAGCTATATCTCCCGAGCTCTTTCTTCTCATCTCTGGATAAAGTGCTCATCCAAGTGGTAAGCTTCTTCTCGAAGGCCATAACAAGAGTATTTTTTTGTGACTTTTTGAGACTTTTAGATGGAGAATGCAAGAGAAGAGGATGAGTGAGGACTACATACACAAGAGTAAGGTATTTATACACCTACATCAAGGATCAAAATGGAGCAAATCGGCCAGAAGCAATCACATAGCCGTTGTTTTTTTTCATATCTCATGATTTAAGCCCTTCTTCAATGGCTAGCAAAAAAAAAAAAAGATTATAACCCGCCTAGGGTATAATCTCGACAATGACAGACGCCATGCTTGGGCCTCCAGCGCTCAAAACCCGCCTAGGGTTTAGACGCAGGCCCATTTTTCGGCTTCCGCGGCCCATTTACGTGAGGATCTTCTTCTGGGCCTCTTTGTTTGGGCTTAAACTGGCCCTTTTCGTGTATTTTTGATGTTCCGGTTTCTGTTATCGACCCAATGGTGTCCGGTTCTGAAATTTTTTGCTTAAGCTATCTCCGACACTTAAGTTTTTGTCCTTTTTTTATTTTATTTTCTTTTTGGGGAAGCAGGATTGATTGGAATTAATCCCATCATGTAGAAAATAATTTGAA
Organism: Portulaca oleracea; assembly: GCA_029582165.1. Classification (NCBI taxonomy): domain Eukaryota; kingdom Viridiplantae; phylum Streptophyta; class Magnoliopsida; order Caryophyllales; family Portulacaceae; genus Portulaca; species Portulaca oleracea. The sequence continues at coordinate 17,279,125 of CM055868.1, forward strand.
GTTGCATTAAATAAAAGCGTCAAGTTGTACATACACCAAGTTCGAGTCTTGCATAAAATAAGAAATATATTACAAAGAGTCTTGCATAAAATAATAAAACAATAAAAAAAAGAGTCTTGCATTGCATTGCATAATCACCACAGGGAACCGGAATCGCCGCTGTCCTCCGCCAAGTTGCCCCCTGCATTTGAAGTTCCTACGTTGGAAGTGCCGGTCATGCCAAAGTAGGTATCCCAGGAGTAATAATCAGACCCCGGAGCAGTCTGCACAGGAGGTGATGGCCCAGTCAAGGGAATTTCCGAAGGATGCACACTCGACGGCAAAGATACAGAGTGTTCCGATGAAGCAGCCAGCCAGGAATGATCAGGAACTTGCCATTCAGCAGACGGAGTAGGCCATACCGGACCGGTTTCGTAATCAGGGACGGGCCAACCGGAAGAGGCAGTTCCGCCAACCAAGAATGCTGAGGTACAGGCCACTCTTGGGAACCCATGGGCCATGATGAACCCATCTCGGGAGCAGGAATAGGCCATCCTGCAGAACCAGAACCAAAAGATGAAGCATCATAAGGTAAAGGACGCGAAGTAGCGTCATCCGCTAAGGCTTGACCACCAGGATACCATACAGATGCACCTGAGTCGTGGTCCCTCACCACCATTTCGCGACCACGTCGAGCAGAGCGCACTGAAGCCGGGGTATGACGAGAAGGAGGAGGCCGGTAGGTGGCGCTCGATTCAGAAGCATCCTCCATCCAGTAAGGAGGAGGCTAAGCATCACCATATCCAGTGCTGTGATATGACCCTCCATGACCCAGTGGTTCCTCCAAGGACATTTGAGCCATATCCTCTTCCATTCTCGGAGGACGACGGCCTCTGCTACCGGACCTGCTATGATGGGATCCAGTGGAATGTTGACCTTCGATCAGAATGCCTTTGCCCCGACCCTCTGGTACAACTACTAGAGGAGGACGAGAAGACCCTCCAACTTCTTCCCGAGATCGACCTCGAGTGGAATATTCCCAACCAAGAAGCGGCGTGGGAGCTGCATGCGAGGAGCACTTGCAGTAGAACGTCGAGGTGGTTCTCTGGGAGCGGACTCTGCGTCAGCTTCCATATCGGCCCGTCTGGCAACACCACCTTGATATCTCCCCGAACCAGTGAAGCCCCGATCCATGAACTTCCTCATGGTGCTCCACTCCTTGGTCAGCTGCCGGAGAAATCCCCACCACGGATGGAAAATAACAAAACCAAGGGGTCATTCACAAGTGGTATGCAGGGTAAAAGGAGGCAATATAAAACAAAGTTTTACCGGTTTGTGGTCGAATTCTTGGAGCGTAGAGCACTCAGTACTGTTCTCCACTACCAGGAAACCACCGATCCTTCGTCTCTCTTGAGAAGCCTCCACTTCGGTAGCTGCAGCGTAAGGTCCCAGCTGTAGACTTACCAGTTAGAAAACGGCCAAAACATGACAAGGATAAAGAAGGAGGATACATACCACTCGAGGAGCCAAACGGCTAAGATAACGCCGGAACTCTTCGTCGAATTGATCATGGGGAACGTTGTTCACGAAATCGACAAACGCTTGACCCCAGACTAGATCCCTCAAAATGGCCGGATCAATCCGCCATGGCTCAAATCTCTGTACTGGAGGATCTAGAGGAATGAGACCAGGGTAACCTCCCAAAATCTGCCTCGAGGCTCTCTCCCCTAAATACCACACATAGCCGTAAGGCCCTTCAATTAGGAGGCGAAGACGGGTGTCCTACTCCACCTGATCCAGAGGCTGTGGTAACCCTCTGATGTCGAAGTCAGCCCAAGGACGCCAGTTTATTTGATCATGCAAGAAGAAGGATGTATTTAAACATGGCATGACGAAGAAAATAAAAGAAAAGGCGTCAGGAGAAAGGAGATACCGGTTGCAAGTTATCCAAAATGCCGCGAATGAGGTCGAGAGCCCCCACCTTGTACTTCTTATCATGTATACCCTCAATAGTCCAACGTTCAGCAGTTGGCACTGTTTTGTTCTTCTTTGAGCGAATTCCCAGGGCCAAGATATACTCGTATGCCCACGACTGCTTGCACGATATATCAAACCAGGAATGAAATATGGATAAGAACATTAAAAGAAAAGAAGGATCAAGCACATACCTCGAGTACCTTCCACAGGGAAGGACCGCATCTTGCGAGCACAGCTGCATGGAGGTAAACGGGATCCGCATCCAATGAAAGACGAACGCCACGACGGAGCCAATGCATGAAGTTGGCATAGGCCGCCTTGCCCCAGTTCAGGTTTCGGATATTATCAAAGTTGAGGAGGTTCCGAAACCAGGTCAGGAAAATATTATCCCCATGTTGGCAAAAAGCGTGGCAGAGATGATATATGCCATAAAAATGAAACGACGTTGCTCTAGAGGCAGGTTCTGGAAGTTCGCATCGCGAATGGTCATCTCAAAGTGCTTATAAGCAAGGTTAGAAAGACCCTGACGACGCCCCAAACGCGCAGACACTGGAGCCAGCAAATCCAAAACCACAGGAGGAACATCTGCGTCAAAAACTACGTCCTGCCCGCCCCAAGGAAGACCGGTGATCATGACAAAGTCTTTGGGTGTGACTGTCATCTCACCTACTAGGAAGTGGAATGTGTTGGTGGAATCCCACAACCTCTCCGCCATCGCACGACCAATAGCGCGAAACGTTCTTTTCTTCCAAGCCTCCAAGCATTTCCAAAAAGGCATGAAGCCTGCCGCGGTCAAAGTCTCTTGGACGAAATTCCCTGGGATAGATTTTGCTGCCTTAAGTGGCTCTTTTAAGGCACCAGGAGTTTTTAGATTATCCTCCTAAGGGTAGAATTTCAAGGCGTCATTTTTGGGGGCTCTAAGTATAATTTCATGGACCTGCCGTGGACCAAAGACGCATTACTGGACTCACCCACGGCCCATGAAGCAAACAAGCATTTCTAAATAAAATAGCCCAATGGTTCGGTAATAAAATTGAGAAATTTGAGTCCAAAACCGCACTGGGGTTTGACTCAAATAGGCTCATTGCGGCCGTCTGGCCCAGTGAACTAAAAAAAGAAAAAAAAAAGGAAGGACGCGGGTCAAAACCCGCCTAGGGTTTGACCTCGCCCAGCCCAATTAGGCGGCCCAGAGCATGCCGCGGCCCATCAGGTGTGGAATTAAAACCCACCTAGGCTTTAATTCCGCTTAATGGGCCGCTATTCGATTTACGGGCACAGATCGCATGCAAAATTTTCGGTCCATTTTGGCAAAAGGCGATTTTCAGACATCTTTTCGGTCAAAATGCAAAAAACGGATCACTCTACATCCTAACATGCATACTTAAAATAGCTAAAAATCGACAAAGTATGAAAAAAAAATTCATGCTTGCTCATTTTTACGCTAAACTAAGTACAAGAGAAGGATTAAAAGGATTACCTTGCCATGGGAACGGTAAAACCAAGCGTGGTTCCAAGATTCAACAATAAGGTCAGAAGGAGCTACTTCCATGGTGGGAACGAAGTTGCGGCGTGAGGACCGCTCATGAGGCCAAGCCGCCGCATGCGGAAGAGGAGGATTGCGATGACCACGAGGTTGCATTTTTTTTCAAACCCGAAATTTGCCTCAAGATATCTTTCTAGAGAGAGAAGTAGTGAGCTAGAGAGATGAGGGAATTGAAGATATAAAGAAGATGAAAGAAACCTCTTGAATTTATAGAAAGGGTGGGTGAGTGTGAGCCACTCGTTTTTGTAACCGCCTCGAGATGCCAAACGCATTTCATTGGTCAAAAATCTAAGAGGTTATCCTTTTGTCACCCAAAAGAGAGGCAGGGTGACGTGGCCTCTTTTTCACCAATGGTGGGATGGACCCAATTTGATACCCTCACGAGGCAAAGAAAAAAATAAATAAACAAAGCCCACCTAGGCTTTGCGCAAACCAGAAGAGACAGCCTAGAAGGCGCGGCCCAGGCACGGATACAGCCCTATAAAAGGCCAAACCCCGCCTAGGTTTTGGAGTGTCTACAGGCCGATTTCTTTTTCTTTTGGCCCACAGTCGGAGCCCACACTCCAGCTTTGCGGCCCGTAGGTAAAAATCGAATATCCTTGGTTTTATTTCAATAAAACAAATGTTCGATCTTTTCTCTCATAATTTTCAGGTTGCCGACAATGGGACCGCCATCACCCAGCTACCGCACAAGAGGTCGCTGCCATCATCATTTCGGGCCATCGGCAGAGTTTCGACGCAGTCCCAATCTCCGAGCCATCGGCATCGTGCCCGATGAAGTCTCGACCCCCAAGGCCATCAGCAACGCGCCTGATGAAGTCCTTCGGCATCAAAAATGTCAACCAATAGGAAGCGACACCGAGAAAGACTGAAACCACATATGAAGCGATACCGAGAAAGACTGGAAGCGACACCGGGAAAGACTGGAACCTCATATGAAGCGACGACTGGAACCCCATATGAAGCGACACCGGGAAAGACTGGAAGCGACACTGGGAAAGACCAGGAAAATCCATCAACCATCGGCATCATGACCGATAACGAGTAGAGCATCATTCTTGCTCGAGATCATCTCAAAGGAGGCGCATGCCGCCCGCAACCTCGACACAGGACTCAGCTTCCAAAGTGTCAAATCAGGCTTTGCAAACCAAAGTCATATCCTCATACTACTTTGACCTTCGTCCTATTCGGACTCGATCAAAGTGGGGGCTCTCTGTAGACACCGGAATTTGTACCGGTATAAAACCCGACTCACCAAAAATATGCAAGCCCAAATAAATCTGGAATAAATGTTAAAACCCAAAAGGGTTTTATTTTTATTCACGGCCCACACGAAAGAAGCAGGCCAGGCGCGCGCCTTAGCCCAGAATGCCTAAAACTAGCCTAGGGTTTGATCCGGCCCAGAAATAATCAAACCCCGCCTAGGGTTTGATTAAATTTATACGCGACGTCCTTTTACGCCAAGTCAGCGATCCGTGTGACGAAATTGTTATACCCCGCCTAGGCTTTGGTGATTTTAGCGCCAAAAATTTCTGCATGCATGCAATTGCAATCCCATGATTTTTGCCCACGTGGTTGACTTTGCCCTTGACCCCATATACCCCACCTAGGCTTTGATCTTAAATGGCTGATTTTTTGGGGTATGTCCCCCACCTTGTCCCTCACTCCTTCACCTATAAATACCCCATCCATTCCACCTTCATTTCATCAACAACCATCATCTATTCTACTCTCATTTTCTCTCATTCTCCTCATCTCCATAATCACATTCTTCACTAACCATACAACCATCCACACTACACTTTTCCTAAGCCATCCACATTTCCTTATCCGGGTTTCAAATCAAGGGGTAACTCAAGGGATCGATTTCATCACCGCTACAACCAAAGCAAGGTTCGATTCTTTGATTTAAATTATCGTATTTAATCATGTAATCCTTATTTTAAATTCCATACTTGTACATATTTTGTAAAATTTAATACCGTATTTATGTTATATTGCATGATTTGAATAATAATTCCTCGAAATTAATCAAACTTCTCCCCGCTCTCTTTCTTTTCAATGTTGATTTTAGTAGAGTCTGTTTTTATAAGCAGGCGGATTCGAGAGTTCTTATAACTCTCGAATTCGTAACCTTACTCCCGAACTTAGAAATCGGGTTCGTACACCGGAGTCTTTCTTTTATTCTATGGTTCATCGATTTCCTTAAATCGGCTGGCGACTCTTTAATTTTTTTGTTATAACTTCGCTTAATTATTTAAAGTATTCGACTTCTTATACAAAATTAATTTAAGAAAATGATTTAACTTTTATTCAATGTGAAAAAGGGGTTTGGTCCAAGGAGAAAATGGCCAGAAATTATTAAACCCCAAGAGGGGTTTAGTAATTTCCACCAATTTTATCCCTGAGCCTGGAACCAGGGGAACTGGCCCAGAATTTGTCAAACCCTAGGCGGGCTTTGACAAATTCTGGTGGTCTGTTTGCTTCTTGGGCCCTAATTCGTCAATTAGACTAAATAAAATTATTTGAGATTATTTTTTGTGTAATTTCCATATAATTTAAATAATAAAAAACGAGGTTGTAAATAAATAAAGTTTCATCACCTCGAAAATGAATTTCGAAAATAAAAATATTCTTATTTAAGGATTAAGAAACCTTAGTCGGCTCCTGATCACAGATGTAGCGCATCCGCGAAAACATTTTCCCCGAACGGGGAGGAATTTTTCCGGGTCCTACAGCACCGAATCTTTCTTTTCACAATATAACTAGTAAACTGGATTCAAACTCGCAATGGCTTGGGTAGAGGCTTATCACAGAGTCCACGTTTATTTATTGTTTATATTATTTTAGGTTAGACATGGATAGTCCTTATGAGTCTCAACGGGCTAGAGTAGCACCTAAGAGATTATAAAGTCAAATCTAGTTCAAAAGCCAAGCAAGTTAAACAATATTACATGATTAATCACATAGCATGTGTATGCACAAAGGTGTCAAACATGGTTTCGAAGCCAAATTCCCGTATTGCCCCTTTGCATCCTCGATCATGAAGCATCCCAAAGATGCCAGGAGTATTTCCCTTTAGCTTCCCAAGCATTAGGTTACTACATGAATAGATGTAGGGATTACAAAGTTAAGCAATGGTGTGCATTGCTGAGTAGTAATACCCAGGCATCCGGGATTTGATAAAGGTTCTAAATCTAATCCTACTATCACTGCTTGCGCTTCCAAGTCATTCATACTCAAAAGGGGCTTGATAGATGCATATATCTAATGCAAATAATTAAACGAATGAAATAATTCTACTTTTCTCTTGTACCCAATTTAACTTAATTTAACATTTTCAAATTTTACCCTCTTTAAGTTAAGTCCCAAGTGGACTCGCTAAGTCTGAGATGCCCCCGAAGAGTTCACCCCAAGGAATATTCCTCGGTTCTACTCTATTTCGTTGGCGATTCTGATGAAGTTGTTTGGACTTAGATTACCGTTTTGGCACAAGAGACAGTTTAGGGGCAAATTTTAGCTACTTTCAAGATTCATGAATTTTCTTAATTAATCCCTAAATTAGGCATATTATCTAATTAATGTTATAAAGCAATAACATTAATCAAAGTATATATGATTCAGAAAAGACTTGCAAAGTAAACTAACTAAAGTAAAAAAAAAAAAAAAAAGTTCGCCATACAAGATTAAAGCTTAATTAATGCAAGTCCTGAATAAAAGAGTCGTCAATTGATTTTAAAGATAAATTAACAAACTATAATAATTAACTCCAGCTTGCGAACCAATAGATACGTTCGGAGATAAAGGTTCAAGCCTAAAGTACGATTTATTTGGCTTGCCCGTCCAAAGAAGGGTCCCTACTTAAGTCAAGATTATTTTAGAGGATTGTAGAAGAAGAGGAATAACATTTATTTCATTAATTTAACTTTTAAAGCATGCAAAATAAAAATAAAAATAAAAATAAAGACAGAAACAAAAGACAAGAAATAATGAATAGTTTACATTTCATACATATATAAATCAACAAAATAAGGGTTCCATCATGAAAATAATAATAGAAAGAAATAAAAATACTGAAATAAATATAACTTTGAAAGTATTTAAACACAGATAGCACGAAAGGAGAAAATGACGGAGAAGAGAGAAGAATTTCCCAAGTATCATACTCTTGGGAATTTGGGGATGTGGAATAATGAGGCCAAAATGCTCTTTTCATAGTGGTGTTAGGGTGAATAAAATATGAGAAATAATGGTTTTCGGATTAATTACTCCGGATTAACGAAGAGCTCAAATCATAGTTGAAGGAGGAATTGACGTCGGCTGTAGAATATATCATAACCAGCTAGTTACGGAGCGTAACCAGCCAGCTACAGTTAGCTGGGACCATAATCAACGGATTTACAGTACTTGGTAAGGCCAACTCAACTTAAAACAGTCATATATCTCTCATTTGATCTCCGATTGACTTGATTTAGAAGCGTTGGAATGCTACATATTTAGTGTAATTATATCAATTATCCTAATTACATAAAAGGTTTTATGTATTGATTCGTAATATTCTTTTTTACAACCCTTGCCGAGTATTATCATTATTGCTACTAATTTTGACAATGAAAAGCTTAGTCCTTTTTTTATTATTAGTTTTGACATTAAAGTTTGCATCTTTAGTATTGTAGTGTGATATTGTGTTAGGTGTTGTTCTTTTAGCCTACATGAGTAATAGTGGTGGTTATATAAGGTCATGGCTGGCTAATGGAGTGGTTGGGTGTTTTAGATGTCGAAGTCAGGATCTTGGGTGGAGTTGATTAGAGCTAGAGTTGATAAAGCGAGATAAACAAACCTGGTTTTGAATTGCTTGTTAATTCGGCGATGTTTAAAATTTTCACCATCAATGGTATAGGTTGTTTTAATAGACGAAACTTAGACCGAGTGTCCTCTTATGAGTTATCTTTAATAGGATTTTTGTGGATAAAGTGCTTGAGGTGTATAACCCGAGTTATGAACTGTTAAACAAGAATGTGTCAAAATATAAACCTACCCGTTGGGTGCTGTTTTTAGACTCTTTGGAGTGAGAGTTAGCTTTTGTGATCAACATGGAAGTCGTAGTAGATTTCCTGAGGTTTCCAGAAAGTTAAGAACCAAGTCCATAGGATGTCTGGAAGCCGAGCTATTATCTTTACAATAGGGGGGCAGAAATCTGCCATGTTTCCTTTCTTAATTAAATAGGTTTGTTTTTAAGTAAAATAAATATGGAAATGTTATGTGGTTATGTTTGATAAATATTGGGGGCCATTAAATTTATTTAAGGTTTGTGTAGGGAAAGAAGTTGCATACATTAACTTCGTTAGATCGTATTAATTTTAGAATTATTACTTTAATTATAGGTTCAAGTTAGACGACTCGTTAGTAAGCTCAAGTGTGTGTTTCTTGAAGTGAAGAGAAGACCTACATGTAATATTTATGCCCTAACATCCCCTCGGATGTCCTTAAACTGTTTTATGATTTTTCTTGTTTTATGAGGCATGGATCCTGTAAGGGGATTTTCCTATATAACTTGGTTGTTTGTTTTAACTGTTGGAGATGTCGTGATCCGTCATAGAGAAAGACTATATGTGGTCAAGTTTTGGGGGAAACTGGGTTGGGTTTTGTTGGAATTTTGATGACCGAAAACTCATAAGATATTAATATCCAAAGTGAAACATTAAGCGGGTAAATTCTGTTACTTCTTTGGGGCAAAGTGTGCGCACGTGTTGGAACTGTCTGAGGATCTAGTATCATGTTCCATGTCTGGGATTGTCCATCCAAATTCGGGACCATCTGGAGACTTGATGTCTTGTCCCTTGTCTGAAACGGGACCATCTGGATGTCTCGTCCTTGTCGAAATCGGGACCATCCGGAGACCTGATGTCTCGTCTCTTATCTGAACTAGGACCATCTGGAGACTTAATTTCTCGCCGCTTGTCTGAATTCTGATTCTAAAAGCAGAGACCTCTGAAAGTTCACCCGCATAATAAATCTGAACTATTTCGATAAGGGAGTTATTCTAACTCTGGGTTTTTTATTCTGATCCTAATGTTCTGACTCTGATTCTGATTCTAGTTGGGATGTTTTGTTGTTTCGAATCTCATTCTAATAGTTGGATTACCTTGATTGAGAAGTTATGTTAATTTTGTTATCTGAGTTATTCTGATTGTTCTGAACTGAGAATTGAGTTGTTTCCTGAATTTGAGAAGTTACTCTGATCTTCTAATATTATTCGAACTACTTCCTGAGTTGAGAAGATTGAACTTTAAATTCTGAGAAAGGAGTCACTACTTGTAAACTGGTTTGATCCGTCCATTTCTTTCCCCTTAAATGAATTGAAATGAACTTCAACCTATTTACCAAGTTAGGGGTAAACATTATTGAGTTTTATCTCATTCTTGTAAATGTTTTGTTTTCAGGTAATGAGCTTGTTGCAAGGGATGTTAATTAGCAGTGAGGACGCGTTGGTTGATAGTAGTTTTCTTCTCTAATAAATTGTTAGAATTGTTGGTAGAATCATGAGTCGGTCGAGGTTGTAATGTTTGAATTTGAGGTTTGAGTTAAGTTTATTTTATATTGATTAGTTAAAGTAATTGTCATTAATTGGTTCGGTTTAACTGTTATGGCCTTGTCTCTCTTCGAATGTACGACAGTAACGCTCGACTAAAGTGAGACTTCCGTTGTTAGCGTTCGTAAACGTTTAACGTTTTAAATAATTTAATTTCCGGAGCGTTACAGTTTGTCATGTTGTAAATGAAATAGGTAATAAGTGGGAGTAGGATTGAGAATAAATACACATTTACTAAAATATCCTTTTGATTAATTTATGAATGTTTTAATAAATTGAAGTGGGTGAAAGAACATAATTAACTTATATTTCATGCTAAGAAAATCAATTACTACTATGAATTTTTTTATAAAAAAAATAAAGTTCATAAGAAATTCTGATAAAACTTACTATAAATTAAAATCAAGTATATAAAAACTCCAAATATAAAGTATTCAATAAATCAACATTCTAATAAGTAAGTATTAATCATTTAATATATCTAAAATACTAAATTTTCCCATAAAAAAATAAATATTAATAGAACTCTCAATCTCTTGGTGATTAATGTCTTTTAAATTGGTATTTAATTAACAATGATTATTGAATTTTCAGTATTAATTACCACCACCCCTTGGTAATAGATTACTCGGATGTGGGGCATCATATTCACATTCTCATTGCTCCTTTTTTAAAAAAATTTTGTAAAACAAACATGGGAATGGTATTTCCAATTATTTTATTTTCATTCCCAACCCCCTACACCCCCGTATCCAAATGACTTAAAATTATAAGAAAACGAGAGCAAAGTAATCACTTTTACGAGCATTTGGGAAATTTGGTCACAATATGATTTTCTATCCCATCCCATATAATATTTTTCTTTACTCCTTCATTGAGAAATTTTTCTTAAGAGTGTGTTTGGTAGTGGGGGAAACATTTTTTTGGAAAATATTTTCCCAATTTTTTAGTGTTTGGTACAAAAAAAAGTTTAGAAAATCATTTCCAAAGAAAATTATTTTCCTCTAAAGGAAGGAAATTGACTTCCTTTCTTCAACCTAGAAAAATTATTTTCCACCATTGATTGTTGGACAAATTTTCACTAATAACTCTAATTGAAATTTGAGGCCTAAATTTAACATTAACGGTTTTGCTCGAAATTTTGTAACATGATAGAATTGATTAAAAAACCTCAAATATAAATTTTTAGCTCAAAATATTTTTATTTGATAACATTTATCATGATAAATACCAGATCAGAAGTTTTTGCCTCTAAAAGTAACTGAAATTTTTAAAAATTCAAACGGAACTGTTTGAATCAAAACTTTATGATTTGATAGTATGGACTAAGAAAAGCTCAAATATAAATTTTGAGCTCCAAATATTTTCATTTGTAACATATATCGCCACTGTTGTCAACATTTTTTTGCGGTTAAATATAACTGAAACTTAAGAGCAAAATTCAATTTTCTAAGTTTGTCACGAAACTTTAGAATACGATAGAAATGATTAAAAAAAACTCAAATATGAATTCTGAGTTCCAAATATTCTCATTTGTAAGTTGTAACATATATTGTCATTTTTGCCGACATTTTTTTGCGGTTAAATATGACGGAAATTTAAAAGTAAAATTCAATTTTATCAGTTTGTCACGAAACTTCACAACACGATAGAAATGATTAAGTAAAGCTCAAATATGAATTTTGAGCTCCAAATATTTTCATTTTTAACATATATCGCTACTTATATCGACATATATGTTCATTTTTCGAAAAATAATTTGTCTCCTACCAAACAAGGGAAAATTTCGCATGGAAAATCATTTTCCTTGGAATCCCATTCCTCATGAAAAACAATTTCCTCATAAATCATTTTCCTCTCAACCAAACACACCCTAAAGGTTCATTGTACAATGAAAAATAGTGGACTCTATGTAATTTCCCATCTATTTTAAGCAATTAAGTAAGAAACATTTGGTCATTTGGTGAACTTAAAAAAACTGACTTATTTTTAATGAAAGTATTGAAATTTGAAAGCAAACACTCTCTTAAAAGATACACCCTATATCTATATTAATTATCGTCTTTGGAACTTGTGCAGTCAAATATTAAAAATGTTAACCATAAATTTCCTAATATACATATAGTGACTTATTATATAAGATTACTACTATTAAATTTGTAATGAAAAAGACTATCATCAAAGTATAATATTATAATAATTAATATAATATTATATAAGAAATTATCAATAAAAAAGTAATATTAACATTAAAAATTATGACAGTCAAATATATGATTATAAATACGAAAAAGAGGAAGTATTAAAAATGATAAAAAGTTAAGCAGGGATCCAGGAAAAGAAGAGGGAGTATTGTTTGGGTTGGAAGTTTTAGGTCTTTAGGGTTGACTAGTGATAGTTAGTTGAGTTAGGGTGTGAAGCGCTTTGAGTATGGAGAAGTACCATCACTTTTTTTTCTTTTTTTCTTTTTTCTTTTGCCGAAATAGAAGTACCATCCCCTTAAGTCACGTGCAGACGTAATAATAGGTGATCAAATTGGTGGTTTTGTTTCCAGATTACGTTGACGTATGGAAATTGGAAGGAATGGCGCAGAAACAAACAGAAATGGACCCCGGGTTTGGCGCGTATGTAGGCGGAATTCTCTGCGCATGCACATGTTTCATACCACCCTTTTTTGCATTTAAACGTCACCTAATTTATAATTTTACACCAATCCTTATGATGTTATATGGTAGATTGTAATGAATCTATTTAGATATATATTTCATCACATAAAAAATTACCTAAATTGATATATTTCAAAGTGACCCGACCCGAATCTAATGTTGTTAGAGTTAAGATCCTAACTCTGATCTTTGGAATAGTTAGGATTGGAATTAACCTACATAGGATCGTGGATCGGAATGTAGATAATAGAATCACATCGAAGAATTTAGATCATAAAATTGTAGGATCGTAAATCAGGATCGAGATTTTAATAATTACCCGAATCCGCCTAGAAATTCTGGGTTTTGAACACAATTTTGCCGGCTCAAATTGGAAATAAACCGAATCGAAAAACCCGTAAATTTTGGGTCAAATCAACCTCCTGTTTGACCTTGACCCGAATTTTTTTTAAAAAGAAAAGTTCGACGCTATTAGGATTTGTGACTTTTCGTTGAAATTCATGACTATTGAATTATAAGTGTAACTCATTCATTTGTTATTTCTCGAATTTCAGTTGAAATAATTACAATAATATATCGTTATTAGAAGATAATCATATTTTATTATGTATATTATACAAAAATAATATTTAAATATCATTTTTTAGAAAGAAAAAATGGAAAAAATTTCACAGTCATAACCCGTTGGGTTAACCCAGAACCGAAATACATTCGACTCGTATTTCCCTAAACTCAAAATACATTCAACTCGTATTTACCCGAACCCGATATACGCCTCACTCGTACCCGCCGGCCACTGAATTGACAGATCTAATAAATACACCATGGATGTACCTAATAATTTGGGATTTTTTTTTAAGGGGATAATAATTTGGGATTTTACCCGGGCCATATATTTACCCTCACCTCCGTATAATAATTATTTTGGGAACCAACCATACATGTTTTTTTTTCGTAATTACAATCAATTTTAATTTTTTTATGATTTTTAATATATCATTTTAAATTTGTGCGTGTTGTGAATAGTTGAGAAAAATTGTGTTTTCAACTTAGACTATAAAAAAATATCTCGTTAAACCAATGTACTGCGTAGTGAACAATTTTTAAATTTGGGTCAATTGAAACCAATATTTCTAAATTGCAAATTCAAGGGTAAGACAGTTATATCTGACTCCTCCATATCAAGCCTAGACGAGATTTTAGCGTATTAGTTTGGATTTTACATTTTTTTAATTTTAATTTTTAGCATACTAAATTTATAAAAGTATCTATGTAAAGCATATGTAATGACAAATATGTTACTTTTAAAATTTTCAAATCATCGTAATTCATTTATACGTATTGCCCAATGAATAGTCAAATTTTACAAAAGGTGACTACAGATATATTATAAAAAAATAAATCAATGGCCCGGAATCCCATCCAGTGAAAGTATCAATGGGTTAAATATAAAATTCACACCCTTAAATTTTGTAATTTAAATAGATTAGTTTCAATTGACCCAATGTGTAGAAATAATTCGCTATCTATTATTTCAGGGGAAAAAAGCAAATGAGAACAAAATATTTACTTTAATCTAGTACCATCTAAATTGGAAAAATAATTTCTTTTTGTAATTATGAAAATTATAAACAGAGGAAATATTAATTATATTTTTATATTGATAGACACTAGTGCCTCTTTCAACTTTTCAAGATTACTACTAGTATTTAGTTTTTGATAGAATCCTACTAGTATTTATTAGTAATGTACTGCAATATACTATCAAAAAAAAAAAAAAAGTAACGTATTGGAATATAATTAGCATTACATAGTAACTTCAATCATATTTTCAAATTATATTGGTGAAGTACTAATCTTTCAATGGCCTATATTGGTTAATACTTGTTCATACCCGTGTTTGGTTTATTTTAATCAAAAGTTTCTCTTTCGTACAATTTGAATCATAAAAATTTGGGTGTAACGCTTTATATTTTATTCACAGAATACGATATATGTATAATACGATAAGAATTTTAATATTGATTGTTCAAAGTGCTTATCACCAAAAATTTGACAAAACCGGAAGAGTAATTGGAATGGTTCATCTGGAATGGTTCATCCCAACTGTCAACTGATATTTTAGGCGCGCAATGTATTTATATTCAATTAAGAGATGTATGATTACATCAAGATATTATCTTCTATTAAACCCCCTCAATGATATGGGAGGGGAATGAATAGACATATTGGACTTGAGAAAACTAAATTGCTCAAGGACAACCTTTTGGTAAAAATATCAACAAATCGAAGCTTAGTAGGAATATAACAAATAGTGAGGTCTCCATGGGCAACACACTCACAAACAAAGTAATAGTCAACAACAGAATGCTTATTGTGCTCATGATGACAAGGATTAACTGTAAGATATGTGACTTTAATGTCACACAATACCTTAGTGGGAGCAGAGAGAAATACCAAAGTCACAAAGCACCCTACGTAACTAATTGGTCTCAACAACAGTGTATGTAACAACCCTATATTCAGCTTCAGTAGAAGATTTGGACACCATGACATGCTTCTTTGATTGCCAAGCAATGAGGTTAAAGCCAAAGAAAACAACATAACCATTTGCAGAACAACATGACCTTATATTGCGTATACAATTCATGTTGTTTCCCAGTTTATGCATGCCCCTTGCACTTCTCATATATTTGTTGTCAAGTGCATTTTCAGATATTTGTAGAGTATTGTTGATCATGAGATTCTCCTTCATCCTACCATACTCCTATACTCAGTAGGATCAATAAGTAATTCACCATCCAACAAGGCGATGGCAGTCCGAGAAACAATAGGAGTGCTAACAGATTTACAAATATCCATATGAAATTTACAAATGAGGTTAGAGGTGTATTTATGATGAGATAAGATAAAAACAAGCTTGATGAGTAACGAGCAACTTGCATTCCTGGAAAATAATGAGGATTCGCCTAGATCCTTCACGGCAAATTGTTCGGTCTCGTTCTGAGCCGAATTTCTTCTCTTTTATAGGGTATATTTGCTTGTTTTAACCCCTATTTATATATTAGATATAATGATATGGTGTTTTGTAGGAAAATAAGGAGTTAAAAGAAGTTTGGCCTTAATTGAAGGTTTTTAGGGAATTCCGAGCTATTTCCCGAGTCAAACCAAGTCAAGCCAAGCCGAGACCCCTGGCTTCGCACCCGCGGAAACTCGCTGGAAGGAAAAGAAGCGGCGGACAGAATCAGTGCTCGCCCGAGCAACAACATGGCTCGCCAGCCGGTCCATTATCGCACGTCCGCGACCGGCTCAAGAAGAACAATCGGCCGACGAAGCGCTTTCGCCCGCGCCTAATGGTCACTCGCCCGAGCTACACCCCTGTCGCGCCTACGATGATTGAGCGGCGTCGCGACTGCTGCGAGCAGTCTTTGCTCACCGCGCAGAATCGGTGCTCGCCGAGCGGTTGTTGATGACGCCCGCTTCACGCCGATAGCGACAGTTGATATTCGACCAGAAGTCGTGCTCGCCCGAGCAACGCCATGGCTCGCCCGAGCCACAATATCTGCGGAGAAATTGCTGCGCATACTGCGATTTAAGTCCTAGGGTTTGGGTTGTATTTTTCCTTCTTCTATAAATACCCACTTGTATTCATCTAAGTTTTTAATCAATTAACCTAGGTAGTTTAGGAGTAGAATTAGATTTACTGCTTTCCTTTATTTGCTTTAATCTCTCTTTAATTGTTACTCAAGTTTTCAATTGTTCTTCATTGTTCTTCAAAGTTTTCTTGCAATTTCAATTCTCAATCTCTTTCAAGCATTCTCTTGTCTTCATTGAAGTGTCTCTCAAGCTTTCTCTCTCTCTCTCTCTCTCTCTCTCTCTCTCCCTCTCCGTCCTTTCAAATGCCATCGTTGACTTGTTTTCCAAGCTTTCTAGTGTTAGCCACAATCAACTCCATTTTTAGTGGGGAGGAGGGTCAAGGAACTCAAATTCTACTTACTAGTGAGAATTTGGGGGAATCTTGGCAATCCAAACCACAATTTCTTGTTTGTTCGGGGGAAATTCAAGTGTAGATTGAAGGTTTATTGAAGATTAGTCATCGAAGGTATAATTTCTCGTTCCCAATTTCGTTGTTCATTCATTGTCTTCATTCATGCCTTTTAATTGCTTTCATTCTTAAGTGCTTTATTTATTGTTTTCCTTTAATTGCTTTCTTTATTATTATCATGTCTAGATTAGTTTAATGCTTCCTTTACATAATTTATCGCTTTCGGCATTGAGAAAAACCCCTTTCCACAAACCGATTTCCCTTAGTCAAGCCTAATACCCATCCCTGAGATCGACAATCCTTACTTAAAACCACAAAAATTACAACCGAAAAATGGCGTCGTTGCCGGGGATGGCGCTATTTGGTAGATTAGGCTATTGGTTTGTGTGTATATAGTTTATTCCTTTCTCGATTATGCTAGAAAAATGTAGCGAAAAAATTGAATATCGAAAAAAGAGAGAGGAAAAGAAATGGAAAAATTAGAAAATTAGAAAAATAAAAAGGAGTTATGGATAGTCTCCAATTCCCCCAATTTGAGCATGAAATATTTTGGAGGTATTTTGCTAGATTGCATGATTACCGTGCTCAATGTGAATTATATGGTGTCTTTTATGATAGTTTAGATCTTTTGGGAATTGTGAATGAGGGTGTGAATTATGAGACCCGAAACCTTTTAGAATATTACGGGTTTTCCAGTTTAGGAGAAGAACCAGCATGGGAGTTACTTGAATGGTTGTCTAGGGATTTCTATGAATTTGAGCAACAAAGTGTTATTCCTAGCTTCCAACCTCCTTATGCATCACCCTCTGGGACCTTGCCCGAACAATCATGTGAATACCCCGTGTATGTTGATGATCAATCTTATAGTGGGGATTATGTCGAAAATTGTTATGATCTTCCCAATGTGCCGATGTTGAGTCTCATTTCGTGTGCTACTTGTGTGATTCGTCGTACCATAGTTCTAATTCTTGTTTGAAAGCTAAATTGGCTACCTTCGAGGCCGAAGGGGAAAAATTATGTGCGAACATGAATGAGTGCATGCGTGCATGCTTTCCTGAGTTTAATCATAGGGTAGAAACTCCTTCTTCGCAAATGGTTGGTTTGAATGTTGAGGTAGATCATTCATCGTCTTTTAGTCCTGAAATGCATGTTGATTTTTCTGTGTATGATGAGGATGATGACTATTATAACCGACCATGCCTTGGACTACTTAGCGATTCCTTAGCTCTAGCCCCACCTAGTGAGCATGAGGAACATGATGATTATGTGTGTGATTATGTAGAATAGTTGAAAACATGCTAGATAATGAACCATTGTCCACACCCTTGTCCATATCTTTATGTGAAGACAAGATTGAGTTTAGTGAATGTCATGATGCTTGTGATATAATTGAGCATGATCTTGTTGAGAGTGAAATTGAATCTGTTGTGATTGAATGTGTGCTTGACACCGATTTATTCACTTTCATTGAGGATCATTGCATTAGTGAGGCATTAGCTACCCTTGTATGTGACTCCATTGATGTGCAATCTTGTGATGATGAGCTTGATTCTTTGGGGATTGATCATGATTGTTTGAACTTGGTTGTTGACAATGATGCCTTTAATGATGACATGCTTTATGAATCATTCACAATGAGCTATGACCCGGAGCCTTCCATTTTCACTTTTGATGTTGTTTTGAATGATGCACCTTTGTCTTTTGATGTTGATAGTTCTTCTACTGAGTCTGATATTGACGAAGATGAAGATGTGCTTGTGTGTGATGTTGGGAGTGTTATGATGTGGTCTAACCCTACCTTTTCCTTATCACCCATTGATGATTATGATTATTATTTGGATGAAAGTTGTGATTTGGAATTTGTGTTTGATGAAAATTGCATGGATATTGAGTGTGAATCATTGTTGGCATCCAAACATTTGTATGAGCATGTTCAAGATTGTGTTGTATTGTTCCCTCCTGTTGATTTGCATACCCAATCTCCATTTACGAGTCAATGGGAGGACCCATTTGTCATGTCTTCTTTCACTATGCCTAGGAAAGTCTTGTGTATTCATGCATTTCATCATTTCTATGACTTTTCTAAGGCATTTGATAAATTGTTAAGGGCACTAATGTTTGTTTATGTGTTATTGCGAGTGTGCTCTTACCTACATCACTCTGAGATGCATGAGAGGATGCGTGATTTGTTACTCCGGGCGTTGAATGGTTCTGACTTGGTGCCCGATATCTTGAGGTGAGAAGGAGTGAATTTCTTGATAAGATGCCTTCGAGGTAATATCCTTCCTCACCTATTGTGTATAATTAGTGAGTCGGTTTTCTTTTCTTCTTTTATTTTCTTTTTGTGTGTGTCTTTTTCTTTTATTTTGGGGTGCTTGCTTACCTACTTATGTTTTTCCATTTTGAGGACTCGACTACCTCTTTGTGTTGGAATGGGAGGGTAGTTTGCATTCCAGTTTTTGAGTCTAAGAAAAGAAAAAAATAGTGAGAGTTGTTTTGTAAATATTTTAGTTTGTTTTCTTAGTTCTTAGTCCCTAGTGTCTTGTATAGTTTGTTTTTCCTTTTTTTTATCTTGCATGTGAACCATCACACATAGTATGTTTTTCTTGTTTATTCCTAACCTATTGTGTGATGTTCTTTGGATCATGGATCGAGTTACTTTTATTGAAGATTATGAGGTAACCTCTTTCCACCCGCTCTTTATGTGAATATACCATTGATCCATGATGCATGCTTGATTTTCTTTTTTGGGTGGCGAACCCCTTGAGTGTGATTGTTGGAATATTTTGTTGTTGGAGCCGTGTGGGCTCGGGTCTCCATCGCTTTTTATGTGATAAGTGTTTTGTATATATGATCTTCTCGGTTTTCTACCTTGCTTGTAACACCCTTCTCATGATGGAGACATTGTGATGTCTTGTGTTGGAGTGGGGGGGGGGTGATATCTTTCATTGTTCATGGTTAGATTACCTAGTTTTGAGTCTTTTATTTTTGTCTTTCGTAGTTTGTGTCCAAAATCTAAAAATATTTTGTGTGTGAAAGAAAAAAAAGGGAGAAATGTTGTGAAAACCCCCAAGGTTGTTTTTCTTTTTGAAGATGCTTCCGATCACAATTGTGTAGATAGTTGTCTAATTGGCTGATTCAATCAGTTAGAAGCGGCCGGTATGAATAATGATAGGCCTTAGGAAGGATTTTTTCCATGACTTATCTCTATTAGACCTCTACATGGAATGGGAAAGCGGATTCCTCAAATCTTACACGCTTTGACTGTGAATTCTTACCTAAGTTAGATGGTTTTAGTTGTTCAATTGCTTAAGCTCTTAATTAATGCATTAAATAATCGTTGTCGGGCCTACCGTCATGGGTTGGTTTGGGTGGATCGGCACCCTATGCCCCTTAAGTGCAATGACTCACGTATGGAGAAACCCAGCAGGGAGGATAACCCTTTGCGAAGGCCGGTGCTTAAATCTCGCAAAACCCGACACAAACGCTCTAAAAGACACAAAACAGATTGAGTGGAAAGAAAAGAGCGTAGGTTTTGAAAAGAAAGAAAAGAGCGAAGCAAGGAAAAAGAAAAAAAAGAGTTGAGCAAAGGAATGGTAAGAAAGAGAAAAGTAAAAAAACAGAGAAGAAAAAGAGAAGAAAAAGAAAGAAAAAGAAAGAAAAGAGAAGTAGAAAGAAAAACCAAGAGTGAAGTTAGGATAGATAATCTCGAGCTTGAGCATGAGAACAACTCTGATTGTCTGGTTTAGGATAGGAAGGACCGACTAGAGCCCACTTGCACACATGCACGAGGTGTTTTGCTCATCAGGAAGTGTTTTGGTTCAAAATCTCAAAGATTGGCAGTTTTCCAACCTTCGTGTCTTAATTTGTTTATATTGGCTTCTTCCAGTTGATTGTTGAGGCGAGTTGGGGAACTAGGTGCATGATTGGGGACGGGAATATTTTCTTTGCTTTTGTTTTGTTTTGTTTCGTTTTTCGGTTTTCACTTCTTTTTCTTTCCCCTTTTTCTTTTCTCGGGCTTTTGTGGGTATAGTTTCTATAAACCCTCACGAGACCTACCTCGTCCACCCGGGCTGCCGGGGGGTTTAAAGGGCTTGATGTATGTGCTAAATGCATCCGTGATTCCTGCGAAAATGAGTTAGGGTTTTTAGTTTGTCTTTTTAGTCCTTTTCTTTGTTATTAGTTTGCTCGGGGCAAGCAAACCCTTGTGTTGGAGTGGTGTTCGGTATCGTTCCGAGCCGAATTTCTTCTCTTTTATAGGGTATATTTGCTTGTTTTAACCCCTATTTATATATTAGATATAATGATTTGGTGTTTTGTAGGAAAATAAGGAGTTAGAAGAAGTTTGGGCTTAATTGAAGGTTTTTAGGGAATTCCGAGCTATTTCCCGAGTCAAACCAAGTCAACCCAAGCCGAGACCCCTGGCTTCGCACCCGCGGAAACTCGCTGGAAGGAAAAGAAGCGGCGGATAGAATCAGTGCTCGCCCGAGCTGGTCCGCTGTCACGCCCACGACCGAAGCTCAGCAGCAACAATCCGCTGCGGCCAGAAGCGCTGCTCGCCCGCGCCTAATGGTCACTCGCCCGAGCTACACCCCTGTCGCGCCTACGATGATTGAAGCAGCGTCCGCGACCTGCTGCAGACAGAAGTGCTGCTCACCCGCGCAGAATCAGTGCTCGCCCGAGCAGTTGTTCGGTGACGCCCGCTACCACGCTCAGCAGTAGCGACAGTTGATATTCGACCAGAAGTCGTGCTCGCCAGAGCAACGCCATGGCTCGCCCGAGCCACAATATCTGCGGAGAAATTGCTGCGCATGCTGCGATTTAAGTCCTAGGGTTTGGGTTGTATTTTTCCTTCTTCTATAAATACCCACTTGTATTCATCTAAGTTTTTAATCAATAAGCCTAGGTAGTTTAGGAGTAGAATTAGATTTATTGCTTTCCTTTATTTGCTTTAATCTCTCTTTAATTGTTACTCAAGTTTTCAATTGTTCTTCATTGTTCTTCAAAGTTTTCTTGCAATTTCAATTCTCAATCTCTTTCAAGCTTTCTCTTGTCTTCATTGAAGTGTTTTATAAGCTTTCTCTCTCTCTCTCTCTCTCTCTCTCTCTCTCTCTCTCTCTCTCTCTCTCTCTCTCCTTTCAAATGCCATTGTTGACTTGTTTTCCAAGCTTTCTAGTGTTAGCCACAATCAACTCCATTTTTAGTGGGGAGGAGGGTCAAGGAACTCCAATTCTACTTACTAGTGAGAATTTGGGGGAATCTTGGCAATCCAAACCACAATTTCTTGTTAGTTCGGGGGAAATTCAAGTGTAGATTGGAAGTTTATTGAACATTAGTCATCGAAGGTATAATTTCTCGTTCCCAATTTCGTTGTTCATTCATTGTCTTGATTCATGCCTTTTAATTGCTTTCATCCTTAAGTGCTTTCTTTATTACTTTCCTTTAATTGCTTTCTTTACTATTATCATGTCTAGATTAGTTTAATGCTTCCTTTACATAATTTATCGCTTTCCGCATTGATAAAAACCCCTTCCACAAACCGATTTCCCTTAGTCAAGCCTAACACCCATCCCTGAGATCGACAATCCTTACTTAAAACCACAAAAATTACAACCGAACACAAATTGGCAAAAGAGATGACCAATAAAGGAGAACATGATGGCATTTGAGTTAGCTGTGAGAATAATATCATGAACATACAGAAGTAGTATGAGAATACGAGAGTATGAATGATAAGTAAACATGGACAGATCTGGCTGGTTACAAAGATAACTGTAAATGCGTAAGAAGCTATAAAGTGATGAAACCAAGCATGTGGAGCTTATTTCAACCCAAAGATAAGTTTCTTAAAACGACAAGCATGAGTAGGACAAGAGGAGTCAACAAAACTAGGAGGTGGATGGATGTAAACTTGCCCAGTAAGGATGCCTTGGAAAAAAGCATTATTCACATCAAGTTAACAAATAGGGCATCTACAAGAGACAACAATAGAAAGAATGGAACAGATAGTCGCAAGATGAACAATAAGGGAGAAGATTTAATGAAAATCAATACATGTTTGTTGATGATTACCTGTGGCCACCAGTCTAGCTTTGTAATGTTCAATGGACCCATCCAAATTGTATTAAATCTTATAAACCCACATATAGGCTACTAGATCATGCCTTGGCGAAGGAGAGGAACCAGATCTCATGTATCATTAGAAACTAGGGCCTCAAATTCATCAAACATAGTTGCTTTCTACTTAGAATTTTGTATTTCATTTTAAAAGGAAGAAGCCTCATACTTAGAACAATCAGTTGCCAAGGATAAAATGTGTTTGGGTTTTAAAAAATATATATGTTTTAGATCTAGTTTGCGTCGAATGAACATTGGAGATGGGCACAACAAGGGCAGTAACTCTAGTAGAAGAAGCTAAACTGGTAGAAATAGGGGAAAAGACAAGTGTCGCATGGGCAAAACACCAAAGTGGAAGCAGCTGGGGGTGACAAGGTGGAGTCTGACATGTAGGCGGGAGACACAGGGGATGACACATTGGACTCTGAAGAGGGGGATAAAGAACTTGGACATTGGTGAATTAAGTGGCTTGTAACACACAAAGACTCTGAAAGAATATCAGTCAATGTAAAAGAACGAATGTCCTCAATGACATATTGAGTAGCCAAAGGAGAGGCAATAGGAGAAATCAAAGTGGGATAAGGAAAAATACATTCATGAAAACAAACATGTTGACTAATGTAAGCACAACTAAGTTTAGGATCAAAACATTGAAAGCCTTTATAACTATGAGTGTGCCCAAAAAAACACAAAGAATCGATTGAGGTTGTAGCTTGTTTATCGAATTTGCTGAAAAATTAGGAAAACAAGCACAATCAAAGGTATGAAGCAAAATATAATCAAGAGCACGACCAACCAACCATTCAAAAAGACTAATATCAGACAACAATAGTGTAGGCAAACGATTAATTATAAAAACTGTAGTAAAGGCATCTCCAACCCAAGCGAAGACGATAAGAAGGATTGCATAAAAAAAATCCTCGAACAATTTCTAGAATGCGTTTGTGTTTTCGTTTCGCCACTCCATTTTGAGCTTGAGAGTTAGGACTAGATTTTAGAAAAAAAAGTACCCCAAGAAGCAAAATAATTGTGAAATCTATGATTATCATATTCCAATCCACAATCACGATGAATTTTTTTAATTTTTCTATAAAACTGATTCTCAACTAAAGTTTAAAATTGCAGAAAAAATATCAACCAATCCACACTTGCACTTCATAGGGTATAACCAAGTGAAGCAAGAAAAGTCATCCACAAAAGTTACATAATAGCGAAAAGTTTGATAGTGCTTCCTAAATGTCAGATTGTATAAGATGAAGGGGATATGGGCAACTACGATCAACCAATTTAAATGACAAACATTGAGATTTTGACAATCGCCAAGGAACAAAGCCATTATGAAAACACGAAGAGTTAATCACATTGGATGTCCTAAGAGTATAAAAACACAAGGACCATAATGCCCCAAACGTCGATGCCACACTCCGATAGAGTCAGTCGTAATAGAGAATATAAGGACATGTTGGGGAAGATGAAGAACATGCACATGTCATGATTAGGACCCTAGAAGAGTACATCACATGTGGTGTTGTCCTTAAAACAAAAAGAGGAGTCACTAAACTGAACATGACAATTGTTATCCTAACATAGGCGATGAATGGATAACAAATTTTGTTTATGTGTAAGAACATGCAATACAAAATCTAGTATCAACGTTTTGCTTGGAGTTTGAAGACTTAATTTACTATGCTAGCTATAGGTAAAAGGATACCATCACCAACACGAACCTTTGTAGTACCAAAATAAGGTGATTTAGTGGAGAGTATACCTTCATTAAGGGTCATGTGGGATGCTTGCAAAAGCTGAGTCTGGGTACCAAAGACTCTATCTACGCTCAACATGCGTAAAGAAAGCTAGAGATAGAAGAGAAATGGCGTGGCGTTTGGTGATACCGATTAGAATAAATAGCTGCAGAGTTATAATGACAAATATGAAAAAAATTAGGACCAAAATCTAACAACACCCTTCAAAAGATGTGTTACCTGCAGATAAGGAGTTAGTAGGGGAAATAGAAGCACAGTGAATAGAGGATGATGAAACAATCGAATCACAATATATAGAACCTACAAGCACATCCTTGCTAGAGGTGGTGTGAGTTATGATATGAATCGACATGTTGTTGACAAGCGCAAGCAACATGACTTTTTTGATATGATGCTAAGTGCCTAGAAATTATATTGAAGGCCAAGAACCACCTTCTTTTATGATTCCAACCCAAACTAAAGGTGTGCAATCTATTAAAAACCCAAGTCCAAACAAATATGAAATGAAACCTGTAATTAATGGGAGAAGCATGATGATCCACGGTCCCAAGACAAGGATCTAAGCACTGCCTGGGCGCCCCTCCACCTTGCGTTAGCTCTTAGATTGTGGTCCCAGGATCACAAAGTGTTGTAGTCCAGGCTTGGGGATTTTTGTGTTACGTTTGAGTGTTTGAGTGTTTTTCTAACTTGGACTATAGTACTTCATAGTCCTAGATCTGTAATCCAATTTCTAGCCATGCAACTTCCGTCCTTTATCAGGGTGCCAATGCATAAATCCACATCTCTCGGGTTGTCCACGTCAGCAGCGGAGCTATTTAAATCGAGTAAATTACATTTACCCTACTTAAGGTTTGCTGTAATAATATTTACACACTCCACATTTGTGAAATAATTTTTACCTTACCTCACAATAACTTTAAGTGTTTCTTATCCTACCTGAAGTTTGGCGTAATAATTATCACATATCCCACGTTTGTAAAATTACTTTTTACCTTACCTGACATAAACTGTAAGTGGTTTTTTACCCTACCCGAGGTTTGTTGTAAGTGTTACTACAACACAACAACATAACAATGATACGACGACTTAACAAAGCGATCGATATTGTATTGGTCGCAGAATTTTTTCGCGCGATTGATAACTTATACAATGAAGCGTTTATCTTGGAGTATGAGTATTCTTTATTTATAAATTTTTTTATTTTTTTTATAGTGAATAACTTAAATTATGAAGTGCGTGAATCAATAACTAGCTATGTATGGGTACGTTCACATTTTGGTGGAAATTGACGACCATGAAATGATTTAGAATTGATCTACGTGATCGACAGTGGAGAGGGTAGTAAGGGAGGAATGAGAGGTTTGGGAAAGTTTAAAGGAGCATAGATGACGGAGACTGATATTTCATTATAGATTACTTCCAGTTTTGTTTCTAGGATGATATTTCATGACATTCAAATGTCGTCTTGAATATCTTCAGTAATAAAGACAAAAATCGAAGATCTAGATTTTCAGTAACACTTACTGCAATAACAAGTTAAGTAAAATCACTTACAACTATTGCGAGACAGGGTAAAAATTATTTCACAAAAGTGGTGTTTGTATAATTATTACGGCAAACTTCGGGTATGATAAAAAACACTTTAAGCTTATGTGAGGTAAGATAAAAATTACTATTTTACAAAGTATGAAGTGTGGTCAGCTAGGATAAATATAATTTACTTTATTTAAATCTATATATAGGCAAGGCCATTAAGGCATTGTTCTTTTATACGGTTGGCTGGTTGGGGTGCTACAACACACCGCGCTTTGCCAGAATCCACCACAACATACCAATCCACCAGAATGTACCACAACCGACCACAATCAACTTTTTCACATTTACTAATACAATTTACATTTATAAAAAAAACAAAACTCACCACAACTTACCAATAATCTACCACACTCCACCATAATTTTACCACACCCGCCACAATTTCACCACATTGCATCGCACCATACCACAGCTGCTGTATAAAACAACAGGGCCTAAATAACTAAGAGTAATAAAATACCCGCTTGGTTTTCGTCGCCCACCATTTTACTATTGTCGCCCACCATTCGCATAATATTTCCAACCCACGCCCTTGAACCTCATAACTTCTCTCTTCACCCTCTCTCTAGTTTATCTCTCTAGAAAACGCTCTCAACCAACGATCACCACAAACCACCCTCATACCGGGATTGAATCGACGAATTTGAGGTATGTTTCGAATTTGTGGTTTTATGTTTTGTAGTTTTGAAAATTGAAGAAAAAACGAAAAAAATTAAAAAAAGAGCCGGGACGGCTTGAAGCATACGGCAAGCGCGTCGCGGCACTCAGATCTCGGCAAGGCTTGCGATGCGTTTATGTAATGACGATTCGAAATTTATTTTTTAAAAATATTATTTTTATTAATATTAATATTTTTATTAATATTATTATTGTTATGTTTATTAATATTAATATTGTTATTAATATTAATATTATTATTGTTATTTTTATTAATATTATTATTGTTATTTTTATTAATATTATTATTGTTATTAATATTATTATTGTTAAATAATAAATAAAAAATAAATATTATTTTTATTAATATTATTATTGTTATTATTAAATATGAAAATTATTAATATTGTTATTGTTAATATTATTGTTAATCATGTGTTAATATAATAATTATTAATGATTAATTGTATTATTATTATTAATATTGTGTTATGAAAATTAGATTAATATTAATATAGTTAATATTAATATTAATGTTAAGCATGTGTTAATATGACAATTATTAGTGATTAATATTAGTGATTAGTGATTAGTGATTCGTTGTTAATATTTGATGCGTTAATATTAGTGATTAAGCATGTGTTAATATTAGTGATTAATTGTGTTAGAAAAAATTGTAATTTTGATGTAGGATTAAGTTTAGGGTTTAGGGTATATTCCGAATAGTTTATATGTAGTTGTGTTAAAAGGATGTTGAGTTTGGATGATTTTAGTTGTTATTAGTAAGTGAGTTGGCGTATAAAGTTGGTATGGGTAATTTATTCATAATCCAACTTAATTGTTAACTTATGTACTCATAACTCCAAATGATGATATAATAGTTATGTCACATCCATTTAATAACTTAGGTACTCAACAACCAGTTGATACGTAAGTGAATAGGTTATTTGTGATGGTAGCTTAGGATAATAATTATGTTAATGTATCGTTCTAGTATGTTAGTTGTATGCGTCAAAAAAAGAGGTTGAGTTTTGGACCATGTTAGTGTCCAAGGAGAGTGTATGTTGTAACCTGATAATGTATGGCTGAGAAGGTTAAGCAATGCCCCGCATCGACTCTCGTTTATTTGTTTGGTTCCCAAAAAGTAGCCCACTGTCAGCAGTGAAATTGAGCGAGGTCTGCAGTGCTCTGGGAGTTAGAAGCGTCTCAGATTCGGTACAATGCAATGTTTCTATTGTGCAGCCTGGTGGGCAAAAAGATAAGGCGGATCTGAAAGAGAAGCTAGTAGTGAAGGGTCTGGTACAAATCGTGTTGGACTTTCTTGCATGTAAGATTCATAGGTCCATCAAAGCATTGAACGATGATGCAAATTCACTGCTTTGATGGACCTGTGAATCTTACATGCAAGAAAGGCCAACACGATTTGTATTAGACCCTTCACTACTAGATTGTCTTTCATATCCGCCTTGTCTTGTTGCCCACCAGGCTGCACAATAGAAATATTTCATTGTATCGAATATGAGATGCTTCTAACTCCCAGAGCACTGTAGACCTCGCGCAATTTCACTGCTGACAGTGCGTTACTTTTTGGGAACCAAACAAATAAATAAGAAGTCGGTACTACTGATGAAAGTCTTTTTCAGCCATAGATTAACAGTTAACCAACACACTCTCCTTGGACAATAACATGATCCTCTTGCCTCGTGACACGATTTAGCTAACCAACACACGTTAACCCATTTGCACATATTCTTGCGGCTTAAATGATTATTATGTTATGTATGTCTTCATTTTGCAGGTGATCTAAAATGGTAGGGAAGGGCAAGGGTCGAGGGTTTCTGGACCGGGCGAATCGACTTGTGAGTGGTTAAAGGGGGGTGAGTCTGGGGACCCCCACAGACGTAATGTGACTGCGTCAACTCGCCGTGCTGGTCGTGGTACGGATGTAGGTGATGCAGCGGACGGCCAGCCCGAGGACACGGGGAGTCAGACAACGTGAGATTTCGTTGACCATCTCAACCAGGCCATGGATGAGTCAAGCGGCTCTGAAACATCGGGGGACGATGAGACAGGGGAGCCCGAGATGCAGATGATCCCGACTTCAGTCGCGCCACCTAGTGGGCTAGTTTCCAGGCCAATAGGTTTCATGCCGATGAGGGATGCAGCGGGGAAGTTTGCCCCACCCGACGGTGGTGGGCAGAGCGCTCATGCATCGGTGAAGCCGGGTCGATGAGCGATATCAGAAGAGGAGGCGAAGCGGCGACAACTCCTGGAAGATTGATGGTAACGTGCCCGGGGGACCTACAATTCCCTCAGTTATACCGAGCTTTGGAGGTCACATTGCTCGGGTAATATGGGAGGGTCGCGAGCGTTCGCCCCATGTTGTTCTTGATTGTGTGACGAAGAATAATGCGTTGAGGGAATTGAGGTCAGTACAGTCCAGGATGGATCCCGCATGCCAGGCTACACTGGGAAGGATCCAAATAACCAATCTGATGGGGTTGATGTACGACCACATCGACATGACGTTGATCTCGGCGTTCGTTGAGAGGTGGCAACCCCACACAAACACATTTCACCTTCCCTTCGGTGAAATGACGATCATGTTGCATGATGTGCAACATATATTGGGTATTGCAGTTGATGGCTTGATGCCTGAAGGACTTCTTGGGGAAGTGGTTAACCAGTACGTGCCCATGATTTTTGAACAAGGAATGGCGGAGCTGAAGGCCGAGAACATTTACGATAAGGGTGGCATAGCTGACTCCCATTTGAGGTCGATTAGTTTATCGACCAGTTTTCCCCTTCCCCATAGGATAAGGGCGTGATTGTTGAGCATGTTGGGAAACACTATCCTCGTGGACAAATCGAGGGATAGAATTAGGCCGCATCTGTGGCCTAGCACTGACGTTATCGTTGATCGCATTGCTTGGAGTACGGTGACCTTGGCGTTGCTTTACCGCCAGTTAGGGATGGCGAGCAGGGCCGGGACAGCCAAGATGGCCGGGTGTTTGACCCTTTTGCAGGCCTGGATCTACGAGTACTTTCCTGATTTCAGGCCACACGCGGAGCAGCCGGTTAATAGGCCTCGCGCGAGCAGGTGGTTCCCAATCCGCCAGCCGAGTTCGGTACAGCGCCTACGACACTTGAGGGCCTCCATGGATGCGTTGACGCCGGATCGTGTGAGTTGAGCCCCGTACGGTCCTGCCTCGTACAAGTCATGCAGCAGGACGTTGTACAATGGCGGCATTCGTGCATACGAGATCACTGAGCTATACATGCCCGATCGCATCGTCCATCAGTTAGAGCACCTACAACATATCCCACGCAGATTGTTTGATCAAGAGCGGCGAGCGGCCGTGAAGGGCCCCTACAAAGTGGAATTTGTGGATGCTAACGTCAGCGCTGACTGGGCGGGGTTTCCGATATACAGCAAAATGTCGGTGAGTGATGTTGCCCGCACGAAACATGTGCCGTGCTTAGCTTAACATGTTGCTTACAACGATTGGTTTGCGGAACATTCACACAAGTTTTTGATAAACAACGCCTCTGCCAGCCAATCAACAGTCGATGATCAACCGTCGCCCGAACATGTACCCTAAACCCCTTAGCTTAATTGTTTATCTGATTTGTTTAGGATGGTCGATATAATGTTTGGTCTAACTTCTTTATTTTGTATTTTTATTTTTTAAGAAAGTGGTCCTATATCTATGCCGGACTATTGAAGCGAGTGAGGCATCCACCCCAACCGGACGAAGAGACAGTGCCAGTGAGTCGTGTGTTGCAAGATGAGATTGTCGACTTGCACGAGCGTTGGTGCAGTCAGATGCATATCGAGGTCCCCGAGCCGGAAGATGATGAGCAGGAGGAGTAGATTGTGTTTTTCAATTTCGTTGTTTTTATTGTACCCTAAAGTTAGTGTTAATTTTTGTTGAACTGATTAACTGATTTTGTGTTGTGTTTACTAAATGACCTGATTTTGTATCAATCATGACATTGTGTTTCGATGGTAATTTGTGTTATGTTTGACGATCATGTTCCAATTAACTGCATGAGTTTCAATATAAATATAATTAGCAATTCATATATACACAAGGGTACAACTACAACCATCATTGGCGTTGAGCGGCCCTAACAGCCTGCCATCTATCAATACGAGCCTGGAAAGGCTCATCCCAACCTTGAACAGATACGTCTCTAGCTGCTTGCCATCCAATATGAATCGGCGGTAGAGGGCAGTCATCCCGTAAATGGATAAGCATGAAGTGGTTGTTGTATCGCACAATTCCCTGAACTTTCTTAGGTGTCATACGCCTAGGCCCTCCTCGTATGGGTAATATTGATATGCATAGCTCAGCTGTCTGCGATCGTGGACCAGGAGGTGTTGACAAGAAGATCCACATCATATTCGTCACTGTCGCAGCTTGAAATAAATCATTTGGAGCCGACATCCAATGTTCATACGGGGCTGGCCCTTCCGAGTGGCCATGTATCCTTCTGAAGGATTCAAGGAACATCTCATTGCTGTTAAAAAATGCATTAACATATGCATTTTCACTCGCCTGCAACTCAGTGCCCATTGACCACCTAGCAGTTGGCCACAAATGCTCATCCCTGTAACTTGCCTCGGCTACGCATCTGAACCCACAGTTGCCATCAACGTCAACATCCGTCCATCCAACGACGTATGGCAGAATGAAATGTGGCAACGCGTCCTCGAACGGGAATGGATCTTGACGCATCCGGTTGATACCTGCGCACCATATTATCTTAAGTTATAAACAACAATATATAGTCATTATGAAAACCCTAAACACCGGCTATAAAGATTAAGATATGCACACCTGTTGAACCCATCCCAATTGATGAAGAACTGGTTCCCTTTTTCCTCGAGGAGTTCGTTGTAGTCTTGCTACCCCGTCCCGATGATCGGCCGTACTCAAAGGCACTGGGGTTGCGTCGCGTTGATTTTGAAGTCTTTGGTCTCCCGGGGCGTAGGGGGCTTGTCTGCGGATCAGGAATATACTGACTGTCGGGATTCAACTCTCCATTGAGAACATTGTTTACGTGTCGTACAACTGTTGGGTCACTCTCCCGAACATGTTTAGCGAGTTCCTCAAATTGTTCTAAGTCTGTACCTGATGGAACATCATTTGAGTAAGGAGTTTCACCATCGCCAATCACTGTCAGTTGTCTCCAAAACATATTTATCCGTGTCAGCGGAATAGGCTCTCCAGATGCGTAAACTTCCATCATAGAACACGCGCACGGGAGGAGGTAGGTTCTCGACACCAGGTGATCGCATAAGTAGCATTCTCCTTCATACCTCATCGCCAGCATCTTATTGAGCTCATACGACAAAAGGTCCAATGCATGATGAGATACTTTTCCATGCAAATTCTTAAAGAAATGAGATGGACCTAAATGCCTGTGCGTGCTCCTTGATTGTTCAAGCTCCCACTTAATCTCAGTGTGTTGATTCTCTAAGTGTTGGTGAATCTTCGCAAACACACGATCAAAGGTGCCTCTAGAACTGCCGATATAATACTTCAGTGAAGAATGCTGGCTCTCAACTCTAGAAGTCGCTGTGTTCCCCATGTGAGGTACATTGTCGGTCCAAGCACAAACAAATTTTTCTTTATGACTCAGCCACGTCCCAGTAAGATAATCAACTATCGGTTTGTTTTGCCCGATCCACGCGTTAACAACGTCTTTCCACTTGACCTTGAAATCTCCAACAGTCTTCGCATGTACAATGTCGTTCCAGAAATGATGTCTGAAATGAAGCCCGAGTCAGAGCTTAGGGCCCCCAGTAAGTTTGTTTACTTTGTTCTCCACATCATTCGCAATATGCCACACGCACAAGAGTTGGTGCGCATTTGGGAAAACCTTGGCAATAGCCCCCAACAAAGCATCCTGTTTGTCGGTCACAAACACGGATGAAATAACATCAGGACCCAACAATTCATGCACCCTCCACATCAGCCACTCATATGATTCCATCTTCTCGTCCCGCATGAACGAGTAAGCAATCTGGAAGTTGCGGTTTGTCGGTGTCATGCCTACTAGCTCACATAAAGGCCACTTTACCTTGTTTGTCTTGTACGTTGTGTCAATGAGAATGACATTCGGGTACGTACGTAGCAACTTCAACTAGTAAGGATGACATAAAAAAAACCTGACGAAGCTTGCCATCATCATCATAATCAACAAATGAGACGTACCCGCCGAGTTTCGCCATGTGCAGATATTGTCCCGCAGCCGTCCTACCATCCATTTCCTCGGTGCGCATCTTTGCCCGCTCGTTGTATACTTGCTTCACGTTTATCGTAGAGGCAGAGAACCTAATCTTCAGCGACGTTTGTATCGTGGCCGGTGTGCACCCCGTGTTGGTCATATCCCGGACATGTTCTTTCATTTCAGAGGTCATTGGATGTCTATGACGATGCCCTTCCTTGTACACGATGAAGGCATGATTGTGTTTCGCCCGGTCACCGTCGCACACACGAACTCGCCATTCCGTTTCGTTGCGAGTCCACGCAACAATGGCGAATTTACATTGGCACGCCTTCGTTGACGTTCTCCGACGAGTCGCTTCATCGAGATCATTCAATTTCCCACGATATTTTCCGTACCTCCAACACTTCAAGTAACACCTTAACGAACTCTCCACATCTTTTCTCTTATACGAAGCCCGTACAAACCTAAAACCTATTCCCCCAGCAACTCCATTAGCCCATTCTTGCAATGCGTCAATACTCGCAAGTACATTTTGCGTTACAAAATGAGTGGAATAATCAACGCCGTCCCCGCCAAAGTCCTTCAAAAAAACCTACAAACAATAACAAATTCGTTAACTTCCCCGAACATCAAAATACAAAATTTAATTTTTTTTACAAAGATTAGACCCAACACGGACCGTGTCTCCAGCAACACGACCCGTGTTGGTGTCCAGAATGTCAAAAAATTTTGGTAACTGGTCCAACACGAACCGTGTTAGGAGTACACGGACCGTATTGGCGTAACACGGACCGTGTCTCCTAAACACGGACCGTGTTGGCAAGTTCCAACGATGATCCTCGACACGGGTGCCGTGCAAAATTTTTACCCGTGCCGCTGCGAAGGCGATGCCGCGTCAAGACGTAATCGCAGCGTCTGGCCGCTACCGTGCTGCGTGCGCAGCGGCACCACGCGACACTGCCGGGATCTGTGCGTGGCACGACCGCCACCGAAGCCGTTTCATTCACGCGGCAACCCATGTCGTCCGACAATTTTTTTTTAAAAAAAATTAACATTTAATACATATAAATACAAATTTCACAAACTAACCTCGTTTTCTTCACTTGATTTATTATCTTCCATTGAAATTTGACAATTTTGGAGAAAATTTAAGAGAGTTTGAGAGAGAGGAGTGAGGGATATAGGGGCAAAAATGTCTTTTGGGTAGGCGATAATAATAAAAAAGGAGGCAGCGTTAAGCAATGCCCAAAAAATAAAGGGAGGTAGCAGGTGGGGCTCCAACATGACCCCCGACTGTGTTTGGTTGAACATAGAGTCATAGAGTAGCACGCACGACGAGACAGCAGAAATTTGCGCTGCAATTTTCATACGCATTAAGCCTGACTGGTACTCATCATACTCATAGGTGGATCATCTGCACCAGGCCACCAGCCATTATCAACAACCAACAACAAACTGGACGACTCAAACGCCAAACGCGCCCCATAAGACTATTCCAACCCCAATAAAGTCCCACTCCCATTTTCTTCCCTTCCGAGGTTTTGCTTTGCTTTGCCTTTCCCCCACTTTCTCTTTCTCTTTCTCTTTCTCTCCTCCCCGTTTTCTCGGTCTTTACCTTTCTAGCCTCTACGCATCCAAAAATCTAGACTTTCCTTTTTCTTATTGTGTTGGGTATAAGTAACATTCATTTTTCATTCAACACTCCCTTCTTTCCATTTCTTTAATGCTTTTTGTTACACCTTCTCTCCCTATTTAATCTTCTCCTCCGTTTCTTCTCTACTGACGTTTTCCATCTTCTTCCCCCCTGAATGCTACCTACGCTTCAGGTACTTTATCGCTCCCCTCCCTCTTGTTATTAGTTTTTTTTCCGAGTGCCCTTCAATTAATAACGTGTATATCACTCATGGGTTTGGGGCGAATTTTTCTGGGGAGGAGTAGTTAAGGTGGAATTTCTAGTTTTAATGGAGATCATGTGCGATTTTTGATTATCATGTAGTTCTGTTCGGTGGGTACCCTTCTTAATTGATCGTCGTAGTTTGACTTTGATTCAGTTGCAGAACGTATAAAACAATGCCAGCAAAAAGTTATGCCCTTCAATTGTTTCATTTGCGTTATTTGATTTTGATTCCATTGGAAAACATCTGTATCAACATGTGCGAAAGTTTTTGCCGTTCAATAATTATCTGTCGCATGGAATTAGTTTTTAATTCTGTGGGATTTTTTTTTAATCATTGCATAATCATGGCGTTTGCCTGTAGATTACTTGGGCTTGATTGATTTTGAAGTCTCCAAATGCTTAATTTTGGCAGAACGAGGAGTCAGTCAAGAACTAGTAGAACTCTGCCAATGGCAGGTGAGTTTTCTTTTGCAATATTCTGGTTAATTTATCCCTCTAATTTCTATAGTTTTACCATTTTATCATCTGGGTTTAGTATTTTGCTCTCGTAAATGATTGCTCCTTGTGGGGGGCATGTGTTTTGTGTGGTCAACATCGTTGAGAAGCAGTAAAGTAATTAATATGCATAGGTTTTCCCATGACTGAGGTTTTCTGGATTTCTATGTTATCAGATTTCAGAAAAAAAAAAAAAGGAGAAGAAATTTGAATTCTTTCAGTTGGGTACTGGATTGTATCCACTGGGATTAACATAAACACAACTGAGTAGTGGCCTATACTGGTTTTTGGTTAGAATGGTAGGTTCTGGCTGTGGTATGGTTTGCTATCAATGTCAAAGAGTAGAAGTGTAGGACAAAAGTGATGGAATTATTATTTTTTTCAATTTAAAAAATACTCTTTTTTGGGAAGAAGTTGTTGTACTTGCATATTTGTAGGCCTAAACAATTTAGCATTGTCCATCTATGTGTGTTGAAATCTTGGTAAGATATTTTATATACTGCTGGTTGGTTTGAATAACTATGGAAAATGTATCATTAACTTTACATGCTTTCAAAAAGTGTGAATGGATGGGGAGGCGTGGTTCTTTGTATGAGCATAAATACGACATTTCATGATTTTTGATTTCTTTTTATTCATGCATGTGAAAAGAAGGCATGGATTATACTGATCCGAAGCGGAAGGGCAATGTTATAGGAAAAGTTCTCGTTGCTGCTGGTTTAATTACATTTTGCCTTCTTATGCTAAAAAAGACTCCAAGTTTCAACACTTCGACCCATGTGAGTTCAATCCTCTCCTTGTGTATTTATGTATGATATGTTTCCGGTTTGATTTTGTGAGATTGATTGTTCTTTTACGTATTCATGAAGTTTCTAATGTACTGAAGCTAGCTGGATTGAAATTTTATTGGTTGTTTAACATGTCTTTTCCCTATATAGATGGCTGAAATGGTTCTCAATATATTTTCCTATACTGTTTTTCAGTGTTGAAGATTGTCCATCTTATAGTTAATGTTGATGTTTTCACTTTTGAATATGATACATATGACTGTGAGTTTATTTTGTTAATAGTCCAGGGGTTGTTGTTTGCTTGTACAGAACTTTTGGAATTAACATGCATGAATTAGTTCATTTTTTTATACCTTTTATTGATTTCACAAACAGATAGGCATAGGCTTGATGGAACTTTGTTTTCTTCTGTCGGTCATCATTTATTATTATCTATATATTTAGTTATTTATTACCAAGGCTTTTGATTCTGGTGTGTTTATCTGATCTGTTTAGTCATCCTGCTATTATGCTCTGTCATTAGCAGCATGCCCTTCTGTGATAGATCGGTGCAGAAACTGGATATGTGAGAGTTCATGTATCAGTCTTTGTCTGTTGGCATGTAGCAGATGATTTCATAGTTGCCTTGTTGTTAAATGGCCCTTGTTCAATCCATTATCCCCAGCTGGATGACCATGTCTTTGTTGCTGAATAATTTGCCCATTTTTCAAAGTGGATTCTGCTTTTCATCTATTCCATCGTCTCCTCTGTTGCAACACCGCTTTAGAAAGAATGGATGTGTTTGGAAGCTTTCTGTAGCCTTTTGAATGCTTCTGGTTCCTTTTTTCTTTCAGCAACTCCTTTTTGTTGTTCATTTGTCCTTATCGCTTTTGTTTCCTCCTTTATTCAGTTTTCCCGCCATGAACCTGGTGTAACTCATGTTTTGGTAACTGGAGGTGCTGGCTATATTGGTTCACATGCAGCGCTAAGACTTTTGAAGGACTCATACCGCGTGACAATTGTGGTATCCTCTGATTCCTTCTTTTCTAGTTACCTACTGCTCACTTATTTCTTGGATTATGAAGAGTATATCTTTGCTATTCTGACAGGATAATCTTTCTCGTGGAAATCTGGCTGCGGTTAAGATTTTGCAAGAGCTCTTCCCAGAGCCTGGAAGGCTTCAGTTTATATATGCTGATCTAGGAGATGCTGCTGCTGTATCCTTATTAAAGCTATTCAATATTTAAATGATTTTCTGTGTGACTATCCATTTATCTGTCCTTAGCATTGCATCCGAACACCCTAAATGCCTTCAATTAAAGTAAGAAAATCAGATTGATTGGATTGGTCGATGCTGTGTATCTGGGCAAATGGCTGCATAAAAGTTATTTTCCCCTACAGATGTTGGCATTATTTAGAAGTTTTGGCAGTCCCTTTCCTTGTGGCTAGACTAGAAGTGACTTGGCCTTTAGGTCATAACTGCAACAAGACCTTGTGTGTGAGCCTTTTACCTTCTCGATTTCTAACAATTTTCCAAGTAAAAGACATGCATTTGTTCAAGTTTCCTTAATGTAAATATCAGGTGAACAAAATATTTTCAGAAAATGCATTTGATGCTGTCATGCATTTTGCTGCAGTGGCATATGTTGGTGAAAGCACTATGGATCCTCTTAGGTATCATTTATTTTTTCTAAAGTTATCTTTATTGTTTGTTTGATTTGTTTGACAAATACAAAGTAATGCATAGTTTCATTCCATACTGAACTAATTGGGGGGGCCGCGACCGTTTGTGAACGAATGCAGGTTTTATGGACTACAGTAGTTCTGTGAGCCAATGAAAAAATTGCCCTTTATTGTAGTTTCATTGTTAGGAAATTGAGAAAGGTCCAGCTAATCTTTGGCTTAATGAGAATATATTTTAAGTTGTTATTAGTCCCAGACATTGGAAGAGTGAAATAATGTTTATGGACTTATGATCAACCCGTTTAACCTCTAATTGATATCATGTGGAGAGGATGTTTATTCTGGAAAAATTGTATTCAGGGATTCTTTTAATCCATTCGGTTCTTTGCTGTTGACTGCTGGAAACACTGTCACTTCATTACAATGTACAACTAAAGTACAAAAACTATCAAACTTTTGAGATAGAGCCCTTGAATTTGCTAACTTGGTTGGTGTAATGAGTAAGACTAAGAGAAAGATAATAGGAAAACAGCGGCAATGGTCTGGCTGGGGATTCCAGCATTGGGGGGTCTAGTAAGTCCAGGTGGAATGAACATTACCTCAAACAAACTACTTATAAATGGATACTGATGGATGCATAATATTGTGTGGAGAGCGAAACTAAGTCCTCATGTTTACTTGATAAAATAATAGTACTTTCCTTGCCTGTTAAGCCGTGTTACATATTTTCAATTGGGAATTGTGTTAGCAATATAGGTTGTAATAGTGATCGGAAAGTACAGACATCAAGCTGAGTTATAATGTGGTTGTTGGGGCAATATAGGTTGTAATATTGATTGAAAAGTACAGACATCAAGCTGAGTTATATTGTGGTTGTTGGGGGTCATGTAGCATATGATGAAGTCCTGTTTTTGCTTTTCTATTTTACTGGGACAAAAATGAAGCCTGATGTGTAATGTGCTTTCTATATTATGGATGGGAGTAGGATGAGATAGGTGAATAACCCCATCCAATATGTTTTTATCCTGGCCATATCTGTGAGGAGTCAGTTTTTTTATTGACTTTTGCCCCCTCCTATTCTTAGTTTTTTTATTGAATTTTCTCTTGGTAGATTTCCATAAAGTAATATTGTTAAGATGGACATGGAATGAGCAAAAAGCTGAAGCATGCTGCAAGTCCTTTTGTGTCATTGATAACACATAGAAATTGTTTCCGATTCAGGGAAACTGGGTTCTCTGTATGCTTATCTATTTTCTTGCTGCGTGTGTTGTCTGTTAGAAGCAGATATCTATTACTGTTTGCTCATTTTGCTTGTTCTTCCTCCCTTGGGGGAGGGTTATCTTTGGGCAGATATTATCATAATATTACATCAAACACACTGTTAGTGTTGAAAGCCATGGTATCACATGGAGTACCCACATTGATATACTCAAGTACATGTGCTACATATGGTGAGCCTGAGAAGATGCCCATAACAGAAGACACCCCTCAGGTAACACGTTTTCAAAACAACATACATTGTTCCTTTGTTTGTAAAAACTCATCAATCTAAGGAGTAAGGTGTGATGGTGTGTCGTCAGTGCACATATGGCAACTCTGTTGCATGCTAATTTTTGTTGATACAGATGCCCATAAATCCTTATGGAAAAGCTAAGAAAATGTCAGAAGATATCATTTTGGATCTCTCTAAGCAAAAGCAAGATTTAGCTGTCATGATCCTAAGGTCGGTTCTCAATCACGTCAAATATCTCAGTATTTTATAATCTTACACTCAGCATCAGTGAGAAGCTTATGTTCACAAGATGTTTTTTGGCTTGTTTTTGTATTTTCGGCTGCAAAAATGCATATGTATGTTTGTAGAAGCATGTCTGCATATGTCATCTGTACTTACCTGGTGCACATTTACATTCCGATTGACCTAGAGGTGTTGTTGACCTAAGAGCAGTTCTGCTGCTGTCCTGCACTTTTCTGGTAAATGCCATAGGAAACAAGGTGTAAGTTATCAACTTTGGTTTTTAGGCTGCCTTGTCTCATTGTTAAAAGTTTCCCGTTTCTTTTAGATACACTTCCCTTATTTAACCATTGAGTTGTACAGACAAAAACGTTACTCTACTGATTATATAACACTCCCTCCACCCCCACCCAAAAAATATATTAAGTTCAGGTTTGACACTAAGCACTTGCATTCCCAACCTATTATGGCAATGCCATTGCTATTTGGGGCACCTCATACGGTGACAATCTGCACTTTGGGAACTAGCAATCCAAAGCTTGTGCAATAGGATAGGAGTAGAGGTGTTTTTAACCATGTTTAATACCTTGGAGCTCAGGTTAGGAAATAATGGCTTTTAGAGTGAGGATGTTCTAACCTTTTAGATACGTAAATACTATACCATTGCCGACCATGGGATATTATTTTGTGACAAAGTGCGTTAAGTTGACAAAATTACAAATCCAAGCTTATGGTTATATTTGTTGATGTCTGAGATTAATTTTGCTTTTATATGAGCCTTTGCTTCTGGCATCCATTTTGGAAGCCTCTTTGTTGACGATCCTACCTACCAGATGCTAAGATTTCTGTGTCTAGCAAACAAAAAGAGATAGAGAAATGAAAACTGTAGATATATGGACAATCATATGTTCTTCTAGATCTCTACAAAGTACAAACTGCTCTGCAATTGCAGCGTATAAAGTGTATGACAATGTGGAAGTATTTAGGAATGCATTAATTGCTTTGTGTTTTGGCCTTAATCTTGAGTTTTTTGCGCGTATGCAAACTTCAGTGTGGTGTTATGTTCTCCGATTAACCGACCACATGCCTGAGCGATGTTTTCTTGTGTTCAGATACTTCAATGTGATTGGTTCTGATCCTGAGGGTAGGCTGGGAGAGGCTCCTAGACCAGAGTTGCGAGAACAAGGTCGAATTTCAGGGGCCTGTTTTGATGCAGCCCGTGGAATTATTCCTGGGCTGAAGGTATGCTGATGTTCACCCCACTTCTCCCTGCCCCACTTGCTTCTTTTTGCTAGTTTGTGTGTTCAATCGGTACAAGTTGCTCAAGTGTCATTTTCTGGAAGTCATGGATGAACAGTCACCTTTTTGACAGCGCTTTGTGAGAATTTCTGTAGTGATGAGAGTATAAATGTGGGTTTGATCAAGGTCAAGAGGGCAAAGAAAAATGCGCCTGTTATGCACATTCTAACATAAAATTGTGATGTTGACACTGCAGGTGAGAGGAACAGATTACAAGACAGCAGATGGAACCTGTATACGAGATTACATTGATGTTACGGATCTGGTGGATGCTCATGTTAAAGCCCTTGAAAAGGCAAAGCCTGGCAAAGTTGGAATCTACAATGTTGGCACAGGAAAAGGTACTTTTACCGAGTACTGAGATAGATACATAGATTGATCCACTTGTAGCTACCTATGTTTGTCTAGTCTTATGATGATGTTGATTTTCATGTATCATCAGGTAGATCTGTCAAAGAGTTTGTGGCAGCATGTAAGAAGGCAACAGGGGTGGACATCAAAGTTGAGTATCTCCCTCGCCGTCCTGGTGATTATGCAGAAGTGTACAGTGATCCTTCAAAGATAAAGGACGAGCTCAACTGGACAGCAAGGTACACTGACCTTGAAGAGAGCTTACAGATAGCATGGAGATGGCAGAAAACACACAGAAATGGCTATGGATCCGTACCCGCTGCAGACATGTGAAATGGGCCCTCTTAGAAGACAATAATCCAATGGCTCAATTGGATTCGGCGCCCCTTTCTTTATCCAGGTCTCACATAGACACAGGTCACCCATATTCAGTCTTATCAGTTAGGAGAATAGAATGTCAAATTTGGAGAGGTTTATAGGTACATTACATTCTTACTATTAATATTCATATTTGTTGGGTAGGATATAGTTGCCTAGGAAGTACTGATGGGTGATTTTGATATATCTCTGCCCCCATTGTATAATGCAATAATCTCACTTCCTACATAATCAGCTTCAACAGGGTCTTTTCTCTTATTCTCAGTACAAACTATGAGCAATATTGTAGTTGAATGTTTATACAATTGTGTGTCGTATACATATTAGTATCCACAAAGATGAGCAATTAAGGGTTCTATGACTATTGACAACAAAAATACCCCTAAAAGGCCCCTATTACAGATGCTTTTAGTGTCCTATTTACTCCTATAGTTTTTGGCTATAGTAGCTATGGTAAGTCCGAGGACCCACTTGTTCTAACTCGAGCTATCTAGAGATATGTTCTAGCCACCTTGCCGCTTGCATCTTAACTTGACCGATGATGTGCGAAATATGGTTTTCTCCACATTAGACAATAAATATTATATGCATATGAAGCATGTGTTTCGGGTATGTATGAGTAAATAA
The DNA here is from genome assembly GCA_029582165.1 of Portulaca oleracea. NCBI lineage: Eukaryota > Viridiplantae > Streptophyta > Magnoliopsida > Caryophyllales > Portulacaceae > Portulaca > Portulaca oleracea. The sequence goes on from CM055868.1 coordinate 17,321,529, forward strand.
TTATACTATTGAGAGTGAACAATGAGTATATATGAGTGAACAATTATGATATTGAGACTTGAGAGTGAATAATGATCATATTTAAAGCACGTGCTCCATAAATATGTAATGAATTACAACACCACATGACATAAGATATGTGGTTTGAAAGAGATGAACTTATTTACTCGACAAAAAAGTAATACCCTTAGAAAATGGAAAAATGACAATACCTGCATAAAATGGACATTACTAAAAATGGGCCAATTGCGGTTTATCTTTAGTCAATAAAAGGATGAGGTAACAATTTGTAGGACTAGTTTAGGGCAAGGGACCATTGAGATAATCATGAGAAGAGGAAGCGTGGAAAATTCACTGAACTGAGCTATATAACTGCTATAAATAGAATAAAAGTTTCCTAATTGTATTTGGCAGAGCGAAAAATATGTTCTTAAAAAAAACATTTTACCTTTAAATTTCGGTGTGTGGTAAAAAAGAAGATGTTTTCTAGAAAAATGTTTTCCTGTCAAGAAAAGATGGTATCACGTTTTTAACAGAAGGGTTACATGCCAGCAAATTAGAAGAGCATACATAAGCTAAGAACGAAATATATTATAGTGCATGGACCTGTCAATTCAGGTGAGTATGTTGGTTTTGGTTCGTGTGTATATTAGGTTTGGGTAAATACACCGAATTCGGATAAATACGGGTTGAGAGTATTTCAGTTTTGGTCAATTTTATCGGTCATGACCGCCTTTTTCTTGTCACTAATAACTAATAAAATTGATTATAATTAGCCGAAGGCGACTACGTAATGTACTATTTCATTCCAAGTTCCAACACCACGATATATCAACGAGACCTAGACCTGTCAATTTGGTCGGGCGGGAAGGTTTCGAGTTGGGTTTATATCGGGTTCGGGTAAATACAAACAGTGTATTTCGGTTTCGGGTCACCCCAACTGGTTATGATTGCGACCTTTTTCCATTTTTCTTTTAAAAAAATGGTCTTTAAATACTACTTTTTGTACAATATACATGATAAGATATGATTATCTTCGAGTAACGATAGATAATTGTAATTATTTTAACTTAAATTAGAGAAATAACAAATAAATGAGTTACGCTCATAGTTTAATAATTAAAAATTCCAATGAAAAGTCACAAATTCTAATAAAGTTGAACTTAAAAAATTATTTTTTCGAGTCAAATTGGCGGGTTAGGTTTGACCCTTTTAATTTCCATGTTCGGTATATTTCGAGTTTAGTTGAGAAAATCGTGTTCAAAACCAAGAAATGCCGAGCGGGTTATCCGACTGACAGAGCCACAAGCGCACGGTGTATGTAGTAGCACGTCAAGGTCAATCCCATAGGGACTCAATTAGCAGCTCAATAAACTAGACTCTATCACGATTGCTAAGCTAATCAGGATTTGGGTTTTGGTAATGGTTTAACAATTAAATAAAACTAATAAAGATGGAAAATTCAATCAAAGAATCCATCAAGAGAGAAAGACTTCTAGGGAGATGTTAACCTAACAACGAGTTCGATTACTAAAACCTAGCCTGCACAATCATACATTCAAGAATGAATCAAGAATCGATAACCTCTGAATCCTATCGCCCTTTCGATGCTAAATAGAATTATTCTAAACAATCTAATCAACAACTTTCGTCCGCCTTTTAGGTTAATCAGAATTGAAGGCCTTAAAAAGTCAGGTTATCTAATGATTCCCTAGTTTACTACTCCTTTTTCAACTTTCGTAAGCCTAAGTAGACAGGTTGGTAGTCAGATTACCCTAATTCACTGTTCAGTACTTCTTAAGTTAATCTCAAACTCATGAATATTTGAGCGCTCAGAGAACACACATGAACATGAAAAACACAACCTTCTATTGATTCATAACAAGAATTCATGCACAAACTAATAATATTAAATCAAACTACATTGTTTCGGGTCACAAAACCCTATAATTCAAAGAAACTACTCACTCATATTCAAGAAAAGCACGACACAAGTTCCAAACATCATGATTAATGCTCAAAACAAAGAAAGAAATCGAAAAGAGAAATAAATACAAGGAATTACAACCGTCGAGCCTTTCGATCCCGGGGCGGAGTCTTCCTCGCGAGCGATGATAATTTCTTCCTGAATCTCGATCTTCGCTTTTCTTTGAATCGATCTCAATCTTGAATCTTGATGGAGTAATTGAGGAGTAGATGGGAGGTTTATAGATTTTTCTCTCTTGATGGGTGAATGGTCCAATGGGTGAATGTCTCCCTTTCTGAACGAATAATCGGCATGAAAAATAAAAACCGTCCCCTCCCCTTTCTTGCGCATCACGGACGAGACTTAGCCCAGCTGCCACGGACCGTAGGTACTTCCACGGGCTGGCCGTGGTTCCTACTGCCTTCTTTCCCCTTTTTTTGCTCTTCGTTGCGCTGGGCGAGTGAATGGAGATCTGGGCCAATGAAGTCAATAGCTCTTCCATCTTCTTTCATTGGACCGCATGAAGTACGACCCAAATACAATTAATTTCTCCACTTTGGGCCGAGTGAGTGCTGTGTGAATCAATTAACTCCACCTTTCTCTTGCTTTGATTGGGCCGAATGGGGGATGATAAAATGGGATGAATGGGTGAATTAAATTGCTTCTCTACTCTTCTTGGCAATTGGGCCGATTAAGGCTTGAAAGTGAATTGCCTTCACTTCCCTCCTTTTCTTTGATTGGCTGGGCAATTGAAGTGGATTAATTCATCCACTTATCTCTTCTTTCATTGGTTGGGCCAATAAATGTTGAACGAAATGAATTGCTGGCCCAAATAAGCTGCTGATGCTGCGCCACGGACCGAAAGGCAGCCCACGGACAGCCCGTGGCAGCCACTGCCCGGTCATTCCGTGCTCTTTTCCGTCCCAAATTTGTACCACGGTTTAGGTTTATCATGTAGAGGCCCATGGTGTCTTCACTCTTACCAGAAGTTGAGAGAAAATTGGTGTTTTGGCTTCAAAACCTACAAATTCACATAAAAAACAACAACACCAAGTGTAGTAGGGAAATTGAAATAAAAATCAAGGTTCACGCATAAAACTCTCCCTAATTCACTATTGAAAACCCCTAAAAATATAGTCATGAAACGCAGTTATCACCGACAGGGTCAGAAATTGCTAGGTCTAACGAGACTATATATTGGTAATGTCGGTGAGCTCGCAAGATATATCAGCGTTTTTTTAGAACTTGAATAGTTTCACTGAACATCCTCCAACTATCCCACCAATGCCTTATCCACCATATCTCCTTGAAATCTCATTTTCATGTGTACCCATAATTATCCTAATACCGCTTAAAGTTATTGAACATAAGTTGATTATTGTTAAAAATATTTTACCGCGTTACCACTCTCTATCTCACTATTATAAAGAAGAATAAAGGCAAACGAGTTTGTATATCTCTAATATGATATATTTTGGTGGATAAAAACTATAATTATGAGCGAAAAGGTACAAAAATGCAAAGTTGTTATGGTAACAAAATTATTAAATGTATAGAATTGATAGTTTTTACTGATTTGGGAAGCGAGTTCAGCCAATTTCGCGCTCGGGTCGGGTTGGACCCCACTAAATTTTTGGTTTTTCAGGTTCGGTAAATTTTGGTTTTTGGTCGAGAAATCGTGTTCAAAATCCAAAAAATTCAGGCGGTTCCGGGTCAAGTGAGTTTCTACCAGGTCTAATAGTTCATATAGGCAAACATGTATGTGCTTAATCTCATTGAAAAAGAAAGGGGGAACATACGCGTCAGTGTGTATTTTTGTCAAGCAAATAAATGCAACGTATGTCATGGTCAACTTCAATTGCTATGGGTGAATTGGTGATATCCTATACGGGACCCTACAGTGCGAGAAAGTGAGGGGCATACTCACGGAAGGCCTGATCCAACCCTGAAAAATTATTTTTCTTTGTCTAAGGAAGACCATTTCCCACATTTGAAGGAAAATAACTTTCAGCGAAAAATATTTTCCCAAAGATTCAACTAACAAATAGTGGAAAATATGGGAAATATTTTCCTCTCTACCAAACATACCTCAAAATGAAATTTTTGAAGAAAAATTCAATTTCAGAGCTATTTTTATATAGGGATTAAAATAGGGTTGAAATGGTGTGGTAAAATTTTTAATTGTGTTTACATAATTTGCATGCATATCACATCTATTTGTTGATAATACAAAAATGACATGACTAATGACTAAATTAAAAAAATCACACATGGATGATCAGATAGTCGGAGCATGGAGAATCCACTGCCCTAAAATCAAATTTGCTCTCTTATTAGTACACTTTAGAGACTCATGAGTAGTTGATCGTCCGGGGTATTCGACTTGTTGCTCGAACCATGAATGGGACAAACAATATTGAAGAACTTCAACTACTACTTAGAACATTGTTCAGAGGAAGAGGAGAAGATGTGTTTGTTGTGTGTTGAGACAGAAGTAAGGCAACCAATTTATAATGGACTTGGGACAGTTTAAAGAATGTTCTTTTTATGCTTCAAAGCACTTTCAAGCATCAAGTTTGTAGAGTTCTAGCTTGTTTTAACATCTAAATACACAAGACACTAACTTTCATTCCTTTCACCTTTTGTACATGCTTTAAACTTTCCAAGTCTCGAGGGGGAATCGATGGATATATATAAGCATCCTGATACGCCACAAGTTCACGGGATACAGTGTAGCACATTAAGAACGTTCTCTCCAGGACTTGCTCAGACTACGCACTAAGCTATCCCACTACAGAGAATGCTAGGTCGACCAAAGGTTGGATTTTTCTTGCAACTAAGCTAAACTAATCAAAGTAGTAAACTATTGGGTTTTTAATAAATTATGAAAGGTGTTTGGGGGAGTTCACTCTAGTTAATTAATCAACTAGGTGCTAATTTCAGCAATCAGTAGTTGGTGTTGTTCGGGATCTATAATCGTACTAAGGCCTCAAAACAATGTTTCAATCAAAGGTGAGTTGCAATGATTAAACTAAACACATATTTTCATTGCTATTTAATTCAATGAAGGATAAGAATAGATTATATAATGACTATAAGAATGAACACATTATTTCTAACCGAGTTCTATGCCTACTTAATCTTTGTTAATTTTGATTCAAAATAACAATCTTTCGACCCGGTGTTAAGAATCTAAACCAAGTAAAAGGTGATCAATCGATTGCTATGACATACAAACCACAAAGATTAAATGAACTAAAATAACTACTTCATAGTTCATACTAAAATTAAACACTGAAGGTTAATTAACTAACATCGAGTTTGTCCCCTAAACAAACTAACTAACTACTCATAACTATTAAGAACAAACACAACGGTAAAAATCATACTAGGAAACATATAACGAAAACTAAATAAAAGTAACCATATTTCGAAGGGTTGAATCTTATCTTCCTTGTGTCACCCAAGTCGATCTTCAATCTCTTCTTCGTGGCTGCCTCTCTACGATGTTTAATGGAAGCGCGGAAAATTAGGTTAAAACTTTCAACTTTGGAACTCTTCAATGACCTCCGAAAAACTCAACTTTTCAATTATCTGCTGCGTCATTTTATATTCAAGCAAAAAACATAGCCAGGGAAGAGGCGCGGGAGACGCTGGCTGCGCCTCTCCCCTTCCGCGTGTTTTCCATACTTTTAGCACTAAGCGTGCCTCTCTTGTTGCTAGGGAAGTTGGCCAGGACGGCTGGCGCCTGGTAAGCGCTGGTCGTGCCCCTTTTTTTTCTCCATTGCTTCTTTCTCAACTCAGGCGCGACTTGTGCCAGGTGAGGCATAGCCAACGCCTGGGGCTGGCGTGTGGGCAGGGCCTTTGCTTGTTGTTTGTTTCCTCTTCAACTCTTTTTGTTTCTTCTTTGCATTGGTTTTTATTAGATTGCTATATAAAATCTACAAAAGTCACCAATCTCTAACCAAGTGAAGCAATCATGAAATTTGGTATAAAATAGCAAGTTCTCATTACAAATTGACTAAAATACATATTTTAAACACCTAATGAACACTATAAAATATACACTTATTACTTCCCATCTCCAATTATGGTTGTCAGTTTTGTGGTAGTTTAGAATCTTCTCAAGCAATTCTTACGTGTAAGTACCCTCTTCTCTCTTTGTTGCTTGGTTTAACTGATTATGTCCTCCCTCCCCTTGTGTTCAATTTCATATTATTGTTAGGGTTTCCAAGTTCATGAGGGCTTTACTTTTTCCGCTTTTGGGTTTTGTGTTGATATTTTGAATTGTTAGATTTTTTTTTTCTTTTGCATGTACTAGGGTATGATCTGGTTCAATTTGATTGTTTCACTCTTATTTGATTATTTGTATTAGGGTTTGGACAAGCGTGGTTAGTTATGTTGTTTTCTCTCTTTTAAATTTAAGTGGTGGAATTGTTTACTTAGGTAATTGCCAATTAATTGTGGTCATTGTGATTGTGATTGTTAATAGTGCATAAATCTGTTTTTAGTTGCCAAGCAATATTTTTCATTCACCTATTTATAGATTGTTGCATTTAAATTTAGGCACTAATTTGTTGTTCTATTTCTTATTTTTGTCCTAATGTTGTTGTGTTGAAGTGTTTTTGGGTTTTAGTCTTTTCGTTTTCAGGGTCTCTTTTTCTAACACACTATTGTGTACACTTTATTTTAATAAGGTATAATACCTTTCTTATTGTTTCCATTATTGTCTTCCATGGTTTCTTGGCTTAGCTTCTTGGAATATTCGTACACCAATGGATAAATTCATAGAATTAGTTAGGTCTTCGGGCACTCTAAAGATTGATGCTGCTTGTGTTCAAGAGATTAAGTGGGTGAGCGGGAAATTTAGGGAGATTGATGGGCATAAGTTTTGGTCACGCCGTAATTGAATTAAGATGTTATTTAGAAAAGATTTAGTCAACAAAGTTGTTGAGCTTAATGAGGCTGCCGATTGCATTATGCTTATTAATTAAGATCATTTTGGGAGTGAATACTTTTATCATAGTTAGTGTTTTATGCACTGGAAATATGTCTTTCTAATGAGATTAAGAGGAAGTTTCAGGGTGACTTAGATATGATTATTCAAGACATCCCACGAGGCGAGAAACGTTTGGGTGAAGGGGATTTCTATGGGCATATAAGCGAACCAAACATCGAGTACGAGAATGTGAACGATGGCTTTTAGGTTTGGGGTTTATAACAACTGTGAGAAGTTTTCTTTTGAATTTTGCAGTCACTTTTGATCTAGTTGAAATAAACACTTGGTTTAAGAAGAGAGATAAACATTTAATGACCCTTATAAGTTGGTCGTCTACGACACATATAACCTACTTCCTAACTAGGGTTATCAATAAGCTAATGTGCATAAAAAATGTACAATGTTCCGTAATTAAGAATTGATGACCTCGCAAAAGCTTTTGATTATAGATGTGGAAGTAAAGAACTTTAAGAGGAAGCATAGAGATACTAGAGTGTGTAGTTCCAAGTGATGAATGCTTGATTTAGGAGTTGGGAGGGGATATGGTCACATGTTGGAATACTACAACAGAGTGTATATGTAAGGCGACTCAAGATATTTCAGGCGTTTCTTGTGGTGGGAGCATTCAATGGAGACGGGCTTGGTGGTCGAATGACAAAGTCAAAGCAACAGTGAAAGCAAAACATATGAGATACGTTGTAGTGAGGGGGTGTAAAAGGGAGGAGGAGAAACTAGTCATTAAGGAAAATTATAAGACTGCGGAAAAGTAAGCTAAGAAACTAGTGCTAACGATGAAGTTGAAAACATATGATAGTTCGTATAGCAATTTGAATAATAAGGAAGGAGAGTAGGAAATTTTTAACTTAGCTAAGAGTTGGGAGAAGTGGACAAGGGATTTAGCAAATGTTAGGTGTACCTTGACTATAAGGGGAGGGTTTTGGTGGAGGAATTACGTTCTAAGCTATATATTATGGAGAGAGTCACCTTCATTAATGAGGGTTTGGGCTTTGGAAGTAGGAGTTTACGTAGTTTTTTTTTTATCAACCTATAACACTTAAGAAGGTTAGAGAGGCATTAAAGAAATTGAAGAGGGGTAAAGTGGTGGACCCTAATGGTATTCTTATGGAGTTTGGAAGTGCTTAGGTGAGGCAAGTATTTACTAGTTGAGAGGATTCTTCAACGATATTCTTAGGAAGGGTAGAATGCAGGATGAGTGGCACCATAGTATAGTAGTCCATTTATACAACAACAATGGGGATGTTTAATAATTTAATAACTATACAAGAATTCAACTCTTGAGTCACACCATAAAGATTTGGGAGTGAGCGATAGAAAGGAGGTTAAGTGAGAAAGTTCGGTTGTTTGATAGGTTTCGCGCCTAAGTTAGAAGCAGATCATATTTTTTGTTTCCATATGGAGCAAGATAGGATGAGGAGGAAGAATCTTGTAGACACAAAATAATGCTAGCAAAGTTTTTAGCTCAAAACTAGTTGGTAACAGATTTTTGAGCCAAACTCAAGCAAATTCTTAGTACGAGGATCCTAGTGGATTTTCTATGGGAGTCCTAGCCAATTTGTCTATGAGAACCCTAACAGACATTGGGCCAAACTCCAATGAATTTTAGTCAAGCCTGATCAAGTCTACGTCAATAAAGTCAAAATTGCTAGTCGAATTGGTCAACTGATCTTAGTGGATTTTGGGTCAAACAAGTCAATGGGGCCTAGCGGATTTTGGGTCAATGTAATCCCCCCCCCCCAGATTCATAATCATCTAAATATTACTAAACAATTCAAAACTCAAGGATTAGCGCAGCGGAAAACCAAATCCAGAGGCATTACCGTCGTCCCCTTGACAAGGAACAACGCTTTAGAAACAAAACAACACAAACACCATACATAACCATATATACAACTTAATTCAATTCATATTGCACTTACACCTCCTTAACATCATAATCAACAACCCCAAAATAAAACACAACTTAAGGTTTACATCCATTCCTAAAAATATTTAAAACCATCCTATATTTCGAAAGGGGATAGATTCATCATTCTCCTCCAAGCGGAAGAGTTCTTATTCTTATGCCTACCTTAACTGGAATGGACACCTCAATTACTTCTTCGGACCTGGAAGCTTATAGCCCTTGGGGGAGAACTTCCTAAAACAAAAACAGAAAACTTTGCAAATGAGTTGATTAAACTCAGTACACATACCCCCTACAGTGTAAACTTTCACAGTTCATTTTAGTTCGCGCATTTTTAAGTCAAGACATAAAAACTCAAATATCCAAGAAATAAAATAAAATAAACATTATCATTATAAACATCGTCATCATCCCATTATCATCATTATAGACCTCAATATAGACCTCATCATAAACACTGGCTAGGTCACATGAAAGATGTCCGTCGACATCAAAAGTACCTCAAGTGCGGTTAGCACAATATAACAATAGACCTCATCGTTGAAAGAACAAAAATTATAAACTTTCCAATAGTTAGACATCATGAAATAATTAGCATAAATCATCATAACCATTCAAACATGCTTGTTGAAGGGTAGACAATATGTGTACCTTGGAGTTAAACCGCCTGAGGAACTACTTGAACTTGAGTGGACTTGAACGAATTGTGGCAACGACCCCTTGAAAGAAACTTGAGATAAGAATAAAGAAATGACTTAAGTTGGGCTCTTAAAAAGGGATAAGTTTCTAAATAAATCAGTAAGACAAAAAACCCAACAAGTTTGGAAGGTTTCGGGAATCTTCATGATACTTGGAAAGACATAACTCTTTATATATGTCTCAGAAAGCCTTGCAAGAGGACTTTTTGGAAAGCTTAAATTAAGTCCTACAACTTTCTAACTAAGAGTTCACGCTAAAAACAATGGATAAAGGGTGAAACCTAACAATATAGCAAAGCTATCTCGTGGAGTAAACATAGTCAGGAGTGATATTTCGTGAAACTCTAACTCAAGCTCTAAGCATCAGTCACATGCACATGAGTAGTCTATGGAAAGCTTGAGTTGCACCCTACAACGTTTATGTTGACCACAATCTCATATAAGCCCTAGATAAGCTCCAAAAAGTGTCTAAAACATGCCATGATCATCTGCATTTTCTGGGCAGAACCTCATTACATAGCTGAAAAGAATTGCTCATAACTTTCTCTCCCGATGTCAAATAAACGCATAAAACCCCATTTCACAAAGCTTGCGGAACCTACTATAACTTTAATTTTGAACTCTTAAGCTAATAAGATCTATTTAACCCTTGAAATTACTCACAAACTCACTACCCAACAAAAACGTATATAAAGGGACCCCTATACAAATTTTGCCATAACTTGAGCTACAAATAACGAAATCCCAAAATTCCAAAACCGGGTACAAAATAATACTTAAGGCTACTAATGTTTACCATGTTTTTTATTATGGAAGCTCTGGTGGTCTCCAGAGAATTCAGAAAATAAAATTCACTTAGAAACCGCCAAATTTTGCATTTTTCCTTGATATTTCCCTTGATTTCATACCCTAATCCACTTCCTAAAAGTGTTTTTCATTGTTAATTCTCCCAGCACAGCAGCCCATCTCATCAATTTCCCTTAACTCAAGTCACACAAAGTACGTGCAAGGCCTAATTCTTAACATTTCTTCAACGTCGAACATGAAATTTACTTACATTCACTATTTCTACTTAGCACCTTGACCTCCTCAACCTACTAACATTATTCACACACATGCAACCCTTGAAACACTCAATTCCATTCAAATACTCATGGAAATCTTCAATTTTTGACATGCATTCATGAATCACCATAATTAAATATATTCTACCCAAATTGTTAACACTTCTCTCCTCAAAAATCCTTCCCAGCCTTCTCTACTTCCACTTAATGACATGCACAACCTCAACTAATATCAGATTATCATTGGAAACAACATGCATAATCAAATTACAGCATTCAAGTACAATTCCACCATTTCTTACTTGATTCACTCAATTCTTCCAACATACTTTGTTTCCCAATCACCAATAAAATCCCAAGATTGAAACTTTTGTTCTTATTACTGCTTAGAACAAGTAAATCAACTCAAAAATAAACAATCTTTCATCATCCAACTCAAGGAAAATTGGCTTAAGAAGTTAGGGTTTAGAAAATACCTCAAGAGAGGAAAATTGGCCGACGGCGGCAATGTCGTTGCCGAAAAAAGGCGTCGGCGACCTGTTGTGGCAGGCAAAGGACGCAAAGATGGTCAGAGAGAGGGAGCAAGGGGAGTGAGAGGGAGGAGGAGCAAATAAACATTGTTTTCAGTTTTGAGTTGTGAAAGAATGAATTAATACCATTACTACCTAATAAACTAGGAAGTTGAGCTGCCTTCAAGTAAAACTTAAGTCCCAATAAATTTACCTTCCAATTTACCTCTCTTCCTTATAATTATTTTTCCCCTAACTTTATATACCACAGTACCATTAATTTGGGTTCCTGAATAAAATTCTACGAGACTAAACTGTGAAGAGTTTCAATACTAAACAATGTCATGAGTAATGACGTCTCTAATAAAAATAAATAAATTCGAATAAACCGAAATGAGAACTTGTCAGATAAGGGATCTGAATATTATGGTTTACTAGGAAGGATTGGTAATACTATTTGAGGAATGACTATCGAAAATATTACACTGGAAGGACGATGGTCGTTGCACTGTTCAAGTCCTGCAAAACACACGGTTGTACGAAAAGAAAAGCGTGACTTTGATTAACTAACTTAATTATTTAACTTAATAAACGACCTTAGGGTCTAATTAACACTGGGTTATTATAGTCAAACTGGTCAAATGGTCAATACCTAGCGGATTTTGGGTCAAAGTGCAGCTCAGCCAAGCTCAATCAAGTGTCACTCAGTCAAGTCAAAAATCCCTAGTCAAAGTCAATGGGTCAAATCGGTCAACAAGATCGTAGCGGATTTTCATTTCAAGCACAGAGAACCTAAGTGATTTTCATCTTTTCCGGTCCAGGAAGTTCTAGCAGATTTTCATTTCAAGCCCAGAGAACCTAATTATTTTCGTCTTTTCCGGCCTGTAGACACCAGATTTGTACCGACTATTTTAGATAAGTTGTACATATGTAATAAATTAGCATGCAAAAGTCGAAATTCAAAAATACCAAAAACCCAGAAAACAACCCAGAAATAGGTCGCTAGGCTGCTAGGCCTTGGCTTTATTTCTAATATGCCCATGCATCCATGCCACATCATCAATCCGTGTGAGATAGCATTCAAACACATGTCCTAATCCATGCATCCATGCCACATCATCAATCCATGTGAGATAGCATTCAAACACATCCCCTAATTCATGCATCCATTCCATATTGTCAATCCTTGTTAGATGGCATTCAAACACATCCCCTAATCCATGCATCCATGCAATCCCCACAATCATGCACTCTCCTAATCTCCTCTTATCCCATAAGAAAATAACTTTAACGGGGGGATTATGATATTAAAGGAGCATGATTGGTGGATCATATTTATTCCCTTCCATTCCATCACCTCTCATCTTCACCTATAAATACATCACCACTGCAACCATTGAAACCATCAAGGAACTCTTAGTGTAATGACATTAGTGGAATTTCTCTCTTCTCTTCTCCACCATATTAATCCCTTTTGCATGCTGTTTGATTACCATGTTAGAATTTTCATAATCATACTAATTTCTATTGTGCTAATAATGTAATTTCATTTCCGTTATATTTATATATTTTGTAAAATAAATCCTTCATCTTCTTTTTTGCATGATATGGATATAATATTGTGAAACTTTTCTGGATATAATATCGTGAAACTTTTCTAAACTTCTCGCTACTCTTTTTCATTTCAAGACCGATTCTAGTAGTGTCTATTTTCAAACAGGTGAGTCTGAGAGTTTTCTAACTCCTGGACTTGTAACCTTACCCCCGGCTCAAAATTCAGGTTCGTAAGCCAAAGTTTTCATCATTTTTAGGTTCATTGATTTCCTTAAATCAATTGGCGACTCTTTTTATCATAACTTGCATAATTCATTTTTTTAGGATTTTCTTCTGTTTGACTAATTAAAACCATACCCATCTCGGGATTGAAACAATGAGCCAAGAGACCAAAAAAGGTCCAGAAATTAGGCAGGGCCAGACAACTATAGCCTATTTTTGGCACATTTTCTGGACAGTGGGGCTAAAGGCCACTGGCTTGACTCTATTATGGTCGTCTGGCCTACTGGGTCAGTCCAGTGACATATATCCCACTTACGACCTTGGCAGATATCTCGGGGTAGATATAATTTGATATTTCAAACCGAGGTGATGGTCCTGAAATGAATTTACAAGCTTAGGGTGCTTAAAGAATCGAAATGTTTTCTTCTAAAAATAAAAGCATCCTTATTTCAGGATTAAGCAACCTTAGTAGGCTCCCAATCACACCAAGTAGCACCGCAATGGGAAATTCGCCGTGATTTTTCCGGGGTCTACACGGCCCAGGAAGTTCTAGCGGATTTTCATTTCAGGCCCAAGGAAGCTATACCGATTTTCGTTCCTATCATAGATAGCACTAATGAATCTTGCTCCCAAACATAAAAGGTCTAGCGTATTTTTCATCGACTCCAGCCCAAAGAGCTCTGGAGGACTTTGATATATGATAGACAACCTACAAATAAGTGTTGGATGGACTTTTGATGGGCTTCGGTCCAAAGAGTCATGGCAGACTTACAAATGTAACTAGATAGCTGAAGAGGTTGTAGTAGGTTATTCTTGGTTAATCTCAATAAAAACTTTGGTGGATTTCTCATGGGCTCTAAGACCATAATAGCCCTAGGGATTTTGTATTATTGCATTAGGTAGGTTCAATGGTTCAATGGTCCTGACAGATTTGTAAATCAAAAAAAGTCTATCGTAATAACCATGGTCAAACAACTATAAAGTAAATTGGCCTTGGTTTTAGACCAATTGGAGAACTGTCTATGACTTAACTATAGGTCAAAAATTACCTCTGAGCACTAAGGGATCCTAGCAGATTTCTAGGGGTTGCACGGGGAAAGCTGCTCTTTGTGGAGGTTATAAATAAGGAGTGCTCTCCTCATTTTTGGGACAATAATGAAGGGGTATAGTTTGAGCTATTGTTCACATAAAAACATCAAACGTTGTCCTAATGATCATCTCAAAACTGTAAGGGATTTTTGCTTTTGGGTTCAATTTGGGAGATGCTATTGCCTCGGTTTGACATACATACCACCCAGGGGGGATCTGTCTCTTTGTTAGTGGAGTCATCCATTGAAATTTTGCGGAAAAAAAAGTTGTTTTTAAAATTTAAAAAAAAAACATGTGAAGGATATATATTGTATTTTGTCTATCAAGATGCATGAATTGAAGTGTAGTCAAATGGTTCGCGTATATGTTCGTGAGTGATGAGGCGTGAGTTCGAATCCGCCTAAGTGCAAAGCTTGTAATGTTTTTGATCTATTCACTATGCTTGCCTCCTTCGTTAATTAAGAGCTAGATTCTAGTCCTTAGAAAGTCAAGTTAATTAGCAAATAATAGCCAAGCGGTTAGCACATTTGTTTATCCCCACTAGTTAGGTCGAGTCCTGAGTTTAACATTTGCAAAAGGCAAGTTTTGGAGTTTTTTTTAGCCTTCCTCGATGGATTGTTGCTCTCCTTCCAATTTTTTGCTAGTTTGTCTTTCTCAGCCTCTTCTCTCAAGTCTCAATTCAACCTCTTGTAACTTTTATTATAAATTACTCTATAATTTCTAAATTTATATTATCATTCACGATTTTTCCATAATTCATTCTCAATTCATTTTCAATTCTTTAAGCAATTTCTAGAATTCTCAATTCTCTAGTAGTTAAATTAGGGTTTGTATTTTAAATTGATTAATTATTTGTTAATCGAGTCAATAGAGTCAAATTTGAATTGTTAATTGGATGCATATCTTATTATTTTTTTATATGCGATTTTGGAGATTCTCAAATTCTGAGATTTTGAATATTTACTTGCTATCTAATTAAATTATTAAATGTCTAATTTATTCAATTTATTAATGGATCAATGCGGTTAAATTAGAATTTGGGGACTTGTCAACTTTTCACTTATGTACAGGCCGTATAACCCGTACAGACCGTACACGGGCCATGGGGATCACCACGGGCAGACCGTGGTGGGTTCTATTCGTGCGTTTCGAGCTCCGTTTCGCGTGAAATTCAAGCCACAGTCTGGCTTTGTGAATTGGAGGTCTGTGGTGCCTTTGCTCTAGCCTGAAATGCTCCTAAAACTGGTGTTTGGCTCCCAAATCTGCAAGTTCTTATCAAAAACAACAACACCAAGCGTAATAGGGAATTTGAGATATAAATCAAGATTTACAATTAAATTTATCCCTAATTCACTATTGAAATCTCCTAAAAACATAGTCACAAATAGTACTTATCAGTTAGGTAGGAAGTAGATCGTGCTAATTCTGTACGACACGTATTGACTTTAGAAATTACTTTATTTGAGGCACGTTGTTCGATTTAGTGAGCTCAAGTGTATTCGTGAAGTAAAGAGAAGATCTGTCAGGTAATATTTATGTCCTAATCCCCACTGGGATGCACTTTACTTATTTTATGTTTTTTCATGTGTTTTGGAATTTGCATCCCGAAAGGGGATTTTACAGTGACAATGGATTGTTTATTTTGGATGGCAAGTTGTGTTCTTTGAGTTACTTAAACGTGGATAATCTTTTAATGTGTGTGTTTGGAAATGGTTTTGGAAATTGGGATTGGATTAGATTGATTGAGTTTGGAATGGTGTGGTATTAAATCTGAATATCTGATTAATAATTCAAACGTGACGTAAATGCGGGTTTGGCAACGCCCTCAAAGACCAGGATGTGGTATCCTGCAGGGGGGTTGTCAGGAGATCAAGGATGCCTGATAGGTGCTACTTCCCCGGGGTAGTGTGTGAAATGGATGACCATCTGTATGATTGAGATTGTGATTGATTGAGCTTGAGATTGAGATTGAGAATGTGATCTTGAGATATGGTTATTGTGAAGTCTTTGACTTTGAGGGCCAAATAAGCAAGGTCCGTCCGCTTAATGAATCTGAAAAATGGTTATGGTTGGTTGGGGAAGAAAACTGATTTTGAAAAGATTTGACTTGTTCACTTCTCCCCCAAAAATGAATTGAAATGGATTTTAAATTATTTTGACCGTTAGGGGTAGACATTATTGAGTCATCCTCATGTTTTAAATGTTTTGTTTTCAGGTGATGCCTTCTATGATGGAGATATGAACTAGCAAGTGAGGATGATCGTTAGAGTTTATTGTTTTGAATAAAGAGTTTAGCTGTGTTGAAATGCAAAGGGGATAAAGGTACAAATGCAAAGGGGGTGCTTTTACATTGCCCGCTGGAGCGGCCTTTGCTAGGTCGGGTTAAAAAGAGAGAAAATAAAAGAAGCAAAGTTGTCACACTTTTGGATTAACTATGCATGCGAGCCAAATAAAAAGTTCGAAATGAATTAAAATACAGCCGACGGGGTGCAAATAATTACATTGTAACATATGAGACCAAACAAAGCAAATAAACAATTACCCAAACGGAATCCATAACCGTGGCTAGGCTAGCGTAACTTTGAAAATCCGCTAGGATTCTTAGGTCAAACTCGCATGTTGAGCCTGACAGAGTGAATTCTGAAATTGACCCGTGACTTAAAAATCCGCTAGGATTTCCAGTAAAAATCCGCAAGGATTTCTGTGTTCCGAAAAAATGGAAAGCTTTTCTCTCAAGATTTGATGTGCAGAATACTCAAACTATACCTCGCAAAAATCCATCCTCGAAACTGAAAAACAACCCCCTTTTATAACCTGCAAGAGGCAATTTCCTAAACTCGACCTCGGAAATCCGCTAGGATTTCTTAGTGGCCACGGGTAGTTCTTTGACATACAATTTGCAGTTTTTTTGAATGCACCCCAAGAAATTAGCTAGGACTGGAGCGATGTTGCATGTGAGCAGTTTTTTGATGGTTACCTCTAAAAATCCGCTAGAATTTGATGGTTACCTAAAGGTAATGATTGTTAATTACCCTTAGGTGGTGTTTGGCTACCCAACTTTTTGGGTAGCTTTTAGCTTTTTGGATAGCTTTTAACTTTTTGACCAAGGTGAAAAAGCTATTTTTTTTATATTAGCCTTTTGGATTCAATAAGCTAGTTTTCAAAAAATTAGTTGATAAAACTTTTCGATGTAACTTTTCACAAAAAGCTAATTTACCAAATACTTTTCCTATAATTAGCTAACTCAAACAGCTAAAGTCAAACAACTAATCCAAACAACAATCAACTAGAAGCTACAAGCTAACAACTATTAGTTGGTTGCCAAACAGGGCCTTACTGTAAAAATAGGGGAAAACCCCAAAAGAAAAAATAGTAGGAGAAATGCAATATATATTGCATGCACATAGAGCACGTGCTCCAAATATTTACAAATGAACAATCATTATAATAGGAACAAAAATATAATATATGTGAATGAACAATTATACCATTCGAAACACGTGCTTCAGGTGCACCTAATAAATTGGTCGAGAAATGAGGGCCCTCATTGCCCCTCATAATTTATAATTGTCCCTCTTCAGTAAAACCATTGGGTGACCTACTAGAAAACAAGGAGAATACAGGTGAAATTTGGGAGGTGATGGGACACTTGTGACATGTGTTCTGAGCGAGTGGAGTAGTTTCAAACTCAATAGGCTCATTACCTGCATTTCCTGTTTGTATTTGTATTTGTATTTGTACAGGAGTAGTAATTTGTTGTTGTTGTAGTTGTTGTTGTTGTTGTTGGTTTCCTGCTTTGCATTTGCATTTGCATTTCCATTTCCATCTGCATTTTGCAGCAGCGACTTCAACACCTCCATCACCACCACCTACCTCGTAGACTCCCATAAACAATTACAAGTCTACTACTGTAAGTCTATACTCCCCCCCCCCCCCCCATCTCTTTCTTTCCCATTCCTCCTTAAACCCCCCCTCAATTTCCCATCTTTTTCCTCCTCATTTTCTTCGCATTCAATCACCTCACCTCATTACATTTACACAAGGTCCTTCAATCCATCTCCACCTTTTCTCGGTTCTCATTCATTATTCCTTGAAATTAATTCTCTGATTTGATGGCTATCTTAAACCTTTTTCTGGGTATTTAAAATTGAGCCAAATTGCTTGCTCTTTTTCTCTCTTTCTCTTGTTGTGTTCCTGCATATTATTGACTTCTGAGTGATGCCTATGTTTCAGGTGCTCGATTTCTTCTTGTTTTTTCCTAGTTTTGCCCTGATTTGAATTGCCGAGGAGGGAATTAAAAGTGGGTTTTGATTACGGTACGGCAGGTTTGCATATCAAGTTGTATGTGAAATGTTCTTGACAAATTTTCTATTTAAATGGGGATTCCATGAAATATTGGTTGATCCTCTGTTTGCTAGATTTGGTAGCTTTGATTTGATTTTGAATCCAGTTCCGGAATTCACGGATCAATGTACAGGAATTTTTTTGCCCTTTTAATATATATACGTATGTATTATTTTTGGGGTTTCAATTATTAATTTATGTGGGTCAGTAGGGGTTGGTGAAGATTTTGAATTTTCTAATCATCGCTTAATAATTGTGTCGCACTGTTATTTTGGGTCGTTATTCCTTTAGGTTATTTGGACTTGATTGATTTTGGAGTGGTAAAGTATCACAATGCTGAATTTCACCAGAACAAGAACACAGTCCAGAAACGGCAGATCTCTGCCTCTAGCAGGTCGGTTTTCTTTGCAACATTATAAACAACTTTGTTTATGATTATGAAGCTATTTTTATTCTGCAATGGGTCTCCTGGCTAAGTATCATTCCTAATGGTTTCCTTATTCTCTTGTTGGAAAAATATAAGATGTAGCTTGTTAACTCACCTGAGAATGCTGCATGATGAAGAAAGAAGCTTTTGGCTTCAAGGATTGATCTTGGAATAGGCTTTGTTTAGGAAAAATAAAGTTTCTGGTTGAAGTTGCTGAATCTGGAGGGCAGTAGACCTCATATTATGTTTTTAGTTGTAGCTGTTGGGGTAAAGTTATGTGGTACCAATTACTTTGTGTGCCTCCAAAACCTGTGAAAGGAAGCATGATTACATGGGTACATTTCCGGTGTTTCTTCTGATCGTTGATGACCTTTTATTCTTTCTTAGGCAAAGAAGCCATGGATTACAGTGATCCAAAGAAGAAGGGTAATGCTATAGGAAAAGTTATTTTGACAGCTGCCTTAGTTACATTTTGCCTTGTTATGATGAAGCAGTCTCCAACTTTCAATGTTCCCACCCAGGTGAGTTTACTGCCATTTCAGTTATGTCCATGTATATATGGTGGTTTCAAATTTTGACATTTTTGAGATTTTAAATGTCTGCTTTATGTGCTTTTGATTGTATGGAGTTAGCATACATTTTGAGGCTTTCCGGAGCATGTTTGCATGTATCAGTGCGCCCTTATTTTTCTTGAGTTTGGATACTTCATTGCAGCAATACTTCTATGTCATTCATTTGTCCGTATTACATTTCTTTTTCCAAATCATTCATTCAGTTTTCACGCCATGAACCTGGTGTAACTCATGTCTTGGTGACTGGAGGGGCTGGCTTTATTGGTTCACATGCAGCATTAAGGCTTCTAAAGGACTCCTACCGTGTAACAATTGTGGTATAACGTCCTTCCTAACTTTTTAAACACGAATTGGTTGGTTAAGTTATTTGGATTTTCTAAAGTAATTTATTTCTTATTTGACAGGACAATCTTTCTCGTGGAAATCTAGCTGCTGTAAAGATTTTGCAACAGCTTTTTCCTGAACCTGGAAGATTACAGTTTATATATGCAGATTTGGGCGATGCAACTGCTGTATCCTTACTGTAGCAAACTAGCAGTTCAATGTTCACCTGATTATATTGTCTTGCAGTTATTTTCTTCTCTTGTGACTATTCTAGCAGGTCAAGTGTCTCTGCAGTTAAGGGACTCTTTACTTGTGTGTGAATGTGGCTGTGCTTGTTTTTTTTTATCCTTGCAACACCAGCCCTTTTTTTTGATGTATATAATTATTATAGGAAAAGAAATACGTCAGTTTTTCCTTGATGTAAGAATTTTAGGTAAACAGAATTTTCTCTGAAAATGCATTTGATGCTGTCATGCATTTTGCTGCCGTGGCATATGTTGGGGAAAGCACTCTTGAACCTCTCAGGTGCGTTTTCTTTTCTCCATAGCTTTCTTTTATGTTTATATATGAATTTTCAATGGACTATTGATAAGTAATATTTATCAATCTCACTTTATAATGTCAAGTAGAGTAAATGGGAATTTATCCAAAAGGATCTAAAAATTGTTTTTCAAGGAGGTCTGATTGGTGATTAATCAGTTTGCATCATAGTTGTTGTAGTGAGACACTCGCGTGAGGGCATTGTAACAACTGTTTGTCTTTATGCCTAATTATGCAACTTCTGCATTATTGTGGTACTTAATATCAATGACCTTAATAAAAGCTGGTAGTTATTGGGTATACTTTGCACTCTACATACACACATGCTATACAAGTATGGTATAATTTGTGGCTCTTATTGTTGAGATCGTCACAGTGACAACGTTTCTTACTGGTTCGATATCTTGGAGACTAGAACCATCACTTTTGAGTTTCAAAAAGAAAAAAAAAAGGTGATAGAAAGATGCTACTCAATTAAACTCCAGTCCAAGTTACATGGCCATGGGAAATATCTGTAAAGTTACCTATCGTTTCAGTTACAATTTGAATGCTGTTGTGGGGAACTTGTAATTTGTGAGATGCCAAGGCTATGTGCACGTGCTTAAGAGGAAATTCTGCCTTGCGATTCCCCTTCTCGCACCTTAATCTTCCAATGTAGGATGGTGTTGATGTTTTCTGAAGCATTGCAAATGGAAAGTGCTTCCAGTTCAATGTTTATATTATATGTAACTTCATTCCGTGGTTTCTCGTGTTCCTGCTTGTTGCATATTTGCTTGAATGTTCTTCTTTATTCACTTACCTTTTTCTTTCTTTCTTTCTTTCTTTCTTTCTTTCTTTCTTTCTTTCTTTCTTTCTTTCTTTCTTTCTTTCTTTTCTCTTTTTTTTTTTGTTTTTTTGTGGGGGGCTTGTGCAGATACTATCACAATATTACATCAAACACACTGTTAGTGTTGAAGGCCATGGTTTCGCATGGAGTACATACATTGATATACTCAAGTACATGTGCAACATATGGTGAGCCTGAAAAGATGCCCATAACAGAGTCAACTCCTCAGGTGACATATTTGTTGTAGAATTTCTGGCTTAGTTATCATTTCACTTGCTAATGCTTGTCAATCTTGATAGAAAGTTGTAAATCTCGTCTTCATTGTTCTTTTTCTAATTCAATTCCTGTTTCAGATGCCTATTAATCCATATGGCAAAGCTAAGAAAATGGCAGAAGACATCATTTTGGATCTCTCCAAACAAAAACCAGATTTGGCTGTCATGATCCTAAGGTTGGTTCTTTCTAAGTATCTTAGTCTTGTATGACTTGCCCTGGCTGTAGTCTTGTATAGAGTTGTGTGAGTGGCATATGGAGCATACCTTAGTTTCTACACATCAGTGGTCACCTAATTCATTTTTTCCTGCAAATCATCTTGAGGTGTGACTCATAAGATTTAAGTCCTGCTGTTGCACCTCCAGGTACTGTTTTGTGGGTTCATCATAATGGAAGCAATACATGCACGACATTTTAATTCCTTGGACTCACTGAATCATTGCTAATAACACCCCCCCCCCCCAAAAAAAAATCCCTCTGGATCAATAATGTCACTTTATGTTAATAGATGTGACCCTAATTAGTTAGAATTTTCGCCTAATTAATGAAGACGATAAATTTGAGTAAAAGGAATAAAGAAATTAAGAAGGATGAATAGGTAAATTAGTAATTAGTTTGCCACTGGGCTGTACTGTGATAGGCATTGTGACAAGAGAAAGGTTGGTTCAAGTGACCAGTTACTGTGTTCTGGTCGGGGTAAAATAAAAGATACATGCATACACATAACACCTGAACCCCATTGTAGAGAGATTTTGTTAAAACAAAATAAATTAAAACAATTAATAAGCCAAACAAATCTTATATCCTCTTCAGGATCGGTATGGAACCAAGTTGTCTGCATTCAAAGTTCAAACCAAAACAACACACTACCTGAAGTTTGGCCTGGGCAGGATGCTCATTTCTTTTGCTTTTTTTATTTTTTTATTATTGGATTGTAATATACCAACCTTTATTAGTATTCAATCGTAATGTACCACCTTTTAAAATTGGATACCATTATACCTGACATTTATACTTGGGTGCTATTAATGTAGTGAAACATGACTATTTTAGGTCAGTTTTGATATATTAATTTGTCTACGTATAAAGGCTAGGTATGCTAGTATCAAAATTTTAAAGGCTGGTATATTACGATCCAATACCACCAAAATTTGGTATATTACGATCCAACAACCCCCTTTTTTTGGTGGAGGGTCTCTTTCTTTCTTTTTTCTTTTTTTTTTTTGTGTTGGGGGGGGGGGGGGGGGGGAACTAAATTGGCAAATTATCACTCAATGTATGATTGGCGAGTCATGTAAAGAGCTAATTTGACCTGTGCTCAGTGTTTCGGTGTTTAATGGAAACTAATTGGATGTTGGTTTCTTTAACTACTAATATAATGCTGTTTGAGAACCGTGAACTTTAAGTGGATGTTTTAATTCATATAGCTAATTAGTATGGCGAATCGAAGTTATTATTTAACTCAGAATTTTAGGATTTGTTGTCAACTTTTGTTCATGTTTGTCGCCATTCTAAAGCTATAAGTATGATTTTAACAAGTTGCACAATTTGTTATGCCCAACTCCCTAATTTTTGTTTTCCAAAAAATGAAATATGATGCTCCTTTGTTTTTGTTTGTGGGGTTTGGAGGAAAGTAGGCAATTACTTAATGGGCTTTCTTTCTGGTGGACAGTACTATCTATTTTTCCTTAGCTTTTTTTCTTCCATCTATTTTAAAACCTCATTGTTTACCAACTTCCTTGTCTACCAAGAGGATATGAACACTTTAGCAATGCTAGCAAGTACGGAGCTAAAGGTATTTAAAAACTCTGTTTGCAGTATATTGTCCGTTTGTGTTGGGTAATAGGAACCAAAACCAATTCTCTGAAATCCCGTGTGTAGGGTATGTGGAAGCTTATTATTTTGACAATTTTACAGTACATCCATTGCTATGTGTTTTGGTTTTTCTTAACACTATGCATAGAAAATTTCAATTTTGCGTATAGCTTTAATTGCTTGGTCTCATTGTTCAAATCTTCTTTTGCTTGGTCAGGTACATCAATTTTGCTTTTTGTTTTTTTTTTCCATCTGTTGCTGTCCCTTTTTGTTTTTCTTAAGAATTAATGCAGATACGATTTCAATCATGCATACAATTGTGATTGCTTGAGCTCATTGTTGAAACCCTCTTTTTCATGGTCAGATACTTCAATGTAATTGGTTCGGATCCAGAGGGAAGGTTAGGAGAGGCTCCCAGACCTGAATTGCGAGAGCAAGGACGGATTTCAGGGGCCTGTTTTGATGCAGCTCGCGGAATTATTCCTGGACTGAAGGTATGGTTTTTTTTTTTTGTAGCCTCTCCCGATTCAAATAGTCTCAACAGAATGTTGCTTTGTGGGGTCCGGATAAAACTAAGGAATCCCTTCTGCAAGGTGTTTTCTTAGGTAGTTTGAACATTGCTTTTGCTAGTGTATGAAGCTATTCAGAGAATCAAACTAGTAGTTGAAACATTTGAATCTTGCCTAAAAGAAGTTTGGTGAAGTTGGCTAGATATTACTGGATGGTCCAGTGTCCTCTCTTCTTTTGGTAGTAGATTAGTTCCCTCTTTTTTCGCCAGTAGATTTGTCAGCATTAAATGGAATGAGATTTGGGTTTCGAAAGAGACTGCAGAGCTGACGTGAATAACACTTGTTTGGTGAGAGGGTAATGTGGGTTGAAGTAGACCTTTAACGCAGCCTTGTTGAAGTCCAGATGAGCAGCTTCTTTCACTTTTTGTGGCCCATTACTGGGACCTCCTATTGCTACTAAGAACCAAAATGGAAAAAGAGTAAAAAGTAGGGTCATTGCGTAATGAGCTGTTTGTAATGTTGATGGTTGACACTGCAGGTGAGAGGAACAGATTACAAAACAGCAGATGGGACCTGTATACGAGATTACATTGATGTCACTGATCTGGTGGATGCTCATGTTAAAGCTCTTGAAAAGGCAAAGCCTGGCAAAGTTGGAATCTACAACGTCGGCACAGGAAAAGGTACTCTGGCCCCTGACTCCCTGGCAGTAGATCATCTTCATAAACTTTTTCTTCACAAATCACACCCAAAGGAAAGGAAATTGAGGGCATGTATTCTATTGTATGGAATTGGAATTTGAACCTTTTTGGCAATGATGAATTCAGGTAGATCAGTGAAAGAGTTTGTGGCAGCATGTAAAAAGGCAACAGGGGTGGAGATCAAAGTGGAATATCTAGCACGGCGGCCTGGTGATTACGCAGAAGTTTTCAGCGACCCAAGCAAGATAAGGGAAGAGCTCAACTGGACAGCCAAGTACACGGACCTTGAACAGAGTTTACAGATTGCATGGAAATGGCAGAAGGCACACAGGAATGGGTATGGGCCCGTTGTAGCCACCATCTGAAGCCTCATTCGTTCCGTATAAAGTGCAAACTCTGACTGAGAGAGGCCTTGCACACATTCAGATCACTCACACTCAGAACCCCCTGCTTCTGCTTGGGGTACCATTTAGCTAAATAGATTAGTAAATTTCCAGACAGATCATTCATAGGCTATTCAATTCTTGTCATTATTTTAATTACCATATTTTCCTGGTAGGATTAGGGTTGTCTAGGAAGCACTGAATGGTGTTATTATCTCATGCTGGTTGCATCATTTTTGCCCCTATTCAATCTATAATGAATGCTTCCACGCTCACTCAATATTCCTACTTACTATTGTTTTAACATTCTGTCATCATCTTTCATTCTCTATTTCTTTTATCTCTTAGCGTTTAACTATGTACTAAGTTACTAGCTATTACCAAAAGCATTAGGCACAATAGTCACCAACAGAACCCAAAAATTACAAGTGAACAAGTTACAAAGTTAAAAGGGATTTTGATATCTAATATAATGATCTTTTGGGGTATTTTCTGTGATATACTAACCTTTAACATTGGACATCAGTGTAATGATATTTTTGAACTTATTGATCATTAGTGCTCTAACCTTTGGTGTCGATG
The DNA here is from genome assembly GCA_029582165.1 of Portulaca oleracea. Taxonomy (NCBI): domain Eukaryota; kingdom Viridiplantae; phylum Streptophyta; class Magnoliopsida; order Caryophyllales; family Portulacaceae; genus Portulaca; species Portulaca oleracea. The sequence goes on from CM055868.1 coordinate 17,346,850, forward strand.
AGTAACGTTGAACATTACCACATTAGTGTATCACCAACATCAGTATATTAGAGTATAATTTTATTTATCATCATTAAAGGTTAGTACAACAACATTAAATAGGTCCAAAAGGTTGGTGTACTGGTGAGTGTCCAATACTAAAAGTTGCTATACTTTAATACTCCAACTATGATTTTATTTTGGAAAATTGGATTCTAATAATTTCTACTTTCAATTTTTGTATGACTATAATCCTTGCTATGTTTTTGTATTCTAGTGGTCCAAAAAAATAAGCATTGTATTTTAGTAGGACACCACCGAGTGTATATCCTAAATATCATAGATTTTGAGTTGCATTTGACTCAAAACATAATACAACACTTCTTCATGATTTTAATAAATTGACAATGTTCGTCCTGATTTTTTTTTCAATTTTTTCAGTTTTATTCCTTTAAAAGAATCATAATAATTGCTTGGATTCTCAAAAACAACAATTTAAACATTTTTTTACTAACTACACTTCCTAAACTTTTGGAGGTAGAAATAAAAAAAATAAAAACAATATGAGATAGGAATGAAAAAAATAAATAAATAGAATGTTGAGATAAATTTGGTATCACTTGAAGACAATTTTTATTTTTTTTGGACCACAAGAAAACAATTTTTTTTTGGACCACTAGAATATAAAAATAAAGTAGGGACCATTTACATACAAAAACTAAAAGTAGGGATTATTAGAATCCAATTTTCCTTTTCCTTTACACTTTATTATTAAGGCATGTCTGTCATTTAAACTTTGACAAAGCGTTTGGTTGATGGAAAATTCTGGTGATCGAAATTGGTCAATGTTCCCATGCCGACTAATTTTCTCCATGTTTCGTTGCATTTAGGATTGGGGAAAAATTTTAAGATGGGCCCATAACTTCCCATCTTTTCTCAAGGGAATTTTTAAACTGGGAGTACGAGAAATTTTTATGGAGCTTGTTGAGAAATTTGATAGAAAGCAAATTTCGAAAATACCCCTGCTAATTTTACAAACTCCGAACACAAATTACAATAAATAATAAAGGTAGTTTAGACATTCTAAAGATTCTTTCCAGGAAAATTACCAGTTTAACCAAATACTATAAACTATCTTTCTAAAAATGTTTTCAAAGAAAAAACTTCTTATAAATTTTTATTTTTTTTCAAGAAACAACTTCCTTAAAATTCCTACCAAACACTGGCTGAAAGACAAACAATTTGATATGAGTATCTGATATTTGGCCATGTAAAGACAAGAAAAATGTAGTGTAAATTGAAGTGTGGTTGGGACTTGGGAGTGATAATTATCTAAATTCTAAAGTGCAACGGTGAGAAAAGAAAGAAAAGGATTAAGGAACGTGAGTTCCTTGTTCTGGGTAACAGATGTTGTTTGTCTTTATTTGATTAAGGGTTGGAAGAAAATTAAGAATTGTAGTGTGATAGTGTCCTTGATATACTGTTACACAGACACATACAACCATACAAAGCCGCCATTGACCCACCTCAATTTACTGAACGAGCGTTTGGTCGACGATGGAAAACCCTGAATGCATTTTAGACTTTCGAATTTTTTTTTTAATTTATTTATATTTTCTTACCTTTCCTTCAATTCCTTGGAATTATTATAAAATTTCTTTGACGGTAAATTTTGAAAATGACTATGTTAATTTTACAAACTTTGAGTACAAGTAATAATAAATAATGAGGGTAATTTAGACATTTTATATATCTTTTCAGGAAATTTACAATTTCAATCAAATGTTGAAAACTTTTCAAGGATTTCAAGATATAAACCAAATACTGGAAATTACAATTTTCTAGGAAAAAATACTTCTAAAAAAGTTTCTCAAAAAAATTATTTTTATTGAAATTCTTACCAAACGTCATGTGATTAATAAATATGTGATTTGGTAAGCTACTAAACATTTGTGTTACAAGTACCATACGTAAACGTGTTTTTAACTTTTATAGTGTAGTATGAGCTATGAATTATCTAACTGTATGATATCAAGACAGATTTGTAAAATATGGAACTTTTAACAATCTATTTGAATTCAATTTAGAGAGGAAGGGGAGGGGAATGAAAAGGATGGGAAAGAAGGGGAGGTGATTAACATTAATTTTGTTTGGATATATTCATGAGAGGAAGGTAATGAAAGTATTAAAATTCTTTCTCACCCTCTCTTCATCCCTTATTTTGAGGGTTAAGAAGAATGAATGAGACTATTTTTATTTTCAAACAAGGAAAAAATGGATGATAATTTATCTTCTTCTCTCCTCCCCTTTTTACCCTTGAAAACAAACAGGCTGTGGCCTGTGGATGTCGGTTGCTTCTCTATTTAGGCAGGGACAAATAGAATTAAAGAAGTGTTATAAATGGAGTACTATGTAAGTCAGAACTGATTAAAACGCACTATAAAAATTTAAAACGAGTATAAATAATTAGGTAAAGATTTTAACGATGACGATGGCTCTTTTACCATCCATCACAATCGCTGTTTGCTGTCCAATACCCTTTGCGTTGGGATTCATATTACCGACAAAATATTGTTTGTTTATTACTGTTAGAGTAATAAACTATTTTTGTTAAAGTAATGCAGGCTCTCGCCTCTTATTTATTGGACATTCCAAGTTAGGCCAAATTCTCATTCAAGTATTAAACAAGTATTCATGAACTTTCCAAGCTATTTATTGGACTTTCCGAGTTAGGCTAAATTGCCATTAAAAAATAATCGAAGTTTGGTATAATATTCATAACCTTGATTAATCAAATGCCGACTTGGCTTCAAAAAGTGGCAGACTTTAACGGGATTGCTTAGTTCCAGCCTATTAATAGTTCAGTTCTCACGTTCACGTTAAACATACGCTATCCGTAGCGGCGAGTTTGAGGGTGAGATAGTGCTGACGCGGTATGGGCGAAGATGAAAATGACAGTGCAACGAAAAGGACGAGTGTCGGTGGTGAGAAAAATACATATTTAAATAATCAAATGTGAGGTTTATACCTTTTTTCTAAATATTTTAATGAAACCCACACTCACTATTGGAAACCAAGTTAATATGAGGGTGTATTTGGCCAAGCTACTGCTTCTTCAAAATAACTTTTTAGGAACAGTTTTGCGAAACTGTTTCTTCAAAAAGTTTTAGGTGTTTGGTAATGTAGGGTATAGAAGTAATTTTGGAAAGTATAAACTATTAACTAGTGTTTGACTAATGAATACTTATTTTTACAACTTTAAAATCTAAAAAGTGAGTATTAGATTCTTTTTGTTTATTCACTTTTAACAATTTAGAATACATATTTAATTTCTCTCATTATAATATTTAACTTCTATTTTCTAAAAAAATTATTATAATACACATTTAATTTTCTTCTTTATTCTATTTAATTTCTTATTTATTTTTAAAATTACGTGCAGTGGTTTTTCTTCAAAACTTTTATGTAACCTATATGAAATAATTTAATGAGCTCTATATAAACAAGAAAATATTATTATTAAGCATTGCATATTTTTTACTAATAAATATGTAAACTTAAAAATTAAATAATATGAGAAAATAAGATTTTCTCACAAGAAATTAGCAATATCTTAAAAATAGAAAAATACATATATTTTTTTTCCTAGGAAAGTTCAAATATATTTGTGGAAAAAAAACATAACTTCCTTAAATTTCTTTAGTAGTTTCCAAGATGCTAGAAGTTAAGTGCCTGTTTGGCCTAGTTTCTAAAAAGGTATTTTTTGCTTTTTACAAACAGTTTTTATAAAAACTATTTTTGGAGAGGTGTCGAAATGTTTGGCCTAACTTATAAGATAAGTGATTTTACTAAATTAAAGCCTTTGGTCTAACTTATAATATAGTGTTTTTACTAAATTTAATTGTTTAACCTAGCTTTTAAAATTATCATGTGTTTTTGGGAGTAAAATTATCTTATGATTATTTACATTTTTCTCTTTTTATTAATTTTAAAAAAAATTATCATGTTTTAATTTTAGCAATAATTATAATTATATAGTTATAGTTATAATAATTATTATTATAACTATATATGGTCTTACTTAACTATAAAATTATTTAAATTAAATATTTATATATCAAAAATTTACTAAATACCATATTTGTAAAGAAATTAAATAATAAAAATGTCTAACGTAATATTAAAGATTCTAACATAATATTAAAATATTTAAATGCTATCTTTATAAGAATCAGAATATTTATTTGTAATTATGGAAACTAATAAAAAAATTATGGAAACTAATCACTAAAGAATCCTATAGATTGAGTAGAGATTAGTTTGTAGGAAGCAGAAGCAGCAATTTACTGCTTCTGCTTTTGGAGCTGTTTTTGGCCAAAACTGTTTTTGGAAAACAATTATTAGCTTCTAAAAAAAGCACCGTTTGGCCTAGTTTGTGCTTTTTAACTCCAAAAACACTTCCAAAAGCTAGGCCAAACAAACACTAAAAGTTACAAAATGTAGGTTCAACTTCTAGGGGTTATGGAAGCTAATTTTAACTTTTAAAAAGTAGGAAGCTATTTTAAAAAGAGTTTTTGGATGCTAATATACTGAACTTTTAGGGTATTGGACAATAATGCACTGAACTTTGACCTTGGACAATAATACACTGTACTTTGGGGGTGTTGAACAATAATGCACTTAGTATGATTTTGGCAATGACTAACTTGGTGACAATCCTATGCAGCAGGTGGAGGAGATGAATTGGTCCAAAAGTATGTGTCTTCTCGGTCTGTCACGTAAGATTGTCACCAAGTTCGCCATCGTCGAAATTGTCTCGTGTGCATTATTGTCCAACACCCCCCAAAGTTCAGTGCATTATTGTCCAAGGTTAAAGTTCAGTGCATTATTGTCCAATACTCCAAAAGTTTAGTATATTAGCGTCCAAAATTCCTTTTAAAAAAATTTCATGTTTGGATTAATTTCAACTTTTTCCATCAAAAAGCTCCTAAAAAGCTTGGCCAAACATGCACTAACTCTAAATCTCTTGGTGGGTCATACTGCTTCCACCTCATCAATTGAGTATAATTCACGCTCACCATTGCGGATGCTCTGATAATGGCCCGTAGCACTGTCATATTAAATGATAAAATATTTATGTTACGTACTGCTTTACATTCTGCACTTTTTAACATTGTGCTCAAAAATAACTTGCAAATTTTAACTTTATTTTCTTATTGAAATGTGTTAATTATGTTCGATTATAACCCATTTTGAGTTGTATCATAAATATTCTAACAGATGCTTACACGCAGTAATATGTTAATTTGAAATGTATACAAGGTTTATGTGACATAGTGTAACAATTTATTTAAAAAAAAATTAATTCAAATATCTCAAATTACGCATGAAAGAACTTCAAATAAAAATCAAAAGCAAAATCAATACCCTGAAATTTCATCATAGAGCAGGGTATAGAGAGTCTGAGGTAACATCTTATGTTTAGATTTTGCAATTTAGAGATATTAATTCTAATTAACCCAAAATTTAAAAAACATTAACTATCAACTACTAGGTCTGGTCATGAGATTTTTGGGGTCTTGGGCAACACAATAGATCAATTTGTAGAATTAGCCCTTTTAAACAACGATACTAAGGATTTAGGCAAAAATGCATCCCCATGAAGACTAATTTTTTTTCATGAAATTGATATGAAATGTTGCTCTTCTATACCCAACAATACATTGCAAAGAGAAAATTTTTCATTTGTGTTTGCATAAGTGAAAATATAATCACAATCTTATCCAAAAAACATTTTTGAACATTCACAAAGCGTCAATTTTCACATGTTATGCATCTTCCCGTTGATAAATCATCATTCCCATTAGATTAGATTAGTTCTCCAAGTTACATTAGACCATCCGCAACGATGAGTTTGACACTGAAATAATGCTGATGTGACGTGGGCGAAGACGAGAAAGACAGTGCAGCGGCAAGGACGAGTGTTGGTGGTGAGAAAAAGTCGAACTCGTGCTCGCCGCGCGAGGGCGAGGACGAGGACGAGATTCTCGACATATTTTTTCATATTTTTTTATTTTTGTTATAAATGTATTTAAACTATTAAATATGGGGCATACACATTTTTTTTACTTAATCAAACTCACACTCACTATTGGAAAGCAAGTTAACATGGAGAGTCTAACTCTAATTTTTTTTTGTGGGCCACACAACTTCCATCTCATTAAGTGAGTATAACTCATGCTCACCATTGCGGGTGCTCTGGCTATAAGAGAAACAACAATGGGCCAAAATAAGGGGTCAAATTGAAGATATCTCATTCTCATTAAATTATATTAATTGTCCAAGTTAATGAGTTTCTACATGCTAGGCATCTTCCTTTTAGGCCCTGTTCTTTAATTTGTTATGATAGGTTTATCTTTATCTTTACCTAACCTTACCTTACCTTATCATCCCGAAAGAATATGACTATACATTTAGATAATTATATTTATTCAACTCACAGAATTTATTTAAAATTAGAAAGAAACATGTGATGTAACGTTTACCTACCTCCCATACTTTCCTTTTTTTTACCTTACCTTACTTTACCTATACCCTTAAAAAGAAAAGCCTTAACAAATAACAAATCAGTTTCCTCAGTATTCTAACTACTCATTATTCCAATTTCATCCACTTACTTGAAAGTTAATCGATCAATAATTAATCAATTAATTCAGATTAGATCATTTATACATGTACTTGTCCAAAATTTTACAATGAAAGCCCCCTACGTTTTTTTTTCCAATAATTTGGGATAGAAGCTGATATTGCAAATTCATCATCATCAAAAGTAACTAAAGGTGAAGACTAGAGCCCTACTTCTGAGAATCTTGAACAAAATTTACTTCCAAGTGGAGTGGTTTGAAACGTGAATAAGCCTAGGCCTAATCACTAATCTTGCTTGCTTCCTCAGCCTACACAAGGTCGTGAGCCCATTTGCATGGGCGTGTTAGGGCAATCCTTTTTGTTTTTCGACAGTGGACTGTGAGGTCCCATAAGATACTTTGTACTTGGGTTGGGCCCCACAAAACCAAAGCTAATTTTTTTCAAAAGACCGTGGGCCCTGGGTGGTTTCCCCTTGGCCCTACCCTAGGGCCAGACCTGTCAACTACTCCACGAAAAAGAAGTAGAGAAAGTTTAACAACACATTTTACTTTAGTCCATTACAATCTCAGTCGAAAAAAAAAATCATTGTGAAACCTTTTCAATAAATGACCATTTTCCCTTCCATTGCTAAACTAAAGCTAAAGAAGAAGGACATAAGACTTAAGGAGAAGGAAAGCAACAAAGGAAGAAAAAATTGACAATATGTGATATTCCAACTTCTTCTCTCTTTAATGGAAAAAGAGAGAATGAGAACAGGAGGGTCAGTCCATTTGGGGGATGATGTATGCAAGCTCCCAAAGATTAGAGTATTGAACTTACAAACACCATATAGACACACAAACACAGTTGCTTGTATTAAAACAAAGCTAATTGGATGCAATTAGCTGGAATAGATGACAAACTGATGTGAAACAATAAGGATAGAGTTGCTTACAACTGATACAGACACACCACAGCTGCAATCAAGGGAAAAGGACTCTCACAATCACACTCCTACAGACACACCAGAGCATGAATGATCAAGCTCAGCTAACACTTGCTGGATTCTCGCCAAAATCCAGTGACAGGAGCTGAATTAACCAAGATTGAGAGTTATCTGGTATTCACAAACATACAGAGGTTCTAAGACACTCCAGAATGCTATTGAAATTACACTGATCATCCATTAGAATAGCTGAGAACAACTTATATAGTACATGCTAAATCAGTTTGATTAGCAGCTGCTTAAGCATAATAATTCTGCCTAATCTCCCTGGCTTAATCTAAGCAAACTTAAACTAAATAAATACATCACATTACATCCTAATCTAACTTAATATAGCCAGATTACATTGCGAAGGAAATAAAAGAAAAACACAAGTTGAAATTTGATTGGACCAAATACCAAAAGGGTGGCAATCTAAACCAATCAAAGGCTTTCCTAGCTGGGAGGGTAAATATTAGATAATGAGGTAATTCCCGCGCAATTCTTAAACCAAAAATAATCTCAACAGTTTAAGGATGGATAGGAAAAGACCTAAATGACCCTCATAGAGCTGTAGGCCAAAATACTTAGTATAGAACTGGGGTTCTGCAAAAACTAATAAATGCAGGAACCTTTGTTCTGTTGCTTGTAACTCAAAGATACTATGCTTGGACATGCTGGGACTTGACTTGGACTTAAAAATGGCATGCAAAGAACAAAAAACTCCTTGGGAACCTTTGTTAAATCTTCCTCAATCCAAAGATATCACATTGAGAAAGACTGCTGCTTGAACTGTTGCTGTTGGGAACTGGACTAAGTCTTAATGACCAATGCTGATGGACTGGATGGCTGTAGGCACCAAGACTTGCTTCACAAGGGTGTAACAAGCTTGGATGGATGTTGTTGGTGGATTGGGGGGTGGTGAAGATGGTGTAGGACTCCTGTGCAAGGCCTGAACTGTTAGGTGACCTGCTGTAATTGTTCAATTTTGGAAGCATGCTGTTTCTGCTGGATTTTCTTCCAATGCTGTTGAGTTTGGTAAATCAATAAGGTCTCTTCCTGCTCCTTGTGCTGCTGCTGAAAGTGCTGGTGAAGTTGATGATGATGCCTCCTTTTCAGATGATGATGCTACTGCTGGTTGTTCTGCTGGACGGTCCCCATCAGGGGGGGAATTCACACTAATTATTAACAATCTACCTCCTATAATAGATAAATATAGGTTGAGTGGAATCTTTTAAAAGGCAGGACAGATGCAGAAAACACACATCGCTCTCAAAGCAAGTAGAATAACAGAAAGAAGGTATGGATTTGTGCAACACTAAAACAGGGAAGACGCAGCAAAGCGGTAGCCATGCTTGACAAAATAAAGGTTAGAAACATTGTCATATCAGTCAATGTAGCGACAACAACAACAACAACAACAACAGGGATATGAGTGTTGGGATTATTTCAAGAGTATAAGAAGATTATATAACATGATAAATCATGTGGTATAAGTATAATGGTCATATATAAGGTAATCATAAAAATATGATCAACAAGGGGCATGAATGAGACCAGCACGGGTCGTGCTGGTCTCTAGACAAAACAAGTTATGGACTCAACACGGGTCGTGTTGAGGTAACAAGGACTATGTTGCTTCAACACGGACCGTGTTGAGTGCCATAATGCAGTTTAATGCCAACGGCTATATAATCTTCATGTATTAAGTATCAATATCAATTTTATATCTGATATAATTCTCCAATAGCTATATCCTCATTATACCACATGGTCAATTAACTTATTCAATGTCATGATTCTAATTAAGGACCCTAATTAAGTCCCTTTGATCAAGGGTATGAAGAGGGGTGGGAATTCTCCTATAAATAGGAGACATTCCCTAGCCATTTGAATACAACATCATTCTATAATCACATCCTCTCATTCTTGTCTAGATTACAACTTTACATGAGTGAATCAAGTGAGAAACAAGTTTGTCTTGAGTGTGTTAAGCACTATGTTTTATCCCTCTGAACATTGACGATATAGTAAATAGTTCTTAAGGAAAATGCGTTAGTCCATGACTCTTAGCAATATCATTAAGTTCAATCTCCGTTGTGTCACATATACCGCAAGAAGATCAAGAGGCCAAGAGAAGATAATGAAGTTTCAAGCCGGTCAAAGATTATTTTCCCAACAATCTTAAGAACTATATTTACAAGACAAGATTGGAGGAGACTAAGAGTTGGACATCTAAGATTCAAGAGGGATTACAAAGATAAGTTTATATTTTACAAGTTTATTAGTATCAATTTTTCATACAAGTTTGTTAAATTTTATAGAGCAGGTTAATGATTAAAAGTTTATTAATCATTTGTTTATCTATATGTGTTTGGTATAAATGAGAAATTGATACATAAGAGTGGCAATACAAGTACAAGACCTTGATGTTCTTTATGGGAATTGTTGCTCGGTTATGCAACGAGGTTTACATGGATTAAGGACAAGGTAACAACAAGACATTTACAAGGATGTCAAAGGTAATTAAGTTGTTATTATTTGTGGGTTATATGCATATGCATTGACCATCTTTAAGTTGCATCGTAATATTTATCAAGTTAATATCAATGGCATGAATATGTTTTACTACATTTGACATGTTTAATTGGTTTATAAGAATTTCCATTAAGGATAAGTTTATTGAAATTCCATGATAGGGTAGTTGTGGAAGGATGGTGCAAGAAAAGTCAAAATAAGTATTTATTTATTTATTTATTTATATATTATTAAGTGCACCATTGAACACCTACATAAGTTACAAGTTTATCCATGAGTTTTAAGTTGGTTATGACATTAAGTTATATGGAAGTTTCATACTAGTAATAAGGATGGGGATATTGCCATTAAAGATTCATTGGCTGGATGTTTTAAGTTACAAGTCTTTAAGGTGTATAATGTGGAAATTCGTTGGGGCAAGATTATAATTTGCTTCTTATAATCTGAATTTTTCCATGTATTCACATGTTCAAGTATCATTAAGTTTATTCTGCCTATTGTTATTGATATTAAGATTAGACTTTTTATTGATATCATGATTGGAAATTTGTTCCATGTTTATAAGTGATAGATATGAGTGATTTCATGATTAATGTTTTTGCCTATTGTTGTTCAAGTATTGTTTAATAGCATGATTAACAAGTTAATTTCATGTTTAAATTTGAAGCATGAAAATAGAATATAAGTATTGACAAAAATGTGAGATCTATATTCCTAATTTATAAGTTATAAGTTGCCATGAAATTCTATTTGATTATATCAAGTTTATAATTCTATTATGACGAATTGATTGAAATAAGTTTATGCAATTGAAAGTCAAATATGGATTTGTTATTAAGATAAGCTTTGCATATAAGAATAATTTTTATCAGAATTGTTAAATGCTACAAGTGGCTTGTTTATTGATTCAAGTTTTTTGAGAAATCCACTATAAGTTATGTGTGCATCAAGGTTCAAATTTCTAATACTATCATGAGTATATTTTTATTATGCTTATAAGTATTATAATAAGAAAAACATAATAAGTTATTATTTTGCTAGTACATATATATGTGATTATATATGTTGATAAGTTATTTGGCAACATTATGTGTTATTAAGATGAAATAGCAAGTTTGTGAATAAGAAGTCATATAAGTAATTATATATGAGAAATCCAATGTGATTTATTTTGTACAAGTTTGTAAATGGCTAATATAATTTTCAATTGGAAATTTAAGAGAACACAAGTTAATAAGAAAGAAAAAGGATTAATCATATTTATATGGTATGTATAGATTTAAGGTACATACACATAGGGATGGCAATGGGGAGGGTCGGAGATGGGGGGTGTGTTCTCCGCGCCCCATCCCCGCCCCATTACCCGTTGCGAGGATAAAATTTGTCCCCATACCCATCCCCAACGGGTACCCAACCCCAACGGGTATGCGAATAATTATTTCAATATTGTCATATAAATTAAAAAAAAGATACGCAACCTTTTTTTTTAAAAATGATGTTCGACATTATAACTTTATACAAAGATACATTTTCTCGTCAATTAGGATTTAACAATACATATTTATACAAAGTCGAACAAACATTATCGAGCACCATCAAGGAAAAAAATTAATAATAATAAAATTTCAATAACAAGAACCCTTAAGTCAACACTACGATTACAAATTTTCCAATAATATTATATATATAATATTAATATATGAAGAATATATATGTGTTTTAATAGAAATTGGGGATGAGGATGTGTGGATGGGGAGGATAATTTTCCCTAGCGGGTAAGCGGGGATGGGAAAAATTTTGCCCCCATGTCCGTCCCATCCCAGCGCAGGGATTTAAAATCCTGCCCCAAACCCATCCCCATACCCGTCGGGGGCGGGGATTCTTCCCCTTAGCGGGACGGGGTCCTAACGGGGATGGGGTTTCCCCGCCCAATTGTCATCCCTACATACACACAAGTTGTCTAAGTTATTTCAAAATATGATTAAGTATACACAATATGAATATAAGTATGAGCATGAGCATTCATAATATGTATAAGTTTGACAAGAAGGCTCTATATGCGTATAAGATGTTGTATAAGTAAGGACTCATGACTATTTCTAACAAGTTAACCTACAGGTTTGTTAGGTTAATTTACTTGGATAATTATGCAAAGGAAATTTCATATGTATTTTGCACTAAGTTTAAGTCAAGTATGAAATTTATTTAAATATTGATTTTCATGTATATTTACAAGTGTCTTGGCATGTGATTCATGTTTATGAATGCTTATAGAGTTTTATTATTTATTCAAACATTCTAAGTTTTGGTTTGTTTGATTGAAACAGTATTTGACTGTATGTTATTTATGGCATGACAAGTTTAAGAATAATCACTTGATCCTACAAGTGTTTGAGATAATTTTGCTTGAATTTTCTAAGTGCGAAATTGATTCATGTGATTATATATGAGTATTTAGAATCATAAGTTGTTAATTTCCTTTTATTCATGGAAATATAAGTAGACAATAACATGCTTTATTATTGACAAGGAAATATGAGTGGAGATCTATTCACTTAATATTATGTTTATAAGTTTGATCATGCTAGTAAACTTAGGTATGATTTATTTACTACATGCTAATTTAAGTAGTTGTAAGTCATGTACTTGCAACTATGTTCTTAGGCAATGCAAGTTATTCATAAGTGACATGGACATAAGTTTATCTACGTGTTTGATTGTTGTAAGCTTCTCATGTTATTCAATTTATTATGATAAGAGTTTATTAAGATTTTTGTGCAAGTTCACTATAAGTAAAGTTTCTTTATGAAGTGAATTAATTGCATAAGATATATGTGAAACTTTCATACTTTTGTAAGGTTTATGTGCCAATATGTGTATGTTTACATATATGTACTCAATGAGTAATGACATAAAAAGCATCAAACATGAGTAGATACATATAAGATTGATCATGATTACTCATATGTTTTAGTGTATTCATAAATATAAGTTGAATACATGTTTGTCCTTGATAATTTTTCAAGTTTATAAGTGTATGTAGTAGGATAATAAGGAAGTGTTTTGTATACATAAGGAATTGTGCATACTTGTGATATGCTATAATTCATGATTATGGAAATGGTGATTCTTTGAGGTTTTATAAGTTCATAAAGTTTGATTTATGAGGTTTCCGGATAATCATGATTGTGAATGGTGTATGTTGTTTGCATGAGTTAAGTATGCATATATCAAGTTTATTTGCTACAAAAGAAGTGTATAATTTTTGTACATTTGATTATTCTAAATTCATGATGATATATTTATAATAGATTTGGTAATGACAAATTTTAAGTATTATGTTTAAGTTTTCATAGCTATATGTTTTGAAGGGTTGACTTAAACATAAAAGGAGAGCATACAACCATGGTGATGTGATGGTTTAATCATATACTTGGTAGTATACTCTACGAGATAATCATTCATGATTATGAACCATTGTTTATTCAATGAGTTAAAGTTATAAGTTCAAGTGTGTAGCAAAATATTGAGATGTAATGGTTTAATTACATATAAGTTGAAAATTCAACTTCTATGCGAATCAAAAGTTAAGTGGTTTATTAAGTTTGAGGTTATTTTGTTTACAAGTTTGTATCCATGGTTTTTTGTATGATAAGCATATAAGAGGATCTCTATCAAGTTTACACACGGTATAGTGTGATTATATTCAAAAGCAATATGATAGGTTTAGTCATATTATGGTAAGATATTCTTATCAAGGCCATGATAAAGATATATTTATGTATCTCGTGGACCTTGTTATTCGAGATGGGTTAAGTAACCCAAATCTCTACTACTCACAACAATGACTCAACATTACAAATTGGAAAACCACCAATATCTAAAGTTCAAATGAGTACGGAGTTGTCTAAAGTAAGTAGGAAAAGCATCAATTTTGTACATCTCAGGTTAAGTTATGCTTAATGTCTGTAATGACAAGAGATTGAGTGGTGACACTCTTAATAGACTTTGTGGGAGCCTAATTATAGAGGCGGTAAAATCCAAAGACTACCTATGTAATTGTGATGTGTGGCCGTTGAAAGGAACTTAGGGCTAAAGTTCCGAAACACTTACTAAGGATAAGGACACAAGGTCGGATAATAGTGTCAAGTATTAACATTTCAGATTTAAACCGAATGTGTATTATGAGTATAGTTGATCAATATAAATCCAAAGTTCAAAGACATGTCTACTTTGTGATATGGATTCAATTTTGGTTTATAGATACTAAATGAGAAGTTTAAAGAGTAATCTACTTTTCATTAGGCATACACTTTGTGTGTTTCTCGGGTGATTACAAGATAAAGTATATTTCAAATGGCGGGGGTATTAGCTCCTTAAGTAAGATCATTTCAAGTGTTTTCATACTCTTGAAATGGCGGAGATTGTTGGGATTATTTCAATAGTATAAGAAGAGTATATAGCATGAGAAATCATGTGGTACAAGTATGAGGGTCATATATAAGGTAAACATAAAGAATATGATCAACACGGGTATGAATGAGACCAGCACGGGTCGTGCTGATCTCCAGAACAATCGAAAACAAGTTTTGGACTCAACACGGGTCATGTTGAGGCAATAGGGACCGTGTTGCTTCAACACAGACCGTGATACGATCAACACGGACCATGTTGAGTGCCAGAATGCAGTCTTAATGCCAACGACTATTTAATCTTCATGCATTAAGTATCAATATCGATTGTATATCTGATATAGTTCTCCAACAGCTATGTCCTCATTATACCACATGGTCAATTGACTTAGTCAAGTTCATGATTCTAATTAAGGACCCTAATTAAGTCACTTTGACCAAGGGTATGAAGAGGGGTGGGATTTCTCCTATAAATAGGAGACATTCGTTAGCCATTTGGATATAACATCATTCTATAATCACATCCTCCCATTCTTGTCTAGACTGCAGCTATACATAAGTGAATCAAGTGAAAACAAGTTTGTCTTGAGTACTGTTAAGCGCTAAGTTTTAGCCCTCTGAACATTTACGGTATAGTAAATAGTTCTTAAGGAAAATGGGTTAGTCCATGACTTTTAGCAATATCCAAACAAGATAATCACTGTATGGTTATTAAGTTTAATCTCCGTCTTGTCACATATACCGCAAGAAGTTCAAGAAGCCAAGAGAAGATGATGAAGTTTCAAGCCGGTCAAACATCATTTTCCCGACAATGGGTGTGGAGAGAAAAGGAAGTTGGAGGGAGGGGGGAACCAAAACAAGTAAGAAGAAGAAATTACGATTCACGAGACAATGAATCAAGACTTTGAGGAGTGCTTGAAGAAAAGTATGGTCTATACGAGTTAAATCCCAAGGGATATCTTAAAGCTGGTTTATGTCATACACTCAAACTACGACTTATATACCAAAGTTAGAGAAATGTCTAGTCTCAAATTTATTCTCCTTTTGAGAGTGAGGAGCAAATGGAAGTAGCATTGGAAGACCCATAGGGATTATGCCAATGGTTCTCTAAATGCAAGATTCTCTGAATGCAAGAAGTAGTCAATCCATGAATATGCAGACTCAAGGAATGTATGGTTGGAGGTGCATAGGATGCCTCCACATGCATGGTCATGGGGCACGTTCGAAGAGATAGTCAAGCCTTGGGGAAGAATAGTAAAAGCCTAGAAAATAATATACAAATGACGGATAATTTAAAGTGACGCGGGTCCTTATTATCTCGTATAGGTTTAACAAAAGATCAAAGGGCAGGTAGTCTTCAATCTAGAGAATATTGCCTTCAAGATCTTTGTGTAACAAGTAAGAGGCATGTACCAAACCAAGAGTCATGTACCATGTTGTTCCCTGAGTTCGAACATTTAATAGACGACCCCATAACAAATGGAGTACGAGTAGAGGAGTCAAGTGATTATGAAACAACTAGCAAAGAAAGTCCAACGAGGACTTATATACTCAGGGTTAATGACAATGAAGGTGAAAATCATGATGATTAGCATGAAAGATCAAATCGTATGATGGAAAAAGAAGTAGAAAAGACACAAGGCATACAAGTTCAAACCCAGAAGAGGAAGTGTAAGATCTAGGAGTTTTATTAAGAGTAATTACCTTGGTTAAGGGTCTAACTTGGGTTTAATTATTTATTTATGGGATTAATTGTTGCATTTCTATATTATGTGTATATTATTATTACTATTATTTTATTTATTTTTTTGTCAGAACTAGAATTTTATTAGAAGGTTGGTCTTGTTATATTACTTGGTAATTAGGGTATCGATTTAGTAAGAAAGGAAATAAGAGAGAGAGGGGAACCTTAGTATTTGTGTGGGGGTTTACTATTTTTGTAATTAGAGAGAATTGAAATAAAAAAGGAGAAACAAAAGAGGGGGAGGTGCCTGGTCTTTTTTCGGCCCCTGACCTCGACGCACACAAACAAAAGAGAGAGAGAGAGAGAGAGAGAGAGAGAGAGAGAGAGAGAGAGAGAGAAGGAGAATGAGGGGAAGCGGTGGCGGTGCCGCCTGGTCGCCGGCCATCGGCATCGAGAAAGGGGGGGGAAGTAGTGGCGGCACCGCGCGCGGAAAGAGAAGACTGCAACGACGGTCGGCGGACGCTGCGCAAGAGAGAGAGAGAGCGGCGACGGTTCAGGCGGTCGAGGGTGACCGCGCGGGGGTTGTAGGGCGGCGGCGATAGAGGTCGTGGTGGCCTGACGTGAAATAGAGTAGGGGCAAAGGTGGCTCGAGTTAGGTCTTGGGGCGGGTTTTCGGGCTGAGTTCAAGTGCTTCCGATACCCTCTCAACCAACTCTAGCCCAACTGGAGACCATAACCGTTCAATTGGGATTCAAAGTGGGTAATATCTCTCCCTCTTAATAACTGTTAAGTTTCAAGTTTAATTAGTAGATTTTGAATACTGAAATTTATGCCTGAATTGGTAGTTGTGTTAGAATGGTTGGGTTGAATTATGTAACCGAGTTTGAAGTCGGATGGTGATTAGGTTGAACATTGAGCGTCGAGGTTAATTTAGGGCGATGTATGTGAGGAGGGAGCCCGGGTTGAATTGTGAAATTGAAATACTTTGGGTTGAATGATGAAAAGAACGGTTTATTTATTGATTATGCTAAGAATAGTCCTTGTTGCGGTATAGACGGAGAAATTAAGCTAATTTATGATTTAAAGGAGACTTATATAGGTGGATTTGTGGTTAATACATTCAAAGGTTTGAGTTAAGGTTAGAATGGTAATTGATTTGGGTGATTCTAAGTATAATATGCATAAATGAGTGTCCCATGGGTTATATGTGTTAATTAGGTTACTTATGAGGAAAGCACGCACATACGGATCATGGATGAGCTATATGTTTTTAGAATAAGATTTTATGTTTGAGGTTGGGTCGTTTGGTATTTAGTATGCTGTATTTACGCCCTGTCTGATGTGAATAGAAATTAAATTGTCGTTATATATGAATTTAAGTGCTCGTGTGCATGTGTTTTCCAATTATTTGAACTTATACGAGCCTTATGGGCGCCATTACACGCATTTACTTGTATACTTGTGTCTTGAATGACTCTTTGAACTGTTATTCTAAGAAATGGTTTGGATTTTGATACTTATGTATGCTTTAAGCCGTTTATGTAATTTCTATGTGTTAAATGGTATTTTGAGGTTTTATGAAGTCCTTCATGAATATTTGGATTTCTTAAATGGAAAGGGTCGGAAGTTGAGCAATTGAATTGATTTTTTGAATTGAATGAAAGGTATACTTCTACTTTATATATGTTTTAGAAAGCTTTTTGAATGAGAAGTGTATGGTATGGAATTGTTATGCGATTTACGAGTTTGAAATTGTTTTCGGGCTAGGTGTATTGCACTAGGTATTGTGGACTAATTGGAAAGCCGAAGTTACACCTGTAAAGGGGAACTGAATCAGCTATTGGAAAGCCGGAGTTACACCTGTAAAGGGGAACTGAATTGGCTAAGTATATAAAGTCCATTGACGTTAGAACTCCCGGGAAGCTAAACTAACTGTCTTGAGGGGGGAACCGGCCCCGACTGGAAAGTGCTGAAAGTACCCTACGCCCATGGTATCAATATTTTCGTACAATGGAAAGAAGGAAAGATTATTTGAAATCGTGGTTTATTAAAACGGTATATACTATGGTTATGGAAATTTGGAAAAGGAAATTTGAGTAATTTTTAATCCCTGGTTTAAAGTGCGTGAGTTATTCTTTATATGTTGAAGGTGTTATGTTCTTTATTTAGAATGGTTTTGAAAAGTATTGAAGTATGAATTATATGTTATTAGGGTTCGTTTGGACCTAGGAAAACATGATGGAAAAAAAATCTCGTGGAAAAAAAATTAGGAGGAAATTTTTTTTGGGGTAAAATAAATTTCTTTCTCTTGTTTGGTTTAAGTAAATTTTGAAGGAAAAAAATTGATTTTCTATTCAATTTTCTTTTCCTTGTTTGGTTTGAGGAAAGATACATGGAAAAATAAAATTTGCAAGAAAACTTGTAAATATCAAGTTTCATTTTTTTAGATCATATGATTTGATTTGGGAGAGAAAGAGAGAGTTAGAGAGAGAGAGAGAGAGAGAGAGAGAGAAGAGAGAGAAAACATAATTAGAGAAATAGAGAGATCGACAAAGAGAGAGAAAAGAGAGTTAGAGAGAGAGAGAGCGATAAAGAGAGAGAAAAGAGAGTTAGAGAGAGAGAGAGAAAAGAGAGTTAGAGAGAGAGAAAGTGATAGAGAGAGAGATAAAAGAGAGTGAGAGAGAGAGAGAGATAGAAGAGTGTTAGAGAGAGAGAGAGAGAGAGAGAGGGAGGGAGAGCGAAAACGTTAGAGAGAGAGAGAAGAAAGAGAAGAGACTTAGAGAGAAAGAAGAGAGAGTGCGCGAGAGAAAGAGGGAAGAGAGTTAGAGAGAGAGAGAGAAGATACTTAGAGAGAGAGAGAGAAAGAGAGAAGAGAGAAGAGAGAGAGCGAGAGAGAGAGAGAAGAAAGTTAGAGAGAGAGAGAGAGAGAGACGAGTTAGAGAGAGAATGAAAAGAAAGGTTGACTTTGATCCAAAATTTTTCTCCCAACTTTCCTTTCATTTTTGAAGGGAAAATTTTTAATTCATTGTTACTCTAAATTTCCCATGCAATTTTCCAACTATTTTTTTCCCATTCTTTTTTCTTCAATCCAAACAAAGGAAAGATTTTCATTTTCCAAAATAATTTTTTTTCCATGCTGTTTTCCAAGGTCGACACGGACCCTTAAGGATTACTAAGGTTATGAATTGTGTTTGATTATATTCAAACTAAGTTTCAAAGGGTCTTGTGATTTACATAAATAACTTACCTTGTTATTTTTGATTTGTATGCGTGATATTTTAAGCTCTTCGAGAGTGTCTCTTAATTAGACTAATGCATGTCATGTGAACC
Source organism: Portulaca oleracea (assembly GCA_029582165.1). NCBI lineage: Eukaryota > Viridiplantae > Streptophyta > Magnoliopsida > Caryophyllales > Portulacaceae > Portulaca > Portulaca oleracea. Next base: position 17,366,402 of record CM055868.1, read on the forward strand.
CCATCTTGATTGCCATTGTGGAGGCTAAACGGGGTGTATGAGTCACTTGAGAGATCCTTATGTTGGTAGAGGATATGTATTGAGTTGGTTGCGGCCTATTAGAACACTAGAGTACTTGAGATGCTTCTTTGATGGCTTCTTGACTGTTTTCATGACAAAAGGGTTATCCCATCCCCCTGTAGTTGATTTGGAAGTTATGAGAGTGTTAGTTACCTCAAATGGGACATTTAGGTGCTTGAATGAAAACCTTATACCTAGTTTCCTACTTGATGGATTAAAGTGACCAAGAGATGCGTTTATGTTTTAATTGTACTTTTGTGAATGCAGAACTAGGGTGACTCCCATTCTTAGGTTGCTTGAATCTCAATGGTTATTCCAGGGTACAAGTTACCCACTGAGCTGTGGTTTGCTTATACCCCCTTTCCCCTCCTCCTTACAGGTAAATATGAAGATCAGGAGCTGACTGCTTGTTTGGAGATCTAGTATATCTAGTTGTTTATGTATAGGAAGTAATTGTCTTGTAAATTGAATCCTATTGTAAATATATTTGGAATTCTTGGGTTGTTTGATGCATTTAGATTGTAATTCGAGCGTGTGGCTCGTGATATACTCCGACGTGTGGCCGTTGAGTTCTATTTTGGGTTCAGTTTGTTTTTCAGGGTTGTAAGGCTTGAAGCCTGGGAAACGTCCATATTACAAAGGGAACTCTGCCGGATTTTCCCCAGGAAATATTGGAAATTAGTTTCTAAGTTCTCCTTTTTATCTTTCTCTATCTTAATTAGGTTGAGATTGACCTTAACAGCCCCTATTATGGAGCGGGCTGTTACAGATGGTATCAGAGCAAGGATTCTGCGACCTTAGGTGGTGCATTTATTCATTGCATGCTTGCTTGCTTGGAAACATGTGACTTACGTGAACTTTATGTGCCTTAAATTCTCAATGTGGTAAAGCTAGATAGAATTTCAAGCCTACAACAACATTTGTGTTGGAAGTGCCTAAGTTTCACTTCTTTTCTCTTACTAAATCTACTGTTAATTGCTTAGTTAAGCAAGTTAGACTCTAGAAATCGTAGCTTGGTTTTCACTTAGGTGATGGAAGCTTACCTTATCTTGTAAGCAATGAGCGTAAATTATAGTATGATGTTGCTCTTGAGGTTGTTGAGCTAGCCTTTAAATTCGGAAGATGAAATAAGAGTTTGTTTTGCTTAATGCCCAATATTGGTGGAGAATAGTTACATTGCCCTTGTTTTTCCCTCGGTTCATGTATTTAGGAAGGGGATAAGCGCCTCTACTTATGTGTTGAAGAGGTGGGAGACAAGGACGATTTAAAGTGAAGTACTATGAGAATCAACAACATTTGGAGATATTTGAGTTAAAGGAGCACTGTTTCATACAATATGCTTGTTTACGACAGTAGTCTAGAATTCTCACGACTTAAATCGATATCTTGAGTGGTTAATTTGGGGCCTAAATCTAATGGACATGTGTGATCTGATATGGTCCATACCACTTAAGTAAATTTCAGCAGTATTTGAGGAACTAGAATCAGAGGTGTGTATTACGCGAGTTATAGGTTCTTAAAGCCCTTAACTTAGATATAGCCTTGTAGAATTGCTAATGTTTTTGGCCAGGAAGTACCCGGGCTTCCCTACCTTCCCTTAGCTAGATCTTTGGTTGATTACTTGATTTCGTAAATTAGACTTCAGGAAGTATAGGCTCTTCCACTTGATTTTGGTGAATTAATGTTAGTCTTTAAGTTGTAAGCATAAGTTACTCCATTGCATTACTATTGAGATCTGGGGTCATTCTCTCAATTTGGATTTGATACGAGTCTCCCATGCTTAAGGTATGGTGTGGAAAGTATGCAATTATATAAAAATTATATACCCATGTTTCTCCTAAATTCGTGTGCCCAAAAAGGAGATAAATTCCTCTACTCATGGGCTGGCAAGATAAAGGGGGAGGAATACTTCAATATAGTATATTCTTGTGCTAAGTTGGGGTGTTCGAGATTCACCTCTTGGGCAGCTGAGTTGAAGGTTGAAATAAATAGTAGTATGAGATATGTTACGGACCATATCGCTTAAATAAGCCGAGAAGTATTCTTGAGAACTAAGATCTGAGGTGTGTACTAGTGGAAGAAGCACTAAGCCATCATGACAACATTATTTTGGTGGTGCAGTACATCAAGGTTTACTATGGAAATGCATAAGATAGCAGTCGAATATTTTATTGGAGATGCCTACTCTCTAATGATGAATCATATATGACAGATGGCGTTTTGAAGTAATCGTTACACACCCTCAAGGCCAAGAAGTGCATAGGTATCTTGCTTAATTGGGTAGTAGCTGGAGTTGTGATTAGGGTGCAAGGTGTAGTTCTTCCCAAATTGACGTGCTGATTGATATCGAAAGGCCCTTATCGCTAGATATACATATTAACTATGTATATACCCCCTAATTGCCAAGTTCAGAAGCCGGAACATACAGGTTTTTCTCATTCTATAGTTGAGGCTTAAGAAAGTGACAAAGAAAAGATGAGCAGTAAGGTTTCTCATGGATTATCCTTAATTTCAAGGACCTTTCTTCAATTCCATGGTAATCCTTATCTTTATACTTCCCATTTCAGTTATTCCTTTCTTTGTAATTACTCTAGTCCTTCAAGTTAGGGTTTTTGTTGGTGATTCCTAGTTGTTCCTCAATATTATTCGCTAATGATGCAAGCTAGGATTTTCCAACATCAATCCTCTGAAATCCCTCTTCCATCAATTGCTTTCTTTCCACCATCTACCTTCCATTGTTGTCTCCAGTCAGCTACCTATTGCTAAGCTTTAAACAACTAGGTACATGGATTTGCGATGAGTAGTAATCCAACATTGGTGGAAAGAGACTACAATTTAGCAAGTAGTTCGCATCCAATCTGTGATAGAGGTCATTGTCAACTTGGATGTGCATCTAGCTTTAGTGGGTGTTAGCAGACTTTGTATTCGTTAATTATGTGAGACCAGTTATAGTGCAGTAATGATTCTCTTACGCACGAGAGTTCCCCGGTCCCAAATGTTTTGATGGTTGTGTAATGCCGACTTATTTGCCCTTCTTTAAATAGTTTGCTCCTCGGCGCCGAAAATAGAGTGAGTAGACATTTAAAGAAAGTTGGCGAGATGGAGGCTACATACCACAAAACATAGTAAAAAAGGATTTGAACTTGAGGTGATACTCTTTCCTCAGCTGGTGCATGATGTCTACTACATGAGTGTCAATGTGATCTGGACATTAGTCTGCTACACCCTTTGACCTTGAAGTTTCGAGGACGAAAGTTTTTAAGGGGGGAAGAGTGTAAGATCCAGGAGTTTTATTAAGAGTAATTACCATGGTTAAGGGTCTAACTTGGGTTTAATTATTTATTTATGGGTTTAACTGTTGCATTTCTATATTATTTGTATATTATTATTACTATTATTTTGTTTATTTATTTATTTATCAGAACCAGAATTTTATTAGAAGGTTGGTCTTGTTATATTACTTGGTACGTAATTAGGGTATCGATTTAGTAAGAAAGGAAATAAGAGAGAGAGGGGAACCTTAGTATTTGTATGGGGGTTTACTATTTTTGTAATTAGAGAGAATTGAAATCAAAAAGGAGAAACAAAAGAGGGGGGGTGCCTGGTCTTTTTTCGGCCCCTGACCCCGACGTACACAAACAAGAGAGAGAGGGGGAAGCGGTGGCGGCGACGGTGGCGGTGCCGCCTGGTCGCCGGCCATCGGCAGCGAGAAAGGGGGGAGAAGAAGTGGCGACACCGCGCGCGGAGAGAGAAGACTGCAACGACGGTCGTGGCGCGCAAGAGAGAGAGCGGCGGCAGTTCGGGTCGAGGGTGACATGCGGGGTTGTAGGGCGGCGGCGATAGAGGTCGTGGTGGCCTGACGTGAAATAGAGGAGGGGAAAAGGTGGCTCGAGTTAGGTCTTGGGGCGGTTTTTCGGGCTGAGTTCAAGTGCTTCCGATACCCTCTCAACCAACTCTAGCCCAACTGGAAACCATAACCGTTCAATTGAGATTCAAAGTGGGTAATCTCTGTCCCTCTTAATAACTATTAAGTTTCAAGTTTAATTAGTAGATTTTGAATACTGAAATTTATGCATGAATTGGTAATTGTGTTAGAATGGTTGGGTTGAATTATGTAACCGAGTTTGAAGTCGGATGGTGGTTGGGTTGAACATTGAGCGTTGAGGTTAATTTAGGGCGATGTATGTGAGGAGGGAGCCCGGGTTGAATTGTGAAATTGAAATACTTTGGGTTGAATGATGAAAGGAACGACTTATTGATTAATTATGCTAAGAATAGTCCTTGTCGCGGTATAGACGGAGAAATTAAGCTAATTTATGATTTAAAGGAGACCTATATAGGTGGATTTGTGGTTAATACATTCAAAGGTTTGAGTTAAGGTTAGAATGGTAATTGATTTGGGTGATTCTAAGTATAATATGCATAAATGAGTGTCCCATGGGTTATATGTGTTAATTAGGTTACTTATGAGGAAAGCACGCACATACGGATCATGGATGAGCTATATGTTTTTAGAATAAGATTTTATGTTTGAGGTTGGGTCGTTTGGTATTTAGTATGCTGTATTTACGCCCTGTCTGATGTGAATAGAAATTAAATTGTCGTTATATATGAATTTAAGTGCTCGTGTGCATGTGTTTTCCAATTATTTGAACTTATACGAGCCTTATGGGCGCCATTACACGCATTTACTTGTATACTTGAGTCTTGAATGACTCTTTGAACTGTTATTCTAAGAAATGGTTTGGATTTTGATACTTATGTATACTTTAAGCCATTTATGTAATTTCTATGTGTTAAATGGTATTTTGAGGTTTTATGAAGTCCTTCATGAATATTTGGATTTCTTAAATGGAAAGGGTCGGAAGTTGAGCTATTGAACTCATTTATTGAATTGAATGAAAGGTATACTTCTACTTTATATACGTTTTGGAAAGCTATTTGAATGAGAAGTGTATGGTATGGAATTGTTATGCAATTTATGAGTTGGAAATGGTTTTCGGGCTAGGTGTATTGCACTAGGTACTGTGTACTAATTGGAAAGCCGAAGTTACACCTGTAAAGGGGAACTGAATCGGCTATTGGAAAGCCGGAGTTACACCTGTAAAGGGGAACTGAATCGGCTAAGTATATAAAGTCCATTGACGTTAGAACTCCCGGGAAGTTAACTAACTGTCTTAAGGGGGAACCGGCCCCGGCAGGAAAGAGTTGAAAGTACCCTACGCCCATGGTATCGATATTTTCGTACAATGGAAAGAAGGAAAGATTATTTAAAATCGTTGTTTATTGAAACGATATATACTGTGGTTATGGAAATTTGGAAAAGGAAATTTGTGTAATTTTTAATCCCTGGTTTAAAGTGCGTGAGTTATTCTTTATATGTTGAAGGTGTTATGTTCTTTATTTAGAATGGTTTTGAAAAGTATTGAAGTATGAATTATATGTTACTTAAGGATTACTAAGGTTATGAATTATTTTTTATTATATTCAAACTAAGTTTCAAAAGGTCTTGTGATTTACATAAATAACTTACCTTGTTATTATTGATTTGTATGCGTGATATTTTAAGCTCTTCGAGTGTGTCTCTTAATTAGACTAATGCATGTCATGTGAACCCCATCTTGATTGCCATTGTGGAGGCTAAACGGGGTGTACGAGTCACTTGAGATATCCCTATGTTGGTAGAGGATATGTATTGAGTTGGTTGTAACCTATTAGAACACTAGAGTACTTGAGATGCTTCTTTGATGGCTTTCTGACTGTTTTCATGACAAAAGGGTTATCCCATCCCCGTGTAGTTGATTTGGAAGTTATGAGAGTGTTAGTTACCTCAAATGGGACATTTAGGAGCTTGAATGAAAACCTTATACCTAGTTTCCTACTTGATGGATTATGAAGTGACCAAGAGATGCATTTATGTTTTAATTGTACTTTTGTGAATGCAGAACTAGGGTGACTCCCATTCCTAGGTTGCTTGAATCTCAATGGTTATTCCAGGGTACAAGTTACCCACTGAGCTGTGGTTTGCTTATACCCCCTCTCCCCTCCCCCTTACAGGTAAATATGAAGATCAAGAGCTGACTGCTTGTTTGGAGATCTAGTATATCTAGTTGTTTATGTAAGGAAGTAATTGTCTTGTAAATTGAATCCTATTGTAAATATATTTGGAATTCTTGGGTTATTTGATGCATTTAGATTGTAATCTTAGCGTGTGGCTCGTGATATACTCCGACGTGTGACCATTGAGTTCTATTTTGGGTTTAGTTTGTTTTTTCAGGGTTGTAAGGCTTTAAGCCTGGGAAACGTCCATATTACAAAGGGAACTCTGCCGGATTTTCTCCAGTAAATTTTGGAAATTAGTTTCTAAGTTCTCCTTTTTACCTTTCTCAACCTTAATTAGGTTGAGATTGACCTTAACAGCCCCTATTAAGGAGCGGGTTGTTACATGAAGAGTCACGAGAAATTGACAGAGAAATAGTATTGAATGTCATGGACAACATGAGCGGGAACCAAGGAGAGATTGAAGGCTCAAATAAATTGGAAGAGACGCCGCATGATCAAAGCAATCAAGGAGCTGCACAACCAAATACCAACAACATTGGGAATAACTAGGAAGAATTATCGTAATCAACAAAATGAAAACAACCGCAGCAATCTTGGAAAAGAGAGTAATAATCAAGTGTCTCAACCACCTAGTCTTGAGAAAGGGGCTCTTGAAAAATGAAGAACCATCCGCACACAAGAAGCAGAAGACGAAATGGTTGAGGAAACGAACACTGAGAATTATACTACCTTCGTCCCACATTACTTGTCCATTTGACAAAAATTTTGAAAACTAATAAACTAGTTATTTGGGTATTATAGTGTATGAAAAGTTGTGATTAGTATTAAATTGTTTGTGTATTCTTCTCTCTCCTAGTTTTTCTATTTATGTCTCTAAAATCTAATTTTAAAAAAAGTAGTTAGTTGAAAAAAGTTGTATTGGAATTGTTACATGACAAATATTATGGGACAAAAAAAGTTAGTTAAAGAGACAACTATTATAAAACGAATTGAAGGTGGTAAGTAGTATACAAAACAGTTTTGTTGAATCAACGGATGTTGGAGGAAAGGGAGTAAATGTATATAGAACAATGGAAACTCGCTTGGATAACGCTAAGAGTTATGGCCTAGTACTCACTTTCCTTAAGAACTATTTACTATACCGTAAATGTTCAAAGGGATAAAACTTAGCACTTGTAACACTCAAGAAATAGATTCTCACTTGAATCACTCAAGTATAGTTGCAGTCTAGACAAGAATGAGGTTGTGATTAGCTTAGAATGGTGTGTCTCAAATAGCCTAGGATATCTCCTATTTATAGGAGAATTCCACCCTCTTAGGATACCCTAGTCAAAGGACAATCAAGAGTCTTAATGAAGAGATTATGGCCTTAATATGACCTTGACTAAGTCAAGTCATATAGCTGTTGCAATCTCATAATAATCGTGCTTAATAACGATATCAAACACTAATTACACAAAATCATAAAGCCGTTAGCATTTAAAACAAGCCTGGCCTTTAACACGGTCCGTGTTGGGTGCAACACGGTCCGTGTTGGGTGCAACACGACCCGTGTTGAGCCCAGGAATACTTTCCTTACTCTCTGGAAGACAACACGACCTGTGTTGCTTCCTGTTTCACTCGTGTTGATCATATTCTTATTGTTTCACTTATATATGATTCGTATACTTGATATACTTTATTCTTTAGGCTATATAATTGTCTTATACTCTTGAAATATTTCCAACAATCCCCTGCTATTTCAAGAGTATGTAAAACCCTTGAAATAACTTTACGTAAGGAGCGTATACCCCCGTTATTTTAGATATACGTTAACTTGTAATCACCAGAGAATCAACAAAACATATGCCTAATGAAAAGTAGATTACTCTTTGAACTTTTCAATTAGTTTATATGAGCCAAAATTGAATCCAAATCACAAAGTAGACATAGCTTTGCACTTTAGATTTATATTGACCAACTATACTCATAACACACATATATTTTAAATCTTGAGTGTAAATACCTTGACACTATTATCCGGCCTTGTGTCTTTATCCTTCATAAGTGTTTCGAAACTTTAGCACATAGTTCCTTTATGCGGCAAAATATTACACTTACATAGGTAGACTTTGTAATTATACCACCTCTGTAATTAGTCTTTCCACAAAGTCCATTAAGAGTACTAGTACTCAACCTCTTACCATTACAGATTTCTAAGCATCACTTGACCTTGGGATAAAATCGATGCTTCCTACTAACTTAAACGACTCCATACTCATTTGAACTTTAGAAATTGGCGGTATTCCAATTCGTAAAGTTGAGTCTTTGTTGTGATTAGTAGATCTTTGAGCTACAACCTATCCCTATTGAAGTACTTATTATCAAATCTTTTGTCAATCCTTTGGTTAAAGGATCGGCTATATTTTCTTTTGATTTGACATAACTTAGAGTCACTACTCCATCCCTTATAAGTTGATGTACGTGAGTATGTCTTAAATCAATATGCCTTGACTTGCCATTATAGACATGACTATATACAACATCAAGAGTAGACTTGCTATCACAATGAATTGAGATAGGAGCCATTAGCTTATACCAAGCCGGTATTTCCAATAATAAGTTTCTTAACCATTCTGCTTCCTTACAAGTAGCATATAATGCTACTAATTCTGAAGACATAGTGGAATCCGCTATATTAGCTTATTTCATAGAACCCCAAGAAACCGCTCCACCTCCTAAAAAGAACACCCATCCACTGGTAGAGGAGAAATCTCCTTTATTAATCCAACTCGCGTCCGAGTATCCTTCTAATACCGAAGGTTTACCCTTATATGTGAGTTGATAACTTTTAGTACCAGCTAAATATCTTAATACTATCTGAATTGCAAACCAATGCATATTACTCGGATTACTTGTAAACCTACTTAACATGCCAATTGCATAAGCAATATTTGGCCTTGTACTTGTCATAGCATACATGAGACTTCCAATCAACTTACCATATTCAAGTTGAACCCAAATTTTTCTCTAGTTTCTTATTTGAATCATAAGGAGTTACTGCTGGATATAACTTATCACCTCCAAACTTGTTCAATATTTTCTCAATGTAATGCTCTTGAGATAAACTTATTCTATCATTATTTCTAATGATCTTAATACCAAGAATTATATCCGCTTCACCCATGTTCTTCATAGAGAACTTTGAGGATAGAAATTCTTTGGTCTTATTAACTTGTTCCATGTCGGTGCCAAAGATCAACATGTCATCAACGTATAGGCATATAGTCACCCCTTTTCCATTCTCAAACTTAGAGTATATGCACTTATCCGATTCATTGATCTTATAACCACTTGAAAGCACTACTTCATCAAATTTTTGATGCCATTGCTTAGGTGCTTGCTTAAGTCCATATAAGGGCCTTATAAGTTTACAAACTTTCTTTTCTTGACCTTCAACAACAAACCCTTCGGGTTGTTCCATATACACCTCCTCTTCTAGTTCTCCATTTAAGAATACCATTTTGACATCCATTTGATGGATAACTAGCTTATGGATAGTACCTAGAGCCAACAATACACGTATTGAAGCTATCCTAACCACCGGTGCATATGCATCAAAGTAGTCAATACCATATTTTTGAGTAAAGCCCCTTACAACCAACCGAGCTTTATACCTCTCAACGGTACCATCTACTTTCCTTTTCCTTTTAAAGATCCACTTAGAGGTAATTGGTTTACTTCCCGGAGGAAGGTCAACCAATATCCAAACATTGTTTTCCATTATTGAATCAATCTCATCTTGTACCGCTTCTTTCAACAAAGAAGCATCATGAGATTGCATAGCTTCTTTAAAAGTTTTAGGATCCTTATCTATGTTGTACATACATAGGGTCTCACTTTCAATTGAGTCCCTTGAACCTTCTACTAAATAAACATAGAAGTCCGAACCAAATCTTTTGGTTTCCTTGATCTTTTACTCCTTCTTAACTCAACACTTTCATCTTCTTCATCTTGAATAACCTCATGAGTCAAAAGATCATCTTGTATGGATATACCCTCATGATTTTCATCTTGAGGCTCAATTAGAGGAACAATATCTTAAGTTATTTCTTTAGGTCTAAGAATTGAAGAGAACCTAGTCTCATCAAAAATTTCATCTATTGATTCCATAACGGTATTCACCGAAATGTACTCATTTGGCTCAACCACCAAAAACCTATAAGCTTTGCTATCTTGAGCATAGCCTATAAAGATGCACTCAATTCCTCTTTCACCTAATTTTCTTTTCTTAGGTTCCAGGACTCTTACAACAGCCCTACAACCCCAAATCTTAAAATACTTAAGACTTGGCTTTCTTTTGTTCCATAACTCATACGGGGTACTAGAATTCCCTTTGAATGGAACTCTATTCAAAATATAACAAGCCGTTAACATGGCTTCACCCCAAAATCCATTACTTAAACCGGAGTTAGACAACATAGAATTCACCATTTCTTTTAAAGTTCTATTTTTCCTTTCTGCAACCCCATTTTTTTGTGGTGTATACGGGGCGGTTGTCTCATGAACAATGCCCGTTTCTTGGAAAAACTTTGGATCATAGAATTCCCCTCCCCTATCGGATCTTAAAGTTTTAATCAAGGTCTCACATTGAAGTTCACTTCTAGTTTTGTAAACTCTAAACTTTTCAAGTGTTTCATCTTTAGAACTCAAAAGATAAACTTGACAATATCTAGAATAATCATCAATGAATGTCACATAATACTTCTTACCACATATTGAAGGTGTACTATGAAAATCTCCTAAATCACTATGAATTAAATCAAGCAATTTAGAAGTTTTTTTTACACTTGAGAATGAACTTTTAGTGATTTTATTAAGCATGCATGTCTTACCTTTTTCTATATCATCATTCAACTTAGGAATCAAATCAAGATTAGACATTTCTTTCAACTTTGAAAAGTTCACATGTCCTAACCTACCATGCCATAGAAAAGACTTATTCAAAGTAGACACATGCATATAAGCGGAAATCATGTCATCTTTATTACTTTTCGCATTCAATTTAAACATCTCCCCATAAGCATATCCCTTCCCTACAAACGTCCCACCCTTGGAAAGTACATAATTATCTCCATCATAAACTTGCGTAAAACCAAACTTGCTAAGAAGATAACCGGATACAAGATTCTTACATACTTCTGGAGCTAGATACACATCATTTAAAAGCAAAGATTTACCGGAAGTGAAAACAAGTTCCACTTGCCCAATGCCTTCAACTTTGACCAGATGGTTATTGCCTATGTAGAGTTTCACACCATCATCCGTCGGTTTGAGAGTCTTGAATAAACTCTTGTCAACGTAAACATGCCTTGACGCACCTGAGTCTATGTACCAATCATTAAAACCAATGGATACCATGTTAATATGACCCTTAATCATGGCCACGAAGGAATTGGGTTCCTTCTCCTTACTCTTGCCCTTAGATGTATCTTTGTTCAAAAGACCATGCTTCTTTTTCCATTGGTAACACTCTCTCTTTGTGTGCCCCAGTTTGCCACATTCCCAACAAACTTGCTTAGGCTTTTGAATCCCCTTGCTAGATTTGTTGTGGCTCTTGTTCTTATTCTTGTTTCCATTATTCTCTTGCACCATATGGACCTTAGATTGCTCTTTGGTACCATCTTGTAGGCATAACTCCTCTTCAATCTGAAGATGGTTAGCCAAACCTTCAAGAGACATAGCCTCTTTCCGGTGCATGAGAGCCCTTTTAGTTTCATTCCAAGGAGAAGGCAGCTTGTCAATAATAGAGGATACGATTATAGTTTCATCCATGTTCAAATTGTGTTGCTTGAAGTTACTCAAAATACGTTGAATCTCATGGAATTGGTCTAGAATTTTCCTATTATCATCCATCTTAAATTTCATGAATTGACTAACAAGAAAATTCTTACTTGACGCATCTTCCGACATGTACTTAGCTTCAAGCATCTCCCAAAGCTTCTTTGTCGTCTCCACATGTCGATATACATCGAAGAGGGTGTCGCTCATCCCGTTGAGAATGCATCCTCTACAAATGTAGTCGTCATTCTCCATCTTGAGCCTTTGCCGAGTAGCCTCCGCATCTTCCATGGGCACCTTGTCTTTTCCTTGATCCTTGCTTCCATACCCCGTGGAAATCTTACCGGTTGCATCCTCTTTTAGAGACTCCTCGGTTGTCACCTTCTCGGCCGAAGGTTCTTGAATCACCTTGGGAGAAATCTCAATGTTAAGCACATAGGCAACATTGAGAGTTATTAGCAAGAAATGCATCTTGCTTTGCCAACGCCGGAAATCCAATCCTTCAAAGCGCTCTAGCTTTTGGAAATTGCTAGACATATCACGTGGCGAGGCCATTACTGAATAGTTCTTGAGATTGTTGGAGGAAAGGGAGTAAACGGTATATAGAACAATGGAAACTTGCTTGGATAACGGTAAGAGTCGTGGCCTAGTACTCGCTTTCCTTAAGAACTATTTACTATACCGTAAATGTTCAAAGGGATAAAACTTTGCACTTGTAACACTCAAGAAATAGATTCTCACTTGAATCACTCAAGTATAGCTGCAGTCTAGACAATAATGAGGTTGTGATTAGTTTAGAATGGTGCATGTGTCTCAAATAGCCTAGGATGTCTCCTATTTATAGGAGAATTCCACCCTCTTAGGATACCCTAGTCAAAGGACAATCAAGAGTCTTAATGAAGAGATTATGGCCTTAATATGAGCTTGACCAAGTCAAGTTATATAGCTGTTGCAATCTCATAATAATCGTGCTTAATAACGATATCAAACACTCATTACACAAAATCATATGGTCGTTAGCATTTAAAACAATCTTGGCCTTCAACATGACCCGTGTTGGATCAACACGGTCCCTGTTGTTCCAACACGACCCGTGTTGAGCCCAGGAATACTTTCCTTACTCTCTGGAAGACAACACGACCCGCGCGTGTTGCTTCCTTTTTCACCCATGTTGATCATATTCTTATTGTTTCACTTATATATGATCCTTATACTTGATATAGTTTATTCTTTAGGCTATATAATTGTCTTATACTCTTGAAATATTTCTAACATTAATGGATAAAGAAGAGAATGTATAGGAGGCTGTAGATTTTGGCTCAATCAGTGGTGAAGAGGTTCAGATCACACATGAGGACCTCAGCGAAAATTGTCACAAGAATTTCCAACTCAGCATTATGATTTTGTTTGAAAGATAAATCAGGGAAGTATCAATCATATCTCAATTTCATTCCCTTCTATTATGCTGAGATAGCATACTATAATATCCTGAGTTTCCTTGTTTTAGATATCAAACGAAAAGGCAAGAAATATGGAGCTAAGGAAATCACGTGGAAGATCACCTCTGTTAAGGAAACTATTCTGAAGACTGAAAAGATGCCATTGCACCTAATATTATAAATGCTACTGCCCCTCCTTCAGATTAGGAGTAGTTTTTTTGAAGCAAGAAAAACAGTTGTAGGAGTTTTGTGAAAGAAAACTCTGAGTGTAGGAATTGTGTTAATTCTGAATGTAACCACATTTGATTTGTGGCGAGTGTAGTAACCAGGGATCTAGCTGGTGAGGACCTCATAAGGTCGCATAAACTTTTGAGTTCAGTGATCTACTGATAAGTGAGGTCACTGTGTGAAATCGCCTCTTCTGTGAGGCCTCAAGATCAGAAGACAGCTATCCAGTCTTCTGCCTTTGTAAGCTGTGCTGAGGACCTCACAATCCTCATCTCAGCCGAGTTGTAACCTCCTCCTTAAGCACTTTTATTCAATAATAAAGAAGTTATTTTCAGTATCTAAAAGTGCTATTTAACTTGGTTGTGTTGTTTAAAGTGCAGAATTTTTCATAACCCTAATCACCCCCCCTCTAGGGTTATTTCAATTGGTATCAGAGCAGGTCCACAGATCTAAAGAGTCTAACAACTCGTGGAAAAGATCATGGCCAGCCTCAACACAACCGAAGCTCCTCAAGGTCGCTCATGGACAAGGGCACCTCTTCTCACTGGAGAAAACTATAGAATGTGGAAAAGACAAATGGAGATCTTCCTCAGAGACCAAGATGAGGACCTCTGGATTATTGTTACTGAAGGAGATTTTCCTACCCCCACAAAGAAGAATGCTGCAAACCAGGATGTCCCGAAAGAAAGATCTGAAATGACAGCCGATGAGCTCACCTCATTGGGAAAAAATATTCGGGCTTTAAATTTGTTGTGTTGCAGTTTAAATCCAAATGATTTTGAACGTGTCTCTAACTGTGAAAATGCTAAACGGGTATGGGAATATTTGGTCACCTCTTATGAAGGTACAAGCCAAGTTAAAGACATCAAACTGGACATTCTTATTCAGAAATATGAGGCCTTCAAAATGGAAGAAGAAGAATCCATTGAAGAGATGTATAAAAGATTTAGCAGCATTGCTAACCACCTCAAGTCACAGCCATAGAAGAAGCGCAGAACCTCAGATGCTTGCCAAGGAGAAAGTGGGGACCAAAAGTCACAGCCATAGAAGAAGCGCAGAACCTGAAAGTCCTCAAGCTAGAAGAACTCATAGGGAAATTGTTGGCCCATGAGATCCAATTCAGTGACCTCACAGAACCTAAAGGAGTTGCCCTCAAAGCAGCCAAGGATCCTGATGATGAATCAGACGAGGATGAAGAAGCTACAATGGCTATGTTAGCAAGAGGTTTCAGAAAATTATACAAGAAAAATCCAACCTTTCGAGGCTACCTCAAGGATGGACAATACAGAAAACCAAAAGGTAAGACCTCTATGAAAGACGAATCTGACCCCTTTGCTTGTTATAGTTCTGGCCGCAGGCACTTGATCAAAGCGCCTCATGCGAGAAAGAATAAAGATAAAAGAATCATGAGGCCCGGACCACAACAACGTAAAGCTATGCTTGCGGCGTGGAGTGTGATGACTCAGTGAGGATAACAGTGATGTTGATGAGGTTGCAAATGTCTGCCTGATGACTCAAATGAATGAGGAACCAGAAACATCCTCACACCAAGAAGAGGTAAACATTGATGATCTTCTCAATCTCTCACCTTTACACTTTGAGCATAAATGCTTGCATCTGTTTAAATATTCCAAATCATTGATTGAAAGGATCAAGTATCTTACCCAGCATGTCCAAAGTCTCAGTGAGGCCAATAATAACCTAAGCTCTCAAAATGACCTCCTCTTCACAGAAAGCAACAGATTATCCCTTGAGGTCAAAGACTGCTATAAGACCATTACCCAACTATCCAATGAGGCAGTCACCGCCTCTCATCCCTACAACAATAAATTGGCCTTTGCATCTCCTCCTCTCCAACCTCGAGTTAATTACTCCACAAACCATTCTCCAAGAGGACCTCTCCTCCCTACTCCAAGACTGACTCCTCACAGAAAGCAACATCACAAAAACTGCCCTAAAGCTCACCCCCAAATGACCTTAACTCCCTCTCCAAAAACCTCTCGAGACAAACCCCCAAATTCACCTAAGGCCTCCAAGTTTTTTCAAGTTGGTGAAATATGGATTCCCAGACCTAATGATGCAACTTGTCTGTCAAAATCCAAGAAAGGTATAATGTCCTCTGATGCAGGTATGCCTCAAAACTCACAGCGACCTATGGTATTTGGACAGCGGCTGCTCTCGTTACATGACCGGAGATCCAACCAAGTTTTACGAAATGAAAACCAGCAAAACCGGGAAAGTTACATTTGGAGACAAAAGTCAAGGCAAGATCCTCGGCATTGGGAAGGTCGGTAAGGACCTCAACAATTCCTTGCATGATGTATATCTAGTAGAGGGTCTAGAATATAATTTGCTTAGCATATCTCAGTTTTGTGATAAAGGTAATAGAGTCAGCTTTGATAGAAATAAATGTATAGTGTCTACAGAGTCACATCAAGTCATATTGCATGGCCATCGTATGAACAATGTATATGTTATAGATCTCAGTAAAACCTTTGAGGACCTCTCCTGTCTTAAGCCTGGAACTGAGGAAACATGGTTATGGCATCAACGCTTAGGTCATGTCAGCATGAAAACATTACAAAAGTTGCATAAGTCAAACCTTGTCCGAGGTCTCCGGCCTCATAAATATGAGAAAGATCGGGTTTGTGATGCATGCGCCAAAGGCAAACAAACAAGAACATCCTTTAAACCTATCAAGTCTGTGACCACCTCAAAATGTCTTGACCTCCTCCATATGGACCTCTGTGGTCCCATTCCCTATAAAAGTCTTGGCGGAAGTTCATATATTCTTGTTATTATAGATGATTTTTCAAGATTTACCTGGGTGTTCTTCTTGAAAAGCAAAACAGAAGCTTTTACGCACTTCTCAAAACTATACAAGCAACTCGAGGTCCTCACAGGAAACTCTGTCAAAGCAATAAGGACAGTCATGGCAGAGAGTTTGATAACAAAGATATGTTTGGAGCATTTTGTGCCGAAAAGGGAATTACTCACAACTTCTCCGCTCCAAGAACCCCTCAACAAAATGGAGTTGTTGAGAGGAAAAATCGCACATTGGAGGACATGGCAAGAACAATTATTTGCGACAACAATCTTCCAAAATTCCTCTGGGCAGAGATCATCAATGCATCAAACTATATTCTAAATCGATGCACCATTCGGTCCATTCTGAAAAAGACTCCTTATGAACTGTTTAAAGGGAAGAAGCCAAGCATCAGCCACTTCAAGGTCCTCGGCTGC
The DNA here is from genome assembly GCA_029582165.1 of Portulaca oleracea. Classification (NCBI taxonomy): domain Eukaryota; kingdom Viridiplantae; phylum Streptophyta; class Magnoliopsida; order Caryophyllales; family Portulacaceae; genus Portulaca; species Portulaca oleracea. The sequence goes on from CM055868.1 coordinate 17,383,255, forward strand.
AAATGTTTCGTTCACATCAATGGAAAGAGACCAGCAAGCAAGTTTGATGCTCGAAGCGAAGAAGGAATTTTTGTTGGATATTCCTCTACCAGCAAAGCTTACAGAATCTATTTCAAACACTCAAGGTCTGTAGAAGAAAGTATTCATGTTGTCTTTGATGAGGCTACCTCATTAAGTCAAACTGTTTTGCGCCCTCCTGAGAATGACAGTGACGATGAGACGCCTCCTACTGCTGAGGCTGCACTGGCACCTCCTGAGGCTGCATCAACACCTCCTGAAGCTGCACCCTCACCTCATGCCTCATATTCTCAGGAGCCTCCACCTCAAGCTCCACCAGCACCGGAGATCTCTTACAAGTTTAGAGCAGCTCATCCAGCGGATAATCTCCTCTCAGACATCACCACAGGTATCCGTACAAGATCCTCATTAAGAAACTTCTATGCCTTTAATGCCTTTGTCTCACAGATTGAGCCCAAACACCACAATGAGGCCTTGTTAGATCCTAGCTGGATCAATGCCATGCAAGAAGAACTAAACCAGTTTGAACGAAGTCAAGTTTGGTCCCTAGTTCCCAGACCTCATCATCATCCAGTCATAGGTGTCAAATGGGTCTTTCGCAACAAACTGGATGAAACAGGAGCCATCACCAGAAACAAAGCAAGGTTGGTTGCTAAAGGTTACAATCAAGAAGAAGGCATTGACTATGACGAGACCTTTGCTCCTGTCGCTCGCCTGGAGGCCATCAGGATACTCCTCACCTTTGCATCATCCAAAAACATCAAGCTTCATCAAATGGATGTTAAAAGTGCCTTCCTCAATGGTGACCTCATTGAAGAAGTCTATGTTGAGCAACCACCAGGTTTTGAAGACATCCACCATCCGGATCATGTCTTTCGTCTGCATAAGGCCCTCTATGGACTAAAACAAGCTCCAAGAGCTTGGTATGATCGCCTCAGCAAGTTCTTACTTCAGAATAACTTCAAACGAGGCAAAGTAGACAAGACTCTTTTTATCAAAGAAAAGAATGGCGACTTCATCATTGCACAAATCTATGTTGATGACATCATCTTTGGTGCCTCACAAGATTCACTTATTGACGAATTCTCTCATCTCATGAGTGCTGAATTTGAAATGAGCCTCGTCGGAGAATTAACATTCTTCCTTGGCCTCCAAATCAAGCAATCATAAGACGACATCTTTCTGAATCAAAGCAAGTACATATCAGAATTGCTCCAAAAGTATCAGCTTGACCACCTCAATCATTCCTCCACTCCGATGTCTTCCACTCTCAAGCTTGATTCAGACCTCACAGGTAAACCAATCTCCGAAAAACTATATAGAGGTATGATTGGATCCCTTCTCTATCTTACTGCTAGCCGTCTTGATATCATGTTTAGCGTTTGTTTATGTGCGCGCTTTCAAAGCGCTCCAAAAGAATCTCATCTCTCTGCTGTCAAGAGAATTTTGCGTTATCTTGCAGGAACCAAGAACTTAGGTCTTTGGTACCCTCGGCGGCTGACCTTGACTCGTGGTTACACCGTCACGGACTTTCTTTGGATCTGAAAGTTGTGAAAAAGCACCACAGGAGGATGCCAATTGCTTGGAGCCTCTCTAGTCTCCTGGCAATCCAAGAAACAAACCTCAGTGGCTCTCTCCACTGCTGAGGCCGAATATGTAGCTGTCGGATCATGCTGTGCTCAAATATTATGGATCACACATCAACTTGAGGACCTCGGCCTCAGTTTCACAAATGTACCCATCAAGTGTGACAACATGAGTGCCATCCAAATCACCAAAAATCCGGTGCAACACTCACGGACCAAACACATTGAGATCCGTCATCATTTCATCCGTGATCATGTTGAAAAGGGCCACATCAGCCTTGAATTTGTTCCCACTCAACATCAATTGGCTGATATCTTCACCAAGCCTCTACCTGAAGAACAGTTCTCCTACATTCGTCGTGAACTAGGACTGTTGCACCTCAATCCTTAATCACCGAGGCATCTGTTGAGGGGGAGCACACATCATGAGGACCTCCACTCCCCATGCACTTCCTGAGGGGGAGCCCAGAGTCCTCCCAGGTACGCCCTCTTCTTTCCTTCTGAGCTACTGATGTCCTCATCAGATTGCTCACCCTCCTACTTATCATACAATAAAACTAGCCTTACCACTGGTCTGATCACATCTTCCATATGTGTCTCAGCCGTTGGATTTTTTTTCAATCATTGCCTTTTTCAATTCAAATCTTTTCCATAATTATGCGCTTTTCAAAACTGATTTCAACTTCCTTTTTAAAATTTTTTTTACCTTCCCGAGATTCACCCCCTTTTCCCTTTTCTCCTTTCTCTATCTCCTTAATTAACCGTCAAATCAAATCATCACTCCCTCACCCACCTTCTTCATCCCTCTGCCTTTCACCGTCCCTATTTAACCTCTCCTTTCTCTTCAATTTTTACCACCATCTCCTCTTTCCTTTCCAACGTCTTACTCTCTCTCTCTCATCATGACAAAGCACTCAGCCAAACCCGCTGCACCGTCCAGTGTCGCCAAACGCTTGCGGTCTAGTAAACCTCCGGCCACTCCCGACGCCACCTCCACCTCCACCAACTCCTCTTCGGATGAATTAGCCATTATTCCCCGTCCTGCTCCGCCAACTGCTGGTTCGCAAGAAGCATTTCGAAAACGTCTCGAATCCATCAAGCAACGTCCCCTTCTCCACTGTGACCGTGTCGACATGGAAAGTCTCAAAGGTACAAATTTCGCCTTTCTTTCCACCCTGTCCTCACTTGGTTGTGATCTGCTTTTTTCTGCCGATGATTACTGCTACCCAAATCTTGTCTTCGAGTTTTATGCTCATCTTGAGGACACCTCCCCCAACTCGTCCAAACCAACCTACAAAACCACTGTCTCGGGTCGCGAAATTCACCTCTCTGCCCTCAATATCGAACGCATCCTTGGCCTCACTCTTGATCTCTCCAAACTTGGTCTTACAGACATCAATGATGCCCGACTTGAACTCTTACAAGCCCTTGGAAAACCCTCCAAAACAAAGTACCCTCAATATACAAACCATTTGTCTGAGGCTCGCTGTCTGTACTTCCTCACTGTTCGCACCATTCTTCCTCGAGGAACCTCCAAAGAGACAATTAATGAACCTTGCGCCTCCCTCCTCTTAAACATCCTCAATGACTGTCACCCAGACATGGGAGAAGTCATTCTGAACCACATTCTCCATGCCGGTTCTAGTTCCACAGGTCCTCTCCCGTACTCCAACCTTCTCAACCATTTCTTTAAGCGGTTCAATGTACCTCTCCCAGATGATGAGAAGACCCCCATCTCTCTTTCCACCATCAACATTGCCACTTTGGAGTCTCTTGGTTATCGTCCTCATCCTTCTGGTCACTGGATGCATTGTGATGACCTCCAAACTCTCCCAACCTCCTCATCAGCACCGTCTCTTCCTGACCCCTCTGCCTCCCTCCAAGCACAAATTGATACACTGCAGTCTGACATCAGGACTTTGCAAACTGAGGTACGAGCTCTCCAAGAACTTCACCAGGCTCTCAATGCCATTCTTCTGGAAATCGTCAATGTCTGCTCCACCTTGAAGGACACAGTTCGTGAGTGAAACTCTCCTCACCCAACACTGTCCCCGCTTTGAGGACATTGTTGATGCTCTGACTGTTGACCCCCCTCCCCCACAATGATTCCCCTCTCCCCTTTAAACTCTCTTTACTAAAACTATTTTCTTACTGGTTTTTGGCCAAACATTTGGGCTTCTTTTGTACTCTCCTGTTTCCTTATTGTTTGAAAGACAAAAAAGGGGAGACGCTCTTGAATTTTTTTTGGTCTGTAACTACTAAACCTGCTACTATGATATATGGTTGCTATGATATGTGGTTGCTATTACTCTGTTGCTCTATGCATGCTACTTCCCTGCTATCAGCCTTTATACAGATTCTCCCAGGAAGTTTTGTCTTTCAAACAAAAAGGGGGAGATTGAAGAGGTTCAGATCACACATGAGGACCTCAGCGAAAATTGTCACAAGAATTTCCAACTCAGCATTATGATTTTGTTTGAAAGATAAATCAGGGAAGTATCAATCATATCTCAATTTCATTCCCTTCTATTATGCTGAGATAACATACTATAATATCCTGAGTTTCCTTGTTTCAGATATCAAACGAAAAGGCAAGAAATATGGAGCTAAGGAAATCACGTGGAAGATCACCTCTGTTAAGGAAACTATTCTGAAGACTGAAAAGATGTCGTTGCACCTAATATTATAAATGCTACTGCCCCTCCTTCAGATTAGGAGTAGTTTTTTTGAAGCAAGCAAATCAGTTGTAGGAGTTTTGTGAAAGAAAACTCTGAGTATAGGAATTGTGTTAATTCTGAGTGTAACCACATTTGATTTGTGGCGAGTGTAGTAACCAGGGATCTAGCTGGTGAGGACCTCATAAGGTCGCATAAACTTTTGAGTTCAGTGATCTACTGATAAGTGAGGTCACTGTGTGAAATCGCCTCTTCTGTGAGGCCTCAAGATCAGAAGTCAGCTATCCAGTCTTCTGCCTTTGTAAGCTGTGCTGAGGACCTCACAATCCTCATCTCAGCCGAGTTGTAACCTCCTCCTTAAGCACTTTTATTCAATAATAAAGAAGTTATTTTCAGTATCTAAAAGTGCTATTTAACTTGGTTGTGTTGTTTAAAGTGCAGAATTTTTCATAACCCTAATCACCCCTCCCCCCTCTAGGGTTATTTCAAGTGGGGTTAAATTTCAAGGAAGCTTTGAAGACACAATAGAAGCATTAACAGATGATATCAAACTGGAAAGATCATCAAAGAAAAAAAGAGAGAAAGAAGAAAAACTATCTATGAAGACAACAACATAACATGTGAGAGGAGTGGAGTTGACTATGACGAAAAAGGGGATCAAGAAGTTGATGCACATGGAGAGACTCGACTGCATTGGACTACTAGAAACAAAACATTCATGTTTTGATGAATGGAATGTAAGGAAATGTTGGAGAAATTACCTAGTGAGCTTTGCGGATGTAGAATCAGTAGAAACAAGGGGGATGGGGTGGGGTGAGGTTGGTGGTGGTGGTGTGGGATGAAGACTCAGTACGAGTAGATAATGTCATGAAAGCATAGAGGTAGATTTGTTTGATTTGTGACCTCCCGAAGCAAAACTTTAGAGGTGCAATGCGGTTTATATACGCCCCAAATGACCAAGCAAATACAGAAGAAGTGTGTAACTAGTTGGGCACTCTCAAAGGCAATATTGTGGAACCCCTCATTCTACTTAGGGGTTTTAATGAAGTATTACGTCCGGAGAGGGGGGGGAAGGGGCGAGGATACTCAACGACAATGGAAGGAATGAGACAACTCCAAGACATGATATAAGATTTAGAGATGCAAGACTTGGGTTTTGGCCAACTATATACATCATGAGGATCAATGCAACTAGTAGAATTGACAATATCATGGTAGACAATGAAGTGATCCTCAAATTCTAAAACTTGAGAGTGTACTGCAAAGATAGAAGTGACTCTGACGACTTCTCTATCATTTTGGAAACAACACAAATAAATTGGGATCATAAGCCATTCAACGTACTAGTTGGCTTAACTCGAACATCCACCGTTGATGGAAATGTTTGAAAAAGTGGATTCAACTGTAACACTTGCCCCTGCAACAAAAATTGAAGTTGATAAAAAAAGCCATTGAAGTGGAATAAGGAGATATAATATGGGAATATTGATTTGAAGATTGCCAAACTGGAAGAAGAGCTTAAGAAAATTGATGGTCTTGTTTATCTGAAATCTACATGACTTTGAGGTAAGCAGAAGAGAGGCTTCTAAGACCAAACTGTGGCAATGGAATTTGAGAAGGGAGAGGTATTGGAGACATATCGATGTCGAGATGCAAATTATTGAACGATGGAGACCAAACCACAAGAATCTTTCATGTGATGGCCACTATAAAGAGAAGCAAGAACATGATTAATTAACTCAGAATCAGAAGAGGTGAAGTGACACGGCCATAGGAGATTGAGAAGCGGTTGATACAATATTTTCAAGATATCTACAAAGAAGTAAAAAAGAAGGTTGAATGTGATATGAGTAACCTGAATTTGCAGCAATATGGTATGTGATTGAAGTTACTCAAAAAGCATTGATTTGGAGAAACTAGTGGCCAAGGAAGAAATTTGGGAGGCTATCCAAAGATTGTTACCTAGTGGAGAGTTTCGTGATGGGAATGCTTGAGTTTAGGATGTACACTTGATGAACCAGCAAAGAGAGTGTTGAATACTTCAAGAATCCAAGGATATGGACTTGGCTTAAAGGAAAACTCCACCAACCAAGAACTAACTTTGGTTTGAAGGATTACTCCACCAACCAAAGCGACAAACCCACCAAGATTAGATAAAGACAAACACCGCTAATCTCTAAAAGATTTGGCTTAAACACACCACCATTAACCATGGATAAACTATTTTAAGACTTGAGAGAAAAACGAGAGAAAAATGCTTTCAAAGTTTTTCCATAATATATTATCAAAGTTTTGTATTACAAACGAGCTTCTTGGCTCCATATATGGACGTTAAGGCTTCTCAATGGCTTCCATACATGACTCAGAAAGGAAAAATATGAATACAAAGACAACTTGCTAGAAATGGAAAGATTACGCCACAAAATGACACCTTAACTTGATGTATTCCACACTTGACACCTCAATGAGCCTCTTTCCCAAGTTATCACAATAATATGAAGCAATAAATCATAGCTTGACACCTCACATGGCTGACTCAACAAGGTAGCAAGTGGCTAAAACACCATGATTGCAAATAATGACAAGAACCCGTCATAAGAATTGTTTCCAACTTCTGGTTGGTTAATAGGGATACACGGGGGTGCTAATTCTCAAACTTTATCAACAGAAATATCAATTTTTTCAAACCAATTTAGGCTCAAGAATCATCCAAAAAGCATTTTTATTGGTCAAGTTATGGCCTTGCAAATTTGGTGATTGCCCTGCTGTGCGTCCAATCTGCACGTCTAAAAAGTATTGCCAAAATGAACCCCTTAATGATCATATTTGGACTTCTAACCACCTCCATTGGAAAGATAACATTCTAAAATGGTAGAATCAGTTGTGCTAAGTAGAGAGAGCGCACTTGATCATAATGGAAATTAGCCCAAAATTAAACCAAAAATCGGAATGTTATCTGTCACAAATTGCATTAAACTATTGATCTTGCTCAAGATCCTAATGAGCTTAACCCCTAGAACTATTCAATGTCCCAATAGAAGGCATTAAGGAAATACCAAATAACGACCAAATGCCTCCCTTTAAGGTCCAAGATCTACCTTGAAATGAATACCACTCCCGATGATGACCAAAATAATGCTCCATGGACCCGGATCCACCTTAAAATGGACTCCACAGCCCAACTTGAATTGTTGCGAGGGGAGGGATGCTTCAAGCAAGCCGGCAACCATAGGTGCACCTAAATCGGCCCGATCCCAATAAGGTGCACCTAGCCAAGGCTCCAGGATATAGTGGTTGTAACTTCAAAATTGTCAAACATTATGGCCTGTGATTGGAAATGATTTTTATGCATACATTTTGCAATTCTTTGAAATAGGAATGAAGCCACCTCCAGTGAACGTGACTTGGGTAATTCTGATACCCAAAAAAAGAAGAGACGTTGGAACTGAAAGATTGGAGACCAATAAGCTTGGTAGGATGTGTATACAAGATAATAGCCAAGATACTAAGCAAGAGACTAAGGAGAGTATTGCCAAAACTCGTAGGAGAAATTCAAACAACATTTGTGACAGGCGGGCAGGTCTTGGATGGCACCCTAGTTGTAAATTAAGTTATGGCTTGGTTAAAGAAGAAAAATCAAGCAAGGGTACTACTAAAGCTTGAGTACCATAAGGCCTATGATTCAGTCAAGTGGGATTGTATTGAAGAGGTAATGAGAGAAATAGGCTTGAGAAAAATGTAGAAGATGGATCAATGTGTGCTTAACATCAACATCCATCTCGTTGCATGTAAATGGAAAGCCAATGAAGCCATTCAAAATGGGAGGGGATTGAGACAAGGAGATCCCTTGCCACTATCTTGTTTATATTAGTTGCAGTAATGTTTAATAAAATGATGGAGAGGGCCTTGATCTTGAAGCTTTGAGAAAAATTGATGGGAAAGGAGAATATCACACCCACCCATCTATAATTCATAGATGACACCCCCATCTTTTCAGAAGCTGAAGAAGAATACATTTTGAATATTAAAGGTTACTAAGGAGCTTTCAAATTATCTCAGAGCTGAAGGTGAAATATGAGAAATCAGGTTCGCTAGTCATGGGAAAGGATGAAGGACGGACGGAGGAAATGGTAGCTAAACTAGAATGCCAAATTGTGCATCTACCGATGGTTTACGTGGATATCCCATTAGGGGCAAGTATGAGAAAGAAAGCATACTGACAATGCATAATTGACAGGGTCAAAAGTAGATTGCAGGGTGTAGACATTTTTTCTCGTCATTCAGACTTCTAAACATTCGTGGGACGAAATTGGGGTCTGTCCTGGAACATTTAAAACTCTTTAGGATTAATTGTACATTTCGTGAATAATAGTTGTAAAATCACTTTCCTTTCACTTTGTGCATCCCATGAATCATTAAACTAAATCTTTAGGAGTGAACATCCACTTTTTCCAACTCTTTTAGGATTAATTTAACTTGTTCACAAGATGTCAGGCTCGGAAGAAAACAATTTAGGCAAATATTATTTAGAAATATACGAAATCACCTTAAAGTTGCATCGTTACATTGTAAAATCATGTTAAACATAGTTTAGGCAATCCCGATGTGTTTTAGTTCGAAAAGGAGTCGCCACCCGACTTTTTAAAGGAAAAGCCAAGAAAACCAGAAAAGAAAACAAGAAAGACTCCGCTCGCGAAACCAATGAACAGATCCAGGGGTAACGTTACGAATTCGAAAGGTAGGAACCTTTTGAGTTCGCATTTCACAAAAGGAAAGACTCTACTAAAAGTTACAAATGTGCTTTTGTTAAAGTTTGGAAGGATGATAATTGAGAACTTTACATCATTATTTCATTAGCATGCAAAATGAATTGAAAAGAAGTACAACACATATACGCTTTATTTACATAGAAAAGAAACACATAAAAAGCTTACATTGTGACTTTGAAGAAGAAGTCTTGCCTAGCCTTTGAAGTAGTTCTTTAAATGCCTTGAATCACCCTCTTGAAGATGGCAAAATAGTACCAAAATATGGATGGAAAGGGTAGGACAAAAGGATGAAAAAGGGCAAAATGGATTATTTTTATGAGGTTTTTTTGAGAAGAATGAAGGTAGGCTTTTGGTGACGTTTTGGTGGGATTTATGGAGGGATAAGAACAGATAAAATAGGGATAGAGATTAGAGGTTTAGAATGAAGAATATGGTGATAAGATTAGAGATGGAGATGATAGAAATTAGAATGAAAGTAGAGAATGAGTGAAAGAAGAGAGTGAATGAGAGAATGAGTGAAGGGAGTGAGTAAATGAGTGAGAGGGAGAAAGGATGAATTGATGAGTGAATTTGGCTTCAAGAGAAGTAGTATTTTTAGGTGAAGGGGAGACTTTAAGATACATGATCATACATGCATCCAACATATTCGTAGTCAACAACTCCCAATTCCAAGGTGTGGCAAAGGGGGTGTATGTTGGTGGTCACTAGTCGGCAACCAGGGGCGGATCTACTTGTAGCCCAGTGGTGTTAATTGACACCTCTATGATTTTTAGGGGAAAAAAATCTGCTCAGAAAAAATATATGAAAATGTTATAAATATATATTGTTTGACACCCCAAGAAATCTTGAAAGACTGTGTAGCCTAGTGGTAGCAGCTGCATGCAATTATCAACCAACTTTCTAGAACAAGTGTCATGGATTTGAGGCCTCCTCCAGCCCTTTTAGATTAATTTTTTTAAACAAAATCTTTAACCCTCACCATAGCACAAAGTTCTATCTCTCTAACCCTAACTCCATCATTAAATGGTAAGTCACTCTATTATTCTTTTCTCAAATTATTTTTTCTCCTCTATTGAATTTATTTCATACTTGGTAGCAAATTATGAATTAGATTTATGTGATTAAGTGAATGTAGTTAAATTAGAGTTTGTTAATTGTTCGTTGTATGAATGAGCAAATTTTATTAAATTATCATTTGTACACTTATAAATTGAAATATGTACTATTCATGTGAGATTGTGGAGGTTGATAAGTGTTTGAATGAAATTTTTGTTAATTCAATAGGTTAGGTTTAGTGTATTTTATGAAATTGTAGTTGTTTATAGTTTTATTTTTTTTAATTTTAATGATGGAGAGATACTTTAAGAACGTAGTTAGGAAATCAACCTCTCATTCTAGCCCCTACTCGGGCACCTCTTCCCAAAAGTTGAAGTTTAGGTATGTATTAGTTACTTAATATCATTTTTTATGGTTAATGTTGATATTTTACCGTTTATTTTTTAACATTTATGCTGCTCAATTTTTTTGGACAAATTATTTTTGACACCACTAACCCTGAATCGTGGATCTGGCGTCACTATCGGCAACATGTGACGAATGCATCTAGTGTGGATGCATTAAAGGTCGATCGACCTACAAGGAGAGGGGAGGATGAACCTCCACCTCGTCCAAGTATCCATGGTCGGCAAGTGTGACTAGATTGACATCGATATTGCTTGTTCACACCTTGGACGGTGGGAATCTTATTTGAGTTTTAAGAGGTGTTATTGTGAGGTTTTGAACTTGAGACCTCTTGCATGTGTTTTACGTAGCTTCTTGCATGGCTTGCATGTAGCTCTCTTTTCACGTAAAAGTTATGCATGCAATTAACTATAGCTTCACATGTGATAATGCATGTGTTTTCTGTATGAACTCGTGTATGTGAGTCAGCTTTTCGACTTGGCTTCTTCTTTTATTTCTATCTCATTCTATATAGTGATGCTATATATCTATGTGCAAATATCCGGTGTCTGCACAAGGATGGAAGGCTAGCTGCTTTTCTACAACTATTAGAGTTGTCCTAAACAACCTCCCAATGTATTATCTGTCAGTGTTTAAAATTCCTAAAGTAGTGACATCTACGATAATAAAGATACAAAGAAAGTTCTTATGATCTGGTGACAAGGAAGGAAGAACTAATGCACTAGTTCGATGGGAGATTGTACAGAGGCCAAAGAGTAAAGGAGGTCTAGGGGTAGAAGACCTTTTACATAAGAATATGACTCCTATTATTCAAATGGTGGTGGAGATATATATGTAAGGAAGGACAAATGTGGAAGAGGGTTGTACACTTGTACACTGTATATATGAATAGGACAAAGCTCTTAAGCCATCATAAACAACACAACAAGTAGCAGTACCGTGGGAGAGATATCAAGAGAAGTTTGCCAAAGGAAGGAGTAATTTAGCAGGCATCTAAAGCAAATACAAAAGTGAATGTTGGTGAACGAGATCGAATTAGATTTTGGAAGGATCCTTAAATAACATCTTATCCATTACAAAAGCAATTCTAGGCTTTGTAAAAATTATCCACACAAAAGAGGGCCATGATCAAAGAAATGGGCTGGTGTGAAGGACCCATCTGGAGATGGCGATTATCTTGGAGAAGAACACTGAACCTAGAAGGAGTGAAACAAGAGCAAATACTTACCTCTATGCTACAACAAGCTAATCCGCAAATATCCAAGGATGAATTTAGTTGGGGTTCAAATGATATGTTTAATACAAAAAATTTCATGAGCAAAGCAGAAGAAGCAAGACCATCTACAACAATATCGTATGTGGAAAGCCTTGCGGGTACAATATGAAAAGGTATAGCCCCACCAAATTGAAAATTCTTTATGTGGCTATATCTATTAGGAAAATTGAGGACTATGGATGAAATCCTTCAATGGGGAATGGAATCAGTAGGGAACGGAGATTGTGTGTTATGTGAGGAAACAACTGAAACAGGAGACCATTTACTGCTAACTTGTCGATGCACAATGAAAGTTTGGGAGGTTGCATTTGTATGCTTAGGTCAAACGATGCAACAACATCAGACATTTAAAGAGCTCCACAAAGGTTGGATGAGAAGGGATTCAGGAATAAGATCATAAGGAAGTTGCGGGTAGCCACCTTATTTACTACAGCCTAGAGAATTTGGCAACACAAAAACTCTAGTGTTTGATGGGAAGAGTTCTAATATGGAGGAGGTTTTGCTCATTGTAAAATGGAGGGTTGGAATATGGGCTAGTACTTGGAAGGAAGATGTATACTGAACAGAATGCTTAGCTCACAATTTTAAAGAAATTCCCAATCTTTACGCGTGAAAGAGACATAATCAAAGGAAAGGGCGACAAGGACATGGAGAGGAGGAGGACTAAACCCGAGGAATATAAAGGCAATGAAGTGAAGACAATCCATAGGAGACCAACACTGAGATGGATGATTGTGTAAGCAACATCAGAGTTTTAGAATTGGTTTCCGTAATTGATGTATGGGGTAGTGCTATTATTTTGTAAATGGGAGGGGAGCAAATGATAGTTGCCCCCAAGTCAGTAAAGAGGGAGTAGTCTTTGTTCGACTTTTCAGCTTGTATTACCCACTTTCCAGGTTGGGTTGAATGCTTTGTTCTGCTCTTTGACACTTTGCTGTTGAATAAAATATTGGCTAAGAGGGCTTTAGCGATTTTAAAAAACAAAAGTAAAAAAAGGTTACAAAATGTATATACATTTCCGTATTTCATACAAGAGGGGGAAAATAACTATCTATTATGATACATGGATATATATTCTCCTACCTAAATTGGGTGTACCTAGAAGGATGGAACGCATTTGACATTCATCCTTAGATGAGAAACAAACCTTAAAGATCATGGCATATATGTATCACTAAGAAACCTTATAATAATTTGTGGAAAAAAAATATGCATATGCATATGCTCACATATTCATAATATAAATATGTGACTCAGGAATCAGGATCCTCTGTATTTATAAATGTAATGAAAATGAGATGAACTTCTCATGGCAGAATCCATGATCACTATTGTCATTGAGCTTTCAAAGTCCTCCAAGAGAGTTGAACTGATCCCAAGCTTCCTGAATAAATAAATGACTAAATATGTTATTGTTTTGAGATTGAATAATCCTTGCAAAGTTGAAGTACAATAACAAATTAACATTTAAACTTACCTTGTACAATGACAGTAACTAGATGCAGACATAAAAATGAAGGTATCAAAATTTGATTGTGAGAATGTACTGTCAAGATAACCACACTAAGGACCGCGGATCGTTTTAAATAAAGTATGATGTTATCCACAGTAAGCAAAAAGGGAGGTTGAAAATATGCACAAATCTTTATCGACATCATCCATACAAGCGATAAGAACGTCCTGTAGGCATTCTTCAAGAAGCCCCCTTTGAGATCCGTCTTCACTCTTTGCCATATGATGCCAGTTTGTCTTCTTGCCAAGATTTGCATCGGTTCTTCTAGTTATTCAAGGTGATCATTTACCTTTTGCTGATAATTTCCCTTTCTTAGAGAATTATAAAGTTATACTAATAATACTCTACCATATTTGTTCATCCATTAGCAGCTTGGTCTGTAATCTGTAAGTAACTGAACTGAACAGAGGATGTTTATTCAAGTGGTCAGAGTCTAGAGTGCCCCACACCCAATCAAAAACAAAGGATGGGAACACAGTCTACGATCTGTATCCAGTATCCCATTAGATCATCAGTTTATGATCCACGGCTCAGCAAGATTGGACATCTTTCTCAGAATCTCTTGTTTTCTGAGCAGTTATTGAAGATCTCCTTTCTTGAAGAAACTAACAGGGAGAGATACAGGGTACACAGAGGAATATTGAAGTTACCTGCAGAACATCAAAAACCTTTTCTGCAATGAACTTCTCAAGCGCGGCCGCACCTTTCTGCTGTAATTTATCAGGGTGTAGACGAAGTAAGGCTTTCTGGTACGCTCTCTTCACTGCATTTGCCTCAATGATCTCCATGAGTGGGACAGGCTTCCATCCGCTATTGGGCCAAAGAATCTGTCACCATTTACATAGAAATCAGTTGCGATGAAATTCTGATCATTATTCTTCTGAATCATGCTGGATTGCGAAAGTTGACATCACAAAGTGCTTGAACAATGCAGAGTTCAAAGGGTAACAAAAAGATACAGTGAGCCAATAGTCTTTGCTAATGTCACACTTATAACAACATTGCAGCCTTCAAATGAAATTGCACGCATTATAAAGAACAGTTTGATACTTACATATTGCAATGTTGAGAGTAATGCTCGGATGTTTCCTTCCTTTCCTTTGGACCACTGCCGAATTTTATTCTCGTAACTCTACAAACAAATACATAAAGCACCAACATTAATTCATCTAAACACAGCTTAATTAATTATTGAATGATAAGACAAAAAAACAATTTAAGAAGTTACCTTCATTTCATCCTTGTTTTCGACTTGTACTTGTTTACCTATCTCTTGAATCGAGTTTTCAGTCTGTCCATAAATTGAAATTGTCATGATCAGTGGCATGGACTATTCACTAGAATTAATATATGGCAGTTGAAGCCATCAGGGAACAGTAAAAATGTCTTACTAAGACAAATTGGATAGTATCACACACCAGGATGTCCGCTTGAGCTGCAGTCTTGATATTCAACGTTGGTATATTCTTGATATTTGGAGAAAAGTCATTCATTTGTTTGGTAGTTGGATCTGGAGAAACAAGAAAATCGAATGGTTAAGTTAACCAATCACCAGTATCAGCCTTACAGAAAATTGTCTGACCAAAGTACATTCCAATTTTTTCAAGAGTTTTTGGATGATAATATACCAACCTTTGGGGGTGTTGGATTGTAATATACCAACCTTTACTATTGGACAACAATATCCCTGACCTTTATACCTGGGTGACATTATTATACCAACAGTAACTAAAGGGGTGGTGAACCGGTCTCCATGCGAGCTAACGTGTCTGGCGAAGGGAAAAAAATTGTCCCAAGCCAATAACCTCATTAACCCCTTAGTTTTTCTCATTAACCCACATTACAGGACATTGGTTGATTGTGTTTCATGTCAGTACGAAGACCGGTTCACCACCCCGTTAGTCACTGTGTTAGGGCCGATTTTTTTAAACATGGGTTAGTGAGAAAAATGGAGGGGTTAACGGGATTATTGGGCAGTTGCCGGTTATTTTCCCTCTGTCTATCACGTCAGAATCGAGACCATTTAATAAGTCACCACCCCCTTAGTCACTGTTGGTATAATAATCTCACATAAGTATAAAGGTCAGGGATATTGTTGTCCAATAGTAAAGGTTGGTATATTACAATCCAATACCCTCAAAAGTTAGTATATTGTCATCCAATATCCCTTTTTTCAATCTTATTTGGTCTTTACAGACTACGGTTCACAGACATCCATTATAAAGTATTTACCCTACAGAGCAACATGCGATAACTCTTATGAACAAATTTGCAATATTATTCATTAATGGAGTCATGGGAATGGAACTGACTCTCAGAAATGTATCTAGATGTAGTGTGGGGGGTTTTTACCCAAAAAAGAAAAAAAATTAGTATAATTTGAGTTAAAAATTATGGATGATATGTTTTCCAAGTAAGCGTAATAATGTATTTGACACGCCTAATGTGAAGAACTAGATGCACCACTGTTGCAGGCTCACTTTAGATGGAACTTTTTTAGCGCTTTTGATCTATATAAGATGCTTTCATTGTGGGAAAATAGAATCAATCAAATAGTATGTCATCCAAGGAACTCAGATAAGAAGCTAACCATTAGCCATAGCTGGTACAGGATTAGCAGAGGTTGCCCCAGTGGCACTAGCATCTGACTGTGGTTTACTGAATAGAAAAGAATCTCCATTCACCTGAAATATCAGAACAAAAGAATATGTCAAATGTGCATTTCAAGAGTAGCAACCAACACCTAAAAGCAAACCCCCCCCCCCCCCCCCTCCTCTCCCACACACAAAAAATAAAATAAAAGTTAAAAAGGATATCAGCCTACAGTAGATACCATTTCAGAATCCTCATCTAGTGTAGTTTCCCAGTTGATTGTAGAAGCTTGCTCTTCATCATAATTTTCAGTTGTAGGCTTAATTTCATTGTCTACTTCAAAGGTGCGATTAGTGTCTGCCCATCTCTGACTATGACTTTGACCCTGAATATCTTTTGCTGCATTTGGAAAACCATCTTGATTGAAAATTTTCACAAAGTCCTTCTCCTTTGACCCTGCTGCAGTTTGACCTTTCTTGGGGAGATCGTTAGCTTCTCTGAATGAATCTGCCTTGACTTTGTTACCTTTACGACTAGGAACAAAGTCATCCAGAGATGGTTTTTCTTTCTGTTTGACCTTCCTTTCCTTTGCTCCCTTTTCCGCCACCATAGTTTCATCTACAGAAGCAGCACCAAGGCTAAGATAAAACTGGGAAATAAAAACTTATATGATGTACTAATCCAACAATGAATAAGACGAGTCACAGGTAACCCATCACCTTTTTTCTGATCGTGAAAGATAGAGCCTAAAGTCCTCAGGTTGAATTTCTTTGTCTTTTCAGGAGTTTTGGGATCGTTCACTTTGCTTTCTCCCTGTAGTAAGGAGCCTTTCTCAGAAAAGCTAAGGAATTCTTTGGGATCCTGGACATCAACACTCTCCTGCAGTTGCTGTTCTGTACTTTGAAGGCCGCTGGTGTTGGACGCAGATCTAGATAACTCCTTAGTTATATCATC
The DNA here is from genome assembly GCA_029582165.1 of Portulaca oleracea. Lineage (NCBI taxonomy): Eukaryota > Viridiplantae > Streptophyta > Magnoliopsida > Caryophyllales > Portulacaceae > Portulaca > Portulaca oleracea. The sequence goes on from CM055868.1 coordinate 17,400,099, forward strand.
ATGAGTTTGGCTGTCAGCAGACTTTGAATATACTAGAGTACTATTGCAACTGTTGAAGGTGAGAGACTGATCAGCAGGTGTATCAACTGTCTGATTTCCAGCAAAAAAAGTATCCCTGCCACCCCTTTCGGCGTCACTCAAACAGCTACTCACTTTGAAGTTCTCCTTTGATCTGGAACGATCCCTTCTCCTAAGAGGCATGACTAAAGGCACCCCTTTGGCTGCCCATTTGTATATTGAGAAATGGAATTGGGAGCTATCAAGTATTACTGCTGGATGTTTTGGATCCTTTACATTGCTTTGTATATCTTGCATTTTGGTGACTTTGGGTGAACCGTTTGAATCCACAGAATCCTGATGTGATAGAGGACTTGGCCTATAAGACAAGCGAGCATCACCGTGGAAGATGTCCTGAGTTTGTGCTGTTTGGTTGAATATGGAGGAGTAAGAGAGGGGAGAATTCCAGCTTTGAGGTGCCGATGAAGATGCTACAAAATCTGAACTTGTTACTCTCACCGGTAGGCTGCAAGTTATTCATGTCATATACAAATCAAAATCAAGATTGATGCACAAGAGAAAGGGTTAATGTCAGGGAAATCTATCTGGAAATTGAACAAATTGATAATTCAACATAAGTACAAGAAACAATGAATGGGCCTCTAAACAAACATGAAGGCAGCAAACTGAAAAAGTCTCATCATTTCAAATTTTAGTTATCCCTGAATACCATTAGAGTTTTGGTAGGTTCTGTCTCCCTCCAACCCTTTTTTTTGTGTACTCCCTCGGCTCCACAATGTCTGTTGACTTAGTTTTTTTATTTTCTTTTCCTGCACAATATCTCACTTCACTTTGTCAATACAATTTTGAATATTTCTTGAGTTGACTTGTACTACTACTGACTGAACAAAAACCTCCCAAGTCCAAATTCAAGCAAACTGATTTACTCAGCTGGGTGAATCAAAACATAAGAATGAAACAAAACATTACCTAAACTCAGCAAGCGATAAAATTGGATCAGCAGAGGGTGGCAATGGGCGAGGGCTCATAACCCTAGAACTCGGACCCGACGAAACAGAATCCATAGCAGGCACAATCCTCGGAGATTGTGAGCAGCTGGTAGACGACTCATCAATTTTGAATATATCGTCGAAGAAATCACTGCTAGGGTGATTTTTCCTTCGAGAAGTAACTTCATTCCCAAACACAGGTTTCTCACCAAACCCTAGGAACGACCTTCGAAACGTGTCCCCATCTGGAAAATCAACACTTACATTTCGCGATTCTTGAATCGAAAACCGCCTTGGTGGGCCCCCGAACACATCGCTGAAGTCAAGTTCAGGGCTTCTGTCACTCCCCAAGCTTCTCGGGGAATCCGGGTCGTACCCTAATAAAACCCTCTCTCTCTGTGAAATCTTCGCCATTACTGCATATGTTCCAGCTCTTAATTGGCGGGAAACACTCCACGTAAAGTTTCATAGAGCATTCAAACTGTATCGTAATGAAGAGTAACAAATGGCGATGAATGAAAGGCTGATGAAATCCAAACTAGTTCTTTTTTTTATTATTATTTTTAGCAATGAATGAAAGTGGGGTTTTTTTTGGAGTATATGAAGAACTGATGATATCTGAAAATTGGAATTTTGAACAACTGGGTAGTGGAATTGAAGAAATGGGTAGGATTAGAAATTATTTTTTGTGGCGTTTGAATTTTGTTTCTTTTTTTAAATGGAATTTCGTTTCTTTTCTAAATGGAACCACACAGGAAAGAAGGGATTTCTTCTTGTGTTGTTGTTATCGTTACAGATTTTAATTTTGTTTTGTTTTGTTTTGTTGCTTATTTTTTGGTTGGATAATTAGATGATAGTTCAATAATAGTCCAATTTTGGGTAACCATTTTCTTCAAGTTCTCATGGCTCTCATGGATTTGGAATTTCCATGTACTTACAAGCATTCTTTGTCTTCTTTAGATGTTCCACTTTCCTCCCTCACCTTGTGATGCATATTATTATTATTTATTATTTATTATTGGGGCAAAATCGATATGATTATGATGGTGATATGTGTGATGATGTTTATTAATGACATGTTTAATTATGGTTACCCCTTTCCACTCAAATATTAATGGTGAAGGCTTAATCTCTTGATAATAGATCATTGCTGGCATTTTTTTTTAGCTAATTTGTTACTCCCTCTTTTTCATATTATTTGTCACTTAGGACATAATTCAAAAAACTCAAAATCTTCCACTCTACATTAATTTACATCATTGGAAATATGAAAATGTTGAATAAAATGGTGAATAGAAAGGTGAAAGGTTAATAAAAGGAGATATTGAAGAAAAAGATGTACGTTAATTTTATAAATTAGTAATTACTCCTTCCATTTTTTTTATATGTTATTTACGGTTTTCAATGTCAATCTTTAATCCATAATTTCTAATATAAAATTTTTATAAAAAAATATAATATTAAATTTTTATAAAAAGGAGTAGTATTTTTCATTACGAATCTAATGACATCAATTTTATATGATGAATCAATATAGAAATTAGATATTAACGGTCAAAGTTTTTTAACATAATTTCCTAGACAACAAATAAATAAAAACGGAGGTAGTAATATATTATTGGAATTATAAAGTGATAAATATTATGGGAAAAAGAAAGTTAATTAAACCGATAATATGGGAGGGAGGGATATTCAAAAGGGCGGATGATCTTTTTCCTTATCCCAACATATATAAGTTATTCATTACTAATGAATATTAGCTAGAGTTGATAATTGTTAACCACTATTAGCAAAATTGTGAAATTATAGCTAAAATGTGCTTTGTTGATGAATATTAATTATTAGTATTGAAAATCAACAATAAATATTTGTAACATGTTGGAAAAAAGGTCAGCATTTTGATAATAATCATTTTATTAGTATTAATGATAAGTATCTTTTTGCTTGATAGGTTTAATTGTTGAAATGTGAGCTGGAGAGTCTTGTTGCCTCTCTTTCTTTGAATGATAGAGCCTCAAATTTCGTGAGTTTGGCCTCTTTAAATAGGGCTTGTGAAATTCTTGTTGTTTTAAAGGAATTGAGGAGGGTTCACGAAAGTGTTGTTGGAAATGGTTTGCTTCTCATGGTTGACACTTCTGTGATTGAGAGGCGTGTGGCTGAGAAACCTGCCAAGGAATTGCATGTGTTCTCCTTATTTGTTGATAATTTGCCTATCAATTTTAGCAATTCAAGGCTCAAACGTTTGTTTAGCAAGTTTGGTGATGTTGTAGGTGCATATATCCCTGCAAAGATTGGTAAAAATGGTAGAAATTTTGGGTTTGTGCGGTTTGCTAATAGGGGTGAAGGAAGGAAAGCCATTGAACGGATTAATTTTAGTATTGTTGATCATAGGAAGATCTTTGTTTTATGGGCTAAATTCAATAAAAACATGCAGTTAAGCCTTCTGATGCTGCGAAATTTGTCCAAATGTGGGTTCCCAAGAAGACTAATGGTGGTCACTATACGAATGATGTACACTTTTCTTCCCCTAGTCGCGAGGCTTTCAATGGGTTGAGGAATCTTGGTAAGGATGTGAACCGTGTCGGGTTCGGGCCCGAGCTTCCTTAGTCGGGATTGCGAAAAGTGATACAAAGGAGAAAGTCCCGACCCGACGTTCCCACACTAAACCCACTCACCCACTCATTTTCAAGAACCGATACACATTCTCGAAGGGTGGGGTGGTGAGTATTGAGTTGGCATGGTTAAGGCGAACCGACCGATGTTGAAGCTTGGAGAGGCTCGGGTTTTGTTCCACCAACCCCATAGGTCTCGGGATCATATCGGACCGTCTCGAGACAAGAAGCATCGAGGAATCGAGGTTCAGGTGTAGTCCCGGAGTCAATAAAGTTCAAGCAGGAAGCAGCGCCACAAACAGCAGGTCGTCGCACCCGAGTTGGCTCAATCGCACCCGCGACACCGTTCTGGCCAGGGCGTCGTGCCCATGACCCGCCTGGTATAGACTGCAACACTCGGCAGCAGGCCCAGGAGAGTTTTGGGGCAGAAGGTTGTCGTACCCGCGACACACTTCGGCAGGCGTAGGGTTGTTCGGGGCAGAAGGCGGTTGCACCCGCGACCAATCTCTTCGAGCCTGCGACGTCGGTGTTGTACGCGCGTGTTGTTTTGTTTTAGTACTGAGTTTTGGCTTAATTTTGTTACTTAGTATAAATACCCTGTTAGCACATTTTCCCATGCAATTTTTTTGCTGAATATTATTGTGATGCTTATGCATTGGTTAGGATTTCTCCCTTGATTTCTCAAAATTCTTGTTAACTTTATCCAATCAATTTTGGTGGGGTTTCAAGTAATTCCTTTAGTGATTATTTAGTGGATTACCTTGGATAATCATGGTGGAATGGTATGCCTAGAGTAGTGGTTCTCCTTACTCAAGGTCATATCCATCCATTGGGTGCTCAAGGCCCTTGTTCTTGTTGATTATTATTCACCCATTATCACTCAAGCTAATCTTTACCCTCCACACGTACGGTAACGCTCCAGGATGACACCCTTATGCCTAATTCTCTAGAGTATCCAAATTGAGATGGGTCTGGGGCTGCTTCTAGCAAGACCATTACAGATCCTATTGATGGTGTGGATAGCAGTAAGCATATAAGCAGGTTGACTTACAAGGATGTTCTTTTGAGTAGATCCAAAATCAATCAGGTAGAGAAAAAGAATCAGGGTACCAACTCTGACAGTGAGCGCAATCATAGTAACCCAATTGGGTCCTTTGATGATGTGGATAAGTGCGACTTACTTATTGATCTTGAGGATTCCATTCTTGAGGCCAGGAAGGGTAAAGCTAGGAGCAAGAGAAAACAGAATATGTTGATGAAATCTAAGTGGCATCTTGTCAGAGAAGTAACTTGTAGAGCTGTTATTGGCCAAAAGGATGGACAGAAGGTTAGGAAGAATAGGCGCGCAAACAACTTGGAAGTTGACATTCTTGATGATATTGATGCTGAGGTTGAGCGTAGAAAAAGGATTATTGGCAATGATATAGGCATGAGATTTCTCGATGACTCACCCAAGTGAAGTTGATCTTTTGTGATCGTTGTCGATTGAGAAGTTTTTGGTTGTAGTAAATCCTTGTTGTATTGCTTATGTTTAGCAGTTTTTCGTTGGCGTGTATCTTTTGAAGTGGGATGTTTGCTATTTTGTATTGGGGTTTTGTTGTATTTTACGAATCTTTAAGCCTTTGAATTGCAATAATCGGAAAAAAAGTATCTTTTTGTGTGGAAAATTTAAGATAAAGAAGTAACTTAATTTTCAAAAAAAAAAACAAAGAAATAACTTATATGGCCAAGAGGTTCAAATCAAGTAAAAACGGATTCACTTAAGCGTTCGATATACAGGTTCAAGTCATTAAGGGGTCGACCCATTCATTAACAATGTTGAAAGGTCGATGAATAGGTTAGGTCAAATGGACTCATCAATCACCTTAGAATAAATACTCCCTTCGTTTGATATTAATTGTCGTCTTTGAAAACTGTCAGTCAAATCAAAAGAATTTTGACCATTAATTTTTCAATATATATAATCAATTATTATATATAGTTACTACCACTAAATTCGAAACGAAAAATAGTATCATGAAATTATAATATTGCTACTGTTAAAATAATATTTATATAAAAAATTATCAATTAAAAAAATGACATTGAAGACTGTGAGAGTCAACAAAATGACAATTAATATGGAACGGATTGAGTAGTTTTTTATATCTTAATCTAAATGCTAAACTTAGTTAAATAAATTAGTAATAATTAATGTTAAATAATAATTAGCATAATTCATTTTTTTTATGTATAAATAATCTTCATTTTAAACTCATGGTCAAAACAGGTCATCAAAAGGTCAGACCCTTATTTTACTAGAAAATCCGACTTAACCCGTAACTTCAATGGGCTAACTTTGATATAACCTTATCCTATATAGCTAACAGAGCAACCCAAACTCAACTCGACCAGTCGTACACCCTTAGTCACGAAGTTGATTATATAAACCCTACGTAGCTAAACAATAAAGCACTAGTATTTTCACCTATGATTTGAAGTTTGAAATGTGTCTATCTAAATATGTCATTTCTTTTCTCAAACAAAATATAACATATCTAAAATTAAATATTTTATTCATTTTTTCTCTCAAATCACTCTATTTTTATCACATTATTACATTACTGCGTACAAATATGAAATATAGTTTTTATATTGGAACCAATCATTCATGAATCGCGATTTGTAACATGTATAAATATGAAGCATACACCCATAATATTCACAATATCTTAGACGCCTACCTTAGCTTTCAAAGATGATAATTGACGCGTTCAAAAAAAAAAAGATGATAATTGACATTTTAGCATATTGGCATCCATCAATAAAAACTATGTTCTTATAGGAATCCTCCAAAGTCCAAACACATCAAGTATCTCCATTGATGCTAGTTGTATGATAAGAGCCACCCTCAACATAAACCATATCAACTTCACACTATCCCATTAATCTTTAGGATAATGAGTAGCTTGGAACTTCAATTTAACCCTTACTGTTACTAGTTGTTGTCTCTATTGTTCTGTATTTTTTATTTTATTGAAGAGTTAGTAGCAATTTGGGATCTTATTGTTATGTTTTAGCATCAACTGTCATGCATTCACTTATAACTTTTTGAATTTATCCCTACTAATAATTTTAAAAAATATTAGGAGAACATAACACCGCTACACTACTAGGGGTATCAATTTACAGTCCATAAAATTTCACAGGTACAACATAGGAAGCAGTACAATATGTGACCGCAGCCAATCGTCCCAGTTTAGTTGCTATAATAGGATGAAGGTTCAACTCCAACTATAACTCCATTTAAATTCTACTAAATTATGCCTTCACTTTTCACAGAAGCAATACAAACTGCCATAAGCATACCATCATAACACCTAACAAATAGACCAAACAATGATAATAGATGTAGATACAATACGTACCAAATACCATCTAAAACGACCATCCAAAAAGCTTAATAAGAGTTTGCTCACATTGTATTCTCATATACTCCACCATTGGGAATACTTTTATTCCACCATAACAGACTATTACCCACATACAGGGTAAACCTGACCAGTGTATTGGAGGAAAATAAGTCGACACACTACTATCACACGTACAAACAATATCAATAGCCACATTGATTATTTGCTTTAAACCCTATTTATTTGCTTATATATATATCTATGGCAATACTCTGACTTCTCAGCACCAGACAATAATTTAAACGAGTTTTTCATCAGCGCACCAAACTAGATCAACTTGAGGCCTCACACATGCTTCCAACCAAGTCCAATACACATCACAAGACATCAAGGACAGGAATCTCCAAGGATGAAACCGTAAATGAAAACCTCAAAATCACCTAGAATATGTTAATGCCTTGAGCTAGTAGCATTGTAAAATCTCACTGCATCCCAATAGAATACAAAGAGGCAATTGTTATTTATGATATATAGCCACACCTAAACTATTTTTTTTTAAAAAGAAATGCAATGTTGACATGCCGAAGCTGATGGGGTTACCTGAATCCCATTATAATCACTTAGGAACACAAGCAGATCAAGCCTTGTGCTATCACATTATAATTGTATAGATAACGAACTGAGCGGCCATACAGTTCAACAACTTTAACAACCATAGTGAAGTTGACATCTTGGACATCTATACAGGTCTCCCCACCTTTCACCAATGAATGTAATTATGAAAAAGCTTAACAAGGCCACAGTTGAATTTTCACCTATAACAAAAAGCAATTGTGAGATCATCAAAGACCTTAAAGGACTGATGAATTTGTTGGTATCTTTGAAATTTAGAATGACTTTTACAACAACAATAACATACTCCCAAAGGGAACACGTTTGAGCGTGGACTAGGGAAAATTAGAATGACTTTTAATTTAATAAAAATTTTACTATACATAAAGCAATGTACTTACTGCATGTATAGTTGGGTATATGTCCTTATGAACAAGGCCACAGTTCTCATAACTCACTCACCACCACAAATATAAGTAAAACCCAACACCTTTCAAAGGGGACTCCTTCTTTCTCTCTTTGGGAGCAAGAGATAACAACCAGTTAAATAAAAAATGCAGTTCTCATACCTCACTTGGTACTTCAAATTTGATGCCATATTCAAATGTCGCATCGGTAGCCATAGTTAGTTTTACAGACGGCACATCATTGCTCTCATTTTGCGGCTCCATTTGCAAGTGCAATTGACTTATGCTTAGAGCCATTGGCCATATATACATGAACAGTCTTTGACTCTAACAGGTGTAAAACCAACGATATGGCATAAACAATCCCAAATATCTAAAGAAATGGTGTATCAACCCTCCAAAAATAACTCAATTAATAAATATAAAGAATAATTTAACATGTTTACCTCACTTAGAAATTTTGACATATTGCTCTTCAATAGAATAGCATCTGCCCCAATGACCTTAGCAAATGGCAGATCACTACAGCTATTGCATTCCTCGGCCTACAAGTGCAATCCACAGAAATTCAAAGCCATATGTTGTTGGATCATTGCCCTGGTAAATAGGTTAGACCACCGGTAAGCTTGAGGGAGTGATCAAACCTAGTACTATGTCATACCTCTACTAGTCTCATTAATAATTAGTAGCGACTCATCTTAATCACATAATTGTACAAAAATGAAACCCTAATTTTAAAATATACCATCAAGCAAATTTTCCAATTGGAAACAGTTCTAACCTTGTGGGAATTTGAGCTCACATACAGTGAAAATTAAAATCTGATTACAATAGTAGCAACTAACATTACACTTGGGCAATGTCAATAAAAATATAGAACAAAACTAGTTCAAGATCTCATACCTCAATAAGTTCTACTGACAAGTTTGAGCAACTCAAATGAGCCCCATAAGCCACACTGACCACTGTAGCTCGCACATCAATGCAGGCCTTTTGACCTTTTACATGCACTGATAATGGGGAAGTAGTCATTAATTGCTAGTCAGAATCTTCATATGATTCACCATGTCAGAGAGTTCATCAAATGAGTGCATGTCAAGCTGGTAGTGAAGAATGCCTCCAATCCCACCAAAGCTGCGGTAGAATTGTGAACCTTCATGTGATATGTTCGTTACAAATTCAAGACAACAACCAAACTTTTTATATTCATTAGCAAATTACTCCAACAATGACATTTGCTCCTGCACCTCCAGATTTGCAATTGCGCCAGTTGCAACATCCTTGAAGTTGCTCTGATGTGCCTCTTGTTCCTTGTTTAAGTGCTTGATCACAATCTCCCCAGTGGCAACATTCTTCAGCACATAGCTATTAATATCCAAATTTTCCTAAACAATAAGGGTCTCCACAGTACCCATCTCCAATGCTTCAGTGTGTCGTCCACATAAAAAAACATATTTGTCTGTATCCTAACTAATTTCCTCAAAGTACTTTCCAATCAACTTCTTTTCTTGAATGAACTTCACCTTGGCAAGGATTTCAGTAGACAACTCAATTGCATGATTGAAGCCATTTTCGAAACCATAACAAACATCCATAATGTTTATGATTTTTGCCGCAAGGCGAGGATACATGTTGGACTGACTGAGTGTAGTCTTAAAGTTTATAGATCCAGCAAGTACAAACCCAACAACGTTGGGCTGACTAGTTTGAGGATTAATAAAGAACTGTGTAGCAAGCTCCGCAATCTTCCTCACAGAGTTGTGGCGCTTCTCCATTCGAAGACATGCAAAATGAAAAGTGATTGCCCTCCTCTTCCATGTTTCTTTGGCAATTAAAGAACTTCTCTTGTGTTGCCACAAAGTGTCCCAAAAAGAGTGTCATTACCATCCATCACAATGAATCCAAATTTTTCATCATATTCTAGCAACTCATTAAGAGCTTTTGCATGGAACTTGTTGTCACAAAGATAAAGAGATGCATTGATGGGCTTTAAGGTTCAAAGTTAATTGTAACTTTCTTCTCCTTTCCATCTTCAGTGACAATCGTATCAGTGTAGAGAACTAGTCCATCGGGGGGCACTTTGTTGTAAAACGTTTGTTGAGCAGATGTTATTGCAACAAGTACAGATTGACGATTGACCCTGCTCTTGATATTTGATGCAGTATCATATTCATCACCCAACATTTTTGTGATCCTAGATATTTGATCACAAGGAGCAATAATCAGCACATCATATTCGTACCATTTCCTCTTGCAGGTTCCAACGCTTCAATAAGTTTTTTAATCTTCCACATTTCAATATTCATATCAGTTTCACGACTATTGCCACTTGTCATGGTCATTTTGTCAAAAATCAAACATGAACCCGAAAAAGAAGATGATGAAGAATCAATAATGTGATCTCTCAACCCTTGTGTTAAGAGTCAATAAAAAGCCTTAAATTGTCAAGAACATTAGGCATGTGTTACAAAATACATCAACTTAAATGCACAAGTTGACGGCACCCTAATAGGGATACAGACACTTGACTGATGAACTTTGATGTTTTTTTTTAATAAGAAAAAAAGTTCAACAGTCAAGTCTGTAGCCCTATTAGTGGAGTAAATTATATTTACCCTACCCGAAATTTTTGGTAATAATTATTGTACACCCGACATTTGTGAAATAATATTCATCTTACCTGACATTAAGTGAAAGTAATTTTTAGTGGCCAAATCCGGTTACTTCTCATCAGAAATAAGAAAATACAATAATGCCCCAATATGACTATGTGAATGTATCATGTTGCCTATAATATTGAGAAGAAAATAACTTAAATAACCCTTTCATTGTTTTGTATGGAAAAAGGTGTGTCGAAACTCCAAATAGAAAACACCAACAGTCGATTTATCTTACAATCCTCTTCTTCAACACTCCCCTGTTAATGCCATATGAATTAATATTAAGGGTAAGAACGTCAATTCATATTTATTGAAAGTTATATGAATTAATATCAAGGGTAAAATTGTCAATTCACGTTTATCTTTTTAATGTTACGCCGAAAAATCCAACAAAAATCAATTATAAAATATCTCAGGAGGCTTAAATTTATGAACACTTACTGTCAGATAAGGTGAATATTATTTCACAAATGTCGGGTGTGCGAAAATTATTACCAAAAATTTCAAGTAGGGTAAATGTAATTTACTCCCTATTAGGGTGTCTACAAGATTAGAACGATACCCCCAAGTAACATAGTTGTAACGGTTTCACTATTTTGGACATTGGATGGTACACGAGCAACCAGAATAATTAGGCAAAAAAAAAAAAATCAATCATGGCTACAATAGTGAGCAATTTGCGCTCTATATGATCTTGAAACTTTGGGTCACTTCACCCTTGTAATTTTACATTGACTTCATAAACTATCGATTTGGTTGTGTCCCTAAAAATTTGTTGAAATCGTGCTGAACACATTTCAATTCAGTTGTATACTTTGTTGCTTTGAAGTCGCAAACAACTTCTTTCTTTAACCAGTGCAGCTTTAGGTACCAATTTGTATGTAAATATTTTGCATTCAAATTGGCAGAAGCGCTTTCAATTTCATTCTGTCACTTGACTTAATCTACTTATTAACTTTTTGCTAATATAGGTTGTCATTTTTTTTCATTTTTTTGGAAGGAATATAGTTTGTCATTCTAGGTGCACCTAGTGCAACTTATGTTAATATACTATACTATCTTTTTTTTCAGCTCGATTTTTGTGTTTCCTGTAACTTTAACAAGATCTTCAGGAAAATTAGCTAAAAAAGGTTAAGTACATACTATGTACGCAAATCTTCAAGAAAGTTTGGAGTATCATTCATCCAGTTGGGTACCTAATCTGCTTACACGTATATCTCTTAATCGAGATATCTCTTCAGGTATAGCCCTATGGGACTTTGAAGGGCATTGAATAAGCTTTCTAAAAAGCTGTAGTTCTTCTAATTTAGAGTTCATTCGCCCTGCCCCCCAGCCAGATTCAACAAAGTTGGTGTTCTCGGTATAGCTCGTTTTGGCTCGATTGGGATATTTTGGTTTGTTAGGGGAAATTCGGTCTGTTCACTCTATAATTCGAATTTCCCTCCTCAAATCTGATCCAAGAGGAAATCTAGCAGCAAGGGAAAGCCAAGCAAGCAAGAAAGTAGGAAGTGGAACTATGAGAATGGCGTAGGTGTCCAAATTTGGTCCAATGGGAAGCTAACATGTGTCGTTGCTTTATGGACTCTCTATTATATTATTTTGGACGAGTTCTTCATGCTGAAATTATGTAGTAGCTGATTTTGATTGTTCTTAGCTTAATTAATCATGTTTTGGACATTACTTCATGATTAGGAAAACTTAAGTGTATTAGTGAGGTGTGTGTGTGTGCGTGCTTGCTAGCTTAGTATGTTCATATATGTATGACTCTTGTGACCTGGTTTATGTGTGAGTTTGAGTAATATAGAGAGCCTTGAGCCTCCTTTGTTTGTGAGTAACTAATAACTCTTGAAATTTCTACTTTTGTATCTTGATTTGTCTAATCGAGTGGTGATATGTCGAGCTTGTTTTTGATTTGTTGGTGATGTTTCTGTATCTGAGAGTGAGATTTCAAGTACTAGCCCAAGTGTTTTCCTTTATAGTGATGTTGTATCAAACGAGACTCACTTGCCTATCTTTCCATTTCATTTGTTTTCCTTTCCTTTATGCTAAGTTTCATACTTACATTGAAGTTGAACGTGAGTTTACTCTTGCTTGGAGTCTCTTGATGTGTGTCTAGTTCTTGCACTCTGAATTGATTGAGCTACACATACATCATAAACTTTTGGGATTAGAGAAGAATATAAGGGAGAAACTTAAGGCTATTATAAAGGTTAAAGTGAGGTGTAAGGGGGAGGTATAAGCTGGAATTTAATGTTGAAAGTTGGATAATGAAATCCCTTACAAAGCTAAGTTTCTAAAGAAAATTTAGAAAATAAATTAATGAATGATCTAGGCAAACGTTACACACACTTTGCACTTGCATATAAAATTGCCACTGATCAACCATACAAAAAAACAACTAACTTGACACTAAGCATCAAGAAGAATTCCACTTATGTAATTACTCGACACTTGGCAACACATAGTTGTCATTTGAAGACAAATCACCACAATAATTTGATACCAATGGATAAAAGATATAAGAGTTGACAACCGAAAAAATTGACTTTGAAATTTTACCAGAAAATTTAACCAAGCATCATTAGAAAATAATAATTGTGCTTTAAACTTGGATTTAGTCCAACATGTTGGAATTGGGGAATTTGTTTAATGGCATATGTTGAAATTAGGGTTTTATCTTGGCATGTGATTATGGTACGCGAAATGTCTATACTAATGGTATTAGGAGAGTTTTTTTTTTATTGTGGTGGGTTGATTACTCCCTTGAGTTTACTGGCCTTCTAATTCTTTGGGTATGGCGGTAATCCAACAATCTACGACTTTAAACTTCTATGGATCATACTTGCAGACTGAGGAATAAAACAATTGTAGTAATATGCCATCAACTAAGGTCACTAGAGTGGATGAACAGATGTTGATCCATTGGATTGCAACATGTCAAAAGTGCAAAGTGATCATGTATAGTTGTTGAGTTATTGTTTTCAATAATCAGGTCATTGATGTGGGGCGGATTTATACACTGCGTCTTTAGATATCTCTGGTGTGGTCATAATTGCTTTTCATGCTAGGCAGAAACCTAATCACGGTTTATATTAAGCATTTTAGAATCAAAATTGTTGGTGATCGATTGTGACTTCTGGGACCTACATGGATGTACAAGAACCAAACTTCACTATGACAGCCATCAAACCGTTGAACCACGTGATCACCAAATTCATTGTCTATACAATTATAATGCTCTAGCACTGTACACTCACTACACAGGGCTTGATCTACCTATGTGCCTAAATTGATTTTTATGAAATCCAGATAACCTCACAACCTTCATCATGTCATATTCCCTTTCTTAAGTAGTTTGGATATAACATTATCAGACAACTTCCTTTCCAACTCTTCTACAATGATTACTGATTTTCCAATACTTATAGTTGAAGGCATTGATATATATTATGGGTTTTTCTTGAGGTTCAGTGCACAACTCCATCTCTTGATTTTCTATGATTTGTGTTCCGTTGGAGGGCTGAGGTTGATCTAGTATGAGGCTATGATGAAAAGCTAGTTCAAAGTATTGGAATTCAATGGTTCGCTATTTGGAAATTAGATATTAGAGTGTTACCACATTTAGGGTTGAGCACATTCCAGCCCAGGCCTCAGTCCGGGGATTTTCATTTTCAGTCCTCGATCCAACTGAACAAACTGAGGATTGACCAAAGAATTGTACGATTTTTAACGAGATATTCAATTTTTAGGGTTATTAACGCTAAGGAACTTCATCCTCTCCTCTTAATCAGTCAGTCACACAAAGGAAAAATCCTGATTCTTAGGGGACCTTGTTTCTCCCCAGTCGTCCCTCGCATCTCAGTGTTGCACCTTCAGCTTTTTAGTCTCTCGCCTTGGCCACAGTTGCCGTCACTGGCGACTTGACAGCAACCGCCAACTAGTGCGTGCCAAACACTCAATCAGTCCACTGTCGCAAATCCTTCGCCGTTGGTTTACAATCGGCTGCTTGCTGTTGTTGTCCCCTGCAGTTGGCCAGCGAACCACCTCGCCTCAAAGGCTCAACCCAGAATCCCATGTTCACCCCATTGAAGTTCGGTCTATTTGATCAATCCGGTCTAGGACTTCGGTGGTCCAATCCAGGACCAAACATTTTTCGGTTCAGTATCGGTCCAGATCAATCTTCAACTTCAATCCTCGGTCCATTCAGTGCAGTCCAGGACTGATGCTCATTCCAAACCATATAGGCATATATAAGTAAATGATCGGTGTTCTACTACATTGAATTGCTAGGAAATATGAGTGTGTTTGAGCATACATTCCACTGGTACATTGCTAGGACGTATTTAGGCATATTATTTAGTTTAGATGGAAAAAAAAAAGTGTTCCTGCTACAATATACCAAGTTTTTCTTTGCACACTACAAGTCTCGTACGCGTCAATCTCATATACCTGGTATCCGATTACCTAATGGAGATTGTTCTCTCAATATGGCTGACATCCAAAAGGAAGCTTATTCCTAATTTTTCAATCTATATAACTCTTTTACAAGTTTTCCATTATCTCGGAAGAGATATCTGTTGAGGAATTAGCTCATATGGATTTTAAGCAGCTTACAATGGCGCAATAAGAGTTATTACAACAACCTTTTACTGAGGATGAGGTTCGTACCGTTGTTTTTCAACTTCATGAGGATAAGAATCCAGAGCTAGAGCTAGATGGTATGCCACCTGGGTTTTTTTAGAAATTGTTGGACAAAAGTGAAGCCTCATGCATCGTCAGCTATATTGTCGCTATTGAACGAGGGACGTTTTTTGGGGGAAATAAATAATACATCGATAGTGTTGATACTAAAAAAAGGTGATCAGCAGAGAATCAGTGATCACAAGCCTATAAGTCTTTGCAACGTCCTGTACCGCATTATCACCAAATGCATGGTTAATTGCTTGAGACCTGCGCTTCGGGAGTTCATATCACAGAATCAAGGTGCATTCCTGAAAGGCCGACTTGCTCAAGATCATTGCTTTCTGGTAAATGAAATTTTGCATTTTATGAAGACAAAGACAAAAGGACCACAATATGTTACGTTAAAAGTAAATATGAGTAAAACATGTGATCGAGTCAGATGGGATTTCTTAGAGGTTATGTTGAGACAGAGTAATTTCCTGGATGCTTGGGTGACATTGATAATGCGTTGCGTTACAACTGTGAGATACTCTGTATTGATAAATGCGGAGCCCACCAAATGGATTATACCTCAGACAGGATTACGACATGATGATCCTTTATCCCCATATTTGTTTATTTTAACCATGGATGTTTTATCCCAACTGCTAGAGAAAAGTCTAGAATAAAGGCAATTTGCTGGGATTTGAGTCGCGATAAATGCTCCAGAGATCACTCATTTATTTTTTTGCAGACGACTCCTTGTTCTTCACGTCATTAACGGAGGATCATTACATATCCCTCAAGCGAGTTCTTGCTTGGTTCAATTATATCTCGAGACAGATGATCAATTTTGAGTAGTCTTCAGTTTTTCTTTCAGCAGGTGTCTCTCCAGAGGAGAATCGAGAATTTAAAGAGGAGTTTGGATATCCAGAATCTTCTGCCTTTTCGAAACATTTGGGAATTCTTCCAATGATACTTAACATTGAAACCAGTCAATTTGGCTTCCTGGTTGATGTTACCGCCAAATGATCGCAAGGATAGCAAGCAACACTGCTATCTTCGACGGAGAGATTGATTTTAATTAATCCAATGATAGCAGCTTTACACCAACATATTTTGTTACTTTACCAAATTCTACAGAAAATCATAGATAAGCTTAATTGATTGATGGTCCAATTTTTTTGGTGGAACTCCAGAGGTGAGAAAGCCTGCCATTGGATCTGCAAAGAAATTCTTTTTTAGCCAAAAGGAATGGGTGCGCTAGGTATCAGGGAGGCTGGCTATTTTAATCAAGCACTTCTAATAAAACAAAGTTGATGGATTCTTGATGAAGGTCAATGACGGGACAGATATAAAGTTCATTCCCCATTACTTACACCATCCAATATTTATCAGTCACCAAATACAACTTCATTTGCATGGAGGGGACTTTGCAAATCAATAAAACTTATCAGAGACAAACTTATCAAAGACAACGTACAATGGAGAATTGGAGATGGACGTTCCATTCAAATCGAAGACTCTGATGGCTAACTGGCCGACATGACGACGCCCAGGGAATGATACAGAGATTTTATAAAGGAAGGTACATGACTTATTACTAGACAATGGTACGAGTAGGGTATGGATTGTGTCATATATTAATTAGCATTTTTCGGGGTCAACCGTGAAGCACATACTCTCATTACATGTTCTCGTCGGGGGGAGAATGACAAATTATGTTGGAATCAGCAATTAGCAGGTAAGTACACAATCAAATCAAGATATGTGGAGATTGGTCTTAAGAGTGGTTTATTCCACTCATCTCTCTCTAGTGAATATAAAAAAGTATGGAGTCGCACTAGCATTGGAAAATACATGTTGGTATGATTCCCGGCTAGAAACAATTGATCATCTTTTTAGGGGCTATAATATATCTAAGTTGCTTTGACAAGCTAGCCCACTTGGCATCAAGGAGCAAGATATTAAACTTGATTGGAGGAAGTGATTAGAAGATTGATTACGATATTTAATGAATTCGGATAAAGATAGAGGTACAAGAATGTTATCCTTCATTGTTGTGCTATGGGCCATCGGAGAAATTTGGTGAAGCTGAATCGAGTAGCTATACAACAAAGCACAGTGGAAAACATACATACTAATGATGGCTATCAAGCAGGGTTACATATGGTGGACATGCGCAAGAAAGAAGCATTAGCAAGAACCTAATAAAATTTCAATGCAGGTAGTTAAAAACTTTGAAGGAACCGAGTCATGTAGTCATATGTATAAACTGGATGGATCATGAAAGACCAAAAACATCCAAAGGAGCAGCGGCATGGATAAGTATGAGGAAACAACATGACAATATTGGAAGCTGGGGAGGCATTTGTGTTTGGGACCAATTGACGGTACAGGTGGGGCTCCACGCTATATTATTAGCGATGCAGGATGTCGTTAATCACAATGTTGATTATGTGGAGATAGAAACATACTTGAAACTGGCTGTCGAGTTCCTAGCAGATCCATCTCTACCTCATGGGTTGTTTGTTATCTCTTAGTTTGTACTATCATACAGATATGTGCTAGATTCAGGGGTTATAGGATCAGAAAAGTTTCTAGACAACAAGCATAGGAAACTCATGTGATAGCAAAATCCTTAATGACTTGACTGTTGTACATTTTTATTTCTAATATATAGATGAACAATTCTGGCAAAAAAAAAAAAGAAAAACAAAAAAAAGTGCTCCTGCTGAAACACATAAGACAATAGTGTTGTTCGTGGCCAGAAGGATGGTCCGAAGATTAGGAGGACTAGGTGTGCGAACATGTTGGAAGAAGACAATCTTGATGATTTTGATGCTAAAATAGACCGAATGGCGGATATCATTGGCACTGATATAGGCGTGCGATTCCATGATGAACCACCAAACTGAAGTTGCTAGTCTTGCTTCGTGTTTGAGAAATGAAGTTTTCCTTCGATTGCGGTGACCGCGAGTGTATTTGCTGCGTTGAGTTTATTTAGCTGTTTGGTTGTAACCTTTTCTTTTGGAGGTGTTTGTTTGCTACTTTGTATGTTGTTCACTGTTGTTTTTGAACTTTAAGCTTTTTGGCTCTCAATAATCGAAAAAAAAAAGACAACAGTGTCTCTACCATCTTATTATTGTGCGTGGATTCCTTGTGTTTTGGTGTTAGTGGTATTGGCATGCTTAGTTACATAGCCTATTGTTGCTGTAAATAGCCATTCAAGTACAGCAGGTTGCATGAGAATTTTTCTCATCTTTCCCCATGTTAAAATGAGCTCAAATGATATGGCCACATAATGAGAATCTGGTTAGAAAAATTCAAACAAATTTTCAATATAGTAGCTATTGACATGATCTTCAATATTTAAAACGGTGTCATCTATATAATTGTATGAAGAATGGTACTATTAAGATCTTTTTTAGTTCGGTTTTTCTACCTAGTGGCTAAAAATGCAAGAGCCAAATCCTAGATTAAAATCTACAAAACCAAATTTTCTTCTCATCATTGAAATATGGATTATTGGATGATAATACACTGAACTTTAGGAGTATTGGACAATAATGCACTTAACTTTTTTCTTGGACTCTAATACACTGAACTTTGAGGGTATTGGACAATAACGCACTCAGACCAATTCAGCTGGTAGTTGACGCGGTGGTTGTCCTAGTTTGAGGTGTCATTTTTCAATTTTTTTCAGAAAAAAACTTCTGTCATGTAAGAAAGTACACATAAGCAGGATGACAAATATATTTTTTTTGAAAAAAATAAAAAAATGATATCTCAAAGTAGGACAGCCACAACGTCAACTACCAGCTGAATTGGTTTGAGTGCATTATTGTCCAATACCCTCAAAGTTCAGTGTGTTAGAGCCCAAGAAAAAATTCAGTGCATTATTGTTCAATACTCCTAAAGTTCAGTGTATTATCATCTAATAATCCAAATTGATTAATTCCTATAAAATAGAAGTTGAAAAGAACTGAAACTAAGATTGAAAATTAAAATGACTGCCTTGACTTACCAACCCTAAAGCTCACAGTAGAACACCGGAAACACGGGGCTGCAGCAGGCTAAAAACACTCAGCAGCAGCAGCGATAAGATCAAAACAAAGCAAATCTTCCAAAAATATAGGTGTTTTCCAAACTGACTGTAAAAGGGCAAGATCTGGCCAAATAAAACATAACAGTTTTTTGAATGATATATATTGCGGGCCAGGTACATGGGTAGATTCTAGTTCCAGGAAATGAGATTAACAGAAAGAACTCAAAGACATACTGATAATCGACTTGTGTCAAAATTGATATGCAAATAACCTTAGAACTACACACAGTACGACATGACTGACGACTATAGGTCACAGTAGAATCAGAGTTGGTATGCGCTATTTAACAACAAATCACATTTCCAGGTTCCAAGTGGTCTCAGCCATCAATTTCGGCATCTTTGATTCCTCCCCCATCTTGAATACTGCTGACAACTATACCACAGCAAACATCATGTCAGATTACAAAATTTTGATTCCTAAAAAGGAAATATGAAACAATTTGCAGAAAAGTGAGGGGTCCAATTTTTAAAATACCTTGTTGCTTCACTTTAGGTACCAACCTACGTACCTAGCTCCAACCAGACCTGGCAAATGAGTAATTCGATTTGGGTATGGTTGGTTAAGTTTCAAGTCAGGTGACTTTCAAGCCAATTGATGTTTGGGCTCAGTTCGGTTTCGAGCTGTATGATTTTCGGCTCTAGCAAACCAAGGTCCAGTATGATTTTCATTGAAGAAGAGCACCACTGGAAAAGAAAGAAAGAAAGAAAGAAAGAAAGAAAACTGATCGGGCTTGGTTCTGGGTTTGGGTCATTCAGTTCCGTTTTTTGAGTCTCGGGACAGTTTTGCTAGGTCTACCCAACCCCCCCCCCCCCACACACACACACACACATGGGGGAAAACAAGTACTGCACGAAATAGGCGATATGCTAATGATAATCACGACTGAGCTATTCACTTTTTCCCCACTTGCTAAAACAATTTTTATCCACTGTACTTATCTACTCCGTCTTCTCCTTCCTTCTCATTGCCCTTCCGTTTCGTTAACATTCAACATTCATCTTGCTTCCATTACTACCTTGATTTACTTTGTCTATCTTCTCCTTTAGCACCAAACCAATCTCTATGTTTTAGCTAGCCGATAAATTATCCTTGATCGGTTTGTTTTACCTCGAGCTTAACTTCCGTTTAGGTTTTAACTTCAAACTTCACTTGGTCCACGTAGCACGACTTCTTCAACTCTTATCTTTTGCTTGTTAGTGTCTGCTCCTCTTTGCCCTCTTATGCATTTGTGTGAATTTTCCACATACCTCTCTAACATTCTTATCCTTTACTGAACAAGGCTAAAAGTACTACGAAAGTCATTTGGTGGTAGGGCCCAGGACTTGGATTGTTGGCACAATTATGGATAAGTTGTGAACAACTGAAATAGCATTTATACAAGAAACCAGGGATCCACGAATTATGAGCAATAATAATGGAGTAGAGACCATTTTTGAAACAAGGAGATACTGTAAATCAAAAGGGACCATATTAGGGCACAATGGAAAGTGAAATGCTCAAAAGTCTCCATCCCGAGGCTAGATGGGAAACGAAGGAAATGGTCCGCGAGGATTTCGATTTGGTAACCAAAGAGTCCAACACAGTAAGAAACTTGTTACTGGAGGATATTTCAATAGTCAGATGGAAGCCAACAATGATGGCGGCACTAGGGAATATGGTGGCTTTTGGTTCAAAGAGAAATAGAACAAGGAAATCCATTGCATTTAGCGTGACGATAGCAAAATACATTTCAGCTTCATTTGATTATTGAAAAAATGAGACGGAAGGGAAAACTTTGAAAAATGACTTGCTTTCGTTCACTAGCCAACAAAAAGAGTGAAGGAGTAAGAGTTTGATGTAAACCATAATGGATTGATTTTGTCCTCAATCCCTCCCTGTAATGGAAAATGAAAGGGAAAGAAAATTTTGATGACAGGGCAGAATTGCGTAGGGAGGCAGTATAGGGAGGGATTGGTTGAGAAAAGGAGCGTTTTTATACCATAGTAAAGAAAGAATAAAGTTTTCTTTCCATTTCATTTTCTAATACAGAGCTTTCAGGAAAGAAGCACATCTAGATGCATTTTACAGCTGAACCAGGAGCACTGATGGAGCTGGAGCAAGGGACACGCATTAAGAATAAGGAGGGCAGGCATTTATGCATGCATCCAACAAGGCAAAATCCTAGTTTAAAAAGACACACCTCAGTGAAATGCGATGCTGTGTTTCCTTCTAATTCGATCCCTTAACCCTAAAACGTCTTCATAACACTAACAACTTCTACCTTTCTCTAGTACATTCATGCTGAGATGATTTTCATGCTATGAAAACATAAATATATAAAGTACTCCTCGCATCCAAAAGCCGCGTGCCTTCGCTTTAGAGTTTGTGCCAAGGCTCCGGGACCCCTTTGAGCCTTTTTACACCTTAGGCTTTGTAATCTAAGGGCAAAATAAGAGAAAAGTGTGTCTATAAGCTGCCTCCAATTTAAACAATTACTTTTACAAGCTCTCCAACAGGAAAGGAAGTGATGAGATCCAATTTCCGCAAGGTAAATTACAAGATACCGATGATCATTGAAATGTTAGATTTCAGTCTCATTCTACAAAGATCAGCTAGAGGCATCGATGAAAGATTGGCAACGCAGCGGTACGTATTAACATAGTACACTAGTGCATCACAGGAAGAGGAAATTTTTCATAACTAGACTGAAGGGCATCTAAATCACATCCTCGGGATGGAGTAGGATGATCCAAACTAACTAACAACCTAGCTACAAGCAAGTACAACATTTTCGATAATGTAATCCTAAAAAATGTCACAAAAGCAAGCCTTCCTATGAAAACTTTGGGAAATGGTAATTAAAGGAGGGATATGACCATCTTAAAAGAGTCAACTTTCAATCTCGAAGGATCAAGTCATTAGTTGCATATAGGGACTAACTAAATTCTATAGAGTAGAAAAGGAAGACTTATGCAAGGTTTTGTCTACTAAGAGAAAGTCAATGTTAAAGTATCTAAGAAGGTTATGACAATCTAGCGAACAGTATACCCATACTCATCCTTAGATTTTCACATGATTTCCATCTACTTAGGGAAATTCTATCACAAAATGTATAGAGAGGTTCTTTGCAGATGATAGGAGCTCAGGGGTCTTCCTATGAATAAATTTATGTTAGCATGTACGAAGATATAGAGCAAACGAGGAGATCCCCTAGGAAAATACTCCCTCTGTTCCATATTAATTGTCCAAATGTCTTTCTTTGACTAAGAATTTCTTATAACATATTTTATCAAAAAATTGCAACATTATATTCTTATAATAGTATTTTTCGTTATGAATCTAATGATAGTACTTTCGTATGTTAGAACATTATGTATATTGAGAAATTGATGACATCAATAGACCATTAATATGGAACGGAGGGAGTAGTTGAATTAAACTCCCACACATAGAGAAGGGGGAAAAAGGCTTTGAGCATGGAGAGATCAATTTAATGCTCTAGGTTCAAGAGGAACACCCTTTCTTCATCATATTATTTGTGGGTCTAACATCCTTTGAAGATGGGTTGGACCACGCATCTGTTTTCTCTCGAAAATGGATGAGTTGACAAGGGATTCATGATGTGCCTTCTCATATGTTCTTTGGTAACTTTGTAGTTATGATATATAAGAATAGACTATCCACTATGACTTATTTTCAATTAGAGAGTTCAAAGGAGCTAAGTAGCATCCACATAGATTACAAGATCTTCCGATATAAGCGTTATTACGAATGTGGGAGAAGCTGAAAAGTAGGGATGCCCTATTTCCACATCAAAGGCACAAGAGTGTAGATATCTTAGGCGACCAGTTGGGTGGAACAGGATCAAGTCATCGAGAAACAGCCCTTTGTCTACACTTAACAAATGTGATCAAGAACCAAGTGAGTAAATCAGATATCTCAGCCACTTCATGGCCCACTCCTTTTTTGGGGCAAAAGCGGAAGTTGTTGCAAGTATATTGAACAATTGAACACTTATAGAAAAGGAATGGCCGCTTTACACAGGAGATACCCTGCTTCCCATGTTTTGCTTGTCTGAATCAGTAAAGACTCATAATTATAAGCTCATGCTGCAAACTAGTTGATTATGTGTACATAATGTTAAAGTTTAAGACATCCTTTTTACAAAACATCATATACTTTCAATTCACTTACTCTTCCCAGCAACCTCCCCCAGCACATCCCACAAACTATAGAGATGTACAGCCCAAAAATTAAAAAACATAAACAAAAAAAGCCAGCAATGAAAGAAAAACAGAAATGGGAATCATCAATGCATTAATGCAGAAATAACAAATGCTGCGAAATGCTAATACCTTAAAACACCCAGTGGTCTTTGAATTCCTGGCCCACTCCAACCCAAGCACCTGATTGGAGGTCTGGTACGAAGCCCTTACAACATCATCACCATAAACCTTCCTGGACAATGCAAAGTCCCAAGCATTCTTCCCAAAATCATAGGAGGGTTCAAAAGTATTAACCCCCTTATGAACATAAGAGTACTTCATCTTCCCATTCCTTGAACCCAATGAGTGACTCACAGACACCTTATTAGCTGAATCCAACACCAATGTTCCATCCAACATAATACGGTTGTCATTGTAACAGTGGATGTAATTCATGTTCAAAGTTTTCTCCAGAACCTTTACTGAATTCATGAACTGAAATCGGAAGTCCTGCTCTCCAGAAAGAAAATGGAAAGAAACGCTTAATATCAAATTATCTAGGCTAAAATTCAAGCAATTGGCCATCTGATCTAAGCACCAAAACTGAAAATTAAACTCCCGCGCACAAACCCAAACATAAAAGATAGGAAAGGGATTAGCAAAAACAGAAATCAAATTCAAGCAACCATGCACAAACCAAACCATAAAAGCAAATCAATAATGACCTCCCCACAAACCCAAATGCAACAGCAGCAAACAATCCAGCATAATTTCAAGTAATTTGTCATCCAATATAATCTAAGCTCCAAATTCTCGAATCAGAATAGAAATTCAACTCGCCCAGAAACTTAACAACAAAAACAAAAAATTTAAAAATTACTACATCAAAAAACGACCTAGATTAAAATTGAAGAAACTGGACGGGGAATCTAGGATAAAAACTTCAAGTCGTAATCAGAAACACAACAAAGAACAAAAATTACAGGAAAAACAGAACAGCAATAATCCATGCTGAAGTCAAAGCAATTAAGCATTTAAACTCATGTAAGTTCCAAAATTTCACACAACCAACTGAAAGCCAATTAAGAAAACAGGCAGCTTAGAACTGAAGCAACCGAGCAAGCAATCTAAACAAATAAAAACATAAGGGAGAAAAAGAGAGATGAAAAAGAGAAAGGAATTACATTCTTGGGGACATTGTAGTCGAAGATGAAAGAGCCAGGCTTCTCAAGAGAAAGAGAGAGACCATTAAGAGAAGGGCCTTTGACGAAGGTGGCATCAGTCATGGATGCTCTGAGCTTGAAGTCGCCGGCGGGGAAAACCAGCGTAGAGGTGGCGGAAGTGGCGGCCTTGTCGGTGTCATACTCGTACTTGCCCTTCAGTGAAGCCTTCATCTCTCTCTCTCTCTCTCTCTCTCTCTCTCTCTCTCTAACTCTCCGCCGGCCAATATCAACAATGGATGTGGCTCTCTGGGAAGGGCAACCACTCAACAACAGGGTTTGTTTTGCTTTGCTTTGGTTGGGTTTGGTGAAATTAACGTTTATCTTTTAAATTTATGCATTTCTTTTATTTTCCACTTTCATTTCGTTCTCCATCCCACATTCCTACTCTCGATTACACCTTTTCAACCAGCCGAGGACCTGCCCGGCCTGGCCCAGCGCGACCCTGGCTAGGTGTTAGTTTTTTTGTAACTCAACCTGTTACGGTGACTCGATTACATATATAAATTAAATCCGTGAATTTCTAAGTTTTTGGTATAGAAAAAATCTATTTTAGATGGTTGTCGTCGTCTGTTGACACGGCCCATAACCTGTACGGTCAGGGCTCGGACTGAGGATACATGGCCCAAAGATCGAGCTCGGGTCATCAAGTCAAAAACTTCTAACCCGACTGGCCCAGCGTGTAACCCGACCTTGCCTAATTATTGAACAGGTCTACTCTTGATTGATTATTTTTTCATAAATTTTGTTTTGACCTTTGATTGATTTGTACGGAGTTGAAATTTACACAAAATTCATATTTTTATATTTCTATATTTAAATTTTAGGTACTTATACTATTTAATTTTTTTTTTCCAAATTATGATGTTTCATTTTCTTTACACTCATATAAATTTTATGTACCTATGTTAATTTATTACTTCATCTATTCTATAATATTTATCACTATGTTCTATAACCGAAAAATTGCTCTGGGGTGTCATACATTCGCTAAAAGTGACTATTTGGGGACCACATTATTTTTTTTAACTCTTTGGGGACCAGATTGTTGTCAAAAGTTGCTGGTTGGGTATTTTCCGACTAAAACAGCCGGAATCAATAAAAAGTCGGAAATACCCCTTGACTATTAATTGAAAAGTCAAATTTGCCCTTTTTATTTCCTTGCTGAAATCTTTATTGTTCTTCTTCTTCACTTTCATTCATTCTCATCCCCTCAATTTCACCCTTCTCAGCCACCCATGGCACACTCCACCACTGTCGCATCCACCACCACCTCCGCCGCCGTGGTGGACCTGAGAAATGGTTGCTCCGCCGCGACAACCACCTTCCACAGCAAGCGCCACTCCATCCCACTCCCACCGAACCCATACAATTGACATCACAACCTTCATCGCCGCCCGTCCCCACCGCAACACCACTGCCTTCATCGACGCCTCCACCGGCGAGACCCTCACCTACGCCGCCCTGTGGTCCGCCGTGGAATCCCTTTCCCACTCCCTCTCCGCCATGGGGATCCAAAAGGGCCACGTTGTCTACCTCTCGGTCATGTCCCTTGGAGCCCTAATCACCACCGCCAACCCCCTCAACACCAAATACGAGATCTCTAAACAGATCGTCGATTCGAAGCCGGTCCTGGCCTTCGCCACCGCAGAACTCGCCGAATCCGGCGTCTCAGTGGTGCTCCTCGGCGGAGAGACGGCAGCGGAGAAGGTGAGGGTGGTGGGGAGGCTGAGAAAGTTGGTGAATTTTTGTTTGATGAATGTGTATTGTGGGTGATTGTGGGCTGAATCTTTAACAGTCCAGTGTGGGCTGATTCAAGGATGAATGTGTATTAGATTGCACTCATCAAACACATTCATAAAAAATCTTTGATATTAAGACAAGGGAAGTGAATCAATCAGTTGTTGATCATGAAGGGGAAGTGAATGAGAATGGTATTAAACTAAAGCCTGATTTGCAAAGGGATGATGCAAAAATCTGTGATATTAGGAACCCAGAAAAACCCAATTGTGAAATCAGTAACTTTTGACAACAATCAAATAAAGACTCCTAATAATCTAACAAATCATATGGGAGGAGTTAATTCAGTTTTAAAGACAAAAACTGGAGCCAAATAGGGGTATTTTTGTCACTCTAGCTACCTAAACCGTTTTTTGTGTTGACTCCAGCTGACTTCACCGGATTTTCATAACTTTTGGTCGGAAAATACCCAACCAGCAACTTTTGACAACAATCTGGTCCCCAAAGAGTAAAAAAATAATAATGTGGTCCCCAAATAGTCACTTTTAGCGAATGTATGGTACCCCAGAGTAATTTTTTGGTTCTATAACACTAGCTTTTCACCTCTATTTATACACAAAATATTTAATATTCAATGGACTAATGTTAATTAGCATGAAATATAATTATTCTATGATATAGTTTTGTCTTTAATATTCAATATAAATAAAGAAGAGGCTAAAATAATATCAATCATTATCCGAGCTAACTAGGATCTGGTTGGGGTCAGAGGTGTCTTGACCCGACCCAACCCAGCCCGATGACGTGATAAATAAATATGTAACTTAATTTTTTATTTAAAAATTAATTGGAATTTTTGGTGTGAATAACAACTTAGATATTGATTTTATTGTTTTTCCTATTTCAAATTCGAAATTTGAAATTTTATCGGTTGATATGTGTGCTAAAAACTTAAAACTTCAGGATTTTTTTCAATAAAAATAGGTAAAATCATAAGATTAAATTTAAGATGTTAGGATTGGGTAACTCAATGACCAACTCGTTACCCTAGGGTCAGAGCCAATGTCACAGAACCCTAACTCTAAGTTCGAGTAAAGTCTAGTTAAGGGTCATATGACTTCCGACCCCACTGACCCAACCCAAGGTGCGATCAAACCTAAAATTTGAACGAGTCTACTAATAACCTAGATACAATTTTTATACCAAAAAAATGTATTAGAAATGCTTGTAAAAGAAAATGCTTTTGTGTTATACAAGTGACTTGTATTAAATTCTTATGAACGTATATTATAATTGTTTAGGGCTGGGTTGACAGAGCTCTTTAACGATATCCTTAGGACGTCTAGCATGCAAGAGGAATGGAGTAGTATAGTTTTACCATACAAAAATAAAGGGGACGTTCAATGTTGTAACAATTATAGAGGGATTAAGCTTCTGAGTCATACTATGAAGATTTGGGAACGAGTGATTGAGAGAAGGTTGAGAGAGATTGTTTATGTGTCTGAAAACCAATTTGGCTTTATGCCTGGCAGGTCGACGATAGAAGTTATTCACCTCTTACGCGGACTGATGCAGCATTATAGGGAAAGGAGAAAGGATCTCCATATGGTGTTCATAGATCTAGAAAAAGCTTATGACAGGGTCCCTAGGGAAGTAATGTGGGAGTGCTTGAGGGCGAAAAGGGTGCAAGAACCATATATTCGAGCCATTAAAGACATGTATGGTAATGTTAAAACTTGCGTTCGTACAACAGTGGGTACCACGAGTGATTTCTCTTGTGATATTGGGGTGCATCAAGGTTCAGCGTTGAGTCTGTTTCTTTTTACCGTGGTTATGGACGAGTTGACTAAGGACATTTAGGACGACTTACCTTGGTGCATGCTTTTTGCGGTTGATATTGTGCTCATAGACGAGTCGAGGGAAAGTTTAAATGACAAGGTGGAGCATTGGAGAGACACGCTGGAGTCCAAGGGTTTTAGATTGAGTAGGTCTAAGACAAAATACATGTGATGTCGTTTTAGTGGACAGGATTCTGACACTCACTTACAAGAAGTAACCATAGGAGGGGTTCCCATACCTAGGGTTGAAAAGTTCAAGTACTTGGGTTCTATCATACGGAGTGACGGGGAAGTCGATGATGATGTTACACACCGAATCAAAACTGTTTGGCAAAAGTAGAAATTAACGTCAGGAGTCCTGTTTGACAAAAAAATCCCGCTTAAGCTTAAGGGTCAGGTGTACCGTATGATGGTTAGGCCAGCAATATTGTATGACGCCGAGTGTTGGGCAGTCAAGAAGATGCATTGTCAAAGGCTAAATGTTACGGAGATGTGGATGGTTCGGTGGATTTGCGGCTATACCAGGTTGGATTGGATTAAGAATGATGTTTGTCGATCCAGAATTAGAGGTAGCACCCTTTGAGGAAAAATTGCGAGAGACTAGACTAAGGTGGTTTGGGCATGTCCGTAGGAGAAACGTGGATGATCTTTTAAGGAGGTGTGAAGGGATTGGGATACCTCAGGGTCGTCGTGGGCGTGGGAGACCCAAAAAGTCTATGAGAGAAGTGATAAGAGAAGATCTAAGACACCTAGGTATAGTGGAGGACATGGCTCTAGATAGGGGGGCTTGGCGGGCTAGTATTAAGGTCGTAGGGTGAGGAAGGGTGTTTGTGACTAGAGCAAGTTTTTCGTCTTTTGGCTTGTATTTGTTTTCTTGTGCAGGTATCTGTTTGCTCTTCCGATAACACTCGCAACACCCTGATATGTAGTTTCTTCTCTTAACTCGCTTCTCATATATTTTTGCTTCGGATCCATCGGAATCAGTCTCTCCATAAACTTTTGTTCATGAGGATAAGGCTGTCTACATTAGGATCCCCCAGACCGCACTCAAACGTGTCACCGGGGAGGTTGTTATTGTTGTTGTTGTATATTATAATTGTTTGTAAAAATGTATGATAATTTCTTATAAAATTTTTCATTGAAATACTTTTGCTTTGCTTAATTGTCTTATATTGAATAGCTTTTAAGACACCTTATAGAAAGGTGTATTTTAGTTTATAAAATTTTATATTGGAAATGCTTTATATTGAATTCCTTGGGGTGATATTATTTATAAAGGTGTGCTAAACCGGGTTATTTGTATTTTGGACCCCGAAGTATAGGGGTATTTATTTTCTGGTCCCACCGTTTTCAATGTTTATTTTAGGACCCTAAAGTTTATGGGTTGAATAAAAAAAGGACTTTAAATTTTGTAGGTTGAAAAAAAAGACCCGTGTACTGTTTTTCTTTTTCTTCCTATGTTTGAATTTATCTCCCCATTAGCGCCAAACTACAGGGCTAAGGTTAAAACTAATATTAAAGTTGTAATATACTTCTCTTATTCATGTCGGAACTACTTAGACCCTGGATAATTCAGGGTCTAATTAGTTCCGACACGAATAAGAGAGGTGTATTATAGCTTCCATATTAGCTTTAACCTTACTCCGGAAGTTTGACGTTTATCAAGAGATAAATTCAAACATGAGAAGAAAAAGAAAAAACAGTACACGTGCCTTTTTTCAACCTACAAACTTTAGGATCCTTTTTATTCAACCCATAAACTTTAGGGTCCAAAAAATAAACAATGAAAACTGTCAGACCAGAAAATAAATACCCCTATACTTCGAGGTCCAAAGTGCAAAAAACCCGTGCTAAACCTGCTTACAAAGGTGTGCATGATTATTTATAAAATTTTGCATTGAAATGTTTCTAATATATATAGTTAGCTTTTATTGAGTTCTTTATAAACGCATTTCTAAGGTCAAAATTAAGATGAATAATTTATGACCCAAATGTCAGTCCAAGGATATAAGGAAACTAGAGAAACTTCAATCACCTCAAAAGACTCCAAAATGGTCAAGATATCATCAATTTAATACAACTATCCAAATAAGTTTCAAATGTAACTCTTTGATACATTCAGTTAACTCTTTGATATATTCAGTTTTTTAAGGGTTAAGCATTAAATTTTCGACCTGCCTTAAGAGATTTTTAGAGAGAGAAGCTCTCCCTTTTCTCTAGCGTCGTGTGGTGTTCTCGGTCTCAGAAGTGTTTGGTTCCTCAAAATCGGTAACGGAGGTCAGTCTAGTAGACATCGGTGGTATCCGATGCCTGTTGAGGTATAGCTAACGGAGGGAGAAGGGGTGGAGTTGTTTAACTGGTGACCCGGAGTGGTTGAACTAGTGGCCTGGCGAAGCGACGACTCTTTTTGGACTAGTGTCTGAATTGGGCATCTGATTAGGCGTTCCAGAGGCTGAGGCAGGCAGTGAAGTGTAGGTTTAGACGAATTGCTTGGTGCCGGTGTAAAAGATTCAGGGGCTTTGCCTGGGTTTAACGGTGGTGTTGCAGGGAAGGGTAGAACGGAATCTAGAAGGTTCTGAGAAGGGTGGTTGGTAGTAAGTTTAGTGGAAACGCTGAGAAGTCGTGGAAAAGGTTCTTGGGCTTGTGGAGGGTGGACCAGGCGCTATTTGCGGCTTAAGGCTTAGTTGGGCTAGTGCTTGTTCGGGCCCAAGGGGGTTTGAGATTGGGTCTTGATTGGATTGGGTGGGCCGGTCTGGGGGATACGCGTGCAGGGGGTTTAAGATTAATGAGCAGGCTTGTGTTCAAGGGATGATGGGAAGTGGTTGAGGAGTTAATGAGGGGGTTGGGAGTAAATGCTCTGCATGGTGTGACGTCTTAGGGGGCTATGGATTAGACGGTAAGGCTTTGGGCTTGCAGTAAATCTTTGGGAAGATTTGGGAAGATTTAGGGGTGGGAGTTATTAATAGGTTGGGGCTTTAATGGGTAATTCAGGGGGTTCGTTCAAAAAGGGTAAAAACCCTGTTGTACCCTTGTATGTTCCACCCCATCGTAGGAAGAATAAAAAGGGGAGTTATTTAGGAGGAGGGCTGCTGTTGCCAATAAAAGGAAGGGGTGGGAAAGGCAAGAGACAATTCAGTTGCTTTAACAAAATCGGGCAAAATTCCCTGAGTGCTCACAGCAAAGGTCCTTTTCTTCTTACCAAAAAAAGAGGGGGATTATGAGTGGGGCGAGAGGACCACAAAACACAATTAGTTTCCCAGAAGGGCCAAGGATGGGGGCTCGAGTCGACTTAAGTCCACCACCAATCATGGTGGAGTTGCGGCTGGAACATACCTTCATCGGGTATGTTACGGACGGCAAAGATTGGGATGAAGGCGCCTTACAGAGGTTGGTGGACGCCAATTGGATAACGAGGAACCCAGTTAGTGTGAAGAAAGTCGGAGAGAAACATTTCTCTTTCTGGTTCATGCACCCGGAAGATTGTATTGAAATGATGACGCAACGAACCGTCAATTTTGACGGTTCCATGATGGTGCTAGAGAAGATCAACCCCAACATGAAGTCGGAGGAAGTCAAGTTCAAGTTTGCATATCTGTAGGTTCAACTGGAGGGGCTACCATTCAGATAGAAATGGGGAAGTACAGCTATCAAACTGGCGAAAACAATTGGCAGCTTTATTGATGTGGACATATACGGGGTTGTCGGACTTTACTCTCCAAAATGTCCGAGTCCTAGTTCGAGTAGAGTTGGCCAAGCCTCTGGTTGCTGGGGCGTAAGCAAGAGATGATCATGGCCACACGCACTGGGTGAACTTCAGGTATGAAAATGTCTTCATTTTCTACAAAAAATGTGGAAGGATAGGGCATCATTCTTTTGAATGCTTATTACCTGATTTAGTCGCACGGGAGGAAGTTAAAAGTCGGATTCTAGAGGCAGTTGAACTAGGGCATGCTATTATTCATGGGAGTGGGTCTTTTTATACGGGGAAGCTGAGGGTGTTCCCTGTTAAGAGGGGGTATCTTACTACCCGTCTTAAGGTAGGGGTAAGGCAACATCCGGATCGCTCTGAGCCGGAGTTGCATTACCCGGAGTTTTTCGAGGTCGAAGAGGCAGGAGTGAATGGGTTTGGGCCTGTGATTAATATCTCATATGAGGAGAGAGGAGAAACAAGTAGTGCAGGGAGAAGGAGAGGGAGGCAGGAGGAACCAAGAAGGGAAGGAGACTTGGGGGAACGTATGGTGCGTCGGAGAGGGGTGCCAGAGGTGGGACAAGGGGGGAGGGAGGAGGAAAGGGGTACAATGATGGAGGTTGACAATAGGACGGGTGAAGATACATCTCTGGGGGAGGAAGAGGAAGGGAATGATCAAAGTGACACAGAGCTAATGGAGGATTCAGAGGCAACGGAGGAAGACAGGGAGGGCGGAGAGGAAGGAGATGACGAGGGAGAGAATGAGGAGGATGATGATAATAACTCTTTTGAAGATAGTGGAGACGATGGAGACAATGATGAGGGAGGGAGGGGAGGAAATGGTGGAGTTGGAGGAAGGGATGGGGAGGACACTGGTGGCGCTGAACAGGAAGGGGAGGTTGTTGGCCGAGATGCTCAAGACAATGGTGATGCACGCAGTAATGGGTATGGGAGCCCTGGGTTGGGCTACTCTCAAAGGGAGATTTTCCTAAATGATTGCATGGATGAGTTACAAAGAACCATGCAGCTACATCAAAGGGGAGAATCTGTTTTGGACGTTCAACCAAGTGGGGGCCCAGCAACGTCCCTTTTGCATGTGCTTCCAAGAGGTGAATTTTCTCTTACGGGATCTCCTGATGATCAAGGAGAAATTATCCGTGCAGCCATCCGACGCCTCAACTCTGTGGGGCCGGACCAAGGTAATACTCCCGAGGGCATTTCTGTCTTTTCTTTTGATAATGTAGCCACATATTCCCCCCTTTTATTTCTTCTTTTTTTCGGTATGAGGAGGGGAGGGACTCTGTAGAAGGGGGTCCTGCAATGGCTACTAGGGAGGCTTTGTCGGCTTCAGGAGGTTTTGGATCACCATATTTGTTAGGACCTGTTTTTGCTAACCCGCTCATTCCCTTGAGTAGGATGGGGGGAGGGGATTCTGGAGTTTTTGAGCGGGGGTAGTCTAGTTCTCACCAGGTTTATGGTCAAGAAGAGCTTGGGGCACAGGTGGGGAGTGCGCAGTCTGAGTTTGGTAGTTTGCAGGATATGCATAGTGGGTTGGAAGAGGGACCTTGGTTTGAATATACACCTAACGGGTCTGTCTCAGAGGACACGCTGACTATGGGAGGGGGGATGGAGCAAGGAGTCGTAGAGGATAACTTTTCTTGGCCTCCGGTGTTTGATACCGAGGGGAAGGAAAAGAGAAATCTGGAAGAGGGGTGTGAGGAAACTGTTGTTGGCCTAAAAAGAGTGGTAAGGTTCACAAATTCTATTTCTTCCAAATCTAGTTCATTGGATTCGACTATGGGCAGGGTGGATGTTTCTACAAAGAAGAGGCAGTGGCAGGTTCAGAGTGAAGAGGTTGGTGGACAAGATCAAGGGGATGAAGCTTCCTCGACTTTTGCTGAAGAAGTCAAGGAGGCAAGACTGAAGAAACAACGTCGTGATAAGATGGTGAACATTTTGCAAAAGGAGTTCGAGACTTTTTTGAAGATGGATGACCTAAAGAGAGGCAGAGAATGGTTGGAGTTTTTGTTTGATAGGGTGTCGGAAGCAGCCTAGGAAATGCTTCCTCGTTCGCCATAATCGTAGCAGCCTGGAATTGCAGAGGTTTAGGGCAGGCGGACCTCTTTACAATTCCTTATGTCCGCTGGGTCTCGAGCTTTTTAAAGTTGGATTTACTTTGTTTGTTTGAAACAAAGCGATCGATTCTTTGTTGCTAGGGTGTCTGTTAAGAAGATGGGTTTTCATTTTGTAACAGGGGTAGACTCTGATGGGTTATCGGGGGGTTTGATTTTGGGGTGGAAGAATGATGCGGTTGTTTCAGTGGCTGCTTGTGATGCCAACTTTGTAATTGTTAAAGTTAGTGGATTGGTTTTCCCTGTGTGGTACATTGTTTTTGTGTATGGTTGCCCCTATGTGCAAGGCAGGCAGGCGGTTTGGGACAAAATTGCTAGTGCCATTGTTCAGTTACAGGGACCATATGTGGTTATAGGTGATTTCAATCAGTTGAGGATTCATCCTAGAAAGTGGGGGGTTCCTCGACAATAAGGGGGCACACACAATTCAGTGCTTGGAGGAAGAGTTTTGGTCTGTTGGATGTTCCTTTTACTGGATCATCGTTTACTTGGACAAATAACAGGGAGGGCGAGGACTGTATTTGGGAGAGGCTTGATAGAGCCTATGCAACTGAGGAATGGATAGATGCTTTTGCTTGCTCTTTCTTGCAAAACCTCCCCATTTTGTTCTCAGATCGCTCTCTCATTGCTTTGCATGTGAAGAGTAATATTGCTGTTAAACGGAATTCCTTCATATTAGACCCATGGGTCTTGAATCTTCAGAGTTTCCTGAAGGAACTCCTCCTAATCTTAAGCTCACTGCCATTTCGAGGATGTGCTTCTTATAGGTGTGTGAGGTGGTCAAGCTCGGTGAGACAAATGGGGAAGAAGCTGGTTCTCGAGTGTAAAAACAAAAAGATGGAAGTTGTGCAACAAGCGATTCAGGGGCTCCAAGAGAGTCAGGATTTTTTAGCAAAATTTGGTATGAGTGATTCGGCTTTTGCTCATGCGGTCACCAAGGAACAAAACATGGTGGCCTTAATTAAAGGGGTCCATGAGTTCTGGATGCACACAGCAAAATGCAGTGGGCTGGGCTGGGGGATCAATGCACTGTGTTTTTCTTTGGCCAGGTTAAAAGGAGGAAGGCTTATAATAGAATAAATAGCCTGCAATTAAAAAATGGGCTTACCACTTTTGACGAGGCCCAAATTTTGGGGGCGTTCGAGGAGGAATTTTCTGGGCTTTCGTCCCCAGGAAGCGATGCCTGCCCTAAGACGTAGACATTTGGACAAAGTGGTTGGTAGCATCAATAAATCTCTCTCGGTGGGGGACATTCAAACCCTGTTGAGGTCGTTCCAAAGAGGTGATG
This sequence comes from Portulaca oleracea, assembly GCA_029582165.1. NCBI lineage: Eukaryota > Viridiplantae > Streptophyta > Magnoliopsida > Caryophyllales > Portulacaceae > Portulaca > Portulaca oleracea. Next base: position 17,435,653 of record CM055868.1, read on the forward strand.
TGGAGCGAGTTATACGGCAACTAAAGGCGGGGAAGAGCCCTGGCCCAGATGGTATACCACCGGAGTTCTTCAAACAATACTGGGAGGTCTTTGGGGACCAGGTGGTAGAGACGGTTCTAGAGGCTGTTAACGAAGGAAAGTTCGTCGGGGAAATTAATAACACAAATATTTTCCTTCTTAAGAAGAAACCAGAGGCACAGCAGGTCAGTGATTTTCGCCCAATTAGCCTCTGTAATGTGCTTTATAGGATTATTGCCAAGTGCTTGGTGGATCGACTGAGATTGATTATTGGGTCGTTAGTTTCCGAAACTCAATCGGCGTTTGTTCCTGGACGTTTCAAGGAGGATAACATTCTTGTGGTTCATGAAATCCTCCACTTCTTGGCAAATAGAAGGAGGGGAAAACAATTTGCAGCTTTGAAGGTCGATATGAGCAAGGCGTATGATAGGATTCAATGGGATTTTTTGGAAGCGGTGCTCCGGAAAATGAATTTCCCGGAGAAATGGGTCCGGCTGTTGATGCGGTGTGTGACCACTGTTCGATACTCAGTTTTGGTTAATGGTGTTCAATCAAAAACAATTCAACCATTAGCGGGCTTAAGACAAGGGGATCCTCTGTCCCCTTATCTGTTTATTCTGTGTATGGAAGCGTTATCGGCAGCTATCACTGAGGAAGGTCTGCAGGGGAATGTACAAGGGATTTCAATCGCGAGGGGAGCGCCTACAGTGACTCACTTGTTTTTTGCGGATGACGCTCTGTTCTTTACAGAGTTGGAAGCGACGTCTTGTTTGGCGTTGAAGCACTCTATTGACAGGTACAATCATGCCTCAGGTCAAGTTATTAATCTTAGTAAATCGTCTATTTGCTTCTCCAAAGGAGCGTCCACGGAGGACAAAGAGGGCATGAAGGTGATCTTTGGGTACCCAGAAGGAGGCTTCTTCCAGAAATATCTTGGGGTACCAACAAGAATGCAGCGCAATCGGACTGATCAATTTGGTTTTTTGATTGAAGAGATTAAGCAAAGACTGGATAGTTGGAAATTCAAAATGCTTTCTTTGGCAGGGAAGGTTGTGCTTATTAATGCTGTGTTGGTTGCCCTTCACCAACATATCATGAGTGTTTATTTGCTCCCAAATAATGTCATTGACAAGATGAATGTGTGTATTGTGAGCTTCCTGTGGGGGAAGAATGATGGTATAAGATCTGTGCACTGGAAAAACAAGGAAACTGTCTTCACTCTTAAAGGAGCGGGGGGCTTGGGCATTCGACATGTGGGTGTATATAACAAAGCGTTGTTGTTAAAGCAAGCTTGGGGGGTATACTCTCACCAAGACCTTCTAATTTCAAAGATGTGGAAAGCAAAATATGGAACAACATCACCAATTGAAAAGGATTTGGAGTATAAGCCTCCGGCTGGATGCTCAAGTACCTGGCGGGGGTTAACAAAAGTGGTCGGTGGTGTGAGGGATAAATTCAGATGGAGTGTGGGAAAAGGAAACAGAATCCCGATCATGGATAACAGGTGGGTTTTGGGGGGACATATTCAAGTGATTGAAGGTCAACAGGAACATATTCAACAGTTCAAGGTGGATTCTTTGGTTGTTACAAAGGAAGATGGCCGGGTAGAGTGGAGATGGGATCTGCTCAGACAAGTTTTTACAAGACAAACTGTTGAGGATATTGAACAAGTGTACCCCCCACAACAGGGGACTGAGGATGTCCTGGTGTGGCCAGGGCCTTCATATGCTAAATACACAGTCAAGGATGGGTATTTTACTATCTTGCAGAAGGAAGTAGGTGTCAAAAAAACTACTGAGCTGGACACAAAATGCTGGAGGAAAATATGGCACGCTAAAATGCCCGTGAAATGGAGAACTTTCCTGTGGAGGTGTGATGTGGATGCGCTCCCTACGGGGGTTAACAGGGTTAAAAAAAAGTTTTCTGAGGATATGGCTTGCTGGTGTGGGGGGCAAGGGAAGATGTTGAGCATTTGTTTAGAAGTTGTACCATAGCGAAACATATGTGGAAAGGGTCCGCGTTGGGGATTTGTTCGGAGGTCAATCCATACATTAGTTGGTGGGAATGGCTAAGAGGGTGGATTTTGCTTTTATCCAAGAAGAACGAGGATGAGGGGGGACAGCTGAGAGAGTTTGTGGCTACAATGTGGGCAATTTGGAAAGGTAGAAACGCTGCTTGCATTGGGAAGGAGAGTATTTCTCAACAGTTGTTGGAAGGTGTCCTTACCAAGGTGCAGGAGGAGGTGCGGCTATGGTGGGAAGGGAAGGGGAAAGAGCAAGTGGGTAAGGCAGGGGTGGGGAAAAAGGGAGGGGACAGACCAGTGGACATGAGTTGGGGGGAGGAAGAAGGTTTAATCGATCAAGGGGTTTTTGTGGTGGATGGGTCGTGGTGTAAGGACACTAGAAATGGAGCTGCAACATGGGTTTACACGATTCAAGGGCGACAATGGGGGCATGATGTCAAAAAGGGAAAAGGGGCTTCAAGTGCTTTCTTCGAGCTCCCTGGTGTTAGGCTGGCTTTGGAGGAGGCAGGTAGGAGGGGTTTACAAAGCATTACGATCTGGACGGATTCGACTGTGGTGATTGATTGTCTGACAAAATCTAATGGAGCTCCGGTGGAGTGCCGAGCTCTAACTCTCGATTGCATCAATGCAATGAAGAAATTCCAAGCAGGGAAGATTCAGAAGGTACCTAGACAGCTTGTGCATCCGGCACACCGTATGGCTAAGAGGGCGAGTCGTTCTCGCGATACTATTACTTAGGGTTGGGTTTGTAAGTTTTGTGTTCTGTTTGTTTCTTGCTTATGTTTGTTGTTCCTTTGTTGTGTTGTTGTTGGTCTCCTTTGGAAAAAAAAAGAAGATATATTCAGTTTTTTCTTGTTTCTATCCCAACCAAAAGTGCTAACATGTTGTTGAAGCGTCCCATACTCTTTTTTCCGCCCTTGTGGCTTAGGCTAAGAAGGACGCTTCCCAACCTCCTGCGAGATACAATTTCTCTTCAGCCCAGGCCTGGGCAGGATTAGGGGGGTTCACGGGGCGGTACCCGAACCGATTGGATAATTTTTCAGGTACGAAAATTGGGCAACAAACCCTCGAGCAGTAAATGGCAAAACTATCAGTGCCCGAACCGGTACGAAAGTTCGGGCGGATCTGATTAACCAAAAAATCCGATTAATTATAATCATATGAGTTTCCAATTTTTATTTTTAATTTGTAATTATTAATTAACACTCCAGTAGCAAAAAATGTTTCAAAAATGTTCTGAAGCTAGGCCAGCAGGACCACTGGCACTGAGCTTCCATACGCTCTGAGTTTTTGGAGGATTTGGAATTGGAGCATTGAGCGCCAACATGAATATAAATTAGGGTATTTTCCAGATTAAAATTTGGGCCTGGACAGTGGACAGGAGATTGGAACTAGATAGACAAAAATTAAATCTGGACCTAAATGTTAAATTTAATTTCGGGTAATTCGGGTACCCGAAAATGTCTAGGGGGCGATCCGTAACCGTACAGATTAACCGAAAAATATTCCGGGGGCGGGTACCCGACTCGATTAAAATTGATTTTTCCAGGGCGGGTACCCTAAACTAATGACCGGGCTTCGGGATCGGGTTTTTCGGGGCGGTTATTTATGAACACCCCTAGGCAGGATGATCATTACAGTCTGATGGATGGTTTGGGATAGCCTTTATGGGGCGTCTTTTTTCCCTATCAGCACGAATAACGAAGACGAGAACTGGAAAGAAGGTACACGGGAGAAGGAAGCCATTTTTGGAAGGTCAGCAAGGCTGTCACAGGCGTGACTCTCATGGTGGCGCCCGTGACACACACGCTGGGATGCCTTGGCTAGAGGTCAAGGCGTCGCAGCCGCGACTACCCTAGTTCTGACCGCGACCCCTTTCCTCCCCTCCCCATGCCTTGGCCAAATTTTTGATGGGGTTTTGTCCCGAAGGGTATTACAATCATGACACCTAGATCAGGATCGCGACGAGCTGGAGCCCGCTGAATGTCATGACTACGACGAAACTATCACGACCATGACACCTTTCTTCACAATTTAGTGTCCCGCCCACGACACACGGGTCGCTACCGTGACACAACGAAGCCCTTTTGGAGTGTGGATCGCCCCTGGCCCCGTCGCGACCGTGACATTCATCATCCCGCCCGCGACAAAAGCCCCTGGAACATTCCCCCTTCATAAGCCCAACGAGTCGCGGCCACGACGCCCTGGGTCGCGGCCACGATGATCCTGTTGTTCCAGAATTCTTTGTCTTTCATTAAGGGTAGCTTTATCTTTTCTTTTCTGATCAATGTTATTATGTTTTTAAGGCAAAATCACTCAAAGTATTTCTGAGTTGGTTTAGGCTCTAAGATGTAATTAACTTTTGGGTTAATGGCCCTTTTGAAGCTAATCTCTCTTGGGCTAATCCTTATCCTTACCTATAAAGGGTAATTAGAAAAGAGAGGGCATTAGCTAAGTTGAATGAATTGAATGGTATGTTTGAGGCCAATTCAAAACCTCTCTCTTAACGGTGTTTATTTTATCCATTTGATTAATGGTGGTATTAGAAGTCTTTCCTTTATTGAAGTTGTGGTGGAAATCCTTTACAAAATTCATGGTGGATTGTTAGTTGTTAGTTGTTAGTGGTGGCCTAGCCTTTATCCAAGTTCATATTAACTCTTCCTTGGTTGTTGCTAGTTTGAAGTATTCTTCCTTTAGAGGGCAAAGCTATTAAGGGTCAAGGGTGGTCAATTGACCACTAAGCTATTTTGGAAAAGAAAAATAGTTTAAAGCTATTTTATAGTTCATAATAAATATATAATAAATTGTGCATAAAAAATGTAAAACTGCCAAAGTAGCGGGATGGTTCTGTCAAGGAAGCCCTCCTGGGCACACGCCTATGCCTTTGAGGTTAAGCATTCAACGCCCCTAATGCGCTAACTGAGAACATTTCTTCTGGGCACGCGCCTATGTCTTTAAGGTCACGGGTTCGGCGCCCTTATTATGCAATCTGAGAACTTTTCTTTTAAGTTTTGACCCTCTATTTTAATACAACGTCCACCCCTTCGTTTTACTCTTGTTGGTGTCGTCAACGATCTACTGACCTAGGCGACACCTCTGCTTTTTATGCACCTCCATCCTCACCTGGCGGCCAACACTCTCATCCGATGACCAATTAACCACTAGTACCACCACGCCTCCAAATTGTTTTCCATCAAACAATTCACCAAATTCTCTAAATCAAATCAATACTTGAATTGAGGTATGTTATTTTGTAAGATATTATGTTTAATTTATCAACTTTGGTTAAATTTATATTGAACAATTAATAAATTTACGAATTTTGTGATGAAATAGTAATCTATGAATAGAATGATGAGGGTTCTTGGTTTTATTTTGTTCAAATATTCATAATTTAAACTATCTAGATTATTTGTTTGATTGATTGGTCACAAATAAAAATATTCTTGTGAGATGTGATTCTGTTATTGTTAATTGTTCATTCTAATAACTAAATTTGTATGAAACAATTAAAATATGACTACTCGTTGAGGACAACTTTAGATTTAAGGTATGTATTTTTATTTTCAAAACTATGTCATTAAACTTTGTGTTATTTGAATATGTTAATTTTTCATAATTTGTTCCAATATAATTTGTCTTTTTATTAAATTTTATTTTGACACTCATGCCTTTAAATTTTTATTTGAATATGTTAATTTTTCATATTCAAGCATGGATTTCTTATTCTTATATCATAATACACTCCATTTGGTACATATCAAAACATCCAGGTTATTTTCTTGCTTGAACTTGTTTTTGGTTGATTTTGGTTATTGGTTATTGTATGATGATATTAGTTACCCCCATCCCCGGTGTGATTTATTTTGTTGGATTGAACTTTGATTGATCAAGTATGGAATTGGAGTGTTGTTGGGTTGTGATCATATTATGGTGTTCGGAATTTGGTGATCGGTGGTGATTGGTATTGGTGTGGTTTTTGCTCCTTCAACATTATAGCCTATTGTCTCTCTTATGCAAAAGCTACACAGAACCCTAAGCCAAACACAAAATTAACTACAAAATAACCTAGCTCAACAAAATCTTCCTAAACACAATCCGTCCCATACCCATTCTTCTTGGTATGGAACATTGCAACGATCCTAACCGAGAAGAATCAAGTCGGTGTCAAAGGAAACCTATGAGTTCTCTGCTTGAAGAGGCCCCTAACTCGGGCTACTAGAGCCGGTTCTCACGAATTGAAAATGTCCTTGATGTTATCACTATACGATTTGCTCAAATAGATGCACACCTCCAGGTCCGACCTCAACCTGTGAAACGAGAGAGACATTCCCCTAGTCCCATCCGTCCTCCTTCGAATTTTGAGTCGAGTGATGATGATAGAGGCTCCGTTACATGTTTCATCAAAGGGGAAGAGGTGAGCAACAACCAAGGGATGGCCTACATGACGTAAAGGTTGAACTTCCTGAATTCAACGGGTCCCTTTATCCAAACGAGTATTTGGAATGGGCGCAATTGGTGGAACGCATCTGCGAGGCAAAGGGGTATAGTGATAAGAAATCATTTAAGGTGGCGAGTTTGAAACTAACGAAGGTGGCTTCCTTGTAGTTTGAGAGCGTAAAGGCACGGGATAGTCGGAGGAAAATTGCATCATGGGGAAAACTCAAGAAGCTTATGAACAAGAGGTTTCTACCGAGTACTTACAAGCAGGATATTCTTTAAAGACTATTTTCCCTTGAGCATGGAAAGAGAAGTGTAATAGAGTAAAACCAAGAGTTTGAGCAGTTGTTGATTAAGAATGAGCTTCAAGAACCGCCCGAACAAATTATGATGCGGTTTTTGAACAGTTTATCTCCCTCGATCACCAAAAAGGTCGAGATACAATTGTATCACTCATTGGACGAGTTGTGTAACATTACTATTAAGATTAAAAGAAGAAGAAGGAGAAGTTTAGTGCTAGGCCTTTTAGCCGTCCATTTGCTCCTCCTCCAAGGCCAAACCCCATGGTTACTCCTAGGCCGCAAGAAACTCCTCGACCTACTCCACCACCGCCTAGAGTTGACAAGGGTAAAGGGATCTTCTATCCTTCCCCCACGGCATTGCCTAAAAAGATGGAAAGGAAGAAGTGTTTCAAATGTCAAGGCTATGGACACTTCCAAGCCGATTGCCTACAAGGAGAACAATGACTATCCAAGAGGTCCAGGAAATTGAGAACGAGTTGTTGGATGCGTAAGAAAATGAGGAGTTTGTAGTGGACAATGGTAATGAATTCGAAGATGATGATGTTCCCGCTACTCTAGCTCCTGACCGTGGTGAGATGCTTATGTTGAGATGAGTTTTACATGTGAGTGAGGCACCGGTAGATAAAACACAACGAGAAATGATAATTCACTCATGTTGTACCGTAAATGGGAAGGTTTGCAATTTGATCATTGATGGGGGAAGTTGCACGAATGTGGTATCTACTTATGTTGTTGAGAAGTTGGGGCTACCTCTTACTTCACATCCTTGACCTTTATGCTTTGAACTGGTTGAATGACAATGGATAGATCACGATGACGAAACAAGCTTTAGTTGCTCTTTCTATTGGCTCTACATATCGAGATTTGATCTTATGTGATGTGATACCCATGAACACTTGTCATATATTGTTGGGAAGGCCATGTTAATTCGATAGACGCGTCGTTCATGATGGCTTTTAGAACACCTACATCTTTGCCACTAGCAAAAAGAGAGTCAAACTTACACCATTAGCTCCCCACGAGCTACTTCCATTAAAACCAAGGGTGGGATGTGAGGAGCCTAAACACATGACTGAGACACGGGTCGAGAGGGATCTTGGACCGGCCAAGGGTGTCTATTCCTTACTCCTCCTTGAAGCCAACAAGAGTGAGGAAGAGAAACCCATACACCATTTAGTGGCCCCGCTCATTAATCGGTTTGCCGATGTGTTTCCGACGAATTTGCCACCCGGCCTACTGCCCCTCTGAGGGATCGAGCATCATATTCATCTAATTCCCGGAGCACCCTTACCGAATTGAGTGGCATATCAGTGTAATTCGGAGGAGACTTGGGAGTAGCAAAGGTAAGTTGATGAGCTTGTGGAGAGGGGATATGTGTGGGAGAGCATGAGTCCATGTTTGATACCGACACTTCTTGTGTCGATGAAGGATGGAACTTTTAGAATGTGTGTGGATAGCAAAGCTATCAACAACATTACAATCAAATATCAGTATCCCATACCGAGATTGAATGATATGCTAGATGAGTTGCATGGTTCACGGATTTTCTCAAAAATCGACCTTAGGAGTGGCTATCATCAAATTAGAATGAGGGAAGGTAATGAATGGAAAATCGCCTTCAAAACCAAAGGAGGGTTGTATGAGTGGATGGTTATGTCATTCGGTTGTTCAATGCCCCCAGTACTTTCATGAGGCTTATGAACGAGGTGTTGAGACCTTTCATTGGCAAGTTTATTAAGGTGTATTTCGATGACATATTGGTGTATTCTCAGGATGAAGGCAAGCATCTAGTCCACCTTGAGAAGGTATTTAAGATTTTTGAGGAAGCAAAGGCTTTATGGAAAGTTTGAGAAGTATGAATTTTGTATAATCCAAGTCATCTTCTTGGGGTACATAGTTTTGGGAGACGGGATCTCTATAGATCCGTCCAAGGTGGAGGTCATCCGTTCTTGGCTGACCCTCACTTCTATCACGGAGGTCTGGAGTTTCCATGGTCTTGCATCCTTCTACCGAAGGTTTATTCAGGAATTTAGTACTATCACCGCCCCTCTCACAAAGTGTATGAAGAAGGGCGTGTTTAAGTGGACCAAGTTGGCAGAAATGGCATTTTAAAAGCTAAAAATTTCCCTATGTGAAGCACCCTTTTTGGCATTACTGGATTTCATTCAAGTCCTTGAGGTGGATTGTGATGCGATTGGTGTGGGCATCGGGGCCGTTCTAATGCAAAATCTTCGCCCCATGGCCTATTTTAGTGAGAAATTGAACGGGCCTCAAAAGAACTATTCGACATATGACACGGAATTCTATGCTCTTGATTGAGCCTTGGAACATTGCTCTCATTACCTTCGACCGAGCCAATTTGTTCTCAATTCTTACCACGAGGCTTACAAATATTTGAATGTTCAACACAAGTTAAATTCTCGTCATGCCAAGTGGGTTGAGTTACTTAAAAGTTTCAACTTTGTGGCCAAACATAAGAAGGGGAGTGTGAATGTGGTGGTGGATGCTTTATCGAGGAGACATGCGCTCTTATCTTTTATGAAGCATGGGTTCTCGGTTTTTAAGTTGTCAAGGGGTATTATAAGGCCTAATGTAGACTTTCAATCTTATTTTAGTGGAGATGGATGCCTTTATGTGTTGCAAGATGGCTATTTATTCAAAGGAAACAAGTTGTGCACACCACGTTGCCCTTTGAGGATATTGTTGGTTAAAGAAGTTCATGGAGGAGGTCTTGCCAGACATTTTGGTGTCAACAAGATCATTGACATGCTTGAAGAGCACTTTTATTGGCCCAAGATAGGAGAAAATGTGCATAAAGTGGTCTCAAGGTGTGTCACTTGTCAACAATCCAAGAGCCAATTCCACCAAGGTATTTATACACCTTTGTCAGTTCCTCAAGGTCCTTGGAAGGGCTTGAGTATGGATTTTATATTGGCACTACCCCGGACTCAAAGAGGAAATGATGCAGTTAAATTCGTTGTAAATAGGTTTTCAAAAATGGCGCACTTCATTGCTTGTGGAAAGATGTACGATGCTACGCATATTGCATCTTTGTTCTTCAAGAAGATTGTGAGACTTCACGGGATCCAAAGGAGCATAGTATCATATCAGGACTCGAAGTTCATTAGCCATTTTTGGAGGTCATTGTGGAAACTATTAGGGACCAAATTACTCTTTAGCACCTCTCACCATCCCCAAACTGACGGTCAGATGGAGGTAACAAACAAAACTCTTACCACTTTGCTCTGGGGCTTGGTTAATCGGGGTTCGAAGAATTGGGACGTGAAGTGGAGCCACACGGAGTTTGCATATAACAAAGCTCCCTCTTTTGGGATGGGTCATTCCCCATTTAAGACTTGTTATGGGATAAATCCCTTCACACCCCTTGAGCTAATTCCACTCCCACTTGAATCAAGTGCAAGTGTTGAGGCGAGTGAGAAGGCTAGAGAAGTTAAGAAACTTCACGAACAAATTTGGGCACGAATCGAAAGGGCCAACAAGGTTTACAAAGCTAGGGTGAACAAACATCGGAGGAACATATCACTCAAATAGAGGGATTTAGTATGGCTTCACTTGAGGAAGAAAAGGTTTCCAACGAGGAGAAAGAGCAAGCAAAGCCTAGAAGTGACGGTCCATTTAGGGTGCTTGAGAAAATCAACGACAATGCATATAAGTTGGAGATACCGGGAGAAATGGGTGTCTCGTCCACTTTCAACATTGGGTATTTGTATCCTTATCATGAGGATGACGAATCCAAAGTAGATTTAAAGGCAAATCCTCCTTAAGAAGGGGAGGATGAAGCATCCTGGGTTCCTTTTTCCGCCCTCATGGCTTGGGCTAAGAGAGTCGCTTCCCGACCTCCCAGGAAGATACAATTTCACTTCGACCCAGGCCCGGGCAGGATGATCACGGCCATCTGATGGATGGGCCGAGATAGCCTCTATAAGGGCATCTTTTGTCCCTAACGACACGAATAACGAAGATGGAAGCCGGAGGGGAGGTGCAAGGGTGAAGGAAGTCATTTTTGGAAGGTCAGTAAGGCTGTCACGGGCGTGACTCTTATGGTCACGACCAGTCACGCCCGTGACACATAGGCTGGGATGCCTTGGCTAGAGGTCAAGGCATCGCGGGTGCGACTACCCTGGTCTCGACCTCGACCCTTTTCTTCCCCACCTCATGCCTTAGCCAAATTTTTGATGGGGTTTTGTCCCGAAGGGTGTCACGATAGCGACGAAGCTGTCATGACCGTGACACCTTTCTTCACGATTTAGCGTCCCGCCCGCGAATACATGGGCAATGGTTGTTGCAAAATGAAGCCCTTTTTTTTTAGTGTGGATCACCTCTCGTCTTGTCCCGATTGAGACATTCGTCGTTCTGCCCGCGACAAAAACCCCTGAAAGGTACCCCTTGATCAAGCCACCAAGTCGCGGCCGCAACGATCTTGTTGTTCCGAATTCTTTGTCTTTCATTAAGGGTAGCTTTGTCTTTTCATTTCTAATCAACGTTATTATTTTTTAAGCCAAAATCACTAATTTATTTCTGAGTTCGTTTAGGTTCTAATATGTAATTAACTTTTGGGTTAATGGCCCTTTTTGAAGGTAATCTCTCTTGGGGCTAATCACATCCTTACCTATAAAACGGTAATTGGAAAAGAGAGGGCATTTGCTAAGTTAAATGAATTGAATGGTATATTTGAAACAAACTCAAAATCTTTCTCTCAAACCTTGTTTACTTTATCCATTTGATTGATGGTGGTCTTGCAAGTCTTTTCTTTATTGAATTTGTGGTGGAAATCCTTTATCAAATTCATGGTGGATTGTTAGTTCTTGGTGGTGGCCTAGCCTTTATCCAAGTTCATATCAACTCTTCCTTGGGTGTTGCTACCTTGGAGTATTCTTCTTTGGATTGTGAATTCTTTTACATTCAAGACTTCTATTATTATTTCAACAAGAAGATTATTATCATCCTATTCAAGTATGGATTTCTTATTCTCCCATCACGATACGTTCAAGTTGCCAAAATCAGTCCAATACCCATTCAAACTTGAAAAAGGAGCAATTACAAGTTGAATCATCTAAAAAAAACATCAACATAACAAGAACCCATCAAATAATTCAAACTAACCCCCAATGAACAATATAATCAAAACAACTCCCAAACTTCACCAAATCTGGCCAAATATTTTTACTAACAAAACCACCCCAAATGTGAAAAACAACATCCAAACTCACCAATATAGAACCTAAGATTATCAAGGGAGAATAAAAAATAGTAACATGAAGATTCAAGAAACAATGCACAAGAAATAAAAGGATATGACCAACTTTTCAGAAAACTCACCAAGTTAGACCAGCTTTGATTCACCAAATTAAAGTCTAAATAACACCAGCTTTGATTCAAAAGAATCTACTGAAAAACACCTCCATTCAATGGATATAACATAAATAGACGAGTTTGAGACACCTTCTTCATATTCACCATAAAATTAGTTTGATTTTCCTTCCTTTAGCCTTGATATTTATAGGGAAATAAGGCTTGAAGGGTAGGGGAGGGGGGGGGGGGAACCAACATCAATGGCCAAGATGAGGCCTTACAAAAGATAACGATCTAAGCACTATAAGCTACTTAGAAAAACATCTAATACAATAGCTACAAAAAAAAAAAAATTAAATTCACCCCTATACTTAAGAAAGTTTGCTAAAACTCACCAATGGTGAGGAATTATTGACCGACATACAAAATGAGAAGTAATTGAGTGCGAATTAATTATTAGGAATGAGAATTCATGAGGACTGGGTGAAAATGAAAATATTCGGGTGCACTTAGCGAGCAAAAGTAGGTGCGGCCACTAGAGTTAAATTTCATTTTTATCTTATTATAAGGCCTTGAAAAATGAAAATTTTATCATAGTAATAATAGTTGTAAATTTCATATTTGTCTAAAATAAATATTATCTATTAAAAAAGTTGTTTCTCAATAATACAATTAATTGTCACAATAAGATACTTTAATCAATATATATTTATTTCGATTTTTAAGGTAAAATCAACCTTAATTATACATTTTAACAAGGATAATTGGATTCTAATAATCCTTACTTTCACCAATTGGACAATGGTGGACCTTACTTTCACTTTGTATTCTGGTGGTCCAAAAAAAAAAATATAATTGGATTGTAGTGGTACCAAATTCCCCTCCACATTCTTCTTATTTTTTTTATTCCTACACTATATTGTTTTTGTTTTTTTCGTTCCTGCCCCTAGAAAGTTAATGAAATGTAGTTTCTAAAACATTTTTTAAATTATTTTATTGAGACTCTGAATAATTATTATGATTTTTTAAAAATAATAAAAGTGAAAAAATCATAAAAAATAGTAAAAAAATGAAAAAAAATTGGGAGAAATGTTGTAAATTCATTAAAAATCATTGTAAAGTGCTATACTAAGTTTTGAATCAAATGCAATACAAAATCTACGATTCCCTTAAAAATATCCCACTACAATCCAATTTTATTTTATTTTTTACCACCAGAATACAAAGTGAAAGTACGGTCCACCATTGTCCAATTGGTGAAAGTAGGGATTATTAGAATCCAATTATCCTTTTAACAATGATAGTTGAAAAAATCCCAACACGGTAGAATTTCTTTAAAATATTAGATTTTGTAATGAAATTTGAATCTCAATAGTTAGGTGGAGTTAGCAGTAATTATACATTTTAACTATGATAATTGAAAAGATTTTCAACTATGGTAGTGTCTCCTCTTCAAAAAAATTAATCCGTTTTGTTATGTAATTGGGCAATGCCTATTGTTGTTGTTGGGCTTTCAATAATAATATTAGTGGTTGGCCCATTAATTTTGTCAATTTTATTTCTTTTCATAAAATTTCCCTATAAGTATTCTTCAAAGTGACACAATTTTTTCAAAATTGCTCTGAAACTCTCTCAAGAAAACAACATTCTCAAAGTATTCTTCATAAAATATTATTACAAAATTATTAATAAACAAATTTTAAAAAATAATTAATAACTAATTGAAATCAAAGCACAATAGCAATATTTATAATAACAATATAAAATAAATATGTCAACCAAAAGAAATAAAGTCAAAGTACTCTACATGGGTACAAGCATTAATTGTAAGACAAATTTCATCTTACTATGGTAAAAACACCTCAATCGCAAGTGAGTGATGAATCATATTTATAATATTTTAAAGGGTGAGTGAGTGAAACTTTATCCACCGTTAGAAATGGCTTAAAGGGAATACAAATTGGGGAAATTTGAAATTTAGCAAAATGACGAGAAAATAGTACAACCAATACAATCAAGGTAGAGAGTACATCTTCCTTTGAGTATTCCTCGCATATGAGTTGAAGCCAAGCATCTATAATATGAATTAATTTTCTAGAAACTTTATCGAGTTGAAAATCAGTCAATGGTAAAAAGATCAAAACGCCCCTCATATGGTAGAATTTCCAAACTTAGCCAAATAAGTACCATGAGTTGAAATTAAGTTTGATTACTTGAAAAGTAGCTTAGAATCAACTTGGTTATTATCTCTACTATTGCTTAGACCCCTTAAGACCATTGCTAGGCCTCAAAAGCAACCTAAAAACTAGCTAAAACATTGAATGAGCCTTGATCAAGTAAGTGTACAATGAGCTCAGTACTTAGAACATTAGTAGAGCTTCCTTGATAATAAGCTTGATCAAGGGCATCTCCCATCATGTAGGATAAGGGTGGTGAAATATATACTACCTCCGTCCCAAAATGTTTGTCATTTGACTAAATTTTAACTGTTGATTATTCACAAATTACAATGAGTTATGATATGAAATTACCATCATTGTAATATTTACTAAGATATCTTTCTAATGATGGTAATTTCATATCGTAACTCATTCTAATTTATGAATAATCAATAATTAAAATTTAATAACTTTTTATGAACAGAGGTAGTATCTAGCATATTTCCATGAAAGGTAGTATCTAGCATCATTGTAATATTTACTAAGACATTTAGGGACAGAGGTAGTATCTAGCATATTTCCATGAAAGGTGTTTCAGAGCTGCCTATCAATATGTTTTATGATTGCTTATGAAACTTGACATTTAAAATCCTCTCATTTGCACAATTGGCTTATACTGAATTTCCTATGGATTGCTTATAAAAGTTTATAATAACTTTTTATGAACTTGTTTGAAAGTTGCTTATGAACTCTTGTTTTTCTATCAATCTATGAAAGCTGAAAAAAATGAGAAGTGATATCACTAGAATTAAATAAATATTGACCATATGCTTGGGTCAAGGGCTTGATTTAATCAAAGAAAGCTTCGTTGGAGATATTAAAGAAGGATTAAAATCCCATTACAAAAATGAAGAATATCAAATGAAAGAGACTTGGAATCAAATTGACATAAAACTTCACAAACAGCATATCAAATTAACATGAACTTCACATTAGAAAGACAGGCCTTTGGCCTTCTTTGTCTGACATCACCTTTGGCAAACATTTCCTCTAACTCTGCATTACATTTCTTTTTTTCTTTTTCTCTTTTCCACTTTTCTTTTCCTTGTTTTCCTTGCTTGGTTTGCTCTTGGTACATATTTTCTCTACAATTGGGCACTCCAAAACCTGGATGAATATTTTCCTACACATCCACCTTCCTAAATAACACTCTGATTTGCAGAAAACTATAAAAGCCTAACTCTAAGTTGGGGCGAATTGTGCCCCTCTTTTTTCATCCTACAATCAACAGCCTACACAAATTACAATCTGGAAAAGGAAGCTGAAATGGACCGGGGGGGGGGGGGGGGGCTCGCTATCTATATTTTACAAGTGCCCCTTTGAAAGAACTATCCCTACGGTAGAGGTCGCTCCTAAAGCGACTAAACCATGATAACCTGATCTCACTGGAGCCGGTACATTGATCGTCGCCCTCCTCGCTGCTAAAAAGGGTTTGATCAGAGCAGTCGAGGGATGCACCGCACGCCAGGTTGTAAGCCTGGCATGCTGAATGGCACACTCTCAGCCTATTGTCACCGTCCTTGTCACATTTTTGAATTGAGATCTGGACAACACAAGGATCAACAAATATCAAGTGACACATCAAATGTTCATCTTTTGATGTGAAGTAAATATTTGACAGCAGTACAAAAATTCTTTCTTTTTTATAGGGAATAGTACAAAAAATGTATACAAGTAGATATTCACAAGAACCCCGGCTTTTTGGACATAAATAATCCAACCTTTGGGGATACTCAACAAACTATACCAAGTATTTTTTTCTAATGCATGCGTAGTATGAGCTTTAAGGGGTGGTTTTTGGCATACTTTCACCAATTGTTTGGGCCTATCACATACTCATTAGTTGACATGGACGAAATTTATGGACTTGTGGACATGCACTAATCGAATATGATGTCCACAGGCATCTAAAACTACAGTCCACATTAGCTTATGAGTGAGTGATTCAAAGAAGGGAAATTGGAACACTAAAATATAATAAGACTACCAGTATACAACGTCGTTGTCCAACTTACGCAAAAGCACGCCTAAGCCCTGAAGTAATCCATTTAGAAAAGGTTGTTGGCTGATCTGGTCATTTGCACCAGGACTACTAAATAGCATGACTGCTTGAGATACGAAGAGAAGGTAGACTTCACTTTAGCATTTCTAAAAAAAAATTTACTCAATAAACTTTCTGAAACTAGCATTCTCCACAAAACTAGGTAACCACCCTCCCCCCCCCCCCCCTTTCTCTCTCTCACCTTGGCTAAAGATGCATGCAAGAAATAACATACAAAAGGACACAATTCTGAATAATTTTTTTCTAAAAACCCCAACTTAGCACTGTCAACCACAGTCCCCGCGTACAAATGCATCTCATGAAGAAACGTCGAAGCTTAGTCAAGGTGTCAAGTCCATGATGCATTTGGCTTATACAGGATAATGTGCATATTAGCCTCGTTTTTAGTGATTCGCATGAAAAGACAGCTTCGTAATTTAACAAAACAAAAGACGGGGAATTGGCTGAACAAAGAGATAACTTACCCAGCATGCCAGACGTTTAGCAGCTTCATCACAATAACTGCTGCCGAAAATGTTAAACAATTTCCTTGCACCACCTGGGAATAAGCGGTGGTAGTTGGGCATAACCACCACCTCTTCAAGTTGTTGTAGTATACTCGATTCACTTGGTGCACAATGTTGCCCGGAGAAATCGCTTTCAAGCACATCTTTGCAAACTGAGAGACTGGACATCAACATGGAGCTGTTTTGACATGTATAGCCAGCATAGTCTGAGCAACGGAACTCACATATGCCATTGTCACACACCCCTCCATGAAGACTGCATTGCTCGTCACACACAGCTGCATGTCGCACACCCAAACAAACAGTTTTAGTCAAAACAAACCAAAAACCATGTGCTGGATATCATAATTGTTGTAAAAATACAACTGAGCTCTCGACACATATTTCTGAGGTTAACTTGTAAGAGTCCATGATAAGTACATCAAGCAGATAGGTCTATGCTAAGATCAAAGAGATAGCTTCTTGTTAATCTTTCTTTTTCATTTTCTTTTTCCCCAATAAGGCAGCTTTATGCCAACTTCAATCCATATAAACAGAAAAGCAAGAAAAATAAGAAAGGTCTTACTTTTGTTCGTCTCAAAAGTGGAGACATTACTGCATGTTTTGTTTGGTGTAATCACAGTGGCAACACAATCAAAATAGTAATATTGATTTCTCCCCATGTTAAGTTACATTATAATCATATTCGTCCTAATGTATGCAATTACAAGTATATAAGCCATCCTGCTTCCATCAAAACTTAACCCACCTACATTCAAAACTCAGCCAAGCAATTAAATGCTATGAAAGTCATATAACTGCAGCCAGAAAAGCTCTCTCCAGTCCTCACACACACACAGATATGCAGTTCAATAGTACTAGCATGTACTACAACAAAATATATGAAGTGATTGTACTTCATGTCATCCAATGTTATAATCCAACCTCAATACCATTCCAGTTACTTAGTAAGCAGACATATCAATGTACCCGTTCCATTACTTAAATGGTTACATCACTGAGTTGATTTCACAGCATTGCATCCAGCCAAACATCAATCAAGGGTAATTCAAGATTGTTAGTAATAGTCATATCATCTAGATCAACAACAAAAGCTGCAAAACAATGGCTAGGCTTATAGAACCCTCAGCTCTCCCTCAAAGGCATGAAAACTACTCTACCAATAAGGAGATTTAGCCTGAAATAGTTGCTACATTGACAGGCATCAGCATTACCTGTGGAGCAGTCAATGCCAGTATATCCATCCTCACATTCGCAGAGTCCATTGTCAAGGCATTTTCCATGCTTGCTGCAGTTAGTAGGGCAGAAGCCTGCATCAAATTTGGCAAATGCCTTAGTTCGAAACATACAAAGGCAGGAAAATTGCCTGTAATAACACTGAACAAAGGCTGTTTGACGACTCACGTTTACTACAATCATGGCCATGGAACCCCAAAAAGCAGTGGCACAGACCATTGAGGCAATCACCGTTGAAATGACATGAATTGGGACATTGTCCTGCGACAGAAAGTGATGATGTGCTACAAAGTTCTTGGTATGCTGGGCAGATCAATTCACCTTCAGACAAAAAGACGAAAGGAACTTTAAGGTCTCACTGAATGTGGAAAAGCAATGACTGCATATACTGGGAGTGGGATTACCATTAAACCCTGGGAACTTAACAGGCCCGCCAGATTCTGGGCAATTTTTCCACATGCCATCCACGGCAACCTAAAAATAGAAAGAAATTCGGGAAACTTAAGAAATAATAATCTGCTGTCATGATAATTATAAAGCACAAGATTACAGTTAAAAGCTAATTGAAAATAGAAACCCCGTTTTCGAGCATAGCTTTTTAAGAAATGTAATTCCCCCCCCCCCCCCCAACACACACATTGCTCCATTAAATTATAATAAATAATGCAGAAAAAGGTCATGATCCCAAGCTTTTCCTTGCCATTTGTACAGTTATGTTACCATCTTTTCTGACAAAAGCAAGGGAAAGGGGGGAATAAAAGAGAGAAACACAAGATTTGCAACTGCTTCGTTGGAAGGAAATATTATAGTGAAATCCTGCAATACCTGCAACGTATTGTTTATACACCTGTGCTGATAGCAGCCATTTCCTTGAGTTGTAGATCCGCGTACAAAACCAGTTCGAACTAATGATGAGGCCATACATCTGCATCAAGAGGTAAACATAGGAGCAAGAAGCCCTTGAGAACCAAGATTTTTGAAATGCAAACTACTCAGAAATGGTTTCACCCCCAGTGGAACTTAGGGGATTTTCAGACCACTTCTACAGTCGAACTGTCCCAGCGTCCCTGTGAACTTTTTTTAGCACACACAAAATCATAAGAAAAGGCTAAGGGGCAAAAAGTACCTGGAGTTACTCCCTCGCACCTCTCCCAACATCCTGTCAGGTGCTCTTGCGCTATTAGTGTCTGTGCATGACCCATCAGAATAGGCTACAAAGTATGTGCAGTAATCAGCCAGGGAGGATTGTCCACCTGCAATCGTAGAACACAGAAAATACATTACATTCACTGCATAGCATTTATCCTAAGAGAAGATAGAAGGCGTATGACCCCTTGCAAATTGCAGGTTGCTAAAGTAGTCTGAAATACCATAAATGCTATTTGATTCAGATATCAACCAAGATTTTTGATCATTGAGATGGAAAATAAAAGCACTGCTAAAGAAGACATAGATTAAAATAAAACAATTTTTACGAGAAACCCAGCTCACAATTTGACATAGAATAAAATAAACCTCATTTCATCCCCAGAGAACGTGGTATCACAACATACAGAAAACAGCCAAAAGTAATCTCCAAGAGCAGAATAATATGGAAAGTTAGTTATCCAAGAACACATGAAAGAAGCAAGAGAAGACCAGTTAAACACACCTTTGGTAGCCTGTGGAAAATAACGGGCCCACTGAGGAAGGTCGTTATAATTTACAATTGGACAGTACCCTTCTGCTTCCCTATTGTATGTACATCCTGACAGTAGGGTATTATTGCAATGATATGCTCCCTTCCACAGATTGCAAGGTAAGGTCACAAATTCAGTCCCCTGATTCCGGCCCCAATCGAGGCGGTCTGCCATGCTGTAGTTGGCTTTATACCAACCACTATCCTCCAATAAAGCAAGAGTCATGGCTGAAACCACTGATCGTGTGTCCACAGAGCCCGTCATTATCTCATTCATCAAAAGTCTCTTCTCCCAGTGTGACCCTGAACAACCATCCATTGTGTACTTAAACCACTAAGGCATCGCACAGATTAAATACTCAGTAAGCACTAATCAAAATGTGATCTCCACGGAAAATGGCCGAAACATGAAAGAATGATCATATCATATCAAAGGACCAAGAAATATAAAAGCATAGTGTTAACTAAAAAAGATTTTATCACATCATTATCAGAAGTATTGGATACCAAGGACAGGGTTCTCTGCTTTTTTTTTTTAAACACTAAACAAGGACCCTGTCAGAGTTATGTGATACAACACAACAGGAGTTCAGGCTTAAGGCTTGAGTTCTAACAAGCCTCTAGTAAGGAGATATATTTCCCAGTTTTATGCATCTGTTTGCACACAGTTTGGCAGATTAGGTATATATTTTAGACTTTTAGTTATTTCTAGTGTTTCCTTTTGAATTGTATTTCAGGTTATTGCTTTAGGAGGTCGTCTTCCTCAGACAATGACTCCTGCACTCAAGCTGCTCAACTGGGGCATATTACCAAACTGTGTCCGCAGCATGTTGTTAATATTCTATATTCTTTTGTATGTCAACTAATAAAAATGATTAGGTTCTCCTCCACCTCTCCAGCATGTTGTTAATATTCTATATTCTTTTGTATGTCAACTAATAAAAATGATTAGGCTCTCCTCCACCTCTCCAGCATAGTTCACAGTAGACTCTTCCATAGAATTGGTACTTTTTCTTGGTAAGAAAGAGTCATGTAACGATATAAACAAGTGACTAAGAAAGAAAGGACGCTCAAAAAGCATCTCTCACAAACAAATTACGCCCAAAACCAGGTTATCCACAAAATCAATCGCATTGACCAAAGATTAACAAGAACAAAATCTCTTCATCCATAAGAGTAGGATTTCTGCTACTTGTCTTTTAACCACTGAAATGAGGTTTCAACTTTCAAGTTCAGGCCTATCAAAAAATTCTCATGTTTCCATCCATCCACAACCACCAAAAGATAGCATGAGGAAAGGCTCAAAAAACTTTATACTTTACCATTAAAAATAAACATAAAATTCACTGCCAATAACTGTCTCATGGAATTTGGACAGGACTCTTCAGTCCATATCAAAGTTTTATATGGAGGAACCAAAATGCATAAAATGGATTCTATTAGTGTTTCTCCATTCTTCCACAACCATACATTTAGATAGTGATTGAAGATTGAGAAGGATAAGAGGCATACACCAAGGATTTGCATTGCCCATCATGTTTACAAGCATATAAATTTCACAGAACACTCTGGTCCTCACCTTCTTTTCCATTAAGAACATCAAGAATCATCATTAAAACCACAGCCAATTTTGTTGAAGACAATGTCAAATCAACTGTCAACCTCTTCCGCTATATTGTCACTAGTGTTAATATCATTTTAGCTATACACCTACAGTAATTAGCACAATTAACAATGTTGCTGATTGTTCCTTGAGTCAAACATTATCTTGATAGGCTTTTGGAAATGACTCCCCTTCAAAGAACATGAGTAAGGCTATACATAGAGATCCTCCAAGGTCCCATGGCACCAGGGGTGGGACTGGAAATTGTCTTCCCGCTTGGTCTAGCTGCGGGTGACAAAAATGATTTGGCTTTGTTTTTTCAAGCCAATCAAATCAAATAACTTGCAATCCAAGAGACATGTCAACTAGTCAACTTTTTCAAAAATTTTGTAAAGGAATCCCTCTTGAAGACGTTTGGCAATGCCTAAAATTTTGTGGTAATTCAAACTTGTTCAGACCACTTCCTTATATTCTGCACTTAAGCACTGCCCAAATTACTTCAACTCATAGGAGATGGAAGAAAGATAAAACAATGAACAGAAGGAAGAGGAGAGAGCAGTAACCTGAAGTGCCTCGCCCACCACCATCTTCTAACTCTAACCCAGTAAAGTTCTCAGAAAATGCCTGCCGGAAGTAAACATTATGTAAAGCCCAAAGCCATGCTGTCTCACAGGATAAACTATTATGACCTGAATAATTACCCCATAATGATATCGTGAATGCATGATAACACGAGGCAGTACAACACGTGTCACCGTACGTCCCAGCCTTTCATCCATTGTTTGTTGTATAACCTGCACAATGCAGGAAGAGTGATTAAATATTCAATTAGACACAACAAACCAATTAGCATTTCCTCAAAATTAAAATAAGGCAGGCAGGCAGGTGCATCAGAATACACAAAAAAACAATAATGATTGAAATTAACAGCTATACTGAGGAGAGAGAATTCTAGCAAGCTAAAAGAACCCATAGAAACTGATCAATGTAACCACAAAAGACAACCAAGTCACAATCTCGAAATTCGTAAGACATGGGACTCGAAAAGTTGTTAAGATTCTAGTTGTGTATTTAGAAATTACAATCACACACACTATATTTCATCCTCATGCATAACTGAGTTTAAAAAAAGCCAAATATTTCTCCACTACATACAGCAAGCAATAGCTCACAATGGATAAAGCTTATTCACAGATAGTTGTTAACTTGTCACCCAACACTATGATTACCTGAGTTCGTCGTCTTTTGCGTTCATCTCGGAAATGTGAAAAAGCATGTGGATCAAAACCAAGGACATGCATTACCTGAAAAGCCATCCTTAGTGAGTTGTAAGGGAAAAACACAGTGATGCTTGTTGGGCATAAAATTTTCTTTCCCATTTACAAATGAGACTTAGCTAACCTCATGTATAAGCGTAGCAGAAAGCAATGTTTCAGCTTCTGCAGTTAAATGGCGTGGAGCAACATTGACATGACCTACAACAAGAAAATAAGAATCAGGTGTTCACAAACAGACACACATGTATTGTGCCCCCAAGACATTATCTCCAACAGGTTACCTGCTATAGCACGTCCCCATTGATCACGTTCACAAGCCACAGCCCACGCTAGTGTGTTGCCAGTTGTAGGTCTAGTGGTTACAAATAAAACTAAATCTGCATCAGCAATGCCCTCTGCAAGGTACAAAAGGGATGAAACCTGAGCTAGGAATACAAGAGGTAGATATTTTGTAACACATGCTGATGACTGAAAGATAGATGAAGGAAAAACCTTCAATATATTCTCTTGGAAGTAGTACACCACCGTCTTGTCCACATGCAGAGTATCCACTCAACCGTAATTTCCCTCTAACAGGCTCAACAGATAATGCTCTCCGGAACCATTCTGCGGTCTGCCCCAGAGCCTGCAGTGCAACCATTCCCAATTTTTACTTATTCTCTAAGTAATTATGACATAGAAAGTTTAAGAGCATTGGGAGATAATTGAACACCCCCCCCCCCAAAAAAAAAAAAAGTTAATTAACCACCAAAAAGAAAGAAATAGGAAAGAGTCTTTGAGTGGCAGTTTCTTCTCGGTAATCTAGTCTGACAAATACAAATTGAAGTAAATATTCTCAAATCTCAACCACCACTCTCTAGGGAAACATGTATTGTCATCATTTAGATTAACTAGATATTTCTAGCAAACAACTCTAGCTTCCACTAGAGTTAAATTGAAAGCTGAAAATGGCAAAGACAATGGATTTCTAATTCTAGATTCAGTCATCTTTAGTTAGCCCAATGAGTTCACCCGTAGACAGTAAGAGTTGAAAGCACCATACACAACCTTACGGAGACGATGCTTTTTGTCCTCTCCAGAGATATCATCCAATGTACAGTTATACAAGCAGTCACCCAGAACTGGAGGATCAAGATGGGCATCGCAAGCAGGTGTTCCTGGAATAGATGATGCAGGAGGCTCCCCTAGCTGAAGCCAATGTCATGAAAAGAAATACACAAGCATATTAATAAAACCATAATTGAAAACACTTGCAGCATAAAGCCACTAAACACAGCCACTTCACCTTTACAATGTCGCCCACATTTCGGCAATCTCTATCAGGTGAATGGCCAACTGCATCATAATTTAAGAAGATTCTAATTGGCTGTTTGCCATCTTTGGCTTGCTCTACAGATTCTTGGATGCTAAGTAAAGCCCGCCTCTTGCTATGAAAGGGCTGTGCAACACCCTCATACACTTGCGGGGTAACTGAATAAACCTGGCGACCGGGTCGCCTACGCTGTTCAATAATTTGATCATGTATGCATGAATGTGAATCAAAAACTTCTCCTTCTCTTTTCCGCGCTTGTTGTGGTATCCGGTACTCCACAGAATGTGCATTAATCAATCCGAACGATTCCAATACCAAAACAGCCTGTCATAAACAACAACCTTATGTTACTGTTCGAGAAAATACACCAACCAAAACCCATTTTGGAACAATATGATTTCCATGAGACAAAGGATCCAATTAAGAAACTGACACTCAACTGAGATACCTTGAGCAAAATGTTGACGTTAAGTCCATACTTTTCAATCAAAATGAAGACTGGGAGTACAGTGAGAACAAAGGAAGCTAGCCAAAGGAAAACAATATCTTGTAGAAATCTAAGTGCCCACATAGATTCCACATCACAATACACATTGAAGAGTACAATGTTGGATAGTTAATGAAATGTTTCAGTTGCTACAAATAGCAAGTAAATTGAGTAAGGACAAAAGGTAAAGAAGAAGTACATTATCTGAATTTCCAGTTTTGATTAAACATAACAAAAATTCAACTTCGTAAAGTGCAGATCAAATCTAGAATAGCAGAATTAGGTGACCAGAACTAAGAAAGCCTCATTAAAAACCCTTACCAAATTTCCACCGTCAAACAAAATTAGCTCAAACCCAAGTAAGAAAATGCGACAACTTTAGGGAATTTCCCAAGCAAGAAAGATACAAACCCGCTAAGCCAGCCCATTATTGAAACGTAAAGTACAAAATTAGGATGAGAGACAAACAAGGGTAGGGAAAAACAAAAAATCATACCTCAAATAGAATCAGAAGAACAAAAAATCTGAAATTACGTACAAAGAAGCACCCCCAGGGTGCTCTTTGAATCTTCACCTCCATGAAATGATTCAAGTGAGCACGACCCTTTTCCCATCAACAAAAACCCAGAAAAATCCCAATCATCAGTTCATAAACCCATGAAAATCGGTGGGTTTCCAGCATCTCCCGGCAAATGGGTCCCCCTGAATTGAACACTAAAGAGTCGATTTGGGTGAAAATGAGATGGGGTTCTGGGTTTCGGGGTTGATTTGAGTTTGAGTGAATGGTAAGACTGGACAACTATTCCTTGCGATTCAGGTGAGGTGAGGTGAGGGTGTCTGTCCAGCTACCGAGTGATGAGAAAGAGAGAGAGAGAGAGAGGAGAGAATTATGTTTGTTTGTTTGGTTGAAACGTTTTTGTGAAAGGCAGAGAGCAGCGTAGGTGAGAAAAGGAGTGGGAGTCTGATAGATAGGTTGGGTTGGGTGAGGGTGGTTGTCGTTAGACAATTATTTCTTATTATTATTATTCTATCCATGTCTATCTACTTATTATGTCCATTTGACATAATTATACTTAACTTCTGGCCCTCCGCTATTATTTCTTAGTGGATATTCAAGATATTTTTTTTATTCATTAAAAAATTGTAGAGTTGGATAGACTGTCCCGTTATTAATGATGATCGCTTAACGAAATCATATTAGATTATGCAGTAAATAAATAACTTGCCCCTATACCCTGGTCAAAGTTGAAAATTGTCCTAAATTTTAAAATCTAATATAAATATCATTGACTTCATTCCATTTGATGCCATCCCATGATCTCATTAGGCCAATTGATACTACATATACGACATGCACTAATGAAAAAATTGGTATGACATAATCATAAAGTGATTTCCTCGTTAGTTTGATTTAACAAGCTAAAAGACTATGTATTTTAAAAGAATTAATTTCTTATATTTAACCAACTTAACTCAACAATAACAACAATAACAAACTATCAACGCGGACACATTTGATCATGGTCTATAGATCGAAATATAAGCAGTTTTCCCCCATAAACTGAAGTTCATGGAGAGCTAGTTGATTCCTGTGGATCCAAAAAACTTTTCAAAAACCTTTTGAAAACAAAATAACCACTACAAAAACAAAAGGAAGAACAAATTTTAAAAACCGAGTTTACAAACCAAGAAAAGCAAGGAGCTTGTGGTTGTGGAGAGATGCATACATGTGTGGTCCACGCATATGAGAAAGAAGTAGACATACCATGTCAACAAGGATCAAACAGAGATACAAACAACAAGCCAATGCAAAGCAAAACACTCTACCCTCAAACCTCAACATACTACATTAATTCTAGCCCTCCAAACTCCCCTATCAAGTGATATGTCCTTCTTTAACCTATGTGCTTCAAGTCTGTTCTAATCACCTTCCTCATGGACATTTTAGGTCTCCCACGTTCCCAAGTTCCAATGGGTATCTCAATTGCTTCACACCTCCTAACAAGAGCATCTTCACTTCTCCTAAGAACATGCCCGTACCATTTTAGTTTAGTCTCTCTCAACTTATCATCGATATGCGTTAACCCTAGTTCAACTTGACAAACGTCGTTTTTGATTCTGTCTAAACTGGTATAACCACAAATCCATCTCACCTTCCTCATCTCTACCACGTTTAACCTCTGTTTATGGGCCTTCTTGGTCGCCCAACACTCAACTCCATACAACATCATCAGTCTAACTATCATACGATACACCTTGCCCTTAAACTTAAGAGGAATTTTCCTATCAAACAACACTCGTGAAGCTGTTATCCACTTATGTCAATCAACCTTAATCCGATGTGTAATATCTTTAGTAATTTCTCCATCACTTTGTAAGACAGAACCGATGTATCTAAACTTCTCCACCCATGGAAATGGCCGCTCCTCCAATATTAATTCCTAGACTATGGGTCTCATCTTCATGGTCACTGAAATGACACATCATATATTCCGTCTTTGATACGATCAGTTTAAAACCCCTAGACTCTAAGGTATCGTTACAAAGCTTTACCTTATCATTTGTTTTTTTTTTTCTTGCGACTCATCTATGAGGACTATATCATCTGCAAATAACATACACCATGGCAGGTCACCCTAGATCTCCTTAGTCAGTTCATCTATCACCACTATTGCGAACCTTGAATCTGAAACCCCCATGGACATTCTCATACCCCATACTCGAACACCTAATATGCCCATTAAAATCTCCTTCCACCATGATTTTCTCGGTACTTGGCACACTACGGAGAACCACATCTAACACCGCCCACAAATCCCACTTGTCCTCATCCAGAAGACCTACTTGTGGAGCATAAACACTTAAAAACGCTAACGACGTCTACCCCTCAGACAACCTTAATGAACATAATGCAACCACTCACCCGACTAACCTCAACTACTTTGTCTACTAGATCTTTTCTTATTAAAATCCCAACTGCATTTCTACTGTAACACACACTCAAAAACCAAAGTTTGTACCCATCAATTTCCTTAGCTTTGCCACCCACCCATTTGGTCTCCTAAATGCAAGCAACATCCACTCTTCGTCTATCTAAAGAGTTAACTAGTTCTATAAATTTACTCGTAAGCATGCCAATGTTCCAAGAAGCAAAACGGAGCATACTAACCCCCATTGCCTTCCTACCTTTACTCACCCTTGGAGGACAAGCACCGTCTATCCCCATGTTTCAAGGCCTAAATTACGCTCCTGGCCTTGTAGTTTTGGCTCAATCCAGGGTTATTTTCATGTTTTTAATATACTTTTTAGTTGTTTTGTAGGTACTTAGAGTTTGAGAAATAAAGGAAGGAAAATAAGCAAATTAAGACCAAATAGAGGGTCCCGAGAGGATTTTCGAGCCAAGCCGGGTCGAGAAATGAAGAGAAGTTGGGTCGAGACGTTGAAGTCTTCTTGGAGGAGAAAGGTCAGGGTCGTCGCACCCGCTACACTCTTGTAGCGGCGCGTGACGAGACAATTTCCCCTGCCCAGTCTCGTAGCGCCCGCTACACTTTTATAGCGGGCGCTACACCCAAAAAAGAAAAGTTGGAAGAGGAGGCCGAAGGCCGTGACACCCGCGGCAGAAAGGCTGGCACCCGCGGCAGAGAGGGTGGCACCTGTGACAGAAAGGGTGGCACCTATGACAGAAAGGGTGGCACCGGCGACGATTTCTAAGGAAGAAACTCAAAGGGAAGCTGGAGTCAGAGTGGTCGCGCCTGTGGCCAACCCTTCGCACTCGCGATCCCGCGCAAAAATGGAATCACCCTCTTTGCTCTCAGAACTAGGGGTGTTCATAAATAACCGCCCCGAAAACCTCGATCCGGAAACCCGCTACCCGGTCATTAATTTAGGGTACCCGCCCCGAAAAAATCAATTTTAATCAGGTCGGGTACCGGCCCCGGAATATTTTTCGGTTAATCGGTTCGGTTACGGATCGGCCCCTAGACGTTTTTGGGTACTCGAATTACCCGAAATTAAATTTAACATTTAGGTCCAATTTTAATTTTTGCCTAATTTTTTCCAATCTCCAATCCACTTTCCAGGCCCAAATTTTAATCTGAAAAAACCCTAATTTATCTTAATGTTGGCGCTCGGTGCTCCAATTCCAAATCCTTCAAAAACTCAAAACATATGGAAACTCAGTGCCAGTGGTCCTGCTGGCCCACTTTCAGAACATTTTTGAAACATTTTTTGCTACTGGAGTGTCAATTAATAATTACAAATTAAAAATAAAAATTGGAAACTCATATGATTATAATTAATCGGGTTTTTCGATTAACCGGTATCCGCCCCGAAACTTTCGGGTACCCGGTAGTTTCGGTTACGGTTACGGTTCGAGGGTTTGGCGCCCCGGAATTTCGGGTACCCGGAAAAATTATCCAATCGGTTCGGGTACCCGCCCCGTGAACACCCCTACCCAGAACTATAGCGCCCCCAGCGACACTGTTTTATTGTATTTGTCGGCTTGAAACGATTGCATTTTAGGGGTTTTCTTAGCCTTGTATAAATAGTTTTTTGTCATAATTTCTTAGCAGATTTTTTTTTAAAACTTTTGAACATCCTTTTATGATCTTTCTTAGGTCTAGGAGATTCAGAGAGAGATTAACTTAAAGGCTAGCAAAAAATCCATCTCTATTTGGACTACTTTGGTTGTATTGGGTGATTTTGGATGAATCAATTGAGAGATTGAAGATTCTACTATCTCTTTTGGCCATTGTTATGCATTCCTTCCATCTATAGGTGATATCTACTTTCTCCTTATCTATTTTACTATTGTTGATTGGTTGATTAGTTGCTTGATTTGTTTTGATCATCTCTTAACTTGCTTTGTTAGTGATTTTAATTTGTTTGTGATAGAATCATGTCTAGCTAGGTATGGTTTTGAATGTGATAGATTAGTTATGAATATGATTAGTGGCTAAATTCCTGGTGGGTTAGGGGGTGATTAAGGGTTCTAATGGGTGATTAGTACCGGGTTAGTGAATTAAGGAGTAATTAGTGAAGAAACCTAATTCTCACCTTATTCTTTCTTTCAAGTGGGGTGAATTAAGGACTGAGAGCTCCTTAATCCACTAAAAACTTGCTAGGAATGATAAGGATGGGATAGTTAATCCCATTCCCATGAGAATGAGAATGGGTTTAACTAAAGAACGTTGCATGATTAACCCGAGGTAGTCAATCCGAGCTTCCCTTGAGAGAGGGAGCTCGGTGGGCTCATTCTAGCAAAGTTCTCAGCTGGTTTCTTATATCTTTTTACTTTTTAATCACGATACCCATGATTATGACCCTATTAGTTTCCTAAAACCCCCGAAGCCCTCTTTTTGCTATTTGATTCAAATCCCGTTTGTTTGTTCGTGCCTCTAGTAGTTTAGTAATTCAATCAATCCTTGTGTTTTCCTTGTGATTTAAATGCCCTTCAAGTCAGATTCTTAGAGTTAGGCCCCTCAGCTCCTCGTGGAAACGATAAAAACGGGTGCTAAACCCACTAAACACAAAATGTCGCCGTTGTCGGGGAGCTGGCGCCCCTAACTTTTTGTTGTTTGGTTTGAATTAGTTTAGATCACCTTCATGCTTGAGGTCGATCCAGTCTAGGTCTTAAGGCATCTAACTTTCGACTAGTTTTCTTTTGGTCTATGCAGACATGATCACGCGCTAATTAAGCACCCTTGGCTCCGTTGGATCCCGAACCCCAGAAAATTATTCGAAATGCCAATGCTAGCTCACGAAGAGAGTGTCACCATAGGAACCTTAGACGACAACAAATCCCGATGGCCGATGGTCAACCCGATCCACCTCATACCCTTACTTCCTAGTCCACCCCATCGTCGAGTACAAGAGGCAATCCGATCATTCTTCTTGAGTTACCTCAAAATGTTGTGTTTGAGTTCAAGCCATACCTATTGGATATTTTTGAAAGTAACCAGTATCACGGAGCAGATCACGAGAGCCCGATAGATCACATTAATAAATTTGAAGAGCGGGTCGGCTTCGTTTAAATGCAAGGAGTATCTTCGGAGTATATGAAATTGAAGTTCTTCCCACTTACCTTAGCGGACAAGGCCAAGCTTTGGCTCATCACATGCCCGCCCCACACTTATGCATTATGGGAAGCATTTAGTAGAGACTTCCTTCATTGATTTTTCCTAGTAGACGAGACATACCGACTTCGACAAGATATCATGAACTTCAAGCAAGAGTTGAGAGAATCACTTTTTGAAGCATGGGGGAGGTCTAAAGGCCTCCAAGGGAAGTGCCCACACCATAATTTGGAAGATTGGTTGTTGCTTCATGACTTCTACCAAGGGCTTTTTGGCACTCTCAGAGAGTCAATTGACAATGTGTCTGGAGGAATGTTTCTCAAGAAGACCGTGGAAGAGGCCAATGCATTCATGAGTTATCTCAAAACTCCCCTCATTGGGTTGGTGGACGGAACTCGAGAGACGGAGGTTCTTCTTCTTCAAAGAGCAACCTTACCATGAAATTCCTTATGGATACTATCCTCGAGATGCAACAAAAAATGGCCCTAAATGAGACAACCAAGCAATTGAAGGCGGCATAGGAGGCCCAAGCCCTCGCATCCACTCCCGTTACCAATGTTATTACTTGTGAATTCTGCTTTGGCCAACATCTTACTCAACAATGTGCGGAGTTTCAACTATCGGAGCAAGCAAAGGCCATCTACCCGAATAATAACCTCTCATGTACCACCCAGACTCCCTTTCACCCAAGAGGCAACCATGCCTATAATCGAAACACCCAAGACTACCCTCCCAACTACCAAAACCAACAAGTCCAACAACCTACCTACTAACAACCCATCCCACAACCACAAACCTCCCAACCACCCCAAGAGTCTAGTGTGGAGAAGTTGCTGAAGAAAATCATGGCAAACCAAGACAATGATAAGGCCCACCTCAAGAGCCTCGAGATTCAAATCGCCCAAGTTGCTTAGCAAAAACAACTTCCTTAAACCCTTCCAAACCAACCCCAGCCTATCCCGAAGGCGCATGTGAATGTTATCACCTTGCATAGTGGGAATGAGCTTTGAGAACCAAAGATGGTAGAGGAGAGTACGTTAGGAGAGAAGGAGGGAGATGTTGTGGATGTGACCGGAGAGGAGGATGTAGTGATTGAGAAGGTTAGTGATGAGAAAAAGCAGGAGTTGGGTGAGAAGGTGAATGCTAAGAAGCGAGGAGTGAAAGGAAAGGATGTTGTGAAGGAAGATGATCATGAGCGTCCCACAGAGCATCTCAAACCATATTGATCGCCGGTTCTTTTCTTGAGAGGTTGTTTCAACACAAGATCAACGCAAAGTTCTCGAGGTTCATTAAGATGTTGAAAAAGCTCCAAGTGAACATCCCATTTCTAGATGCTATTCCAGAGGTGCACACATTCAAGAAACATCTAAAGGACCTCCTCACCAGTAAAAGAAGGATAAAGGAGGAGTTGACTATTCACCTCATGGCGGAATGTAGAGCTATAATAGGGAGTGAGATCCCTAAGAAACTCACCGATCCCGGCAATTTCTCCATCCCGTGTGCCATTAGAGACATGAAGATCGGGAGGGAACTTTATGATCTTGGGGTGAGTGTTAGTGTCATGCCTCATTCAATCTGCTAGAAGTTGAACTTAGATGACCTAATCCCAACCACAATCAACCTTCAGCTTGCCGATGGAACAATAAGGAGACCCTTGGGCATTTTGGAGGATGTCCTAGTCCAAGTTGGCCACTTTCTCATTCCATGCGATTTTGTAATTCTAGAGATGGATGAGGATGCAAATATTTCTATTATTTTGGGACGACCCTTCTTGGCCACCGCCAGTGCGATGATCAATGTAAAGAATGGTCGCCTATCTCTTCATGTGGGGAACGAGCGTATTGTCTTCGATCTCAACAATTCAGGGAAGAAACCTTCATTTAAGGAATCATGTTTTAAGGTCGATGTGGTGGTGAGGATTATTGATAAGCATCTAAAGAAGTCTTACATGCTTGAAGGGGCACATGACGACTCGGTTGAAGATAATCACCTTGAGGTTTTGCAATCCGAGCTGGACAGAGGTGAGGATGCCTTCCGAACCATCCCCCTCAATGCAATCCCAATGAGGAAGGAAATCTCATTAGACGAGACTTACATCGAAGGCATAGAGGTAAGAGAAATTGTTTTCAAAGGCCCAAAACCCAGTGAACCGCCCAAAATAGAGCTCAAGTTATTTCCTCCTTCCCTACGGCCGACTAAACCACCGCAAAGGCATCTAAATTTGCGTATGCATGAAGTCGGGAGGCGTTGGGAAAGGAAGAGGAAAAAATGGTGGAAGAAATTGTGGAGGCTATTGTTGTACGCCCCACGACTTTTGAGGATCAAGTAAGCATTTCGGTCAAGCTAATGACCTTAAACAAGTACTATATGGGAGGCACTCCATACTTCTTTCTTGTTTTTCTTTCTTTCTTTTCTTTTTGCTTTTTGTTTCTTTCTTTTGCTTTGAGGTATTAGTTCTTGTATAGAAAAAGAAGAAGATAAAAGAGCAAAGAAATATAGAGAAAAAAAATTAGGGAGGCAAGAAGGAGGTGAAAATGAGTGAAAAAAATAATGAAGGAAATAAAAGAATAAAAGTGTGTGGGAGGAAAACACTCTTGAAGGGTTATTGAAGTTTAGCTGTTTTTGGAGGGTTTGGAATTGTTTTGAAGTCTATAGAGGATTGTAGGAGGGTTGACTGTAGAAAGAAGATAGATTATAGGCTTTTAGGACTTAGAATATTTTTGAAGTAGGGAGTTTTTGAGGATAGAGGCAGGAGGCCATCGTAAGGGCTACTGGAGCAGTAACATTCGCGAGTCGTGATGGCAGACAAGTCAATTAAAGGAACGAAGTTTGATTCCTAGTCCCGTCACGCCGCTATGTTTATTGTACCACCCGCGACACTGCTCCATCAGTTTTGCTCCAAGGATTCGACGTAGGCGCGACGCACAGTTGTAGCGCCCGCGACACACAATTATAGCACCTGTGACGATTGAGGGCAAATTTTTCCCTCTTTCTGGATTTGTCGTGCCTGCTACGCTCTGTATAGCGCCCACGAAAGGTCTACTTCACGCGAATTGTCAGCCCTAAATCTCATTTTTCCCCCTTCTTTCTTTCATTTCCTTCCTCTTCCTTTCACAAACTCGTCACTCTCTCTCTCTCTCTCTCTCTCTCTCTCTCTCTCTCTCAAACCCTAGCAGACGCGACCCCCACTCCACCATACTTCACAATTCCTTCCTCCTTTACCTTCCAATCTCCATCACTTTCCTTTTCTTTCATTTCCTTCCACTTCCTTTCACAAACTCGTAGAGTGATGCATGAGTGGATGTGGTGACTAAGGCTCAAATCGGTGTAAATGCACCGTTCTGAGTATAGTCGGTCCGACATCCCATGGGTTACTTTTTGTGGGTTAAAAAGAAAACCTAAGCGGCCACTTTTAGTACAACCAAGCCAACATTCATGGCCAAGAGGTAGCCCGGTATATGCAATGCATTTATGCCTAAAAAGGAATGACTTAATAATATAAAGTAAAATTTATTTTCCTTCGAAAATTTTTTACACACACCAAACTTTTTTTCAAGTTTTACCCACTACAGAAAACTCCCCAGTGGAGTCGCCAAAAATCCTGTGGACATTTTTTCTCGTCTTCAGACTTATGAACATCCACGTGATTGGGATTTGAAGGTTTGTGTTGGGGTTTAACTTTGAAAAGCTCTTTAAGGGATTAATTGCACATTTCATGAATAATAGTTGTAAAATCACTTTCACTTTACTTTATGCATTTTATGAATCATTGAACTAACCCTTTAGGAGTGAACATCCACTTGTTCCAACTCTTCAAGAATTAATTCAATTTGTTCATAGGATGTTAAGCTTAGAAGAAAACAATTTTTGGACAAATATTATTTAGAAATATACAAGGAATACCTTAAAGTTGCATCGGTACATTGTAAAACCATGTTAACCACAGTTTAGGCAATCCCGATGTATTTTATTTTGAAAAGGAGTCATCCCCGGACTTTTTTAAGGGAAAAGTCAAGATAAAACCAAAAAGAAGATAAAGAAAGACTCCGCTTACGAAATCGAGAATGGATTCAGGGGTATGGTTATGAACTCGAAAGGTAGGAACCTTTTGAGTTTGCCTCTCATAAAAGGAAAGACTCTACTAAAAGTTACAAAGTGTGATTTTGATAAGTTTGGAAGGGAAATAAATAAGAACATTATAGAATTATTTCATTAAACATGCAAAAAAGATTAAAAGAAATAAGTGCAACATCTACACTTTATTTACATGAAAGGGAAACACATAAAAGCTTACATTATGCCTTTTGAAGGGAAGCATTGCCTAGCCTTGAAGAAGCTCCTTTGAATGCTTAGAATCACCCTCTTGAAGATGCCAAATTAATGCCAAAAGTATGGATGGAAAGGTTATGAAAAACGGATAAGAAGATGGTAAGAAAGGGTTCTTTTTGTAGTGTTTAGATAATATAAAGGTAGGCTTTTTGTGGAGTTTTTAGGGATTTATGGAGGAATAATGAAAAGTAGAATAAGAGTCGAGATTTGAGATTTAAGAGAGTAGAAGGATGAAGATTATGGTGGTAAGAATATGGTAGAGATTGAAGATGGAAATGATAGAAAAGGGGTAAGAAATAAGGATATGAAAAAAGGCTCTTTTTTTATGGGTTTTAGGATAGAATAAGTTTAGGCTTTTGTGGGGTTTTGTAGTGAATATGTTTAGATAAGGGGGATAATATGAAGATGAACATTAGTGGTTTTAAGAAGGTGGAGAAATGGAGATGGTAATGATAAAAATATAATAGAGTTTAGGGAAGGAATGTGGTAGAATAGGGATTAGAGATGATGGGAGAATTGAGAGAATGAGAGAGTGAGAGTGTGTGTGTGTGGGGGGGGGGGGAAGGATGAATGAGTTGGTGAATGATGGAGTGAAGGAATGAATGAGAATAATGGAGATGATGATAGTCGAAGAAAAACTAGAAAGATGAAGATGATATAATAGAGGTGAGAGAGAAAAAAAAAGTAGAATGAGTGAAGGAGTGATGGAATGAATGAGAGATTGAGTGAGTTTGGCTTCAACAAGAGGGAGTATTTATAGGTGTAGGATGACCTTAAGATACATGAATATACATGCACATTCATCCCTCGGATTTGCGCAGTTGACTGGCACAGACAACAAGGCAGCAAGGGGGAGTGTCTTGGGTGGTCGATAACACGTGATGAATGCATCTGGTGTGGATGCATTTATAGTCCGATCAGACTTTAGCACAAGGGAGGGACGAATATGACTTCGTTCATACATGCACTTGGGCTAAGTTCACACTTGGACGGTGTTGTGTGAGTGCATTAAAGTCCGATCGAACTTTAGCTTATTCATGCATGGATTTGTGCTTGGACGATGATGAATAATGAGGGTGGCAATGAGATTCGAACCCATGACCTCGCTGAAGTCCTATCGGCCTTTAAGTTTGCATGTACGGAATTTAGGGCTTTTTACGTAAACCTTGCATCGCTTGCATGTTTTTGACATACCCTAGTGCATGTAGGTGCATGGCTAGGGTTTTAGTTCACCTTTATGTAGAAAATTGTGCACGTGTGACCTTGGTTTGTATGTGAGTTTTGCATGCAAATATCCACGAAGACTTGTGCATATAGAGTGCATGCATGTAAGCCTTTTGGCTTCAGTTTTGGCTTTGGCTCCCCTTATTTCCTAATTCTCTAACTAAAAATACATAAAAAGGAAATACTAAAATCCAGTGTCTACACCAATGCAACTTGATTATTGATTCGAGTAGGAGCCAATACATGTATGTTGCGATAATTCAAGAAGAAGTTCTTGAAAGCGTTCGAGAAGATGTTCTTGAAGTACCGATAAAGAGAATCCTTGAATCGTTCAAGTTGGAATTCTAGAAGTTTCAAGAAAGAGAGCTTGAAGGCTAGAAGACTAGAAATTAAATTTGTTTAATTAAGTTTAGAGGCCATACTAGGGGTTTTATGTTTATGCTTTGAATGGTTCTTAGCATGTTTTAATCGTTTATATATTATGTTTTTCATGCTTGATTCACAAGTTTCACCTAGAATCACATGCTTAGAATAATAAATATGTACTCTCTAAAATTTGGACATGTGATTGCTCACCCTGGCAACTAGGAGTGTTCATATTTCGGTCCGGACCAGTTAACCCAAAAAATCGAACCAAACCCGGATCGGATGGTAACCGGTCCGGTCTTCGGTCCAACGATTTTTAGTTTCGAGTTTCGGTCCGGGCCGGTCTAAACCCGGAAAACCCGGACCCGGACCGGAAACCCAATTATTATAAAATTTAACTTTTAAAAAAAAAAATCCATAATCACAGTTTTTGGTGTTAATTGTGATTCTGTGATATGTGAATGTGATTCCCATAATATATACTACAACTTAAAAAGAAATATTCTATTTCCTAATCCGTTGATCCTATATATGTATCTTAATTTTGTATTATACTCACGTAACTAGAAAACATTGATTAAGTTTATTAAACTTTAATATTAAATATCTTTTTCATACTATCATTGTCAATTTTTATATTATATATCAATTTAGGCTAGCTTTATATATTTATGTGTGACTGTAAAATGTGTGCAAATTGTGTTATATTGTTATGTATTTTATCATATTACTATATGATTTTTTAAATTTTAATAATTCATTATTTTCTAAAATTTTCCAACATAAACAATAACACACAATACTAAAAAAAAAGTGTTTTCTAACAATAGACATAAATAATCATTTAATTAGTCTATTTACAAATTTTGACTGAAAAGTTTCAAAAAGATCTCAATCGGTCCAAATCGGTCTGGGTTGGTCCGGTCCAAATGCACATCGGGTTGGTTTGGGTTGGGACTGGTTGTTTTCAGTCTGGTCTTTGGTCCAACTTTTTTGCTATTTCAGGTTTCGGTCCGGTCCAGTCTGGTCCGGATTGGTCCGGGTTTGACACAATGAACACCCCTACTGGCAACCACCACTTGGATCATGGGCATTCATTGCCAAAGCAAGTCATCCATGGACCGGTAACAAGTTGGGTGGAAGTTTGGTATGTCCATAATAGCAGGCTAGAAGATCTAGAGTCATGAGCAATAGAGAGAGGTGATGAATGAGATACACATACTCTCGCCAAGAATCATTTAGAACGATTGATCATGAGATGATCTACCTTAGGCGATCTGACACGAGGTTTGTTTGGGCCAAAGCTCACTCAATGTCGATTTGTGCTTGGTGGGTCTTGGTTACATTGAAACACTAATTGAGAGTTAAGTATGTTTTAATGTTGAAATTAAAATTAGTTTAATTTCTGGAGTTTATAATGTTTAAAATTCTAATTGAATCGTTTTGGCTTGTAGATTCATAATGTCTATTGTTGATCTCCCATTCCATCGTTACCTCCTTGAGAAGGAGAAGCTCACTGGATCCAATTACCTGAATTGGGTCAAGTATTTGAGAAATGTTCTCAAGGCTCAGCAGAAAGAGTATGTGCTTGACATACCTAAAGGTGACCCCCCTACCAATAATGCCTCAGAAATTGAGAAAGCCAATTGGAAACGTCATTGTGATGACGATACATATGTGGCTAAGTTGATATTGGGTAGTATGTCTTAGCTGCTCCAAAAGTATTTTGTGGGCATGTCGTCTTTCGAGATTGTCTCGCTTTGTAAATCTCTGTACATGAAGCAGATTATACATGAAAGACATGAGACTGTTAGCAAGATCTACAACTCGAAACTGGAGGTCGGCGAACCTGTAGGACCACATGTGTTGAAGATGATTATTCACTTCAACAACTTGAGCTGGCTGGATTTTCCTTTTGACCCTACCTGGGTTGTTGACGTCATCCTGAGCTCATTGCACGATGGATTCCAGTCTTTCACGATGGATTACATCAGGCAAAGGCATAAGTATAGCTTGTTGAAGCTACAGGAGATGCTCGTAGCGGTAGAGAAAGATTTGATTGCTTCTAACGAGGATTTCAAGATCGTTTCAAAGTTTAAGAAGGGAAAGCGCTACATGAGGTCTGTTAAGTCAAGAAGGGCCTTGAAGACTATGAAGGCTAGCGTAAGGCTGTTGCGCAAGTCCAAGATCTCTAGGAGAAGGCTTGCCAAAAGTACCTGACAAACTTAGAGTCTGAGAAATGGGATTTCTTGAATCAGATACAATGTCATAGAATATATCATAAATGTCTCTACTTTTGGGTATTGGATACCAGCTTAAATCTCACATTTTTTGAAATGTGCAGGATGGAAGCTGAAAAGTGGATGGGATAACAAGGCTAGGAATTGATCTTAGCATGAGAAATAAGCAAGCAGTTGCTAGTTTATGCTTTAAGATTTTGGTTTATCTTTTCCTTCCAAACGAGTATTTGAACTCAATAGTTGTTGGTTCATGTAATTAATCAGAAATTAGATTTCTATTTTGAGTTTTGGAATGGATGCTTATTCCTTTTCAAATTGTAAAGGGGACACTTAATTTCTAAGGAATGAATCTATTATGATACTAGCATTTGTTGAATGACTAGTATATTTTGGATTAAGATAAACATATTCATCACATTAAATGCAAAATAAGTTGATTGTATGACTCAAACCATCACATTTTGGTTTTCTGCTTAAGTCATTTTAATCAGAACAGGCATCTATATGCTGCTTCGAGCAAACATTCGGATTGGTTGGGTTTTGAAACACTGGGTGTTTACAAAGTATATCTGATAAGACAAATGAATTTATCATCTTTTCACTTGATTTGATGAGCGGACTAGTAAAGGGTTTAAGGCTGCTACATATGAGATGTATTTGGCTATACCAGAAACTAGTACCAAAATGTACGAGAATACTTCATTGTCTTGGATGACAGTTCTAGTGGACATGGTTATGCCACTTAATGTGTCATGATTTGGAATCCTTTAAAGAGTTTAAAGATTTCCTAAGTGAAGTATGAGAACTGTTTAGTGAAATAAATTTAAAGCCCTTCGTGTAAGATAAGGTTTTGAAGTTTAAGCTAAGAGTTTAGTTTTCATCGAAGAGATCATGAAATCGTTTCACGAATTTCATTCCTTCAAAGACACCTGTAGGACCCGGAAAATCGCCCCCCCGTTTAGGGGATGTCGGTTTTCGGATGCGCTACTTAAGTGATCGGGAGCCGACTAAAGTTGCTTAATCCTTAAATAAGGATATTTTTATTTTTGAAATTTATTTTCGGGGTGATGAAATTTTATTTATTTACAAATTCGTTTTTATTAGTTAAATACTCAAAATTACACTAGAATATATTAATAATGGTTTAAAACCGGCCCAAAACACCTAATTCAGGCCCAAAAGGAAGCAATCGAGCCACCAGGACCTACCAAAACTCACGCGGGTTTTGTCAGTTCTTGGGCTAGGCCGTCTGCTTCCCTGGGCCAGAGAAAGGGGGTTGGAAACAGTAAAACCCGCGTGGGTTTTATTGATTCCTGGCCCACTTTCTCTCGGTTTTAACCTTGAATGGGGTGAGAGGGAGATGTCAAGCCATTTTTTTAATTATTTTAGTGTAAGTTCTAATGTTTAAATAATTAAACGGATTGTAAAAGAATAAAAGAGTCGCCAGCCAATTTAAGGAAACCGATAAACCGTAAATAAAATAACTTCGGTCTACGAAACCCGATTCTAAGTTCGGGGGTAAGGTTACGAATTCGAGAATTATAAGAACTCTCGAATTCGCCTGTGAGAAAACAGACTCTACTAAAATCGACATTAAAATGAAAAAGAGCGGGGAGAAGTTTAATTGATTTCACAAAATTATATTCTCATCATGCAATGTAAAATAGGATATTTTAGTTTACAAAATATGCACATATAATGGAAATGGAGTACAAATTACATGATTGAATAATAATAACGAAAAGAAAAATAAAAGCGAACCTCTTTGATTTGGGAGCCCTAATGCGCCGGTCGAGATTCTTGACTTCA
This sequence comes from Portulaca oleracea, assembly GCA_029582165.1. Lineage (NCBI taxonomy): Eukaryota > Viridiplantae > Streptophyta > Magnoliopsida > Caryophyllales > Portulacaceae > Portulaca > Portulaca oleracea. Next base: position 17,476,171 of record CM055868.1, read on the forward strand.
CCTTAACCTTTGGACCTTGATGGAAAAATGGAAGTGGTTTCGAAAGTGGTATTAGGATAATAATACGGATGTGGTAACTTTATGATAGGCTTTTGAGAGAGTTTTGGTATGGAATTTGGGTGGAGTAAGGATAATAAGAATTTGAGTATAATGGTGGTGGTTTATGAGAGTAGTTGATGAAAATGAATGGAGTGAAGGGGGGCGGGTATTTATAGGTGAAGGAGGTGGTGATATAGAAGGGAAATGGAGGGAATATCATGAGGGACACATCCCCATGATCATGCCATGCAATCACAAAGTCAAGGGAAGGAGTCAAACACATGGGGCTAATATCAAGGGAGGGTGATCAAGATTTTGGTGCTGAATTCAAAAAGAAACCCCACGCGGGTTTTATAATATCCACACACGGATCGTTGACGTGGACGGAAAAATGACGCGCTTCAGGCAATATAAAACGCGAGTTTGAGGTTTCTTTGGTAGGCGCGCCTGGTTGGTCTGTTTAGGCGCCTCTGCTGATTAAAACCCGTGCGGGTTTTAATCCAGGTACTGGGCTGCCTCGTATTGTTATGCTTGCTTTGATTATTACATGGCCTAATGATCCATCTTGGTATCCGGCCCAAGTGATTTATGGAACTTTTTATAAGTCGAGATTATATCGACGCGAATCCCAGTGTCTATAGAGAGCCCCCACTTTGATCGAGTCCGAATAGGACGAAGGTCAAAGTAGACTGAAATGTTATTTGCTTAATGTCTGTCTTTATGCTGGTGGTGCTCTTTATATGGCGACCAAATAATGTTGTTGATGATGATGTTGTCGGTAACCTTTAGGTGGCAACCGCTGGACGAATGATGCTGAGGATGTCGTTAGAGACCTTTAAATGGCATCCGTTGAACGAATGATGCTGAGGATATCGTCGGAGACCTTTAAGTGGCAACCGTTGAACGACTGATACTGATGATGTCGTCGGAGACCTTTAAGTGGAATCCGTTGGACAACTATTGCTGATGATGTCGTTGGAGACCTTTAGGTGGCATCCGTTGGACGACTGCTGATGATGTCGTTGGAGACCTTTAAGTGGCGTCCGTTGGACAACTGTTGCTAATGATATTGTCGGAGACCTTTAAGTGGAATCCGTTGGACGGTTGTTGCTGATGATATCGTCGGAGACCTTTAAGTGGCATTCGTTGGACGATTGCTGTTGATAACATCGTCGAAGACCTTTAAGTGGAATCCGTTGGACGATTGTTGCTGATGATGGTGCTCTTTTATGTGGCAACCGGATGATGTATGGTCCCTTTTAGTGGTGACCTGAAAATCACAAGAAAATTAAGTATTAGTTTTACCGTCATGTGAAGAGGGTTCGAACTTTTACCTGAACTTTGGAAAATCCTGGGCCGCAGTCTTAGGGCCATCGATTTTGTGTCGTATGGCTTGCTTTGAATAGGCCGTGTGGTCTTGACCCACTGATTCAGGCCCTAGCTGAAATAAAACCCACGCGTGGGTTTTATAATCCTTATTGGGCTGTTCAGAGGCGCTGGGCCGCGAGACTGGGCCTGTAAAGCTCACAAAACCCGCGCGGCTTTTGGCTCTTTTTTTTTTAAAATTTGTTTTATCTTGTAGGCCATGGCTGTGAGCCCAGTATGGGTGCTGGGTCCAGCTAGGGCCCGAAAGATTATGCCTAGGTCCAACGTTTTAGATGAGCCCCCGACTTTAATTAGCCCTTCTTTTTTTGCCTTTAGGGGATAATTTGAAGACTCCTAGTGTCTTAAAGGATCCCCTTACAGTAGCTGAATCAATTCTTGGGGACTTTGTCAACAACACATTGACCGCGGCAGGTCTTATGCCGTTTTGGAAATGTTTGGTGGCCTGGAGGGGTCGAACATTCCGCGTCATTGGCCGTGCTATAGCTGAAAGGTTTTGGGACACTACCAATTCCTTTCACTTGCCTGTGGGTGAGATGACTGTTACTCCCACTGTTCGGTCTTGTTTCGAGTCGAATTTCTTCTCTTTTATAGGGTATATTTGCTTAATTTAACCCCTATTTATATATTAGATATGATGATTTTGTGTTTTGTAGGAAAATAAAGGGTTAGAAGGAATTGGGGCTTAATTGTGGCTTTTTAGGAAATTTCGAGCTATTTCCCGAGCCAACTCGAGACCCGAGTCGAGAGTCTAGGCGAAACCGACCCGGAAATTCCTTGTCCATGTTGGCGCAGCAAACAGGGGAGAGAGAACAAAACCTTGTCGCACCCGAGTTAAGCAAGGTAGCGCCCGAGACAACTAGCTGCCGCGCCAAAACAGCACACCAGCACAGGGGTCGCGCCCGTTACCTAGTTGGTCGCGCCCGCGACCTGTTGCTGAGGGACGGTGCATGTTGCGGACAGAAGATAGGCGCGCCCGAGTGCTTCAGCTGGCTCGCCCGAGTCGTCTCACTGTTGCGCCTGTGACATATACGCTCGCGCTCGCGACCAAAGCTCAGCAGCAACAATTTACGAACAGCAAGTAGGCCGACTCGCCCGCGCCGATTTCCGACTCGCCCGAGCCACTTTGTCTGCAGAAAATCTGATGCGCGTACTGCGATTTATTTCTAGGGTTTTGGGTTTCGTTTCTTCTTCTTCTTCTATAAATACCCAATGTAATTCAGACTTAATTATCTAAGTTTTATCAATTAGCCTAGGTAGTTTAGGAGTAGAATTAGATTACATTTAATTGCTCTCTTTAATTGTTTTCTTTAATTACTTTCTTAAATTGTTCTTCAAGTTTTCTTTGATTCTTCAAGCTTTCTTTGATTTCTAGCATTTGTATTCAAACTTTCTCAAACTTTATCAATTCAAGCAAGTTTCCATTGAAGTTTTACAAACTTTCTCTCTCTTTTCTTTCTCTCTCTAATCTCCATTGTTGACTTGATTTCAAAGCTTTCTAGGGTTAGCCACATCAAATTCATCTTTTAGTGGGGAGGAGGGTCAAGGAATCTACTTCCTAGTGAGAATTTGGGGGATCCTTGGAAATCCAATCCACAATTTCTTGTTTGTTCGGGGGAAATTGCAAAGGTAGATTGAAGATTAGAAGATTTTGGTCATCAAGGGTATACTTTCTTGTATCTAATTTCATTGTTCATTCTAGTTTCATTCCTTGCTTTATTTGCTTTATTTGATTTCATGCTTTTTATTGCTTTCTTGATTCATGCCTAGGTTAGATTTAATTGCTTTATTTACATAATTTACCGCTTTCCGCATTGAGAAAACCCAAACACAAACCGATTACCTTAATCAAGCCTCACACCCATCCTCCTGAGATCGACAATCCTTACTTTAACCACAAAAATTACAACCGAACCATGGCGTCGTTGCCGGGGATGGCGTTATTTGGTAGATTAGGCTATTGGTTTGTGTGTATATAGTTTATCGCTTTCTTGATTATGCTAGAAAAATGTAGCACAAAAAAGAAAATTGAATATCGAAAAAAAGAGAAAAAAATAGAAAATTAGAAAAATAGAAAAAAAAGGAGTTATGGATAGTCCCCAATTCCCCCAATTTGAGCATGAAATATTTTGGAGGTATTTTGCTAGATTACATGATTATCGTGCTCAATGTGAATTATTTGGTGTCTCTTATGATACTTTAGATCTTTTGGGAATTGTGAATGAGGGTGTGAATTATGAGTCCCGAAACTTTTTAGAATATTACGGGTTTTCCAGTTTAGGAGAAGAACCAGCATGGGGGTTACTTGAATAGTTGTCTAGGGATTCCTATGAATTTGAGCAACAAAGTGTTAGTCCTAGCTTCCAACCTCCTCATGCATCACCCTCTGGGACCGAAAGTGAACAATTATGTGAATCTTCCATGTATGTTGATGATCAACCTTATAGTGGTGTGGAAAATTGTTATGATCTTTCCCAATGTGCCGATGTTGAGTCTCATTCTGTGTGCTTCTTGTGTGATTCGCCGTACCATAGTGCTGATTCTTGTTGGAAAGCTACAATGGCTACCTTTGAAGCCAAAGGGGAAAAATTATGTGCGACAATGAATGAGTGCATATGTGCATTGTTTTGTGAATTTAATCATAGGGTAAAAACTCCTTCTTCGCAAATGGTTGGTTTGAATGTTGAAGTAGATCATTCATCGTCTTTTAGTCCTGAAATGCATGTTGATTCTTCTGTGTATGATGAGGATGATGACTACTATGACCGATCATGCCTTGGACTACTTAACGATTCCTTAGCTCCAGCCCCACCTAGTGAGCATGAGGAACAAGATGATTCTGTGTGTGATAATGAAGAACTTGATGACTACATGCTTGATGATGAACAATTGTCCACACCATTGTCCATGCCTTTGTGTGAAGAAAAAGTTGAGATTGATGAATGCCACGATGCTTGTGATGTAATTGAGCATGATCTCGTTGAGAGTGAAATAGAATCTTTTGTGATTGAATGTGTGCTTGATACCGATTTGTTCACTTTCATTGAGGATCATTGCATTAGTGAGGCATTAGCTACCCTTGTATGTGAGTCCATTGATGTGCATTCTTGTGATGATGAGCTTGATTATTTGGAAATTGATCGTGATTGTTTGAACTTGGTTGTTGACAATGATGCTTTTGATGATGACATGCTTTATGAGTCATTCACGATGAGTTATGACCCGGAGTCTTCCACTTTCACTTTTGATGTTGTTTTGAATGATATACCTTTGTCTTTTGATGTTGATAGTTCTTCTAGTAAGTCTGATATTGACGAAGATGAAGATGTGCTTGTTTGTGATGTTGGGAGTGTTATGATGTGGTCTAACCCTACTTTTTCCTTATCACCCATTGATGATTATGATTATTATTTGGATGAAAGTTGTGATTTGGAATCTGGGTTTGATGAAAATTGCATGGATATTGAGTTTGAACCATTGTTGGCATCCAAGTATTCGCATGAGCATGTTCAAGATTGTGTTGTATTGTTCCCTCATGTTGATTTGTATACCCAATCTCCATTTACGAGCTAATGGGAGGATCCATTTGTCATATCTTCTTTCACTATGCCTAGGAAAGTCTTGTGTATTCATGAATTTCATCATTTCTATGACTTTTCTAAGGTATTTGATAAATTGTTAAGGGCACTAATGTTTGTTTATGTGCCATTGCGAGTGTGCCCTTACCTACACCTTTCTGAGATGCATGAAAGGATGCATGATTTGTTACTCCGGGCGTTGAATGGTTCTGACTTGGTGCCCGGTATCGTGAGGTGAGAAGGAGTGAGATTATTGATAAGAAGCCTTCTAGGTAATATCCTTCCTCACCTTCTTGTACAGTCAGTGAGTAGTCCTTCTTCTCTTCTTTTATTTTCTTTTCGTGTGTGTCTTTTTCTTTTATTTTGGGGTGCTTGCTTACCTACTTCCGTTTCCATTTGAAGACACAACAACCTCTTTGTGTGGGAGTGGGAGGGTAGTATGCATTCCGGTTTTTGAGTCTAAGAAAAGAAAAAAAAGAGTGAGAGTCGTTTTGTAAATATTTTAGTTTTTTGAGTTCTTTAGTCCTTAGTGTCTTGTATAGTTTGTTTTTCCTTTTGATCTTGCATGTGAACCATCACACATAGTTTGTTTTTGTTTATTTCTAACCTATGGTGTGATGTTCGTTGGATCGCGGATTGAGTACTTTTGATTGAAGACTTCGAGGTAACCTCTTTCCACTCTCTTTATGTGAATATATCAATGATCCATGATGCATGCTTGCTTTTCTTTATGGGTGGCGAACCCCTTGAGTGTGAATGTTGGATATATATTGTTGTTGGAGACGTGTGGGCTCGGGTCGCCAACGCTATTATGTGATAAGTGTTTTGTATATATGTTCTTCTTGGTTTTCTACCTTGCTTGTGACACCCTTCTCATGATGGAGACTTTGTGATGTCTTGTGTTGGAGTGGGGGAGGGGGGGTGCTATTTTCCATTTGTCGTGGGTAGACCACCTAGTTGTTGAGTCTTTTGTTTTCGTTTTTCTTAATTTGTGTCTAAAAGTTTGAAAAATGTTTGTGTGAAAAAGGGGAGAAATGTTGTGAAAAACCCAAAAGTTTCTTTTTCTTTTTGAAGATGTTTCCATTCACAGTTGTGTAGATAGTTGTCTAATTGGCTGATTCAATCAGTTAGAAGCGGACGGTATGAATAATGATAGGCCTTAGGAAGGATTTTTGCCATGATTTATCTCTATTAGACCTTTACATGGAATGGGAAAGCGGAATCTTCAAATCTTACACGCTTTGACTGTGTCTTCTCACCTAAGTTAGACGGTTTTAGTTGTTTAATTTCCTAAGCTCTTAATTAATAAATTAATTAATTACTGTCGGGCCTACCGTCATGGGTTGGTTTGGGTGGATCGGCACCCTATGCCCCTTAAGTGCAATGACTCACGTATGGAGAAACCCAGCAGGGAGGGTAAACCCTTTGCGAAGGTCGGTACTTAAATCCCGCAAAACCCGACACCGACGCTTTAAAAGACACAAAACGGATTGAGTGGAAAGAAAAAAGCGTAGGTTTTGAAAAGAAAGAAAATAGCGTAGGTTTTGAAAAGAAAGAAAAGAGCGAAGCAAGAAAAAAAGAAAGAAAAAAAAGAGTTGAACAAAAGAGTAGTAAAAGAGAGAAGAAGAATGAAAAACAAAGAAAGAAGTAGAAAGAAAAACCAAGAGTGAAATTAGTATAGATAATCTCGAGCTTGAGCAAGAGAACAACTCTGATTGTCTAGTTTAGGATAGGAAGGATCGATTAGGGCCCACTTGCACATATGCACGAGGTGTTTTGCTTATCAAGAAGTGTTCTGGTTCAAAATCTCAAAGATTGGCAGTTTTCCAACCTTCGTGTCTTAATTTGTTTATACTTGCTTCTTCCAATTGATTTTTGAGGCGGGTTGGGGAATTAGGTGCATGATTGGGGACGGGAATATTTTCTTTGCTTTTGTTTTGTTTTGTTTTTCGGTTTTCACTTCTTTTTCTTTCCCCTTTTTCTTTTCTCGTGGCTTTTGTGGTTATAGTTGCTATAAACCCTCACGAGACCTACCTCGTCCACCCGGGCTACCGGGGGGTTTAAAGGGCTTGATGCATGTGCTAAATGCATCCGTGATTCCTGCGAAAGTGAGTTAGGGTTTTTAATTTCTTTTTCTAGTCCTTTTCTTTGTTTTTAGTTTGCTCGGAGCGAGCAAACCCTTGTGTTGGTGTGTTGTTCGGTCTCGTTCCATGCCGAATTCTTCTCTTTTATAGGGTATTTTTGCTTGTCTTTAATAATTATTTTAGTAGTTTTATTATGTTTTTACTCTTCTATTAGATTTTATAGCATTTTATTATTATTGTTATTATTATTGTTAATATGAATCAATAATGTAAATATTAGAAATAAATAAACAAAAACCTATTCTATTCCTAAAACTAATCCATATTTAGCCCAATTCCAAATTCCCCTTCTTCCATTTCTCTCATACTCGGCCCATAAAGAAACCCAACCCAATTTACTCCCTCCTTTCACCCTAATCCTACTACCCGTAAACCTAAACCCATCTACCCGTCTGCCCACTTACCCGCTCCATAAGTACCCGACCCACATCCCTCATTTTATCCTCAGCCGAATGAAATCCCCACAAACCCGAATTTCATTTCCCCCCCTTTTTCTTTCACTCTTCGTCCCCCTTACTCCCTCTCCTCTCTGGTTCTCTCTGTTGCGACCAAACAAACCCCAAGCTCCCATCCACCATAACTAATCTCCTTCTCTCTTCTTCTCTCATCTCTTATCTCTTTCTCGCATCTTCATCTCTCTTCTCTTCTCTTTGCTATTTTCGCGATAAATTCAATATCTCTCACTCATTCTCTTTCTCTTGTGCAAATTAATTGATAACCAACGAAGAAGAGGTGCACACACCATCATCAATGCATACCATCTTCTCTCTATGTAACGCCCCGAAAATTCAATTATAGAAAAGTCAAAGTCAAACTAACGTTAACGGAAAACTTAGCGGAAGTCTCATTTTTTTTCTTTTATTTGGGCGCTACTGCCGTATCCCCGAAGGAATACAAGGCAAGAAGGAAAACTAACAACCGCTCTTGAAACTTAAAACCAAACTAACAACTTCAAATCCGGAAATAATACAACTCAACTTAACTCCAAAACTTTCTCAATTGAGAAACAAAATGAACGACAACTACTAGGTACGCCATCCTCACTTCTAATTCCCGTCCCCAGCATATAGCTCTTCACCTGAAAACGAAACATTACAAAAATGAGTGGGAAAACTCAATAATGTCTACCCCTAACGTTAAAAACAAGTTAAGTTCATTTCAATGCATTTGAGGGAGAGGGAACGAGTCAAACCATTTCACAAACCTTTAATCCCTTAACTGTTTTTCTCAACCTAACCAATCCATATTTTATTATGCGGGCGGGATATCAAATCCCATAAAGTAACATTCGCCCACCAAAGGCATCAAAACAATCGCCCACCAAAGGCATATCAAAACATTCGCCCACCAAAGGCATATCAAAACATTCGCCCACCAAAGACATCATAACATTCGCCCACCAAAGGCATATCAAAACAGTCGCCCAGCAAAGGCATCATAACATTCGCCCACCAAAGGCATATCAAAACATTCGCCCACCAAAGGCATATCAAAACATTTGCCCACCAAAGGCATCATAACATTCGCCCACCAAAGGCATATCGAAACATTCTCCCACCAAAGGCATCATAACATTCGCCCACCAAAGGCATTAATAAAAACCCGCTTGTTGTTTCTCTTTGAATTAATAGTATCTTATGCAAATCTCAACTCACAGCTCTCAAGTCGAACCCAACCCAGGTTATCAAAACTAGTATCAAAACTACTTATAAAAGACCATCACAATTTCTCAACTCATAAATCAACAATCACAAATAAATATCAAAAACAGATGGCCACATTTACCACATAAAGTCCCCTTTCGAGATGCAATTCTCAAAACAGATTAGAAAACATTAAAACACATTTAAAGAGCATCCCAGTGGGGATTAAAGCATAGACATTACCTGGTTAACTTCACTTCACAGCAAAACGAACACACTTGAGCTCACTAACGACGCGAGTTAGCTTGGGCGCAAGGGGTTCTGGGCGATTTTCCGGCGACCAGGGTGGTGACGGGGGTGGCGGCCGGTCAGGAGGTAGCCGCGGGTGGCGTGGTTGAGTCACGGCAATTAGGGTTCACACGACGACACGACCGCAGCCTCAGTTCTTAGTTCTGGCGGCGTCGTCGATGGCTCCGGCGGGCAGCGACTCCGGTGACGACTGCAACTCCGGCGGTCGAGGGCAAGAGCGGCGGTTGTGGAGGTCCCAGCGAGGGCGTGCGACGGCGAGGGCAGGGAGAGAGAGATGACTGAGAGAGAGAGAGAAAAGCAACCCTGGGCGGTTGCTGGTGGTCGTTGGCATCGTCTTCTGACCGACGGTGGTGGCGGGCGGCACTGTGGCAGCGACGGCTGGTGGCTGGCAGCAGAGGGAGGGAGAGAGAGAGGAGAGGAACTAGGTTTAGGGTTTGAGGGAAGATTAGGGTTTTGAGAGGGAGAGAGGGGTTTTTATATTAGCTAATAATTAAGGCCCAACTAAACACTCTTAATCCTAACCCAACCCAAAGCTAAAACAATTAAAATCTGATTTTTCTGGAAAACAAACTAATAACAATAATAATAGTAATAATAATAATACTAATAATAATATTATTAATAGTAATCACATAGCAACTAATATTCACATAATTATTCATATAACACAATAATATTAATAGTAATACTAATAATAAATAGAGTAAAACTAATAATAATAAACCCATGAAATTACCGATATACCCTTGTTAGTCTCTCACGATCCTACGAGCTCAAGTGTTAGCAAAAATAAACACAAACAAATAAATAACGAAGTCAAACATAATATACTAACGACGTCACGGTCAACACCTTTGGATTTTTCGGGGTTTTACATCATTACCTCCTTAAAAGAAGTTTCGTCCTCGAAACTTAAACTTAACACCGACGGTCTGACAGATGGACTTAACACTGGCCTTAAACAACACTTGGGATTTTACATCATTACCCACTTTAAAAGAGTTTCGTCCTCGAAACTTAACGTACCTTTAGGAATTAGACAAGTAAGGGTACTTCGCCTTCATTTCTTCTGTTTCCCAGGTTCTTGATAAGTTGAAGGCGGGGCCCGATGGTTTCCATGGTTCCCATTATCTCCATCGCTTCCATTATTATAGTCCCCTGAGGGCTGTTCAGGACAGTGGCAAACCTGATGTTGGTAGCTTCCACACTTAAAACATCCTCCCCATGCGGCCTTTGATTTACAATCTCGGGAGTAATGACCAGGTCGACCACAAATGTGGCATATTGGCCCATTCGATGACCCACGCCCCGAAAACTTGTTGTCCTGCCAATTATTGGGGCGAAACCTCTTTTCCTGGTAGGATGGGGGTGGGTTGAAACGGGATGGCTCATTCCTCTTGATACCCCGTGTGCCAAGTTATCGCTCCGTGTCATGCATTACCCTTTCCACAGTGAGGGCAACGTTCAACATGTTCTGGTAGGAGGTGAAATCACGTGATGACATCCGGTCCTGAATTTTGTAGTTCAATCCATCCCAGAAACGATCCATCTTTAGTTGCTCACTGGCTACCAAAGCAGGTGCAAACCGAGATAGTTCGGTGAACTTAGTGGAGTAAGCAAGCACGCTACGCTCTCCTTGGCGTAAGTCCATGATTTCTTTTTCTTTCGCCTTTTGAAGGGACATAGGATAAAACTGATCCTTCAGTCCAACCTTAAAATGGTTCCAGTCAAAACCCGGTTCGGTCCGTATCTCCTTCACACTGGCCCACCATAGATCGGCCTCCTCCTTCAGGTGGTATGCAGCAAAATCCACCCGTAGCTCCTCGGGGCAACGGGTTGTGTCGAAGATCTTTTCAATCTCCCTAACCCAATCTTCAAAGGATATATCGCAATCAAACTAACCACGCATAAGTAAGTTATAGCAACCAATCCTAATACTACTATTACAGTCCAATTAAGATCGTCAAATTCATTCCCTGAGTCCTCCTCGAGATCTTCTTCCACCTCGAACTCTATTATAGCCTCATCCTTGAGCTCGCTCTTTTTGTGAGGCTGCTTCTCTCTACCATCTAGAATTTTTAGCGACATCTCCTCATACATCACAAACTCTTTTAGCCTCCGAATTCTCATCGGAAGTCTTCTTCTGGTTCCAGGCCCTCCTCGGGGCTGTATTTCACATCCTCCTCGGGATTTAGGTCTTTAAGAGAAACTAGAGTCTCGTGCTCATAGCAAACGTCACGGTATGCCCATCCAACAAATGTCAATAACAAATAAGAAAGCAATTTCAACACAAAATTAACCATCGATTGCATCACATCCGTCCATTTGAAGAAGGTTCGACGACTTGGATTGAAGGGAGGAGATCGGTTTCGACTATAAAAGGGGAAGAAGAGAGCCATTCAAATTCATCAATGGTAGATTCTGAGAGTGACGCCCCAAGAGCCTCCATTTAGGGTCAGGGTTTAATTTATTTTAGGTTTATTCATGTTTTTATTCAAGCTTTGAACTCTGTTTTGAATCTCTTTTCGCTTTCCTTTTCATCGATTCCGGGTTGGTTTTGTTAATGCTTTCTTCAGTTTTGATGTAATGTTCGAATTGATATTGGATTGTTCTTAAGTTTTGAATGAATTCGATTCTTGGTTTGATTTAGTTTGAATCTAAGTTTTCGGTGATTTTTGATTGAATTTGCTTGTTTGCTCTGTTGTGGCTCGTCTCTCTGTCTCGTCAATCTTTCTCTCTATCTCTGTTTTCTCCTTTGTCTTTTCTTTCGGTCAGGCAGTAGGTTTTAGATGTTTATTTTCCTTTTGTTATTTGATCCTGTTAATTATGATAGATTTTAGTACTAGTGAAGTCAAACTACGATTCGGTTTTTGGACCTTCGTTTAGGTCAGATTAGGGTTCTCTTAGGTTAGTTCTTAGGGTTTTGTTTAGAGTTTGTTTAGGTTTCTGTTTCAAACGTTTCTTAAGTCTTTATTAGATTAACAACAAAAATCCAATCCAACTTTTAGTGAGGAGGAGGGCTAAGGGTCGCAAATTCCACTCTCAAGTGGGGATTTGGGGATTCTTAGTAATCCAATTCACGATTTCTTGTTTGTTCGGGAGAAATCCAAGTAGATTGAAGATTAGTGAAGAAGTAGTTCATCGAAAGTATAATTTCTTATTTTATTTGATTTCACGCTTTTAATTGCTTTCTTAATTTCATGTTTTATTTCATGCTTTTATTGCTTTCCTTAATTTCATGTCTAGGTTAGTTTTATTGTTCGGTTGTAATTTTGTGGTTAAAGTAAGGATTGTCGATCTCAGGAAGATGAGTGTGAGGCTTGATTAAGGTAATCGGTTTGTGTTTGGGTTTTCTCAATGCGGAAAGCGGTAAATAAAGTAAATAAAGCAATTAAATCTAACCTAGGCATGAATCAAGAAAGCCATAATAAACATGAAATCAAATAAGCATGAAATCAAATAAAGCAAATAAAGCAAGGAATGAAACTAGAATGAACAATGAAATTAGAGACAAGAAAGTATACCCTTGATGACCAAAATCTTCTAATCTTCAATCTACCTTTGCAATTTCCCCCGAACAAACAAGAAATTGTGGATTGGATTACCAAGGATCCCCCAAATTCTCACTAGGAAGTAGAATTGGAATTCCTTGACCATCCTCCCCACTAAAAGATGGATTTGATGTGGCTAACCCTAGAAAGCTTTGAAATCAAGTCAACAATGGAGATTAGAGAGAGAGAGAAAAGAGAGAGAAAACTTGTAAAACTTCAATGGAAACTTACTTGAATTGAGAAAGTTTGAGAAAGTTTGAATACAAATGTTAGAAATCAAAGAAAGCTTGAAGAATCAAAGAAAACTTGAAGAACAATTTAAGAAAGTAATTAAAGAAAACAATTAAAGAAAGCAACTAAATCTAATCTAATTCTACTCCTAAACTACCTAGGCTAATTGATAAAACTTAGATAATTAGGTCTGAATTACATTGGGTATTTATAGAAGAAGGAGAAACGAAACCCAAAACCCTAGAAATAAATAGTAGCACGCTACGGCGAGAAGCCTACCATCGGGTCGTAAATTGTTGCTGCTGAGCTTTGGTCGTGGGCACGAGCGTATATGTCGCGGGCCCGACAGTGAGACGACTCGGGCGAGCCAGCTGCAGCACTCGGGCGCGCTTATCTTCTGTCCGCAACATCCACCGTCCCTCAGCAACAGGTCGCGGGCGCGACCAACTAGGTAACGGGCGCGACCCCTGTGCTGGTGTGTTGTTTTGGCGCGGCAGCTAGTTGTCTCGGGCGCTACCTTGCTTAACTCGGGTGCGACATGGTTCTGTCCTCTCTCCCCTGTTTTCTGCGCCAACATGGACATCGATTTTCCGAGTCGGTTTCGCCTAGACTCTCGGCTCGGGTCTCGGGTTGGCTCGGGAAATAGCTTGAAGTTCCCTAAAAAGCCACAATTAAGCCCCAATTCCTTCTAACCCTTTATTTTCCTACAAAACACAAAATCATCATATCTAATATATAAATAGGGGTTAAAACAAGCAAATATACCCTATAAAAGAGAAGAAATTCGACTCGGAACGAGACCGAACACCACTCCAACACAAGGGTTTGCTAGCCCCGAGCAAACAAAAAACAAAGAAAAGGACTAAAAAGAAAAACTAAAAACCCTAACTCACTTTCGCAGGAATCGCGGATGCATTTAGCACATGCATCAAGCCCTTTAAACCCCCCGGTAGCCCGGGTGAACGAGGTAGGTCTCGTGAGGGTTTATAGCAACTATACCTACAAAAGCCACTAGAAAAGAAAAAGGGGAAAGAAAAAGAAGTGAAAACCGAAAAACAAAACAAAAACAAAGAAAATATTCTCGTCCCCAATCATGCACCTAGTTCCCCAACCCGCCTCAACAATCAATTTGAAGAAGCAAGTATAAACAAATTAAGACACGAAGGTTGGAAAACTGCCAATCTTTGAGATTTTGAACCAAAACACTTCCTGATGAGCAAAACACCTTGTGCATATGTGCAAGTGGGCTCTAGTCGGTCCTTCCTATCTTAAACCAGACAATCAGAGTTGTTCTCATGCTCAAGCTCGGGATTATCTATCCTACTTTACTCTTGGTTTTTCTTTCAACCTCTCTTTTCTTTCTTTTTCTTACTTCGCTCTTTTCTTTCTTTTTCTTCTTTTTCTTGCTCTTTCTTACCATTTTTTTGCTCAACTCTTTTTTTCTTGTTCTTGCTTTGCTCTTTTCTTTCTTTTTCAAAACCTACGCTCTTTTCTTTCCACTCAATCCGTTTTGTGTCTTTTAGAGCGTCGGTGTCGGGTTTTGCGGGATTTAAGTACCGGCCTTCGCAAAGGGTTTACCCTCCCTCCTGGGTTTCTCCATACATGAGTCATTACACTTAAGGGTCATAGGGTGTCGATCCACCCAAACCAACCCATGACGGTAGGCCCGACAGTAATTAATTAATTCATTAATTAAGAGCTTAAGCAATTGAACAACTAAAACCGTCTAACTTAGGGAAGAATTCACAGTCAAAACGTGTAAGATTTGAGGATTCCGCTTTCCCATTTCATGTAGAGGTCTAATAGAGATAAGTCATGGCAAAAATCCTTCCTAAGGCCTATCATTATTCATACCGACCGCTTCTAACTGATTGAATCAGCCAATTAGACAACTATCAACACAACTGTGAACTGAAACATCTTAAAAAAGAAAAAGAAACTTTTGGGTTTTTCACAACATTTCTCCCCTTTTTTCTTTCACACACAAAATTTTTTAGATTTGGAACACAAACTACGAAAGACAAAAATAAAAGACTCAAAACTAGGTAATCTACCCATGAACAATGAAATATATCACCCCCACTCCAACACAAAACACCACAATGTCCCCATTGTGAGAAGAAGGGTGTCACAAATAAGGTAGAAAACCCAAAAAAAAAAAACACACACAAACAAACACATAACAAATAAAAATGGTGGCGACCCGAGCCCACATGGCTCCAACAACAATATATATCCAACATGCACACTCAAGGGGTTCGCCACTAAAAAGTAGAAATCAAGCATGCAACATGGATCATTGATATATTCACATAAAGAGAGTGGAAAGAAGTTACCTCGAAGTCTTCAATTAAGCATATTCAATCCACGATCCAAGGAACATCACACCAAAGGTTAGAAATAAACAAGAAAAGCATACTATGCGTGATGGTTCACATGCAAGATCAAAAGGAAAAACAAACTATACAAGACACTAGGGACTAAAGAACTAAGAAAACAAACTAAAATATTTACAAAACAACTCTCACTATTTTTTTTTTCTTTTCTTAGACTCGAAAATTGGAATGCAAACTACCATCCCACTCCAACACAAAGAGGTTGGCGTGTCCTCAAATGGAAACAGAAGTAGGTGAGTAAGCACCCCAAAATAAAAGAAAAAGACACACACAAAAAGAAAATAAAAGAAGAAAAGAAAGACCAACTCACTAATTATACAAGAAGGGTGAGGAAGGATAATACCTGGAAAGCTTCTTATCAAGAAATTCACTCCTTCTCACCTCAAGATATCGGGCACCAAGTCAGAACCATTCAAGGCTCGGAGTAATAAATCATACATCCCCTCATGCATCTCAGAATGGTGTAGGTAGGAGCACACTCGCAATAACACATAAACAAACATTAGTGCCCTTAACAATTTATCAAATGCTTTAGAAAAATCATAGAAAGAACGAACTACAAGAATGTACAAGACTTTCCTAAGCATGGTGAAGTGAGACATGACAAAAGGATCCTCCCATTGACTCGTAAATGGAGATTGGGTATACAAATCAACGGGAGGGGGCAATACAACACATTCCTGAACATGCTCATGCGAAGCCTTGGATGCAAAGAATAATTCACACTCAATATCCATGCAATTTTCATCAAACACAAATTCCAAATCACCACTCTCATCCAAACAATCATCATAATCATCCATGGGTGATAAGGAAAAAGCAAGGTTAGACCACATCATAACACTCCCAACATCACGTACAAGCAAATCTTCATCTTCATCAATATCAGACTCACTAGAAGAACTATCAACATCAAAAGATAAAGGTGCATCATTCAAAACAACATCAAAAGTGAAAGTGGAAGGCTCCGGGTTATAACTCATCGTGAATGACTCATAAAGCATGTAATCATTAAAAGCATCATTGTCAACAACCAAGTTCAAACAATCATGATCAATCCCCAAAGAATCAAGCTCATCATCACAAGAATGCACATCAATTGACTCACATACAAGGGTAGCTAATGCCTCACTAATGCAATGATCCTCGATGAAAGTGAACAAATCGGTATCTAGCACACATTCAATCACAACAGATTCCATTTCACTCTCAACAAGATCATGTTCAAATTCATCATGGCATTCATTAATCTCAACTTTTTCTTCACACAAAGACATGGACAAGGGTGTGGACAATGGTTCATCATCAAACATGTAGTCATCAAGTTCTTCATCATCACACACAGAATCATCATGTTCCTCATGCTCACTAGGTGGGGCTAGAGCTAAGGAATCATTAAGTAGTCCAAGGCATGGTCGGTTATAATAGTCATCATCCTCATCATACACAGTAGAATCAACATACTTTTCAGGACTCAAAGACAATGAATGACCTACTTCAACATTCGAATCAACCAATTGTGCAAGATAAGTTTCTACCCTAGGTTTAACACGTGCTCAAATTCATGCATGCATTTATTCATCCTATCTTGTAAACCAACTATTTCAGCACCAATTTTATCTAGTCTAATGTCCATACAAGATTCGGAAGCATGAGACGAAGATTCACAATGCACACACGAATGACGAGACTCAACAACATCACATGGAGAAAGATCATAACGTTTCTCATAATGCAATTGAGCATGAAGAGCACACGGATTACCAAAACAAGATCCCGATGAATAAAAAGTCTCCCCAAATCGGCGAGTAACAACTAACACTTCCTAATTAGAATAAATATAACCATGAAGGGCCCAATAAGCAAGGTAATCATTTAATCTATCACGATAATCACAAAATAATTCTTGCTCATTTTGAGGGAAGCTAAAACATGCCATTTTTTTCCTTTTTTTTCATTTTTTTTCGATATTCAAGTTTTTGTGCTACATTTTTCTAACATAATCAAGAAAGCAATTAAACTATTTACACACAAACCAATAGCCTAATCTACCAAATAATGCCATCCCCAGCAACGGTGCCATTTTTCAGTTGTAATTTTTGTGGTTTTTAGTTAAGGTTGTCGGTCCACGGGGATGAGTGTTTAGGCTTGATTTAGGTAATCGGTTCGTGTAGAGGGTTTTTCTCAAGTGCGGAAAGCAATAAATTATGTAAGGGACAACAATAAAACTAACCTAGACATGGAATTAAGGAAAGCAATAAAAGCATGAAATAAAACATGAAATTAAGAAAGCAATTAAAAGCATGAAATCAAATAAAATAAGAAATTATACCTTCGATGAACTACTTCTTCAATAATCTTCAATCTACTTGGATTTCTCCCGAACAAACCAAAAATCGCGAATTGGATTACTAAGAAACCCCAAATCCCCAAATCCCCACTTGAGAGTGGAATTTGTGACCCTTAGCCCTCCATCTCACTAAAAGTTGGATTGGATTTTTGTGGCTAATCTAATAAAGACTTTAGAAACGTTTGAAACAGAAACCTAAACAAACTCTAAACAAAACCCTAAGAACTAACCTAGGAGAACCCTAATCTGACCTAAACGAAGGTCCAAAAACCAAATCCTAGTCTGACTTCACTAATACTAAAATCTATCATAATTAACAGGATCAAATAACAAAAGGAAAATAAACATCTAAAACCTACTGCCTGACCGAAAGAAAAGAGAAAGGAGAAAACAGAGATAGAGAAAAAAAATTGACGAGACAGAGAGACGAGCCATAACAGAGCAAGCAACGCAAATTCAACCAAAAATCACTAAAAACTTAGATTCAAACTAAATCAAACAAAGAACCGAATTCATTCAAAACTTAAGAACAATCCAATATCAATTCAAACATTACATCAAAACTAAACAAAGCATTAACAAAACCAACCCAGAATCGATGAAAAGGAAAGCGAAAAGAGATTCAAAACAGAGTTCAAAGCTTGAATAAAAACATGAATAAACCTAAAATAAATTAAACCCTAACCCTAAATGGAGGCTCTTGGGGCGTCACTGCCAGAATCTACCATTGATGAATTCGAATGGCTCTCTTCTTCCCCTTTTATAGTCGAAACCGATCTCCTCCCTTCAATCCAAGCCGTCGAACCTTCTTCAAATGGACGGATGTGATGCAATCAATGGTTGGAGAGAAGATGGTATGCGTTGATGATGGTGTGTGCACCTCTTCTTCGTTGGTTATCAATTAATCTGCGCAAGAGAAAGAGAATGAGTGAGAGATATTGAATTTATCGCGAAAATAGCAAAGAGAAGAGAAGAGAGAGGAAGATGCGAGAAAGAGATAAGAGATGAGAGAAGAAGAGAGAAGGAGATTAGTTATGGTGGATGGGAGCTTGGGGTTTGTTTGGTCGCAGCAGAGAGAACCAGAGAGGAGAGGGAGTAAGGGGGACAAAAAGTGAAAGAATAAGGGGGAAAATGAAATTTGGGTTTGTGGGGATTTCATTCGGCTGGGGATAAAATGAGGGATGTGGGTCCGGTTATGGAGCGGGTAAGTGGGCAGACGGGTAGATGGGTTTAGGTTTACGGGTAGTAGGATTAGGCTGAAAGGAGGGAGTAAATTGGGCTGGGTTTCTTTGTGGGCCGAGTATGAGAGAAATGGAAGAAGGGGAATTTGGAATTGGGCTAAATATGGATTAGTTTTAGGAATAGAACAGGTTTTTGTTTATTTATTTCTAATATTTACATTATTGGTTCATATTAACAATAATAATAACAAAAATAATAAAATGCTATAAAATCTAATAGAAGAGTAAAAACATAGGGGGAGGTGGGGAAGATCGAGCAACCCTCGTAGCTCCATATGGGTTTCCCCGAGGGGGCCTCATTTACTACCCCTTCTATTGTCGATAACTATTGATAGTTATCTCATGCAAACTGCCGAGGCTATATGGGCTTAGGCCTTTTGATGGTTGTCAATCTCACTCAGCAACTACTAAAGTAATTATTAAAGACAAGCAAAAATACCCTATAAAAGAGAAGAATTCACCTCGGAACGAGACCGAACACCAACGAACTTTGTTATGATCACCGACCTTCCTTGGGGTGGGCGTGACGTAGTCTTCGACGCCGAGATTCCGCCGATGGTCTTGGATCAATTGGGTCCAGTGTCAACGCGCTTAGGCCAATGGCAAGGCCTTTCCAACCTCTCCTACGCGCACTTCGAAGCGGCCATACGTAATGCCAACTTCCAAAATTTGCCTGGGGACGCTTTATCTTTCTCGCGTACATCATTTCTGCCACCCTTTTCGCTAACCGTGGGACAACATCACTTTGACATGGTTTCGAAATCTCCTGGACCTGAATAATGTTCGGAACTTGAATTAAGGCAAAACAGCTTATGCGAATTTTATTCTCTGGCTTCACCTCGATGTCAGACTTTCGTTGGATGATGATCCTGTTTATCTCCATGAGACTCATGCTCGCTACCAGTACGACCCTTCTCTGTGGAAGGTGCTCGAGGTATGTACCCGAGACTCTTCTCTTTGTAGTTTTTCTACTCTTTGC
This sequence comes from Portulaca oleracea, assembly GCA_029582165.1. Lineage (NCBI taxonomy): Eukaryota > Viridiplantae > Streptophyta > Magnoliopsida > Caryophyllales > Portulacaceae > Portulaca > Portulaca oleracea. The sequence continues at coordinate 17,496,015 of CM055868.1, forward strand.
TCTTTCTTTGACTTTATGTTCATGCAGTCGTGGGCATATGAGTACATTTTGCCTTTGGGCATTCGCTCCAAGAAAGATAAGACGGTCCCAGCTACCGAACGCTGCACTACTGAGGCCATTTCTGGGAAGAAATTCCAACCGGGCAGTCTCGACCGTAGTCGTCGTGTGTTGGATGACCTTACGCCGGTATTTCTTTACGCCTGACATCTTCCTTTTATTTTCCTTCATTCTTGAAATGACTCTCTTTCTTTCATAGGATCAAGTGAATTGGCATCCTTGGGTTGAGTTCAACTTGGGTGGATTGCCAACCCCTTTGCAACTGGTGGAACACGATCCTCACCTCCGCATCCTGATGGAGGGACCCTCGAGCTTCGTATGGTACTTGGGAGAGAGAGTTACGAGGCAAATCCTGGGGGGATATCCCGGTCTTATACCTCGGGATCCTCCAGAGCATATGTTGGAGCCATGGCGCGTTGACCCGGGTGTCCTGGGAGATCTGATTCGTGGTCATGACTTCGACAACTTTGTGCATGACGTTCCGCAGGAACAGTTCAATGAGGAACACAACGCTATCTGAGCCGTTTAGATCCCCGAGTGGTATGTATCTTCTTCCCTTATCTCTGTCATGTTTTGGCTGATTCCTAACCATAAAGTTTACAGCTGGGACCCTTGCTAAGGCCGCTGAGGTGGAGGTCCCACCAGCGAGGAGAAGGATCGATGACTTCTTGGATGTAGAGACTAGCAGTCAATGCTCTACACTCCGAGAATTCGATCGGAAACCGGTAATTCTTCGTTTCATGTTGCCTCCTTTGATACCATATGTCACTTATGCATGTATAACCTTAGTCTCATTATCTTTCAGCCAAGATGGGCTTTCCTCCGTCAACTGACTAAGGATTGGAGTACTATGAGGAAGCACATTGACCGGGCATTCACCGGCTCAGGCAGATATCATGGGAATACCGTCAGAAGGGCTGACATGGAGGCCGATGCAGAGTCTGTTCCTCGGGATCCACCTCGACGTTCTACTACAGGAGCCCCTCGCACCGAGCCCCCACGCCGTTCTTCGGTAGGGGAATATTCTTCTCGAGGCTGATCTCTGGAAGAGGTTGGTGGATCTTCTCGTCCTCCCTTTGCCGTTTTGCCAGAGGGTCGCGACAAAGGTATTATGATAGAGGGTCACTACTCAACTGGGTCTCATCGTAGTGGATCCGGTAGCAGGGATCATCGTCCTCCGATTATGGAAGAGGACATGGCTCAGATGTCTTTGGAGGAGCCACTCGGTCAGGGGGGGTCGCATCACAGTGTTGGGTATGGTGGTGATACCCAGCCCCATTCCTATTGGGTGGAAGATGCTTCGGAGTCAAGCGCTACCTACCGGCCTTCTCATTCTCGTCGTACTCCAGCTTCAGTGCGTTCTTCTCGCCGTGGTCGGGAGATAGTGGTGTGGGACCATGATTCAGGTGCATCCGTAGGGTATCCTGGCAGTCAGGCCCTAGCAGATGACGCTACTTCACGTTCTGCACCCTACGCCTCCTCCTCTTTTGGCTTTGGTTCTTATTTTGCTGGATGGCCAGTTCTAACCCTAGGATTGGTCCTTCATGGCCTATGGGTATGCAAGAGTGGTATGCACTTCAACACTCTTAGCTGGGAGGATCTACTTCTTCTAGTTGGCCAGCCCCCGGTTATGGAACTGGTCCTGTATGGCCTACCCTTCGTTGATCGCACGCGTTCGATCATTCTCGCTAGCCGCGCGAGAACATTCCATATCGTCACCGTCGAGCGTACAACCTTCTGAAGTCCCCTTGTCTGAGCCACCGCAGACGGCTCCGGGTCCCGACTACTATTCCTGGGACACCTATTTTGGCACGGCTGGTACATCCAACGCTGGGACTTCACATGCTGGTAATAATCTGGTTGAAGATACCGATGATTCAGGCTCCTTATGGTGACCAGACTGATGCCAAGCAAGACTCTATGCATTCTAGACTTTTGTATGCAAGACTATTTTGTACTCTTTTTTTTCTTTTTTTTTTATTTGAATGCAAGACTCTTTATTTATTTTATTTTATATGCAAGACTCAGTGAATGCACGACTTTATTTTTATTAATGCATGTTTGAATGACTTTCTACATGACGGGATTAATCCCAAATTGATCTCGCTTCTCCAAAAAGAAAATAAAATAAAAGAAAACATAAAACTTAAGTGTCAGAGTAAACTCGAGCAAAAAATTTCAGAACCGAGCGTCACTGGGTCAATGACAAGATCCAAAACATTAAAGATACATGAACGGGCCAATTTAATTCACAAGGCCCAATTACAATCAGAAAACAGGTGGGCTGAGTTGCTGAAGGCGAGCCAATTTCGCTACAAAACCCGCCCGGGTTTGGTTCTTCAGCAGGCCATGGGCCTGGGCTTGGACAGGCGTGCGCGTGGGTCTGGAAACATCAAAACCCGCGCGGGTTTTGATTTTCCTTTTTTTTTTTGCTAGCCGTTGTGGATGGGCTGAAATAATGGGATATGAAGGGCAACGGCTGTGTGATCGTTGGATGATTGCTTTCCTCCATTTTTTGATCATGTGTGAAGGTGTATAAGTACCTCATGTTATTAATATGATCATTACTCCTCATCTTCACTTTAAAATCTTCATCATATATTCTCCAAAAACAAAAAAAACCTCCCAATTCCATGGCATTTGAGAAAAAACTTATAACTTGGATGAGCACCTTGTCCAAGTAAGAGAAAAAGGAGCTCGAAAGATACAAATTGACGAGCTTGTTGAGCTTTCGACAAGTGAGAGTCAATCACGACTTTCTCCGTGCGGCGGAGACTTTTTGGGATCTGAAAGTGCATGTTTTTCGTTTCACTTGGAAAGAGTTATGTCTGTTTCCGGAGGAATGGTCCTCAATCCTAGGGACAAATCATTTTGCTCGGCCGACGTCGCCTCCAACACCAACTAACATCCCCAAGCAATACAAAGAGCTCTTATATCTTCCCTCTCGGGTCATCGAAAGTGCGATATTTGGCGAAAAGGTACACTTTCAAACCATAGTTGAATATTTTCAATCTCCCGATACCTTGGAATATGGTCCAGTGATACGAGTGCGAGCGCTCGTATTATGTCTCCTCGGCGAGTTATGCTTCTATCACGGTGGCAAGAAAACCGGACCGACAAACTTGATCCAAATAGTTGAAGACATGTCCCGGGGCTACAATCCCGTACCTCTAATGCTAGCAGAAACCATGATGGGCTTGGATGATCTGAATCCAGAACATGATTTTCGATGAAGCCCCCTGCTACTTCAGGTATTTCATTCTTCCTTCCTTCTTCTGCTTGATTTCTGCCCTACTGCCTGTAAAACTCGCGCGGGTTTGCATTTTTTTTCCCGTTAGTTTGGGATAATTGGCATGTAATCTAATCCTGGCTAACTTTATGGACAGATCTGGCTAATGGAGCACTTGGGCCTCATCGAAGAACCCCGAAATTCTTCGGCATTGGCGAACTATTGTCAAAGGAAGAGAAAGTACATTGACCTCCACACTGTAACGGAATGGATCGTATTCTTGAAGGAACCTCGTGACATAATGTGGTGGATCGAACGTTGGCACGATTCACGTAACGCCTATGTGTGCCTTGCCGGCTTGACGCACATGACCTTTTATTTCCCGGCACTGGTGAGGCGGCAAATGGGCCGCAAACAAAACATCCCCGAGTTATTGTGTGAAGCTCCCGAACAATTGAAGCTTCATAACTCGGTAATAGTAACACCCTGGGTATACGGTTAAGTGTGGCTTAAAAGGATTGAAATGACTACTTATATCACCAAGGTGCACCTTCTTTTATGGTAGCTCATCCGTTGGGAACTCCTCAGTTAAGCGTGCTTGGCTAGGAGTAGTAAAAGGATGGGTGACCTCCTGGGAAATTTTTCCAGGCAGCGTGTGAGCGAGGACGAAACACGCTGGAAAGACTCGTGGTGATTTGTGGGGCCAGTCAGCGATCCTTAAAGCATTTCCCGGTAATGTCCGCGGCCCGGGAGGGGGCCGGGCCGTTACAGTAATAGAGTCATGGCTGAAATATTGGGAAAGAAGGCCAACTCTTAAGGCTTTGCCAAAAGCGCATGTATCCCAAATTGCTGATGCTGAGTACCACGGATGGCTGATTGCGGCTATTGAATCTCGCTATGCTGGAGAGGCGAGAAGAAGGCAGGCATTTGCGAAGGAAAGATTGGGTCCCCGTACATCCGTAAAGGACCGTCTTGGTGCAAAAGATTCGGTGAAGGATAGAATTGGTCCGAGAGTGGAGACACGAAAACCAAGCAGGCGGATCTGTAAGCCCAAAGACAAAGAGAAAGCCCTCAACGGGCCTAGAGACATGGAGATTGACCTTGAGACCACTGGCGAAGTAGAGAAAGTGAAGCAAGACTAGAAGATGAACGGGAATGAAGGAACTGAAACTGCTTTGCCAGAATAACCTTTTACTTAATTATGCCTTTTGAATTTTCTTATTTACAAGCAGTATACTTGTATTTTACTAATAAAAGAAGAAATGTTATTCGCAATTATTGTGTTCTGGTAAACTTTATTTTTCTTATTTACATGAGCATTTATCGAATATACACCAAGTGTCTGAAAAATGGGTTTTCCAGTTGCTTGGTTATGTTAAGCATAATATCGCTTGAGCTGATCCAAATTCGTGGGTTGAATTACATCTTCTCCATCCACAGTAGCAAGTCGGGCTGCTCCTCCTGGCAAAATATCCTTAATCATGTAAGGACCCTTCTAATTGGGTGCAAATTTTTCCCTTGGGTCTTGTATAGGTGCCCTCATTTCCTAAAGCGCCAAATCATCTACTTGAAGTGAACGACTTTTCACCTTCTTATTAAAAGCACGAGTGATCCTGCTTTGGTACACTTACACATTATGCAACGCCCTTAACCACCTTTCATCCATCAATATTAACTCCTCGAACCTTGCCCTAGTCCATTCTACTTCTAGCAGTTGACTTTCTGCCACTATCCGTAACGAAGGAATTGCTACTTCAATTGGTAGGACTGCTTCCATCCCATATACCAAAGAATATGGTGTTGCTCCGGTAGCAGTTCGTATAGAGGTTCGGTATCCCCACAGGGCAAATGCAACCTTATCAAGCCAATCTTTGTAAGTGACAACCATTTTTTGATGATTCCAACCACTATTTTATTGGCCGCTTCTACAGCTCCATTAGTTTGAGGTCGGTATGGCGAAGACTGGTGATGCTGGATTTTGTAAGTGGCGAGAAAAATTTCTACCTCCTTCCGAAAATGGCTTCCATTGTCACTAATTATCTCATGAGGCACTCCATATTGACATATAATGTTTTGGAGGATGAACTTGGCCACTTGCTTGGATGTGAGCTTGGCAAAAGAGGCTGGCTCTACCCACCTAGTGAAGTAATCGATGACGACCAAGATGTATTCATGCCCTCCTATTCCGGTTGGGTGTATCTTGCCAATGATGTCGATACCCCATACCGAGAACGGCCATGGAGATGTTAAAGGAGTTAGATATGATGGAGGTTGATGATGTAGGTTAGCATACTCTTGGCATTTGTGACATCTTCGAACGAACTCTAAGCAATCTACCTCCATAGTGGACCAATAATAACCATCTCTTTGAATCTTCTTCACCAGCATGCGCCCATTCATGTGAGGCCCACACTCTCCTCCATGTATAGTAGCCATGACCTCCTTTGCGCTCTTAGCATTGATGCATAATAAATTAATGCCCGTAGGTGATTTCTTGTAAAGGTGATCTTGGATCAAGCAGTATTGTGCTGCTAGAGACCTGACCGCTCGCTGTCCTCGAGCATCCAACTCAGCTGGATATTCTCATTTCCGAAGAAAATGGTATATGTCGTGAAACCATTCCTCAGTTTCTACTTCCTGTGTTTCCATATTGCAGATATATGCTGGTTCAGAGTGTCGCTCTACTACTACTGGTAGTTGGAGCGTGCCTGATGGGATTGATATCATTGAAGACACCTTAGCTAGAGCATCAGCTAACTCATTGTGATCCCTAGAAAGGTATTGGAAGCTAATTTGCTCGAATTGGTCAGCAAGTCCTAAGAGCTTCTGTTGGTAAGCCATAAGACATTCATTTTGAACTTTCCATGTATTTTTAGCTTGATTAATGATGAGGCTAGAATCTCCAAAGACCTTTATATGGCGTATACCCAAGTTCAATGTAGCTTGTAAGCCCTTGATGCATGCTTCATATTCGGCAGTGTTGTTAGTAGCATCAAAATCTAACTTTACAAATACAGGGACATGTGCTCCTTCTGGAGAGATTAATAAAACTCCTACTCCACAACCCATTTGGTTAGAAGCTCCGTTAAAATACATTTCCCATATAATCTCATCAGTGAGGAATACATTTTCATCTGGGAATGCCAAGTGAGTGCTTGGAGGTTCCTGTGATGGGGAAGCAACTAGGAAATCTGAAACAACTCGTCCTTTGATGGATTTCTGAGGCAGCTACTGAAGATTGAACTCTGAAAGCATGACCACCCATCGAGCGATGCGGTTGTTGATGGTAGGTTGCTCCATGATGAATTTGATGGGATTATTCTCAGCTATGACATATACTGTATTTGAAAGTATGTAATGCCTTAACTTCTTGGTGGCCCATACTAATGCGAGAGCCATTTTCTCTATGTCTGCGTATCGACTTTCATAGTCGAGGAATTTCTTGCTCAAGTAGTAGATGGTGCTCTCCTGACCTTTGACCTTTTGAGCTAGCATAGCCCCCATTGCAGAGCTAGTCACGGTAAGGTAAAAGAGTAGAGGCTCATCTGGTACTGGTGACATCAGGACTGGAGGATGTTGCAAATACTCCTTGATTTTGTCAAAGGCCGCTTGACATTGATCGCCCCATTCTATTTTGCTTCCTTTCTTTAGTTTCTTGAATAAAGGTTCACAAGTCATGGTGAGCTTTGAGATGAACCGACTGATGTATTGAACTCGTCCTAGGAAGCCTCTTATCTCTTTTTCTGTTCTCGGCGGCTGCAACTCTTGGATAACCTTTATCTTTGAAGGGTCAATTTCAATGCCCCGTTGGCTAACCACATAACCTAACAGCTTCCCAGAGGTAACACCGAAAGTGCACTTTGCTGGATTAAGCCGCATCTTGTATTTGCGAAGCCGCAGAAAGAACTTGCGGAGGTTAAGAATATGCTCCTCCCTCGTTTTGGACTTTACAATCATGTCATCCACATAAACCTCTACCTCTATGTGCATCATGTCATGAAGTAGGGTATTGGCAGTTCTTTGATATGTTGCTCCGACATTTTTGAGACAGAAAGGCATAACCACATAACAGTATGTTCCCCATGGTGTAGTGAATGACGTTTTCTTCATGTCTTCTTCTGCCATTTTGATTTGATTGTAACCGACATATCCGTCCATAAAGGACAAGAGCTCTTTCCCGCAAGTGTTATCCACTAATACATCGATGTGAGGTAATAGGAAACTATCCTTGGGACTAGCTTTATTGAGGTCTCGAAAATCTACATATATGCGCACCTTCCAATCTTTCTTGGGTTCGGGGACAATGTTAGCAATCCATTCAGGATATTGGACTTCTTTGATGAACTTAGCGTTAAGCTGCTTGATCACTTCTTCCTCAATTTTCTTAGCCCATTCAGGCTTAATCCTCCTAGCCTTTTGTCGAATTGGATTTGCATTAGGAAGCAAAGGTATGGTGAGCTCCGCATATTCCCTGTCAATCCCAGGCATGTCCTCGTAGGACCATGCGAATACGTCCACAAACTCCTTGAGAAGCTCCGTGAATGCTAACCGTTCTTCTGCTGTGAGCGAGCTACCTAACTTCAACTCCGGAGGTTGTTCTTTTGTTCCCACATTTATGGTGATGGTGTCTTCTAACACCGCCATTTTATGCTCATGTTCATTAGAAAATTCTTTTAAGGATTCATTAAATTCCAGATTATTATTGGTGCAGCAGTTCAGGGAAGAGGGGAAAGAAGAATCAGAGTAAGCAAAAAGGTTCATCTTATTGAATGCAGAAATGAATACATCGCCAGCAGACTTAAGACCAGACTCACTTAACTCTAGACCCTTAAGACCTGACCCTATGTCCTTAGGAACAAACTCTCCTACAGATAAAGCAAATTATTCTCCTCAGCATCGACCCACGAGACCGCCTTAATCTCTTCTTCTTCAGTGATCATGAGACTTGGGTCAAAGCTTGGGTTGGACAAAGCAGCAATAACAGCATCATCTTCAGACTTCTCTTGGACAACCTCTTGTCTAAACAGCATACCAAAAATGTTGCTCCCAGCAAGATGAGTCCATTTTAATGGAGGCTGCTTGTCCCGAGCGGGAACAAAGACAGTAGCCATATTAATGGAGCAATCATTAAAGACTTCTAGTCCAGTGACTTGAACTCCTTTGTTCTTCAGATAAAATGGCTCAGGGAACCCATAGTAGGGGAAGTCATCGTCTTCCCTAACAAATTGCCCATTCAGAGTAAGTGGATAGGGCTTCATCTGGAATAAAGTAGGAGGATTGTCCATCCTCTTCTGTTCAGCTATAGCCATCTTTGCGAGCCTGACCTCTTTCTCCGTTGGTTTGTAGCCTAAGCCAAACCTTCCCTTCTGCTTGAAGGTCTTGAACACAGGCGACATTTTATTTTTCGGGTTCTTTCCTAACGGCATCCCAGGGAAATGACCTTGTTTCTTGAGCATAGCATGTACCTTGGGATTTGAGTAAGGATCGAAGTCAAAAGGTGCTTCGTCCTGACTCATCATTGCTACAAGCTCGAAGTTGTAGTGTTCTTCATCCATTGAACTATGCTCCACTTCAACGGTTGTCTGTTTGGGGGTGAAAACATCATTGATAGACTCTCCCGAGATGGTGATCACCTGTCCTTGAACCAACATTTTCACCTTTTGATGTAAGGTGGATGCTATTACATTACACTCATGAAGCCATGGCCTCCCTAGTAGCAAATTGAAGGAGGCTGGAATGTCTAGCACTACGAATTCCACATTCCGAGTAACGCTACCAGTGGTAATGGGCAATATTATAGATCCGACTTATCTCCAAGGTGAATTGTCATAGGCCCTGAGTTGTACTCCGTTTTGAGCCAAGTGCTGCTGTTGGACTCCCAACTTTTGTTTCGTCCTCCAAGGGCACACATTTACAGCTGAACCATTGTCGACCAGAACTAATGGGATAGTTTTGTTGGAGCATTGCACTTTAAGGTACAGAGCTTTGTTGTGGGATGCTCCACCTTGAGGCAGATCCTCGATTCCGAAAGTAATCATCTCTTGTTGAGTGGTTACATGAGCCACCAACGATTCAGGAGTTGTCGTAGGAGGTACTGTGAGTGTCGTAAGGGCATCCAACATCTTCTGTCTGTGGGCATGCGATGTGCATATGAGTTGCCAAATGGTGACCTCCGCCCTGGTCTTTTTGAGTTGAGAAAGGAGAGAATCTTCAGGAGAGACCTGATTGTCATTGCCGACCGTTGGTGTAGGGTTAGGAATAGTCACTGGGGTGGTGGTGTTCCTATGGTTGTGGCGGCCAGACCGAGTGAGAAACGCCACATCACCTAGTTCATCTGTCTCCATCCATTTTGTCTCGGAGTGCTCATGCTCATCATCCTCATCACTGTCACAAATAGCGTGGATGAACAGATCTTCAGGGAACCCAACTACTTCAGGAATAGGTTGACTTGTTTCTACAGTCAAAGAGGAGAGGTCCAAGCTGAAATCTCCACAGAAAATAACATTCGCGTGCTCAGGCATAAGATTACTTTCATTGTTCGGTTTCTTGGCAGCTTTTGACATTGGTAGTGTCCCTACCCTTATCATATCTTCTATCTTGTTCCTGAGAGTCCAACATTTCTCAGTGTCATGCCCTCGGCAACGGTGATAGCGACAAAATTGATTGGCATCCCAGTTTCTGCCTTTGATTTCTGGCTCCTCCTTTGGTAAGGGCAAAATCAAGATGCCCTTCTTGACTAGACGGTCGAGAGCCTGAGAGCAAGAAACATCCAATGGTGTATAAGTCTCGTATTTTTGTACATAAGGCCCCTTGCGCTGGATAGAGTTAGTCTCCATAATCTTAGGAGGGTGGCTAGCCCCACTAGTGGCCCTCCTGTTGGAGCTGGACCCTTTCCATCCAGGCGAAGTGGTCTTATCATTGTGCATCGTCTCTAATTGGACACAAATGTCCTTCAAATAATCAAAGTCTTTGACAACATGGTATCCCAAGTGCTTGGACAGACTGCTCTTGAGCCCTTGCTTAAAGGTAGATAACTGTAGATGGAGAGGGATCGTCTCATTGATATGGGATAACTTCGTATGCCATCTCTCAAAGTAATCCATAAAGGATTCATCATCACGCTGCTTCATGGTGGTTAGGTCATCCAATGTAGCTTGTTTCTTCTGGATGCGACTCTAATGGTTGATGAAAGTTTTGAATAGCTCACTCCAGTCGGCTTTGGTTTGGGGCGACAACGCATGATACCATACCTTTGCTTCGCCATCTAGGGTGGATGGGAAGACGTTAGAGTATAAACTGACATCAATCCGGTTTAATGGTGCCAACCTCATGAACTCTTCGACATGGTGAATGGGATTCTCAGAGGGCTTGAACCTGATATTTGGCACTTCAACTTTGTCAACTATCTTTAGGGTTGGTTGAATAGACAATGGAACCTCCAGGTACTTGTCAGCAAAGGCTGGCATAGTGCTCATTGCTTTGGTGAGGCTCTCTAACTTCTGCTCAAGGGGCCTTAACAGCGGGGTCCCTTGTAGGTTTTGGCACTTCTGGGGTATTAACCTTTGTCTTGGATATCCCCATTCCTCCAGAATCCGATGATGTCTTGATGATTTCAGGTTCAGATTTGTACCCATGCATTTCTTCATCATCTTCTTCAACATTCAACCCTAATTTGGTGTTGATCTTAGTGATGGCCTGCAGCATGCCATCCATCACCTGTTGTTGTTCATTCAGCCTTTTACTCATCTTCTGCTCCTGTTCTAAGGTACTAGCAAACACAAGACCTTGCATTTTGGTATAGTGCTTGTCCAAATGCTTCGTGATGTTGGCTTTGGTGCTTTGGACCGGGACCTTTTGGATTTGCTCTCCAGACATGATGCAGTCACTAGTTGCAGATGGATCATAATGTGGGTTTGGAATCAAACGACCAGTTCGCGGATCTCGAATGCGGGCTCGGAGTCAATCACCAATGATGCCTGCATGGAAATTCAAAGTTAGGATATTCGATGACATACTCTGACACATACTACCCAATGCATGCATGTCCTAAGAGACCTATATGATCCTAACTGACTCGACGCATATATGTTGACACAAAGGACTCACCCATTTTTGGGAGTGCATGGCCTAACTCTATATGGACCTATGGACGAAACATTACAAAGGGCCGCACAAAGCCAAACATAGCGAGCGGGTCATAAATTAATAGGTTCAAGTCAGTGTTTCTCAATTCGGATGGGCCCAAACCACAAGCCGACCGTTTTTAGGAGAATCCATAACTCAGCCCAACAACTTAGATAGCTTAAGCCATATTGAGTATTATGCGGACTAGAATAATATTCAAAACTGACGACCCAAATTTTTTAACCTTCTTTCTTTTTTACTTTTTATTTCATTTCTCTCAAGGAAAATGGATATTGTAAAAGGATTGAATAAAGCCAACAATAAGCGAGTCATAATTAATTTAAGGGTTTAATCAATAAATCCAATATAGTTGGGCCTAACAACGGGCCGACCATAAACATGATGGATTTATTAATTAAATTGACAAATTAATTTATTCAAGCCTAGTGACTACTATGCAATCTAAAACGCTATCCATTAACTTTGTTAAACTTTAATTAATTTTTGGATCTTCTTTAGGAGAATTTTGTAAAGGGCCATATAATATCATCAAAGGTGAGTCAATTTTTATTTATTAATTAAAATAATCATCCTTCAAGCATAAATGGGCCCTTCCACTTGGGCTAACCATGATGCTTTTTGGGTTAATTATTTTAATTAATGAATAATCATTTTCTCAACCCAATGAATTTTATATGGACTAGTACAAAACCTCTAAACTAGAGTCAACTCTAAATAAACAAAAGAAGAAAAGGGGAAGGGATACACATAGCACATAGCATACAACATGAAGGGATACCCTAAACCAAGGCTCTATATTCATGGATTTCTATGGTTGGGTTACATGACCTACCGCACGTTCTCACCCCGGTTCTCTATACCCTTAGGTAAGGAGTGTGAGGTATTGCTTAAAGAACTTCAAGGAAGCCCTTTGAGTGTAACATGGGGAGAGGAGAGACCAAATGCTTGGCGATGTAGGATGCATCACATAGGTAGTGGTTTGCCCGCTCTCGAGGGAATCTCCTAGGTATACTCTAAACCATCGCCTTTGTGCTAACGTGTCAAAAGACGTGATTAGTGGCCCGGTATGCAAAGGATGCCTAAAAAAAATAATAAAAACGCGAAATAAATCAACTTCTCCCTTTTACAATTTCAAATTAATTCGATTGTTTTCAAGTTTTACCCTCTTTTTAAGTTTAAGTGCCCGGTGGAGTCGCGAATCTATAGGACCCGGAAAATCCCCCCCCACCGTTTAGGGGATGTCGGTTTTCGGATGCGCTACTTAAATGATCGGGAGCCCACTAAGGTTGCTTAATCCTTAAACAAGGATATTTTTATTTTCGAAATTTATTTTCGGGGTGATGAAATTTTATTTATTTACAAATTCGTTTTTATTAGTTAAATACTCAAAATTACACTAGAATATATTAATAATGGTTTAAAACCGGCCCAAAACACCTAATTCAGGCCCAAAAGGAAGCAATTGGGCCACCAGGACCTACAAAACTCATGCGGGTTTTGTCAGTTCTTGGGCTAGGCCGTCTGCTTCCCTGGGCCAGAGAAAGGGGGTTGGAAACAGTAAAACCCGCGTGGGTTTTATTGATTCCTGGCCCACTTTCTCTCGGTTTTAACCTTGAATGGGGTGAGAGGGAGATGTCAAGCCATTTTTTAATTATTTTAGTGTAAGTTCTAATGTTTAAATAATTAAACGGATTGTAAAAGAATAAAAGAGTCGCCAGCCGATTTAAAGAAACCGATAAACCGTAAATAAAATAACTTCGATCTACGAAACCCGATTCTAAGTTCGGGGGTAAGGTTACGAATTCGAGAATTATAAGAACTCTCGAATTCGCCTGTGAGAAAACAGACTCTACTAAAATCGACATTAAAATGAAAAAGAGCGGGGAGAAGTTTAATTGATTTCACAAAATTATATTCTCATCATGCAATGTAAAATAGGATATTTTAGTTTACAAAATATGCACATATAATGGAAATGGAGTACAAATTACATGATTGAATAATAATAACGAAAAGAAAAATAAAAGCGAACCTCTTTGATTTGGGAGCCCTAATGCGCCGGTCGAGATTCTTGACTTCACCTTAACCTTTGGACCTTGATGGAAAAATGGAAGTGGTTTCGAAAGTGGGATTAGGATAATAATACGGATGTGGTAACTTTATGATAGGCTTTTGAGAGAGTTTTGGTATGGAATTTGGGTGGAGTAAGGATAATAAGAATTTGAGTATAATTGTGGTGGTTTATGAGAGTAGTTGATGAAAATGAATGGAGTGAAGGGGGGTATTTATTGGTGAAGGAGGTGGTAATTTAGAAGGGAAATGGAGGGAAAATCATGGGGGACACATCCCCATGATCATGCCATGTAATCACAAAAGTCAAGGGAAGGAGTCAAACACATGGGGGTAATATCAAGGGAGGGTGATCAAGATCTTGGTGCCGAATTCAAAAAGAAAGCCCACGCGGGTTTTATAATATCCACACATGGATCGCTGACGTGGAAGGCAAAACGACGCGCTTCAGGCAGTATAAAACTCGCGTGGGTTTTGAGGCTACTGGGCCGGGACGCGCCTTGGGCTGGTCTTGTTTCTGGCCGCCTCTGCTGATTAAAACCCGTGCGGGTTTTAATCCAGGTATTGGGCCGCCTCGTATTGTTATGCTTGCTTTGAGTATTACATGGCCCAATGATCCATCGTGGTATCTGGCCCAAGTGATTTATGGAACTGGAGCGTGGCGCAGTGGGAGTATTGATGATTTAGCTTGAGTTGGAACTTTGATGCAACAATCGAACAAAACTTGAACACTAAGGAGGGATATGACTTTGAGCTAGGTATTCCACAACTCTAGGCCTAGCAATCCACAATGATTATCCAAGGTAATTCCACTAAATAATCACAAGGAAAGACTTGCAAACACCACAATAGATAAATGGATAGGTAAGCACAAGATTTTTGGGAGAAAACTAAGGGAGAACCCTTACAAATGTACTAGCATGTTCATATTCAGCTAAAAACTACAAACAATGCCAAGGGAGGGGGTATATATAGGAAAGGAGGGAAAAAACATAACCCGTCGAGAATGGCACGATCGTGCTATTCAACGGCACGATCGTGCAGTGCCTTATGGAAGAACGGAACGATCGTGCAGTCGGACGGCGCGATCGTGCTGTTGGCAGTTTTTTTCTGCTGACTTCTAACTCGCATAACTTCTTAATCTGGAATCCGTTTTAGGCCCATTATATATCATTGGAAAGCTCTCGGTGTCTAATTTAAGCTCCCAAAATTTGAAGTCCATTGGAGGTTTATTGAAGGAGTTATGACCCAAAGTGTGATGGCGCGTCCATTCCGACAACCCACGTTAACCCTTTTTCGCTTATTCTTTCCGAATGACTCCGAACCCTTTTAAAGGCCCGAAATAGGTCCCGATAAGGACCCGTAGCTCCACTCCTATGGTTCGGGGTCCCATTTGAAGTGGATGCCACACCCGGGGATGACCCGAATACGCTTCCAAGGTCCCAGGTCCGCCTTAAAATGCACGCCGCACCCGAGCTTGAAGTTGTTTTCCTCTTGTTTTATGAAGGGGGTGCGGAAAGGCTTAGAGACCATTGATTTTGACGCTCGGGCCCCATCCTGATACGTTCCATACTCCCCTTCTTGAAAAAGAGTTGCCCTCAACTCTTGGGAGTAAAAATCGAGGCCCTCTCCACAACTTGGCACCCTAGAACTCCAAACATCCCGATTTCCATGAACAATCACATGCACCCAACAAGCTTCAAAACCCACTATCTATCCATCATCCAAATAAAATAAAGAGGTTGGAGGCTTATTTTGTGGAGGTGAGGGGTTAAGGGACGGGAAAGGAAATTCTTGTGGTGTATGGGAACTCTCATTCTCACTTGGGTTGCTACAAGGTAATGACAAAGCCAAAGGTAGCTCGTCCTCACCAAGAGCACACTCATCCCGTGTTTCGCTCAACATGAGAAGGCTCCTCAACTCACTTTCCACCCCAAGTTTGATGTGATGTGGGGTTAAGGGATTCAAGAGATCAAATTCAAAAGAACGATCTTCATTTGACAAACACTCCCACAAGCTTTGCATACCAAATTTCCAATAACACCCAATCAAAAACACATTCTCGAATAACCAATGGCGCCAAAATATCATGTATGACATACTCAAATAGTTCACATCACTACCACCAACATGGATTGCATGAACTGATCGATGGACGACACAATTGAAGAGCTCAAAAACATTGGTTGAACAAGAATCAAGGTATCATCAAACCCAAACTTGTCACTAGACACCAAAGGAACACCAAGATTCTTAGCAATCCACTTCAAGTATAGAGAATCATCAAACTTCGACACCATATAATCATCATACAACTTATCATGCCAACAAACATCATCAAACAACCAATATCTCCCAAAGATCATGCACGACTCACCCAAAGACTTTATGTCGCAACATCCAACATCCAAGCAAGTCTTAATGAACTTCATAGGTGAGTTTGAAGTTACCTCATTCTTTTCATAGGGGAGATCATAAATGACTAGACCGTGAGAGGTGTTGGTGACAACTCCGTTGTTGCTTGACTCCTCAAAAAGCGATGTCGAGATGTTCATCGGAGCTTCTTGTTGGAATTCTTCAACAATGATAAGAGGAACGGCAAGATCAACGTTTTCAACCTCCTCGTGGCATGGAGTTTCAACAATAACTTCGGAAGCCTCACAAGGTTCAATGGAAGCTCCCTCGTTTGCCATAAGATCGACCTTTGCTTGCTTAATTCTTCTTTGCCCATCAAGTGATTAAATGTGTTCATGGTTAACCCCACGCTTGCAAGTGTTAGGCAAGAATTGCCGATCCATCAATCGCTTTAGCCTCGTCCATGAAACGATTTTCGATCGACCCTCCATAGTCCTTTGCATTCTGACGGTCACAAACCAAAGAGATGCGGAACTAGTGAGTTTTGATCTCGCAATTTTGAAGGCCCGTTCATCACTATACTCCTTAGTTGCAATGATTCTCTCCAAGGCTTTGACCCATTCACGATAATCATCGGGGCCGGTGAAGCCATTAAACTCCGGAAGCTTGGCTTCGATATCATAGAATTCATTCCGTGGAGGCTTCTCAACCACTTCCCGTCGACGATGACGTCGAAATGATCCTCTATCATCGTCACTCGACTCGTAGGAAGGACGAGGACGGATAGGGCTTTGGGCACGTCCCCGACGCTCATTTCGGGATGGAACTTGACGCTTTGGGGCGAGGTTGTCCAACCGCGTCACAATGGCATTAAGGGTACGATCAATGGTGGAGAATCGTTCGTCATGGGTGGCGAGTCGACTCTCGATAGCTTGAATTTGAGGGCTACCCCAGTGGCTCGATTCCTCTCGTTCGTGGTGAGCTGTGTCGGCCATACCGGGAAAAAAGGTGAGGGATGGTTAGTGCTTGGGGTATTTTGTGGAGTTTGAAGGTTCTTTTGTAGTTGGCAAGTGTTTGGCTAAGGGTTCTTTGTGTTTTTTTCACTCAGACATTTCATCGAACACCTAGCGTGCACTATTTTCCAACTTCTTTTCAATGCACCAAATGGCTACAAATCCAACAACTACAAACACAATACAATTTTTTCCAACATTCTTTGATAGCACAAGGGATGGGGGACACCAATATTCAATCAAAATCAACAAAAGAAATCACTACTAGTAAGAACAAGAACGAAAACTCAAGCTAGAACAAACCCGGGCTCTGATACCAAATGGAGCTTGGTGCAGTGGGAGTATTGATGATTTAGCTTGAGTTGGAACTTTGATGCAACAATCGAACAAAACTTGAACAGTAAGGAGGGATATGACTTTGAGCTAGGTATTCCAAAACTCTAGGCCTAGCAATCCACAATGATTATCCAAGGTAATTCCACTAAATAATCACAAGGAAAGACTTGCAAACACCACAATCCACAAATGGATAGGTAAGCACAAGATTTTTGGGAGAAAACTAAGGGAGAACCCTTACAAATGCACTAGCATGTTCATATTCAGCTAAAAACTACAAACAATGCCAAGGGAGGGGGTATATATAGGAAAGGGGGGAAAAACATAACCCGTCGAGAATGGCACGATCGTGCTATTCAACGGCACGATCGTGCAGTCGGACGGCGCGATCGTGCGGTTGGCAGTTTTTTCCTGCTGACTTCTAACTCGCATAACTTCTTCATCCGGACTCCGTTTTAGGCCAATAATATATCGTTGGAAAGCTCTTGGTGCCTAATTTAAGCTCCTAAAATTTGAAGTCCATCGGAGTTGTATTGAAGGAGTTATGGCCCAAAGTGTGAAGGCGCGTCCATTCCGACAACCCACGTTAACCCTTTTTCGCTTATTCTTTCCGAATGACTCCGAACCCTTTTAAAGGCCCGAAGTAGGTCCCGATAAGGACCCGCAGCTCCACTCCTATGGTCCGAGGTCCCATTTGAAGTGGATGCCACACCCGGGGATGACTCGAATACGCTTCCAAGGTCCCAGGTCCGCCTTAGAATGCACGCCGCACCCGAGCTTGAAGTCGTTTTCCTCTTGTTTTATGAAGGGGGTGCGGAAGGCTTGGAGACCATTGATTTCGACGCTCGGGCCCCATCCCGATACGTTCCAGGAACTTTTGATAAGTCGAGATTATATCGGTGCGAATCCCAGTGTCTACAACACCATAGCTGATGGTGTGTCTAGTAGAAGGAATCATACCCTACTGGTTATGGTATGATCAATGATTCTTGAGTTAAAAGTCTTATATTTGCTTTTGAGGCATGTTCTTGATAGTTGCCTATATGTTCTGACCTTTTCTGTTTTCAAAGTTGTTAGAAAGACACCATATGCGATATAGAGAGGAATTGTTCCTTGTCTGTTTGTTTTGATTTGAGGTTGCGAGAATCATCAATAGGTTTGACCTATTGTCCGTAGTTATTAAAATCTCGATCCTAATTTACGATCCTACGATTTTATGGTCCAAAATCCTAGATACGATTCTACTATTTATACACGATCCACGATTCTACATGAGCTAATTTCCGATCCTAACTTCCCCATAGTTTCGAGTTAGGATCCCGATTTTAACAACCTTGCTATTGTCTATCTTGCACTCGTATCAAAAGATGTTTCTTTATGGATTGTCCAAAAGAAACTAAAAGTTCTTCTTATGCACTTGTTCTTATGAAGATGTGTTTGTGTCTCAAAAGCTTTCTCCTTAGAGACACGGTGTATCTCTAAGAGAAAGAGTGGGAGAGTTTTTACAAACTTACTGAAGTTCATGAGTCATGAACTACTTTTCCCCTTCCTATCCATAACACCCTACGACTCTCGCCCAAAATACTTCCCGAAAGTTCGCAAGTGCGAGTTAAGATTCAAGCAGTTGAGGGTTAGATGGATGAGGGTCAAAAGTGGTTGATGACCAGACTTAAGGAGTTGAAGATTGGTTGGATGCAGAACTTGTGGAAGAACCTTTGGGTAGGTTGGGTAGACAGGTGCGCCAGCTTAAGAGATGTGTTTATCTAGTTGCTGACACTTGTGTATTACTCTTGGAAGTAATAAGTCTACCATCTACAAAGCAGGCTTTGAAAGACCGGATTCTACCAAATGGCTTTGAGTCATGAAATCCAATATGGGCTCCATGAACTTACCTGTAAGTTTTTGCTAACTATCAGGTTCAAGTAAATCTTTATTGTAAGGAATTGACATGGATGGTTAATTGGGTGGTTATAAGACCTTACTGGTTGTTAGTGATCTACTTTCTTAGTGGTGACTGTGAAGTAGACCTTTAACGAGTAGTGGGCCCATAACCCACAGGTCCATTAGGATACTCCTAGCCATAACCACATAGTATGACTATGACTTTTGAAAAAAGGACATTAAAACTTTCTTTCATAGATTTAATTCCAGAAATCGGGAGTGTATAAGACACGTTCCAGAAGTTTTGAGGTTCCCAAAATTGTTGGGAAGGTCCACAAGCTGAGAACGGACAGTTGTGATCATCAGCATAGGCATGGAGTTAAAGATCAATGATTGATCAACTGATTAAAAGAGTTTGATCTTCTAAAGAATCTAGGTATTCTTGAAGTTGCAAGAAATTCAGTGAGAGCATGGTTGTCCTCTTTGGTCCAATATATGGTGACAAACTCCAAATTGAAAATGACCTTTCTGACCTAATGCTATAATACTCAAAAGTGTAATAAAATGACCTGAACTATTCCTTGGAAATAGGATCAGTTATGAATGTCGTTGTTAGTATTGAGCTGTTGAAACCAAATTATCTTGAGTATGTAAGCTCAAGTTTCAATTAGATTGAAACGTTGTACTAAAATGCTTATCATACTCAAAAGTGTAATAAAACTAAAAAGATGTCTTTGGTTTTATGGAAAGGACAAATAGAAAATGTGTAAAATGTGTAAAGACTTACACTGATACTTAACACATAACAGACAGTGATGGTTACCGGAATAAGTCTGGTAACGTCCATTTGATGAGGTTGTAACTTGGAAGAGTTCCAAGTAGACTCTTCTTATGGAATCAAATTTTAAGTCTAAGTACATCTCAGCTTGATTGTGAAGCTGCCTTGGTGACTGTATGGATGAAAGTGTTCATCAAAGAACTTGGCGTCTAGTGTTGCGCAGCGAAAGCTTGGTTTTTCTATTAGAGGCCATTGCTCGAGCTAAGCAAACTAGGACGCATGACAAGTTCGCACATGACTGTCCCTTGGAAGTCACATTACTCGAATCTTGTTCGAGAGGTGAGTGATTAATGGATGTGCAAGGTTCTTAATAACGTGGATGTCACACTCTAAACCCCTGTTGTTTAGAAAGCATAATGGTTATGCTTAACTTAATTTAACTTGACATAATGGTTATAACAAGACAATAGGTTTTTAAGACGCAATAGAGAATGCGTAGGATTTGATACTCTTGTATTAACAGTTCATGAGTTGCAAACACATTGCAGAATGCGGCTAACTTGCTTCTTATGTTTACGCTATTTCACAAGTTATATCATTCATTGATAAAACTCTAAAGGTTCAGTTCAATTAAGATTTAGAATTAAACAAACGTCCAAAAGGTTAGCTTGTTCCAAAATGGGAAGAATAGATGATGTCTGCTCTTATGAAGCCCCATTCGGTGTAATTGGAAATGCTAAACCTGGTCGAAAGTCGATCGAGTTCCTAATTGGATCATCATGTTGGCAAAATGATGATTGTAAGAAATTAGCATTTGGGATTGATGTGATAATCGGGTGTTCATGATCATAGGGACATTGGATGTCAAGAGCCAATCACATAGGTAAAATGTTGAAAAACATTTACCAAACTAACACGGGGTGAGAAATTCTTTAAGTTATTATAGTGTTGTAAGAATTCTCACAAACTCAAAGAAATTCCTAAATCTTGAGTTCTTTACATCTCATACATGGTTCATGATAACTTTGGAGCGCGTCCGAAACTTCTCGTAAAAGGAGGTGAAGTGGGCGGTGTCTGGGTTATGTTTGATTATGTAGTGATTTGTAGTTCAACAAGATGGCATTGTCCGCCTTCTTTGAGGGTTATATGTCTCACAGGCCACTCGATGAGGTTAGACTGGAAAGTTCTTGGCCAAGCCTGGATGAATAAACAGTTGATCATATATTTTTCAAGTCTAACTCAGAGACGGAGAAACATTCATGATAAACAAGGATAGCTTGGGCTTACTTTATCCGAATCTGAAACATTAAAGTGACAAGGGGATTATGTATAATTAACACTTGTGGAACAAGTGGGAGATTGTTGGGAGTGCCCCGACAATGTTCAAATACAACCGAGCACTCACACCAACGTGGTACGGTGGTTGATGTCTTTGCTAGAAGATCTCTAAACTGGTGATTGAACAGTTCAATCACAACAGTGATAGTTGGTCCCACAGGGTCACACAAGCCAGTACCCTAAGACAAGAGTATGTTAGGGTTTGCATATGACCTTGGCAAACAGAGTCCACAACCTTGGCCTAACATTCCACCACGATTAAATAGGATAATACAACCATTAATCACTAAAGAAATGACTTGAACACCACCAAAGATTGATTGGATAAAGTAACAAGTTTTTTTTTTTTTTGGAAGAGGCTTGGAGAGCACTCTAGGATTTCATTTGAAACTCCACCAAATCTGCACAGAAAAACAGCCAACATGTATTTATACAAAATATCAAAAGCTCCAAAACATAGTCATTTTGGTTACAAAATTCTGACAGCAAATTAAGTCCGTCGCGGGCCCGACAGGGCAGCGACGCGGCAGCAGCAGCAGCGACATCCGAGCAGTGAGCGTCGCGGGCGGTACAACTTGGTAGCAGGCGCGACGAGGCAGCGACGCAGCAGCTGAGCTCCGGTCAGTGAAACGGCGTAGGCGCTACGATAGTGTCGCAGGCGCGACCGACCAATCTTGAACGGGGTGATGTCAGCGTTTCCCTGGCCCTTGACAGCGTTTTCCATCGGTCGAGAGAACGGAACTCTCTGGAACAGACGCTGGTAGCGGTTGAACAGACGCTGCCAGCAGTTAGCAGCGAAGCCCCAAACTCACAAACAACCCAGATTGTCGCAAGTGTCGACGGGGTAGCGGGCGTGACAGCGCCTGCCCAGAACGTACCAGGCGCTACAAATGGGGTGGCGGGCGCTACAGGCCTGCGCCGACACTTGTTCTGCTCCTACCTTGTATCTTATTGAACCGAGACGGACCGGTACATTCCCGGGCTCTCCGAGATCGGTTGAACAAACGAGCCTCCTTAGAATGCCTCGGAGCCCATCCAATGGATGACCAAGACTACCCTTGTGTTTCCGGATTTCACGGGGAATCGTACCTCGAGATTCACCGTGGTTGAGGCGGCTCGCTTGGAAAAAGTGACAAGGGACGAAAACGGAACCCGAGACTCATCATCCTCCCCTTCTTGAAGAGGATTTGCCCTCAAATCCGCATCGGGTTCGACGTCCTCAATGTAGAGTGATAGATCGCCAATATTGAACGTGGAGGAGAGCCCCATATCTCTCGGAAGATCGAGCTTGTATGCATTATCATTTATTTTCTCCAACACCTTGAACTGTCCTTCACTCCTCGGAATGAGCTTGCTTTTCCTCCGCGAAGGAAACTGTTCCTTCCTCAAATGGAGCCAAACCAAGTCCCCGGGTTTGAAGGTGATGTTCCGGCAATACTTGTTAACTCGGGACTTGTAGAGCTCATTAGTCCTCTCGATCTTCTCACGGATCTGTCGATGTAGCTTTTGAATCTCGGCGACCTTCACACTCGCCTTAAAACTCGCCCTTGCCTCCGAAGGAAGAGGAAGGAGATCGATGGGAGTGATAGGATTCACCCGTAGCAACTTTTAAAAAGCGAGCGTCCCGTGGCGAAGGAAGCAGCCCCGTTGTAAGCGAACTCGGCATGACACAGCTTGGCATCCCAATCCCGTAAACTCTTTCTCGCAAGACCCCGAAACAAGGTAGTGAGGGTCTTGTTGGTCACCTCAGTTTGACCATCCGTTTGAGGGTGATGCGACGTGCTGAAAAGGTGCTTCGTTCCAAGGAGCTTCCATAGCGACCTCCAAAAATGACTCATGAACTTCGTATCACGATCCGAAACAATGGTCCTTGGAACACTATGCAACCTCACTATCTTCCAGAAGAAAAGATTGGCGATGTGGGTGGCGTCGTCAGTTTTCTTACAAGCAACGAAGTGCGCCATCTTGGAGAAAGGGTCCACAACGATGAGGATTGCATCCTTGCCATGCACGGTTCGGGGAAGAGCCTCGATAAAGTCCATGCTCAAATCTTCCCACGGGCCATTCGGGACGGGAATAGGAGTATAAAGCCCTTGGTAGAACTGGCTTTTGGCATGATGGCACGTAATACACTTGGAGATCACATCGTGCACGTCACCTCCCATCCTTTTGGCCAATAAAAATGCTCCTTTAGCATGTCAAGAGTCTTGTTGATGCCGAAATGACCGGCAAGACCACCTCCGTGAACCTCTCGCACCAACAACTTCCTCAACGGACACTTGGGTGCACACAACTTGTTCCCCTTTAAAAGGAACCCATCTTGAAGCACATAGGAACCATCACCACTGTCAAGATTAAGCTTGAAATCCTCATGCTCCTTGTAGAATTTCCGATGTGTTGAAACCCAAGAACCCACGCTTCAACCACTGACAGAAAAGCATGCCTCCGTGATAATGCATCGGTCACTACATTGATGCTCCCCTTCTTGTGTATAGCCACGAAGTTAAAGATTTGAAGATACTCCACCAATTTTGCGTGATGCATGTTAAGCTTGTGTTGGCCGTTCAAATACTTGAGAGCCTCGTGGTCGGAATGAAGCACGAACTGGTTAGGCCTCAAGTAGTGGGACCAATGGTCAAGAGCACGAACAAGGGCATAAAACTCCTTGTCGTAGGTAGAGTAATTCTTCCTTGACCCACTGAGCTTCTCGCTAAAGTAAGTAATGGGGCGTTGATTTTGCATGAGGACGACCCCAATGCCCACTCCGCTAGCGTCGCAATCCACCTCGAAGACTTGTGTGAAGTCCAGGAGGGAAAGTATCGAAGCTTCAACAAGTTGAGCCTTATGCTTATCAAAGGCCCTTTGGGCCGCTCGGGTCCACTCAAAGGTGCCCTTCTTCATACACTCGGTGATAGGGGCGGTGAGGGTGCTAAACCTTTTGATGAACCAACGGTAGAACGAAGCAAGGCCGTGGAAGCTTCTCACCTTCATGATAGTAGAGGGAGATGGCCAAGAGCGAATGGCTTCCACTTTCGAGGGGTCCATGGAAATACCTCGGTCGAAAACGATGTACCCAAGAAATTGCAAAACTCGCACTTCTCAAGTTTGCCGAAAAGCTTTTGTTGTCGTAGAACCCGGAAAACAGACTCCAAATGTGAAAGATACTCCGCTTCACTCTTTGAATAAATAAGGATGTCGTCGAAATAAACCACCACGAATTCGCCGATGAACGGTCTCAAAACTTCAGTCATGAGCCGCATAAACGTGTTAGGGGCGTTGGAGAGCCCGAATGGCATGACGAGCCACTCATACAACCCACCCTTAGTTTTGAAAGTCGTCTTCCATTCATCTCCTTCTCTCATGCGAATCTGATGATAGCCACTCCGAAGGTCGATCTTGGAAAAGATGCACGCACCATGCAACTCGTCAAGCATATCGTCTAGCCTCGGTATGGGGTACTAATACTTGACGGTGATGTTGTTGATAGCTCGACTGTCGACACACATCCGGTAGGTGCCATCTTTCTTCGGAACCAGGAGGGTCAGGACGAAACAAGGGCTCATACTCTCCCGAACGAAGCCCCTAGAAATGAGTTCGTCCACTTGCCGTTGTAGCTCCTTGGTTTCCTGCGGGTTGCATCAATAAGCCGCTTTGTTGGGAAGTGGTGCTCCGGGCATAAGGTCAATCTGATGCTCGATGCCTCGAATAGGTGGAAGACCCGGCGGTAGATCCTTGGAAAAGACGTCTCCGAACTTGGCAACGAGAGGGGCGACAAGAGGGTGTAGGGGTTTCTCTACCTCACTTTTGTTTGCTTTTAAGAGGAGTAAGGCAAAAACGACCTTCCCCTTGCTTAGAGCTCTCTCAACCCGTGTTTCGCTCATGTGTTTAGGCTCCTCACTTCCCACCCTTGGTTTTGGAGATATGATTTCATGTGGAGATATGATTTCATGTGGAGCTAACAGAAGTAGCTTAACCCTCTTGCCCCTATGGGTAAATGTATAGCTGTTTTTCAACCCGTTGTGCATAGTTTGTTTGTCGAATTGCCATGGTCGTCCCAACAATATATGGCAAGCACTCATAGGAACAACATCACATACAATAAAGTCATCGTAGTTAGCACCAAAAGACAAATTCACAAGGACTTATTTTGTTACCTTGATGCCATCTTGATCGTTGAGCCACTTGAGAGAATACGGACGAGGATGCGGTAATAATGGCAAATTAAGCTTCTCGACCATATATGTAGATGCGACATTAGTGCAACTTCCTCTGTTAATGATAAGGTTGCAAACCTTTCCTCCTACGAAACACTGAGATTGAAAGATCGTCTCCCATTGGGCCTTGTCGAGAGGGGCTTCTTGAGTATGCAAAGCCCGTCTCAAGATAAGAGCGTCACCATGCACGTGTGGTGTGGGGGCGGCATCCTCATCATCACTCCCAATCTCTTCGTTGACAACCACTTTGGACTCCTCCTGTGCCATTTGAAGCTCCTCGTCAATATCTTGGACCTCCTTGAGGGTCAAGGTCCGTCTGTTCGGGCGATCCGCTTGATAGTTGCTATAACCGAGGCATTTAAAGAATTTTCTACCCTCCATCCGATTGGAAGGATCCATTGGAGACGCCACAACAAGTCCCTTTCCTTTGTCAGTATAAGGTTCCGAAGGGAACTCGGGTGTCTCACTAGGTTTCGGTGTACCCGAATAAGGAGGGGGTCAGTTAGGCGGTGGGAAGTAGGCTCTTGGAGCTGGTTTGGAAGTAGCCTTTTCCTTCCTCCGTCACTCAACCCGGAGAGCCAAACTGCACAAATCATCCAAGGAATGATAGGGTTGTATCTTGATCTTCTTGGCAATAGAGGAATCCAACTCGTTCAAGAATAGCATCATCGTTTACTCCTCGGGTTCTTGAAGGTCGCTTTTGATGAGGAGTTGCTCGAACTCCTGAATGTAGTCGCTCACAGACCACTTGCCCTGGGTGAGAGCATAGAGCTTCCTCAAGACATCCTATTTGTATGTGTTGGGCAAGAAACACCGGTTCATCAATTGCTTGAGCCGTGACCAAGTGGTAATTCTCGCCCGACATTCCCGAGCCCTTTGCGCTTTCACATTATCAAACCAAAGTGAGGCGGCTTTGGTGAGTTTCAAGGTAGCGATCTTATACGCCTTTTCACCGTTGTATTCCTTGGTTTCAAAGATCCTATCCATCATTTCGATCCATTCAAGGTACTCGTTAGGATCATTCGAACCGTTGAACTCGAGGATGTCGATTTTAACGTCTTGGAAGTCGTCACAGGGGGCCTATAGTGCACCTCTCGACGAGGACGGCATTGAAGGGGAAACTCTATCATCGTCACTTGACTCAAAGGTAGGAGGAGGACGGATAGGGCTTTGGGCGGGCGTCCTTCGTGCGTCCCGGGGTCGCCTTGGACACTCTTGGGCGAGATTGTTCATCTGTGCCACAAGGTTCTCAAGGGTGCGCTTGATGATGGAGAACCGGTTCTCGAAGGTAGTGAGTTGGTTCTCAACAGCTAGAACTTGAGAGCTACTCCGGTAGCTTGATTCTTCTCGATCGGAGCGTTCTTCTTCGCCCAAATCGAGAGAATAATAAGGGATGATATATGTGTTGGGATGTTTTTGTGGTGTTTGGGGGTTTTCTTGTAGTCGGCTAGTGTTTGGCTAAGGGTTCTTTGTGTTTTTCTCACTTATACATTTCATCGAACACCTTCCGTGCACTATTTTCCAACTTCTCCTCAAAGCTCCAAAATGCTTCAAAATCAACAAATACAAACACAATACAATGTATTCCAACACTCGTGGATAACAAAGGGAATGGGGAACACCAATATTTGCATACAATCCCAAAATCCAACACTAAAGAACTCTACTTGCAAGAACAAAAACCAAAACTCAAGTTAGAACAAACCTTGAGCTCTTATACCAAATGGAGCGTTACCCTTATGATGGGATGATGAATACTTGAGTTTTTGAAAGAAAATCAAAGAAGGAAGAACTTGAACTCCATAGGGTTTGCATATGACCTTGGCAAGGAGAATCAACAACCTTGGCCTAACATTCTACCATGATTAAATAGGATAATACCGTCATTAATCACTAAAGAAATGACTTGAACACCACCAAAGATTGATTGGATAAAGTAACAAGATTTTTTATTTTTTTTTTTGGGAAGAGGCTTGGAGAGCACTCTAGCATTTCATTTCAAACTCCACCAAATTTGCCTAGAAAAACAACCAACAGAGTATTTATACAAAATATCAAAAGCTCCAAATCACAGTCGTTTTGGTTACGAAATTCCAGCAGAAAATTAAGTCCTTCACGGGCGCTACCCCTTCGTCGCGGGCGCGACAGGGCAGCGGTGCGGCAACGGTAGCAGCAGCAGCGACATCTAAGCAGCGAGCATCGCGGGTGCTACAACTTGGTAGCGGGCGCGACGAGGCAGCGACGCAGCAGCTGAGCTCCGGTCAGTGAAACGGTCGCGGGCACTACGATGGTGTCGCGGACGCGACCGACCAAACTTGAACAGGGTGCTGTCAGCGTTTCCCTGGCCCTTGACAGCGTTTTCTATCGGTCGAGAGAACGAAACTCTCTGGAACGGACGCTGGTAGCGGTTGAACAGACGCTGCCAGCGGTTAGCAGTGAAGCCCAAAACTCATAAACAACACAGATCGTCGTGGGTGACACGGACGCGGTAGCGGGCGCGACAACGCCTGCCCAGAGCGTAGCGGGCGCTACAAGCGGGGTGGCGGGCGCTACAGGCCTAGGATGGCACTTGTTATGCTCCTACCTTGTACCTTATTGAACCGGGACAAACACCCGAACCCCGATACCTCGAAGTGCAACATCTCGAAAAGGGACCGGTACGGTCCCGGGGTCTCCGGGTTCGGTAGAACAAACGAGCCTCCTTAGAAGGCCTCGGAGCCCATCCAATGGATGGCCGAGACTACCCTTGTGTTTCTGGATTTCACCGAGAATTGTACCTCGAGATTCACCGTGGTTGAGGCGGCTTGCTTGGCAAATGTGACAAGGGACGAAAACGGAACCCGGGACTCTTCACCAATATACCGCAAAAGGGGCAAAGGAGAAACAACACGGAGGTGACAAGGGACACTACGGTCCGTGGTGCCCTGCCACGGTCCGTGGTGTCTTCCTAAGTTTTAGAATCTGTTATGCACCTCACCACAATCCATGGTGAGGTACCACGGTCCATGGTGATGCACAGGCGCGCATCCCACATCGGAAATGAAACTCTCATTTCCTCCCCCTCTCCCCTATATAAAGGGGTTCCCCCTTTGGTTAAAAGTTGTCTTTCCATCCCAAAGTGGCCATTTATAAAGACTAGTCTCTAGTTTGAGATTTAAGGGATACCGAGAAAAGCTTTCATTTGAGAGTTCCCGATTTTAGGGGTCTCGGGGGGATTCCCGGGAAATCGCCCTAAAGGGGGAAGGACGAGCCGTATTAGATATGGTCCAACATACTCTTTTGACCCCAGGATTGACTAGGGTTGAAACGATCTAGCAGTCGTGCCGAAAGGTACTGCGTGGACGTGGAGGCTTCCTCTTTTCGAATCTTCTACTCGGAGTCCCTTTGACGCCAACGCATTCATAAATACAAGGCCGACTGAGGCATTTCTTTTTTAGAGACCTGAGGTAATAACTAAGCCACTGCTATTTCGTTTATGTTATTTATTGTTTTGGGTTAGATTAGTTTAGATTAGGTGGGAATCCTAATAGTTAAGATTCCTATTCCGCCCCATTAGAATCATTACCACCACTTCTTGTGGCCTAGATAGGTCTTAACCACCCTATCCCATCAGTGGGGCCTTCCCTTACGTAACCTGCGACCCTCACCAAGCCAAGGGGCGACACAAGGGGGTGGGGGAGGACAACACATTGTTGGTTTTTCGCTTTCGAAATGAGCTCGAGTATAGGTTTTTGCTAGGAGATGATCGTGACCAAATTGGGTACATTTGCACTAGTGCTTAAGGTCCTTGTTTAGCTGACGGTGTTTGAGGTTGAAAATCCTTAAGATTGAAAATATTTTGGGTTAGGTGTCCTTAACGAGCGCATATTCGTTTCTTTTGATTAATTACCGTCGTCATTTGAGTAACTGATTGCATGATTGCGCATTTTCTTTCCTTTTTGTAAGTAGTTTCGTTTTTCATATCTCTTTTTTCCCTTTTTTTTTTTCTTTTTATGGCTTCTGCGGGTATAGTCGCTATAAACCTTCTCAAGACCCACCTCGTCCACTCGGGCTGACCGCGGGTTTAAATGGCTTGGTGCATATGCTAAATGCATTTGTTTCCTCCCACGAAAGTGGAGTAGCTGTTTTAGGTAGTTTGTCTTGTTTGTTTTGCTCGAGATGAGCAAAAGCTCAAGTGTGTGTGGGGGGGTGTTTAGGCCCGTTTTAAGGCTTAAATTACGCTCCCGGTCTTGTAGTTTTCGGGTTCAATCCCAGGTTATTTTCGTGTTTTTAATATGCTTTATAGTTGTTTTGTAGGCACTTAGAGTTAGAGAAATAGCAAAGAAGCAAATCAAGGCCAAATAGAGAGTCCCGAGAGGATTCCCGAGCCAAGACAGGCCAAGAAATAAAAAGAAGTCGGGTCGGGACGACAAAGTCTTCTTAGAGGAGAAAGGTCAGGGTCGTCGCACCCGCTACACTCTTGTAGCGGGCGTGACGAGACAATTTTCCCTGCCCAGTTTCGTAGCCCTCGCTACACTCTTGTAGCAGGCGCTACGCCCAAAGAAGAAAAGTTGAAAGAGAAGGCCGAAGGCCGTGCCACCCGCGACAGAAGGGGTGGCACCCGCGACGATTTCCAAGGAAGAAATACAGAGGGAGGTTGGAGTCAGGGAGGTCGCGCCCGCGACCAACTCTTCGCACCCGCGATCCCATGCAAAAATGGATCGCCCTCTTCACTCTCAAAATCAGAAGACGCTGACGATTGCGCGCCGCTGACGACCTTTATTTATTGTATCTATCGGCTTGAAACGACTGCGTTTTAGGGGTTTTCTTAGCCTTGTATAAATCATTTTTGTCATAATTACTTAGCAACTTTTTTTTATAACTTTTGAAAGTCCTTTTATGAGCTTCCTTAGGTCTAGGAGATTGAGAGAGATTAACTTAAAGGCTAACAAAACTCCATCTCTATTTGGATTATTTTTGTTGTATTTGGTGATTTTGGATGAATCAATTGAGAAATTGAAAATTCTACTAGCCTTTTGGCCATTGTTGTTCATTCCTTCCATCTAAAGGTGATATATACTCTCTCATTCTCTATTTTACTATTGTTCATTGGTTGATTAGTTGCTTGATTTGTTTTTATCATCTCTTAAATTGCTTTGTTAGTGATTTTAATTTGTTTGTGATAGAATCCTGTCTAGGTTTGGTTTTGAATGTTCTAGATTAGTTATTGGTACGCCGCAAGTGCACGGATGTACGTGTAGCAAATATCAAGGTCGATCCCACAGCGACTTTGCTAACTACACACCAAACTAGTTTCCTATGTGATTGCTAAATCGGTCGGGTTTTGTTTTTAATCAACTAATTTTATTTCTATTCGCTAAATCAAACTAATATTCACACAAATCACAAGATGAAATCAATATAAGAAAGACGTTCAGGGGATAAAACCTAAGTCACTCTATGAATCAAAGAAGTGGATTGAACATGCATATCACTGGTACATTTTAGGGTCGATAATCGCATAAATTCTTCCGTAGCGAGCTTTTGACAATGAAACAGATTGCTTAGTAAAATTGATCTCTAGGACTCTTTATTGTGTCAATTTTATCTAAGTTAAAGATTAAATTATCTAATGACCCTAATTACTAAGTCTTCTATGTCTAGTTCACTTCATAATCAGTTTAATACTAAGGGTTCCGATTATCGAATTTCTGCGTTCGGTACTTCATTCAGCAATCTAAATACATGCTAATGATGCGCAAACAAAAGCAATGACATACATAATCAAAGGATAAAAAAAATGCATTCAAACTAGATTAACATGCTTGTTCAATCCAACAATACTCAATCCGTAAGAGAAACTAATAAGGGTTTATCCCCCAAACTAAGAAAACTACTCACTACTCATGTTCAAATCACAAAACATAACAAAATCTATACTAAAGTGCATGAAAACTATAAGAGAAGTAAACCGAGATGGAAATCGATCTCCGCTTGAATGATGATCGATTGGGACTTTTGCTCCACCACTTCAATGGATTTCTTAACAAATCGATCTTCAAACTCAACAAACTCTCAATCTTCAATTATGGATGAATGTGGATGGATTTTTGGATGAAGGGATGGATGAATATGATGATGAGGAATGGGGGTCAATGATAGCAAAAACATCCGGATACATCAATTATATAGCATTTAGAGCAACCGAAACGCTATTTTTGCATTAAACAGGGTCAACATAGGTGATTCCAGACCAGGACCGTGTTGAATCCAACACGGGTCGTGTTGTAGTGACACGGACGGTGTTACTCACTGGAGATGAATTCTGAACTTTCTGGACGCTTAAACGATCCGTTTTGGGTGAAAGATCACCCGTGTTGATGCCCGACGATGCCCTTTGGTAAGTTGGGCCTGAGTTTGGGCCTTAGGGTTGATTTATCTCTTGCTAGTGATCCACTTGGACTCCATATACTTATTTTGAGCTTGATTTGATCTAAATTAAGCCAATTTCCTACAAAACTACACCAAACTCTAACCACGCATAACGTAGAGAATTCGAGTATAAAAATAATACATTCATAACTAAAGTCACCCAAATTAACTCTAAATAATCCAAGATCACATATATATATATATATAATAAACTTATCAAATCCCCCCATGCTTACACCTTGCTTGTCTCTAAGCAAGGCTAAACTCACTAACAAATTGGAAAATAAAGAAAAGAACGAAAATAGAAAATAAATGGGACAAAATGACTCAAGTCAAAGGAAAAAGTTTCAAAGGAAAGAGAAAAATTTATTTACAAATCTCCTCAGGAAAGCATTGACAAGATATTCAATTGATCGAACTTAATCAAGCATAGCCTAGGTATGAAAGAAAGTCTATATACAAGAGAAAATGAAATCATAGAAAGAATTACAAAAACTATACCTATCAAGATCAAACTAATCACCCTCCTAAATGAAACAAGCAAGCGCACAATTATGAATGAAACTAGGTAAATTGAGAGAAACCTCACTTTAGAGAATGTGGAAACACTCCTCTCATGTGTTAAAAAATGAATAAATCAATGAAGGTGCACTCAATACTCAATCATATAGCAACACTCTACCATAAGCTTGCAATTAATCTCAATTCTCTACAGCTAAAATGCAATGTACAAATGATAATCAAGAGGGTTTTCAAATGGGTTGTAATAGGGCTAAGGTTAAGGGTAAGGAGTGTAAATAAATTTGGGAAAGTGGAGCTAAAAGTCAAAGCTTGGAGCATAAACCTCACCAAATTTGCACAATTAAGAACTCTCACGCCTTATATTCATATCAATCATCTCAATACCAAGTGGAAATGCCTCAAATCAAAGAGAACAAACTAACAAACCATACTTCTTTTTTTTCTTTTTTTTCATTTTTCTTTTTTTTTTCTCTTTTTACTTTTTTTCTCTCTTTTTCTTTTTTTTTTTAACTTCAACTCAAACTCAAAGATATATATATATACATCAATAAGGCAATTCCAACTCAACCCATATCAAGCTACAATGGGGAACAATCTCATGATATTCATCCTTCACAACATCCCCAACAAAACCAAACCACAAATACACCACAATCAATCCAACTTTTCACACTCTAACACTCCAAGCATAGGCTTAAGGGTAGGAAATTCAATATTTGGCCACTGCTATTTATATTGGTGATCAAAAGGAAGAGTGATACAAGGCTACAAGAGGGTTAAAGGCGGATATTCACATATTAAGGGTGGCTATTTGGCTAAGTAGCTAAAAATAACAAGAATGCCTCTATCATATTACCAATGCACAAGCAAAATGCAGTTTCAAAGAAATGCATCGCAAGTTCTAAAGAATGAAAACAATGGACGAGTCACACATGGAAATATGAGACTAATAAAAATGATTAGTCATTTAGGCTTATGTCGTCTCACGGGTTAAAAGCTCTCAAGTAAATCTAGCTCAAATAGATGTATATGTGCTAAACTCATTCCAAAAGATCATAGAAAAGGCAATCAATTATCACTATCAAGGTACAATTCTAAACTTTCTAAGTTTTCACAACTCTTTTCAAAACTTTAATTCACAAAAGGGCTATACAAGACTAAATCAAATCAAAAGTAAACTTATCTAGCTTTAGTTCATCACCGAAGAATTTTATTCACTAATCCTAACCTATCCAAAAAAAAAATTCATTTACTTCTTTTTATTTTTCTGAAATTTTCTAATTTTTTTGGTTTTTTTCAAAAACTAAAATCAAAAGTCAAATGAAAAACTAGAAAAGAAAAAACTAAAAACTAAGAAAAATAAAGAAAATAAAATCTAATATGCATCTAACTAATGCAAAACTAAGTGAATGCAAAAGATTTACAAATGATAGCTAAAAAACTAACAAACTAAAAGAAAAACAAAAATAAAATCATATACACAAAGACGAAAACCCAAAAATTTTCAAATTAATCCCCCCATGCTTGGACAAAGCATTGTCCTCAATGCATAAAACAAAAAGAAACTAGCACGAAGGGGAAAAACAGGACAATCACTGTGGTGGTAGAGGAGGTGGGTAAGGATAATGGTGGGGGTAATTCAACTGCCAATCGTGCATCGCTTGCATCATCTCGAGCATGCGTTCTTGTTCGACAGCTTGGACGGCGGTGGCTTGGTCTAGACGGTCCAACCTCTCATAGATACGAGTTTGGTTTTGCAAAATTTGGTCCGAAGTGGACCTAAAATATCCAAACTCATTTTCACAATAAGTTCTAACAGAGGCATGGTTCGCACGCAAAGAATTAAAATTATCTTGAAAATCAAAAGCGGCGGCGGGACCTTCTTCATCGTCCCCGCCATCCTCATGAAGAGGGGGCGAAGGAACGGGGTTGGGAATAGGGTTAGGTTGAGGAAATGGTGCGTTAGGAGGGAAAAGAATGTTTACAAGCTCTTGTATGGTAAGGTTTGGATGAGGAAGCCTCATCAACTCATTGTTAGGATACACCCACCAAACTTCTTGCCCTCTTAACTTACACATTTTCATGGGGCCCTCTACCCTATCGTGCTCGTGACGAGCCGGATTCCAACCAAAATGCCTAGCCAAAACCATAAGCAAACCTCCCACCAATATGTCCCCCTTGGTGTGAGACGTGATTCAAGCTAAATGTGTGGCAAAAGGAGCGGCGGGGTTCACCTCAGGTCGAGCATAATACATACCCCAAACCGTGTAAAGTTCTGCTTGAGCTGCCACATTCATACTATCCCCCCTACTAAATAACCCACAAGCAAGGATGCGCTGCGTGTAACGGAACACGGGGTTTCGTATGTGATTGCACTTAGACGTACTCGGGTGGTAGTCAGTCCTAGTCGTGGTATACTGCCAAAATTCATTCGGGTTCCATTCAACCAGAGGGGGCACATCTCTTTTATCGACACCAGGGACTACAGGCAAACGAAAGATTTGGGCAAATTGGGCTAGCGTCAAATTATGTTCCTCTTCATCTATCCTAAAGGTAATCCTACCCTCTTGTGTTTGAAGGTTCACATCAAAGGTGCTAAGCACCTCTAGGGTAAGGTTCCTATAGGTCGGCTCTCTCATCCTCGCGAAATTTAACATCCCTTTCCTATTCAAAAGTCATTCAACATCATCCAACATTCCAGTAGTTTGCAAGAACGACTCATTCATGTAACGAGTAGGGATAATATTACGCTTAGACAAAGCTAGGTAACGCTTAAATTGAACACCTTCTAGATTAAAAGGATTGTTACCTCGCGTTTGCCTGGAGGATGATCCCGCTTTGCCCTTTCCTTTGTCTCCATTGTCACCTTTGCGCTTCCGTGAAGCTTGCTTCTCACCACGGGTTGTCCTGACCATCTTTATACACAAAATATACAAGCTAAGAAGTTAGTAACATACAAAGGGTATCAAAGAGAAACTAATTAAAAATAAATAAACTAACTAAACTAACCCAAAACTTATTTACATATGACTCAAAGCAATCTAAATTCTAAGTTATCTAAGACCCTTAAACTCTTAAACATTACTAATTAAACCAAGTCTAGACTAAGTCTAAGTCAAATTCTAATAGATTAAAGACTCTGACTAAACTAACACAATAGAAAAGACTCTAACTTGGCTAAAAAGGCTCAATAAAAATATACAACATACCCAATAACTTATACATATACAATAAATCAAGTTAAACTAACTCTAGTATCAAGAATACACATACCTAAGTTGTACAACATAGACAACTACATCACAAAAATAAAAAAATAAAAACTGTTAAATGAATCTAAAACCCTAATGTATATAAAAACTAAACTAAAAATTTAAAAACATAAGTTAAACTAACAAAGCACTAAACTAAACAAAGCAAACCTACAAAAATTTAAACTAAACAACTAGTAAAAGAAGTAAATTTAACAAATTAAAAGGAAATAAATAAAACTAAAACAGAAAAACAACAAATAAACAAGAAAATTCACATTCCAAAAAGCTTGAAATTCACAACAATGGTGGACAATAATGGAGACTCACAAATTATTCAACAAGTATATAAAAATTAAAACTAAAAACGAAAATAAAATGAAAATAAACTAATAAAAACAAAGAAATTAGAAAAATCAAACCTTTTTACGCTTGAAGGAGAAGAAAAGAGCTTGGATGTGGATGAAAATGGAGGTTTTTGGTTATGGAGGTGGAATGTGGTGAAAATGGAGTGAAAGGAATGAGGATGAAATTGGTGGGATCTGAAAGAGGAAGAAAAATAGGAAGAATGGAAGAGAAATGGAGTGATTTGGATGAGAATTGAGAGAGATGGAGCAAAAAGAGTGAAGAGGGAGAGTGGAATGACTATGGAGGTTTTGAGGGAGATGGAGGAGTATGGAGGAAGAGGAAGAGTAATGAGTTAGTGAGGGAGTAGGGTTAGCACGGGTGATTGAAGAAAAAGAAAAACGAACGTTTTGTAAAACCAAAAAGAAAAGCCGACAAAACGGGTTGAAAACCCATGTTACCTGGAAGCGGGGGTCAACACGGATCGTGTTGGTTTAACACGGTCCGTGTTGATCCGTGTTCACGAAATCTAACTCTCTCGAAGGCAATACGGGTCGTGCTAGGGGCACCACGATCCGTGTTGTCCTCGTTCTTCGCCGGTTGCGCCTGGGTTCGAATCCTCTTGGTGGCTTCTCCTTTATTTTTTTTCTTTCCTCTTCTCTCACTCACTTGAGATCTCTTTTTATTTTCAAACTCTCTTTTTGTTTTTCTTTTTCAAATTTTTCAGATTTTTTTTCCTCTTTTTTTTTATTTCCCTAAAACTAATACCTCAAAAATGAAAAAAAAAGAGCTTTGCTTAACGTCGCCCCCATTTTTACAAATGTCGCCCCCCAAAAGACGTTTTTGCCCCTCATATATTTAGAACATTTTCACTCTCCTCTCACTCTCCTTTCACATTCTCTCTCTAACTTCACCAAAATTTTGATTTGTTTTTGAAATTTAACCTAAAGTGTCAAGAGAAGGTGATAATTCAAGTGAAGAACAAGAGGTTAGTTTGTAAATTTTAATTTTGAAAAAATTTGAGTTAAAAAAATTAGAAAAAACCGGTTGGCCGCCGCGCAGATTGGCCACTTGCCGCTGATCGATCGTGCACGCACGCGCCATTGCGATCTCCGTGCGGCAAGGCCGCCAGCGGCGGGCCATTTTGGACGCGACAATTGAGCTTTTTCCGGATTTTTTTTTAAATATATAAAATGTTAATATTATTATTTATTTATAATATGTTAATATTATTTTTTATTTATTTAAAATATTATTATTAAGTTAATTAATGTAGTTAATTATTAATATTATGTTAATTAATATTATTATTATAAGATGTTAATTAATATTATTAATACTATTATAATATGTTATTTATAAGTGTTGTTATTATTATTATAATATGTTAATTATTATTATGTTAATTATGCTAATTATTATTGTTAATATTATTATAATATGTTATTTACAAGTGTTGGTAATTATTAATTATAAATGTTGTTATGTTAATTATAATTATTATGGGCATTAATGCTACAAACAATGTTGTTATGCTAATTAGAATTGTATGTTTTTTTTTTGGCCATTAATTAGAATTGTATGTTAATTATTAATGTTAATGCTATTATTATTATTAAGTATTAGGAATTAGTATCCCAGTTATTATTAGTATGATAATTGTTTTCTAAAGTTTGTAGGTTTATTTGGAGGACTTTGGTGGGGACGGCGTTGATTATTCAACGTATTTTGTAACGCAAAATGTTTTTAAGAGAATAGAAGCAGTGCAAGATTGGGCCAATGGAATAGCTGCGGTAATCGAATTTAGGCTTGTACGGTGTTCGTACAAGAGAAAAGATGCAGATAGTCCTTTAAGGTGTTACTTGAAGTGTTGGAGGTACGGTAAATACCGTTGGAAATTGAATGATCTCGATGATGCGACTCGTCGGAGTACGTCAACGAAGGCGTGCCAATGTAAATTCGTCATTGTTACGTGGACTCGCAGTGAAACGGAATGGCGAGTTCGTGTGTGCGACGGTGACCGGGGGAAGCACAATCATGCCTTCATCGTGTATGAGGAAGGGCATCGTCACGGACATCCATTAACTTCTAAAATGAAAGAACATGTCCGTGATATGACCAACACGGGGTGCACACCGGCCACGATACAAACATCGCTGAAGATTAGGTTCCCTGCCTCTAAGATAAACGTGAAGCAAGTATACAACGAGCGGGCAAAGATGCGCACCGAGGAAATGGATGGTAGGACGCTTGCCCAACAATGTCTGTACATGGCGAAACTCGGCCGGTACGTCTCATTTGTTGATTATGAAAATGATGGCGAGCTATGTCAGATTTTTTTTATGTCACCCTTACTCGTTGAAGTTGCTACGTACGTACCCGCATGTCATTCTCATTGACACTACGTATAAGACAAACAAGGCAAAGTGGCCTTTATGTGAGCTGGTAGGCGTGACACCGACAAACCGCAACTTCCAATTGCTTACTCGTTCATGCGGGATGAGAAGATGGAATCATATGAGTGGCTGATGTGGAGGGTGCATGAATTGTTGGGTCCTGATGTTATTACATCCGTGTTTGTGACGGACAAGCAGGATGCTTTGTTGGGGGTTGTTCCCAAGCTTTACCCAAATGTGCACCAACTGTTGTGCGTGTGGCATATTGAGATAGATGTGGAGAACAAAGTAAACAAACTTACTGGGGGCCCTAAGCTCGGACTCAGGCTTCATTTCAGACATCATTTCTGGAACGACATTGTACATGCGAAGACTGTTGGAGAGTTCAAGCACAAGTGGAACGACGTCGTTAACGCGTAGATTGGGCAAAACAAACCGATAGTTGATTATCTTACTGGGACGTGGCTGAGTCATAAGGAAAAATTTGTTTGTGCTTTTACCGACAATGTCCCTCACATAGGGAACACGGCGACTTCTAGAGTTGAGAGCCAGCATTCTACACTGAAATATTATATCGACAGTTCTAGAGGCACCTTCGATCGCGTGTTTGCGAAGATTCACCAACACTTGGAGAATCAACATACTGAGATTAAGTGGGAGCTTGAACAGTCTAGGAGCACGCACAAGAATTTTGGTAATTGTCATTTCTTTAAGAATTTGCACGGGCGTGTATCTCATAATGCATTGGACCTGTTGTCGTTGGAGCTCAATAGGATGCTGGCGATGAGGTATGAAGGAGGCTGCAACTTATGCGTTCACCGGGTGTCGAGAACCCACCTCCTCCCGTGCGCGTGTTCTATGATGGAAGTTTACGAAACTGGAGGGCCAATTCAGCTTACACGGATAAACATGTTTTGGAGACAACTAACAGTAATTGGCGATGGTGAAACTCCTTGCTCAAATGATGTTCCATCAGGTACGGACTTGGAAGAATTTGAGGAACTTGCTAAACAGGTTCAGGAGAGTGATCCAGCAGTTGTACGACACGTAACCCAGGTCCTCCATGAGGAGTTGAATCCCTACAGTCAGGATATTCCTAATCCGCAGACAAGCCCCCCACGCCCCGGGAGACCAAAGACTTCAAGATCCACGCGACGCAACCTCAGTGCGTTTGAGTACGGCCCGAACATTGGGTCGGGGTAGCAAGGGACTACAACGAACTCCTCGAGGAAAAAGGGAACCAGTTCTTCATCAGTCGGGATGGGTTCAACAGGTGTGGATTTCTTTATCTTTATAGCCGATGTTAACCACATGCTTAGGGCTTTCAAAATGACTATACATTGTTGCTTATAACTTAAGATAATCTCATGCGCAGGTATCACCCGGATGTGTGCAGATTCGCTCCTGTTTGAGAACACTTTGCCACATTTCATTCTACCATACATCACTGGATGGACGGATGTTGGCGCTGATGGCAACTACGGGTTCAAATGCATAGCTGAGGCAGGTTTCAGGGATGAGAAATTGTGGGCAACTGCTAGGTAGTCAATGAGCATTGAGTTCCAGACGAGTGAAAATGCATATGTTAATGCGTTTTTAATAGCAAGGAGATGTTCCTTGAATCCTTCATAAGGATAGGTGGCCACTTGGTTGGGCCAGCCCCGTACGAACATTGGATGTCGACTCCAAATGATTTATTTCCAGCCGCAACACTGATGAACATTATGTGGATTTTCTTATCAACACCTCCTAGTCCATGAGAGCAGACAGCTGAGCTATGCATATCAGTATTACCCATACGAGGAGGACCTAGACTTATGGCACCTGCCAAAGTTTAGGGAAGAGTGCGAGTGAACAACCACTTCATGCTTATTCATTTACGGGATGACTGCCTTCTACCGCCTTTCAAGGTTGGGATGAGTCTTTCAAGGCTCGTATTGATAGATGGAAGGCTATTAGGGCCGCTCAATGCCGGTGATGGTTGTAGTTGTACGCTTATGTATTTATGAATGTCTAATTATATTTATATGGAAACTCGTGCAGTAAATTGGAAATCGTAAAACACAACACAAATTAACTCAAATTACCATGGAAACGCAAGGTCACGGGCAATACAAAATCAGTTCAATTAGTAAATACGACAACCACTAAGTTTAGGGTACATGCACAACAATGAAATTGAAAAACACACTCTACTCCTCCTGCTCATCATCTTGCTGCTCGGGGACCTCGATATGCATCTGACGGCACCAATGCCCGTGCAAGTCGACCATATCATCATACCACCCACGATTAATTGTCGTTGTCTCATCGTTCGCTTGGAACTGATGCCTCCCTCGCTGCACTAGTGAGGCCCAGACATAGGCCCACTTTTATAAAAATAAAACACAAAATAATGCAGTCAGACCAATCATGATATCCACGATCCCATAAACAAATCAGTTAAACAAAATATTAAATTATGACGAGGGTTTAAGGGTACTTGTTCGTGTGTCGGATGGTCATCGATTGTCGATTGGCTGGCAGAGGCGGTGTTTATCAAGAATTTGTGTGAATGTGCCGCAAACCAATCGTTGTAAGCAACATCCGCATCCCGCGGCACGTGTTTTGTGCATGGCACATCACTCACTGACATTTTGTTGTTTATCGAAAACACCGCCCAGTCAGCGCTGACGTTAGACTCTACAAATGCCAATTTGTACGGCCCCTTCGCCGGTCGTTCAGCGCTCGCCGATGAAACCAATCTGCGTGGGATATGCTGTAGGTGCCCTAACTGACGGATGATGCGATCGGACATGTAAAGCTCAGTGTAGTCGTATGCACGATTGGCGCCCGCGAACAAAGTCCTGTTGCATGACTTGTATTGGGCAGGTCCGTATGGGGCCTAAATCACACGATCCGGCGTCATCGCATCCAAGGCGGCCCTCAACGCTTGGAGGCGCTGTTCCGAACTCGGCAGGCAGTTGGAGAACCACCTGCTCGCGCGAGGCCCAGTAACCGGCCGCTCCCCGTGTGGCCTAAAATCAGGAAAGTACTCATAGATCCAGGCCTGCAAAAGGGTCAAACACCCAGCCATCTTGGCTGTCCCGGCCCTGCTTGCCATCCCTAACTGCCGATAAAGGAACGCCAAGGTCACCGTACCCCAAGCAATACGGCCAACGATAACATCAGTGCTAGGCCACGGATGCGGCCTAACTCTATCCCTCAATTTGTCA
Organism: Portulaca oleracea; assembly: GCA_029582165.1. Lineage (NCBI taxonomy): Eukaryota > Viridiplantae > Streptophyta > Magnoliopsida > Caryophyllales > Portulacaceae > Portulaca > Portulaca oleracea. The sequence goes on from CM055868.1 coordinate 17,537,571, forward strand.
AGGAGGATAGTGTTTCCGAGCATACTCGACAACCACGCCCTCATCCTATGGGGAACGGGAGAACTGGTCGATGTACATATCATCATCAACTCGGTGTCAACTATGGCACCCTTATCATAAATGTTCGAGGCCTTCAGCTCCGCCATTCCTTTGTCAAAAATTTCGGGCACGTACTGGTTAACCACTTCCCGAGGAAGTCCTTCAGGCATCAGGCCATCAACTGCAATACCCAATATATGTTGCACATCATGCAACATGATTGTCATTTCACCGAAGGGAAGGTGAAATGAGTTTGTGTCGGGTTGCCACCTCTCAACGAAAACTGAGATCAACGTCATGTCGATGTGGTCATACATCAAGTCAACCAACTGGGTGATTTGGATCCTTGCCAGTCCAGCCTGGCATGCGGGATCCACCGTAGACCTAATTGACCTCAACACCATCAACGCATTCTTCTTCATCACGCAGTCAAGAACAACATGGGGCGAACGCTCGCGACCCTCCCATATTACCCGAGCAATGTGACCTCCAAAGCTTGGTATAACGAACTCAATTGTAGGTCCCCCAAGCACGTTGCCATCAATCTTCCAGCTGTTGTCACCGCTCCGCCTCCTCTTACTATGTATCTTCTGACCCAAAGATCACGAGCGTAATCGCTTCCTGTCCCCATTGCCGAATTGGGGCAACTTCCCGCACGCATCCTCATCGGCATGAAACTCGTTGGCCTGTAAACTGGCCCACGAGCTGACGCGATAGAAGTCGGGATCATCTACGTCTCAGGCTCCCCTGTCTCATCGTCCCCCTCCCCAGTCTCATCGTCTCCCGATGTTTCTGTGCCGGTTGACTCATCCATGACTTGGTTGAGATGGTCAACGAAATCTCACGTGGCCTGGCTCCCCGTGTCCTCGGGTTGGCCGCCCGCTGCATCATCTACACCTGTACCTCGACCAGCACGGCGTGCTGACACAGTCACATTGCGTTTGTGGGGGTCCCCAGAATCACCCCCTCCAACCAGTCCGCAGCTGATTCGCCCGGTCCAGAAACCCTCGACCCTTGCCCTTGCCCTTGCCTACCATTTTAGATCACCTACAAAATGAAGACATATAACATAATAATCATATTATCGAAATCATCCAAACTCAACACTGCCTTATCGCATTTATAACTAAGTCGTGTCACGAGGCAAGAGGATCCTGTTATTGTCCAAGGAGAGTGTGTTTGTTAACTGTTAATCTATGGCTGAAAAAGACTTTCATCAGCCGTACCGACTTCTCGTTTATTTGTTTGGTTCCCAAAAAGTAGCGCAATGTCAGCAGTGAAATTGCGCGAAGTCTATAGTGCTCTGGGAGTTAGAAGCGTCTCAGATTCGGTACAATGCAGTGTTTCTATTGTGCAGCCTGGTGGGCAGCAAGACAAGGCGGATCTGAAAGAGAAGCTAGTAATGAAGGGTCTAATAGAAATCGTGTTGGGCTTCTTCTTGCCTCCTTCTTGCTTGCTCTATTCGTTGCCGCTTCCGCCTTGAACGGAAGGTTATCTCAATCTCCGGGTCGAACTCGAATAGTGGTGCCTTTTGCATACACCGATCGGAAACCTTGCAAGAGACAAAAACAAAAATACCCAAGGAAGATCAAACAGGAAAAAGAAAAAGAAAAATGATCTAGACAATCTAAGGAAATTCGTTCGGTGGCAGCTAGGGACAAAGTCCCTGGCATCAGCGCCAAAAACTTAATATGTCGCAAGTGCACGGGTGTACGTGTAGCAAATATCAAGGTCGATCCCACATGGACTTTGCTAACTACACACCAAACTAGCTTCCTCTGTGATTGCTAAATCGGTCAGGTTTTGTTTTTAATCAACTAATTCTATTTCTATTCACTAAATCAAACTAATATTCACACAAATCACAAGATGAAATCAATATGAGAAAGACATTCAAGTGATAAAAGCTAAGTCACTCTATGAATCAAACAAGTGGATTGAGCATGCATGTCACTAATTTGGTACATTTTAGGGTCGATAATCGCATGAATTCTTCCGTAGCAAAGATTTGGCAATGAAACGGATTGCTTAGTAAAATTGATCTCTTGGACTCTTTATTGTGTCAATTTTATATAAGTTAAAATCAAATTATCTAATGACCCCAAATTACAAAGTCTTCTATGTCTAGCTCACTTCATAATCAGTTTAATCCTAAGGGTTCCGATTATCGAATTTTTCTGTTCGGTACTTCATTCAACAATCTAAATCCATGCTAATGGTGCGCAAACAAAAGCAATGACATACATAATCAAAGGATAAATAAAATGCATTCAAACTAGATTAACATGCTTGTCCAATCTAACAATACTCAATCCATAAGAGAAACTAATAAGGGTTTATCCCCTAAACTAAGAAAACTACTCACTACTCATGTTCAAATCACAAAACATAACAAATCTATACTAAAATGCATGAAAACTATAAGAAAGAGAAGTAAACCGAGATGGAAATCAATCTCCGCTTGAATGATGATCGGTTGGGACTTTTGCTCCTCCACTTCAATGGATTTCTTGACAAATCGATCTTCAAACTCAACAAACTCTCAATCTTCAACTATGGATGAATGTAGATGGATTTGTGGATGAAGGGATGGATGAATATGATGATGAGGATGATGATGAATGGGGGTCAATGATAGCAAAAACAACCGGATACATCAATTATATACCATTAAAAGCAACTGAAACGCTATTTTTGCATTAAACAGGGTCAACACGGGTGATTCCAGACCAACACAAACTGTGTTGAATCTAACACGGGTCGTGTTGTAGTGACACAGACCGTGTAGCTCACTCGAGATGAATTCTGAACTTTCTGGACACTTAAACGACCCATTTTGGGTGAAAGATCACCCGTGTTGATGCCTAACGATGCCCTTTGATAAGTTGGGCTTGAGTTTGGGCCTTAGGGTGGATTTATCTCTTGCTAGTGATCCACTTGGACTCCATATACTTGATTTTGAGCTTGATTTGATCCAAATGAAGCCAATTTCTTACAAAACTACACCAAACTCCAACCAAGCATAAAATAGAGAATTCGAGTATAAAAATAATACATTCATAACTAAAATCACCCAAATTAACTCTAAATAATCCAAGATCACATATATATAAAATACACTTATCAGTTATGAATAATATTAGTGGCTAAGTTCCTAGTGGGTTAGGGGTGATTAAGGGTTCTAATGGGTGATTAATACCGGGCTAGTGTATTAGGGAATAATTAGTGAAGAAACCTAATTCACACCTTATTCCTTCCTTCAAGTGGGGTGAATTAAGGACCGAGAGCTCCTTAATCCATTAACACTTGCTAGGAATGATAAGGACGGGATAGTTGATCCTATTCTCATGAGAATGAGAATGGGATTAACTAGTGAACGTTGCATAATTATGGATTGATCGTAGATGATAATTAGTGGCTAATAGTGGCTGGGTGGATGGATGAGTAAAACAACCAAAACTTTTGAATATATTAGAAAAAATCATGGAGAAATGACAAAAACTCAATATACACTCTCATCATGGATCGTGCTAGGGAAACAAAGCTCGTGGCTAGGTCAACATGGCCCGTGGCTGGGTTAAACCACCTGTGTTACCCAGTTTCCTCTAACTCTTTGGCATCTGTCCGAGGCACGACTGGTAGGGTCCATTTTGGGACCCCTGCAACATGTTTTTGGGCCTTTGAAGATTGTGGCCTTGATCTTGGGCTTGGGGTTGATCCAATCCCCTTATTTCCTTCTCTTATGATCATAACTTGGGTTTTCATGCTCAATTTTTGCTCAGTTTCATCAAAATGTTCACAAATTTCCTAAAAAATCAATCAAACTAAAAACTAAGCATAATATTGGAATTTTGGGTATAACATAATATATTCATATAAAATATTTCCAAATTCACGGTGAAACATTCACATATATACAAAAAGCACTTATTAGTATCTTTAGTTCCTTGTCCCCTTTTATTTGAAAGACAAGCCTCCTTTTCGTTTTACCATCTCCTCTCCCACCACTAATTCTTAGGCCTTTTCTTGCTTGCCATGGGGAGGCCCTCATGCAATCTCCACACGTGAGCGACATCTCTTCTTCATATTCATCTTTCTCAGTACAATCTCGTTCCAAATGCTCTAACTTGCCACAGAAGTATATGCCGAACAATTGTTCAAACTTTTCTTTCAATGTTACCTCATCCCGCTTGTAAACTCAATATTAACCATAATTGGGAGGGTTATTGTGACGCCACAAAAATTTAGAACACTTAATAAATGCAAATTTTACTAAATCAAGCAGCATGTGAGCAAGAACGAAGTACTCCTGGTGATTTGTAGGGTCAGTTGTCAATTCTTAAAGTCATTCCCTGTAATGTTCACGGCATGGGAGGGTCCGAGGAATTACAGTTGTAACACCCTAGATATAGTTAAATTATGGTCTAAAAGGATTGAAATGACTACTTATATCACCAAAGTGCACCTTCCTTTTAGAAAGCTCATCTATTGAGAACTCCCCAGTCAAGCATGTTTGGTTGGGATTAGTGGAAGTTTTCCTAGGTAGTGTGTGAGTGAGGGCAAAGCATGCTAAAAGAACCTGTGGTAGTATGTGGGGCTAGTTGTTTGTCTCTAAAGCAATTATCATTAATGTCTGTGGCCCGAGAGGGCCAGTGCATTACAAATGGAATTAGAGCCGACCTGCAACCGTGAGTTATGCTAGCGGATGGGAGATCCATGATTAGTTACTTGGCGAGGCAAATATTCTGGACTGGACCATAAGTCAAGAGGACACGTTAGTTGGTCAATATTTAGGAACAACGAGGATGTTGTGCGCTTAAGTGGAGGTGATTGTAACACCCCAGATATGGTTAAAATATGACTTAATTAAAAGGATTAAAATGACTGCTTGTATCACCAAGGTACATCTTTCTTTTAAGAAACTCATTTATTGAGAACTTCCCATCTAAGCGTGCATGGTTGGGAGCAGTATCAAGATGGGCGACCTCCGGGTAATAGGGCCATTTGTTCTGAAAGCATTATTTGTTATGTGTGCGGCTTGAGAGGGATCGGGGAATTACAATTATCTAAGGTCCATAAATGTTTTGAACTATAAAGATTTGTCCTTGTTTCCACAATTCGAGTCATCAGCCTTCAAGAATCTCTAAGTTGTTTCCCAGTCCTTAATGTCCCCCCCCCCCCAAAGACTGGTCATAAATTCTCACTCAGAAGGAGTCATAGGTGAAATACTTGGCAACTTCTAATGGATGCACCCTTTGAAGAGATTTCCATTAAGACCGCTACTGTTTTCTATAAAACCAAGGTTCACCTTCGGTCACTTTGTCTTTGTTCCTCCAATGATAAAACTGGAACAAGAAGATATTCTCTTCAAGTTCCTACAACTCAAGTCCATACCTTGGCCTCCTTACTATCTCCACCGTGCTCATGAACGTAAAAGAATTAAACCTTGTTTGTTGTCTATAACCTTTTGCTGTCTTTAACTTCCCAAATAGGCATAGATACCATTTTTATCATAACGATATAAAGTTTGTGCTAAAATTACCAATAAAAAATAATTATGAAGATGATAGATATCTTGAATCAATATGGATATTAACCATCTTAAATTACTGTTATATTACTCTAAGGGCCTGTTTGGAGAGGTAAAAGGAATGGAATAAGGGTGAGATAGGTATCCAATTTCTTTTCTTGGTGTTTGGTGAAGCATTTCTGGAATGGGATTAGGAAACCCCGAAGTTTCTAATCCCCCTCAGGGTCTGTTTGGAGAGAAAAGTGGGATGGACTGGGTATGGAATTAGAATCCTAAATTAAAGTTGTTTGGTTAGAAATTGGAATGGAATGAGATAATAATAATAATAATAATAATAATAATAATAATAATAATAATAATAATTCACCCACCCTACCTTCCATCTCCCACCCCACTGTGCCACTATTACTCACAAAACCCCAACTAGAAACAGAGCCGCATGTCTTCATTCCCAAATTCAGCACCACCTTGTCCACCTCGTCCTTGTCTTTGCCTTCCCCATATCTCCACCTCCCACCCCACTGTGAATTTCTCTCAGCCTCAGTCACTACCCAATCCCCCACCCCCGTCGTGAAGAAGTCTTCCTTCAACTATTGTCTATAATTTATCTCTCTACTTTTGTCCTTCAACGTTGTGATGGTTGTGAGAAATTCGTTGGATTGTCCAGAAAATAACCGACATAGTTGTTGTCTTCGTCAATGGAGGAGATCGAGATCGAGAAGGTTGGTTGGATTTTTAGTATATGTTTGGTCTGTTGGAAATTTTGGTTTTCTGTTTTCAGACTTTTTAAAATTTTTTTTAGAGGTGGTCGTAGTGGTGGTGGTCCGAGCGGCGATGGTGAAGTTCCTGAAGGTGGCGGCAATGGAGTGCACAATGGAGTTCCTGTAGGCGTCGATGGTGGAGTCGGGAAGGTGGCCTGGTGATTTTGTGATGGGAAATACATTCTTGTTAGAAGAAAAATAACATAAAGTGATTATATCTGATACCCCCCCCCCCATATATGGGATGGGAATTCCAAAATTCTGACAAAAAGTTGATGATCAAATTTGGTTTAATTCGAGTCGGACAAATTCGGGTATTTGGGTCGAACTGACTTTTGTCAGTGCTAGTATTAACCAGTGCCTCCGTCCCTTAATGAACGTCAATTTTCCTAACTACTTTGTCCTTTTTATTTGTCAACTTTACAATTCCAATAATTAACATACTCATATTACCCATAATTAGTGAATGTGATTTTTATTTTATCTTTTAAAATTATCCTTTATTTCTCTCTTGAATCGAAATTCGTCTTTCACTGAAATGGTGGAAAGAAAAGGGGTATATTTGCCCATCTATAATTCTTTTACAATTTTCTATAGGGATGATAGTCATATCCGAATCTGAAGCAAATCTGCTTTGCTTTGAAGCAAAAAATCTGATCTAAATTCGACAAAAAGAAATCTGAATTTGAATCCGATTAAAAAATGTTCGACTCAAATCTGATTAAGTCCGATTAGGATAATAAATATATGAAAAATCTGAAAAATTATAATATGACTAAATTCGAGAATTGACGGGAGAATTTGAAGCTTTGTTTTTTTTAGGAGCAACGTATTACCAGTATTTTGATGGTTAAGAGATTTTTTCTGACATGTTATATTTTACTGTTTTGCTATATATTTGTGGTTACATAAAAAATTATTTAGGTTTGTTGTTGGTATTTTATATTTTACCAAGTAATGAGTATGATATATTCAATTACAACAAAAATCTTGTAAAAAAAAATTAGAAAAATAAAAAATGAGTAGTTTAAATGCTAATTGGACCTCAAATTATCATCCAAAGACCTCCGCTTTCGATTATAATTGAAGATGGAGGTTTTGCCCTCCTTCGATTAATTGAATTTTGGAGGTGAACCTCCACCTCCAATTATTATTAGTTGGAGCGGAGGTGGAGGTACTCACTTCGGATCCGCCTCCGATCCGTTGTCTATTCTTAATTTTCTAATGACACATATAAAAGGACTGAAGGAGTAATTCATTTTATTAATTTTTAAAATTTTTGTTGAGTGGACAATTATTATTTGACGGAAGAAGTATTCCCTCCATTTCTCAAATTTTAACTAATTTTTTATTTTCCATAATATCTGTTACTTTACAATTTCAAGACAATATTAATTATAGTTTTCTAAATTTATCTTTTACTTTCACCATTATCAATACAAATATATAATCAAAATATTACGTAGAAATTTGTTTATTACTTTTATCATTTACAATATAATTATCATTTTTCAGACAATTTTCTTAAAATTTTCCCAAAATTCAAATGTGACAATTATTGAGGAAAGGAGGAGGAATTCATTTTATTGATTTTTAAAATTTTTGTTGAGTGGACAATTACTATTGGACGAAGGGCATTTATTTGAGGAATTGTCATTCAACGGAAAATAGCAGAGTCCAGAACTGCAAAACAAGGGCTGAATAAATGCGGTAAATGAGTAATCAAGTAATCCGACGAAGATTTCTAAATAAGGGTCTTTATCTACAGCAAGGCACAAGGAAGAAAACGAAAAAAGTTGCCTATTCTGAGCCGTAAGATTTGCTGTTTGTCAAAATCGCTTTGTCCTGCGCATTGATTCAGCTTTGCTCTCCCTTTCAAGTTTCAAACTTTCAGCCCCCCTCCCCCTTATTCAAATCTGTGTGTCTCTAGACAGACAGTATAAGCCTTCCGCGGTTGGTTCAAGTTTCAACCACCCTTTCAAGTTTCATCCTCGCCTCCTTCTCATTCTGTTTGTTCATCCTCATCTGCTGTCCGATGAGTACGTTGTCATTGACTCAATCATACGCAACCCAAACCCATTTGAGAACTGTACTTGCACTGCCCCAGTAGTCACTCAGTCGTACCCTCTTCTGAAAAATAACAACTGGGGTAAGTTAATTGTAGAGTAGAGTGAAAATGGAGGAAACCAGGCCATTGCTAAGACCACAGCAACAAGATGAATGCGAGGAGAAGCAAAGACAGGATGTGGGTCCAACGAAAGAGTTCATGTTTGAGTCGAAGAGGCTATGGCATATCGCAGGTCCAGCCATTTTTACAGCAATTTGTCAGTACTCTTTGGGCGCTCTTACTCAGACCTTTGCTGGCCTCGTCGGCGACCTCGAGCTCGCCGCTGTCTCCGTCGAGAACTCCGTCATCGCAGGCCTCGCATTTGGCGCCATGGTACTTATTATTATTTCTCTTCTTTCATTCATTTCATTTCGGGATTTTCTTACTGTGGGTTTCGATCACTTTTGTCTGTAAAGTTGCTGCCTCCTTTCTTAACCTTTACTAGTTGTTTTTGGGTTCTTTTCATGGTGATTGGTTAACATTACATGCTTTTCTTTCAACTCTTCCAAATCCAATTATGACCGTGGGATTTTTTTATTAAGAATTTGGCAATCACTTTAAGATGATATTTTCCCCAATTGTTGCTTGTGAAGTGTGATGGGTTGATGTAATTTGTTGATCTTGGAAAGTTGGACCCACCCAAAAAGTAAAGTCAACTTCTGTTCCCTGGTGTGGTGTCCTAATTCTGAAGTCCCACTTATGGACCTGCCTTTGTCGTTGGATTAACTGTTATACTCCATTATTTTAGCTAATTAAGCTAATCTTCAGTCTTGTTTTTATGGGTATTTAGTCATTTGATTAAATGCTAACCTAATTAAGATTATGGCTGGTAATGGGATATACTGTTGGAATTGGTCTGAAAATTTGCGGATGAGTGCCTACATAGTTGGTATGGTTAAACTTAGGGCGAAGCTGATGTGGGGTGAATGCAAGGAAGTGATGAACAGGGTTGGTTGTATTTGAGAAATATGTTGGTGTTGGTGGTGTAAATTATGGTGTGTGTTGACAATGCAGCTTGGAATGGGGAGTGCACTTGAGACACTGTGTGGGCAAGCATTTGGTGCAGGCAAACTCAGAATGTTGGGGATATACATGCAAAGGTCATGGGTTATCTTGCTATTCACTTCATTTCTGCTTACTCCTTTGTATGTCTATTCTCCTCCAATTCTTCAACTATTTGGAGTAACTCAAGAGATATCTCAAGCTGCTGGTCAGTATAATTTCTAAATCTCTCTCCCTCTTTGCTTACGTGCCTGTGGTTTCCCTCCCTTTTTCTTTTTTGATTCAGAAAAAAGGCATTCTTTTGGTCAAACCCTGAAAATATTCCTTCTTGGTTGTAAATTGTAATCCTGCATTGAACTGGGTGTATCTTTACTCTGCCACCAAAGGCCTCCAGAGGTTCTGTTTTAGAAACGAGTCAAGACCATTTCTGATCGACTATCTCATAAAAATTGTAAATGTAACACATCATCCTTGTTAAACCAGGGAGTAAAATCGGTCCTGAGAAAGGACTACTACTGTAATGATTAGTCTTAAAATTTGGACCCTTTTCCCACCTAATGTTCATCTTTCATCAACAACCCCCCCTCCAAAAAAAAAAAACCTAAACCCTAAACCCTAAAAAAAAAAACTTTTTCTTTAAGATTATTATATATGTGCTAATCCAATTTTTGATCTTTTGGGTTTGCTTTAATTGGGAGTGAAAATGGGATTGCTAAGAGTTTTTACTTCCAGTACCTGTATTGGGGAGTTGGAAAAGTTCACTGTTGACCTTTTCTGTTTCTTGCTGAATACAGATAAATGAAAATTAAGAGTATATAGTTAGTCTTCTCCAACGTAATGTACTCTTGCTTTCTACCCATTTGTGTTTTCATGTACGTAGCATCAAAGGGAGGTGAAGGGCTGATTGCATCTCTTCATTTTAATTCCTAACTAAATTTTATTGTGGGGTGATTCTGGTGGTTGATTAAAGTAATGGTTTGTTTTAAATAATTAAACTAGTTAGACAACATGTGGTGATTCTGGTGGTGAGTCTCCAGTGGGAAGAATCAAAGCATCTTATGCACAAGCAGGATATTAATTATTAAGAGCTTATTATAGGTGGAGGGGAGCAAGTCACATTTCTTTTATGTGGTATAATTGATAAGACTTAGAGGCCATGGAATAGAAATTGGTGATCTGTTGACTTTAAGACATAGTCAATACTGATTGCTTTAATATACTAATGTCCTTGCCAAATTGAAGATGAGCCTTCTGCATATTGTGGTATTTAAATGGAATCTCTGGGCTAAAGGGCATCAGTTGCTACTTGGATATTGGTCGGCGTGGGGGATTGGGGGAGTGGGAGGAGGGGGGGGGGGGGGAGGAGGGTTGGGGTTGTGATTATTTGAAAAATCGTTGTTGGTATGCTACCAACTCGTTCCTGTTATACTTGCAAACTTGGTTGAATGCAATCATCTTTTCAGCTAATGGTAATTCATAATGGTGTCTCCACCAGGCAGTCAGGCCCCAATGTGCTGCCCTTCCTCTTCCCTTTTGATATTATAGAAATGCCATACAATTTGCATAGTTTGATAGTCACAGACTCACTGTGAACAGGCAAGTGCAAAAGAAACACTTTGTGCCTTTTTGGGTAGGCATAGAATGAGCTCAACTTAATTAGTCATTAATTGAAATTGACTTCAAAATGTGGTGACCTGGTAAATCTGATGATCAATGATGAACTTCTCTTATAGTTTTAGAAAGTTGTTGTCGTCATGTATTCGACAAGAATCATAGAATTATTCTTCTGTAGCAGTTGCATCCATACGCGGATCTATGTGTAAGTTAGGGGTGTCCATAGACACCGTTAACCATAGAAAAATTTGTGATTCTCTAATATTATTCAGAAGAAATTTTCTTAATTGGAGCAAGTGGACATCGTAAAAAAGAAAGTCCCATAAACATAATAGGGGTGTCCAATTTAACGGCAACCTAAAAACCCTAAATTATTACTCTCTCCATCCTAAATAAATTGTACAAGTTTGACTAATTAGGTCAAAAAATTTACCTGAATACAATATTATTAGTGTTGCTAAGATAAAACATGAAATATTAGCGGTCAAAGTGTTGCATCGAAGACTGTAAAAAATTAAATTGGACAAATTAATTGGGATGAAGGGAGTACATTTTTTTATAAACAAAAAGTGTAAGTCAATGAATTGGATAATTGGCTATCAGTATAAGTTTAAGATATAAATATCTAGTTAATATGAAATTTCAATTTATTGGATGGGCATATTTATACGATGACATGAAATTTTTCTAAGCTTGTGAATATGTCATTTAATATTTATTTTTATTGTTATTTATTTAAAATTTATTATTTTATTTTTCAAAAACGCTTATTTAATAATAAGTATATCAGACACATCTAAGTTGAATGTCTGGATCCGCCACTACTCTTGATTTATTGCAAGGGCTGTTGCCTTTAATTTCTTAACTTAGCAGACTGCTATAGTGTCTCTTTGTGGCAATTGTTTGTATATACATGCACCAGAAAACTATTTCGCTTGTTGTGTTTCTGGACATTGCTGTAATGTCTACTCTCTGACAGCAGTAGGATACCCTAACAAGACAGTATGCTATGCAGGGAAATTCACGTTGTGGATGATTCCTCAACTGTTTGCCTATGCCTTCAATTTTCCAATTCAAAAGTTCTTGCAAGCACAGAGGAAAGTGTTTGTTATGGCCTGGATATCTGCCATTGTGCTGGTGCTACATGCATTGTTGAGCTGGATATTTATGCTGAAGTTGGGTTGGGGCTTGGTTGGGGCAGCAGTCATGCTCAATACTTCGTGGTGGCTCATTGTTATTTTGCAGTTTATCTACATTATCGTCACAAAATCTGACGGAGCTTGGTGTGGATTCTCCTGGTTGGCATTCTCTGATTTATGGGGTTTTGTTAAGCTATCATTAGCTTCTGCTGTGATGCTGTGGTTAGTCATCTCTATCCTTCAGCATTGGTTTTCATTTTTTGTTTTGTATTTTTCTAAAGTTGCTTATTGTTGACTGCATTAAAAAAATGTCTACAAAATTTCGATTGCATTTCTGAAGTGAAAGATGAAGTGGATCAAGTCCCTTCCCCCCCCCCCCCCCCCCCTTTTTCTAGCAATAGTTACTGCCAAATTGTTTCTGTCTTTGTTGGGGGCGGGAGGGCAAGTGATTTTCTTGAAGATAAAGAACAGGGTTGCCGCAATTCAATGGTGATCACTTAAAGGTAGAAAAAACTTGTGTTTCAGAGTATACATTGACTCTGTAGGGCATGCTTTCTCTCAAAAGATTCTGATAAATTTTGGTGCAAATATATGGGACCATAAGCCAAATGTCGTATGTAGTCGCTTTTTCTCATTATATTAATTGTTAAGCAATGTTTGTATGACATGGTTTGTAGCCTGGAGTTCTGGTACTTGATGATGCTGGTGGTGATCACTGGTCGGCTGCCCAATCCTTTGATACCTGTTGATGCTATCTCTATCTGGCAAGTTTCTCTCCTGGCTCCGTATTAATGGCATTCAATGCTTTTCCTTTCCTTGTATGTTTCCAAACTGCCTGCTTTAACACTTCATATTAAATTCTGCTCGATACATTGTTTAATTTTTACAGCATGAACCTACAAGGATGGGATGCAATGATTGCAATGGGTTTCAATGCTGCTATCAGGTAACCTTCAGGAGATGTATTCTGTGTACAGAAGTTCTAAATGAAATTTACAAGTACGAGTTGTGGTGCTTTTTGTAATATTTTGTTTTAATATTCGAGCGAGAGACCTTTCTTAGATGGAAGTAATGGAACAATATTCGCCTGATTTTGTGTGGAAGATGTGATAAATGCTGATGACAATATCTTTCTTGTACATTATAGTGTGAGGGTATCAAATGAACTTGGAGCTGGCAACTATCAACAAGCCAAGATCTCTGTCATTGTAGTTTCCATAACTTCAGTAGTTATAGGATTCATTGCCTTCATAGTGGTGCTTGCAACTAGAGATTGGTTTCCCTATCTTTTCACTGCAAGTGACCCGGTGGCCGAGGAAACTAAAAGGCTTTCGATCTTGTTGGCATTCACAGTTCTCCTCAACAGTCTTCAGCCAGTTCTGTCAGGCAAGTGTCACATGAAATTCACTAATTTTGCAACTCCGAGCGACTCGTGCTTGCTCTCTTATCAAGGTCTATGACCTATACATCTTATTCCTGATTTCTGTTGTGTGATCCTCCCGTCGATTCAGGTGTTGCTATTGGAGCCGGGTGGCAGTCACTAGTTGCATACATCAACATAGCGTGCTACTACATTGTTGGGCTGCCTGCTGGCATTGTCCTTGGGTTCAAATTTGGACTCGGAGCTATGGTAACCTTGTGCTCGTTTATTACACAGATGCACTTCTAAGTTTGTGTTATTTTGTGGTTTATGACATCTTTGTGACTCACTATTCTTTTGATTGCAGGGAGTTTGGGGTGGGATGATTGGCGGAATCTGTTTGCAGACACTTATTTTAATCATAGTTACATCTTTGACAAATTGGAAGAAGGAAGTAAGTGATCTATGACTCTATCTCTTTGAGCTATTGCCAAAAGTGATCTTGCAATTTCAAAATATCAAAAAACAAATGCCACATGCATATTTTGTAGTGACATTCCACAGGGTTTTTCCAAACTTGGTTTCTTTTGGTGTTTAACTTCATGGGTTTTTTTTTTTTCCAAAGTGGTTTCTTTGAAAGGTTTTCTGTGGGTCCGCAGGAATTACCCTCCACATGAAATTTAGTTCATGGAGAAAAACTGCCTAATCACAATTCCCAGATCGCGGTTAAACGTATTTTTCCTGGGAACTTTATAAGAAACCCTTTTAAAACCTGAAACTCTTCAAGATTGTGAATGAGACTATTTTTGAGAAGTGAAGTAGGGTGTTGAACAGCTTTAGCTAATTTGTATTTTGTGATATGTTGAAAAGTTGGATAGCAAAATTGGGCAAGACCTGCATTTTCCTGGCTAATATTTTGCTGTCTTCACTATCATTGTTTACCATCGTTTTGTGTTTGTTGCTTTTCTGAATACCTAGGCGGATGAAGCAGAGGGCAGGGTAAGAAAATGGGGAGGATCAGCTGCTGCAGACTAGAGTTTCTTGAGAAACTTGTCTTCGATCAAGATAGAATGATGCAAATGCATGTCGTAACATAGATGTAATAGCTTATATTTTCTAAAGCATTCAACTCAGTCTGCCCTACAGAGAGGTTAGGATTAAATCAATGGATATATTTCCCGTTCTTTGTTGCGGTTGGTTGCGGTTGGTTGTGGTGGGTTGTGGAAAGTTGTGGAATGTGGAAGGTCGTGGGGGAAATAATTATAAGTGGGTTGATATAACTTTTAATAAAAAGATAAATAAAAATTGAAATAGTAGATTGTGGTGGGTTGTGGTGGAAATTCGAAAGTTGTGGTGCAGTGTGGAATTGCAACCAACCAACCGTATAAAAGAACGGAGTCTTAGGTTGATGCCAGTTAAATTGGTGAAATTTTGGTCCGAAACATTTTGGAAGGTGCATAATTTTTGTTTGTTTGTTGCTAGGGATAATATGTTATATTCTAATTAAACCTTTAGATTTACTTGTATGATTATGGTCATGTTCTTTTGAAGTGTAGGTAAGTAGATAAGTAAAGTAGAATAAAATAGATAAGTTACTAAGTTAAGTTACGTATTGGTAGGTAAATCATATCAGATCAATTATTAAATATGAATTTTTAAATAAGTTAGTGTGAATAAAGTAAGTTGCATAAGTCATGTTACTTGTGAAATATGTGAATTTTTAAATTTAAATTATGTATGGTAGACAAGGTAATTTGAGAACAGGTAAGTAAAAAGAAAGTAACCTTTAACTTCTTGATAAAACTGCTATCGTCGAGTCTCTCCTAGGGTTTTGCCTGGTGGGAGTTTGTGTCCTAGGTCAGCCTAGGGTTTCGTCGGCGACTTGGTCTCCAGATTGTGTCCTGGATCTCCAGGGATGGTGATGGCATCGATGGACGGGAAGAATGACGGAGAAGCGACAAAGAAGGGAGGGAAGAAGTCAATCCTATGGGAGGATGAAGTTTCTGAAGAAGAGGAATCACAACTATCTCTTTGCTTGGTAGGGAAGATACAGACGAAAAAGAAGTGCAACGCCTATGCCTTCATGACCACGATTGAGAAAGTATGGGCATTGGTAGGGGTGGGCACAATAAACCTAAACTGCATTTCGAACCGTAAAACCACATAAACCAAACCGCAAAATGCGGTGAATCGATTTAATTTTTGCATAAAAGCAGTTTAGGTTAACCAAACCGGTATGAGCGGTTTAGATTTAGGTTTTGGATTTTCATTAAACGGTTAACCGTGGTTAACCGCTCTCAACTAAATTGAAAAAAAACCCTAGTTTTGTTGATGTGCTATGCGCCGCTGGAAAAAATATGAGTAGAGTTAATTTTTTTTTTCTAAGTCAGGGGCAGACTGCCAGACTAGGCAGCAAGTAGCGGCAGTCGCCGGTCGGTGTGCCGGCGTATGCGTATCGTAGTATCGGAATATGAATTTATTAGTAATATGATTGCATTTATTTGCATAAATGTTATTGTAAATTTCCAGGAAATCGGTTAATCATAAACCGTGTATGTTAACTGGGTAAATTTTCAGATTTTAAAAGCAGTTAACACTTAACAACATTTAAATTGCGGTTTCGGTTTGGTTTAGGTTTCCAGATTTCAAAAGCGGTTAACCGCAAAGCGGTTAATCGCATATTGCGGTTCCGGTTTAGGTTTTCAAAATCCAAAAACCTCAAAAGCGGTTAACCTATTATGCCCACCCTTAGGCATTGGGAGATGGTGTGGAGATAAAAGAGGTGGCTGAAAACCTCTTCCTTTTCCAATTCTATCACTGGCGAGACAAGGCAAGGGTTCTTGAAGGAGAACCGTGGACGTTTGAGAAGTCCATCATATGCATGGGAGAAATTGATGGGAACCTTCAACCCTCGAATGCGATGAAAACCCTAACCCATAACCCCTTTTGGGTGAGGGTGTATGATCCCCCATTCAAAGGTCGAAATGAAAAAAAACATTAAAGCCCTAGCAAACCATCTGGGAGTTCTGGTTCGCATTGATGATTCAGATGTTGCGGGCTGGGAAAAATCGTTTAGGTTTGGGGTGATGATGGATCTGCGAGAACCGTTTCCAAGTGAGATACCCGTTGAAACGAAGAAGGGAGAAAATCTATTGCCACCAGTTAAATATGAGAGCTTGCCTACCCTATGTTATCACTATGGACGAGTGGGGCACACATAGAGAGAATGTGATGAGAGGGACAATGATGAGGGGGATGGTGTCAAACAATATGGAGAATGGATGAAAGCTAGCCCATGGCATGTGAAGAGGGGATTGGATTCAGTAGAGAGTAAGGAGAAGGGACTTAGACCGAAAAATTGATTTTTCACTCACGAAAGCCAAAGCAGTCGGAGGAGAGAGATTATGAAAAGGAGGAACCCAACGTGGAGCAGGTGACAGAAAGTATGGGGAAGATCCGAGTTAATGAAAATGAGGAGATATGGAATGAGAAGGAGATAGAAGGAGGAGGGGAGAATGACTATAAGGGAGGAGGGGTGGATGATACCATGAAGAAGGCAATATGAATAGAGGATTAGAAGAGCAAATGGGAGAGTAAAGAAACCATGAATGAAATAAATGAAGGAAGGAGAAGTGCAGGAGGAGCCAAGTGGAAGAGAATCCCGCGTCAAAGACGAGGTGATGAGGAAAGTGCCATGTTCACAAATGGGAGGAAGAGAAGAATGGAAGTATATGATGATTCAATGGCAAACAACTTGAAGAAAGCTAGAAAGTAGGACAAAAGTGAAGGAGATGCGATGAAAATAGCGGAGGCTGGCGACCAGCCCCGCGAACAAAAATGAAAACCTTACTTTGGAGCTGTCGTGGGCTTAGGAACCAATGAGCAGCTAGAGGAGTTAAACGGCTCCCTCACATACAACTGAAGGTCCCGACCTTGTGTTCCTTTGTGAAACAAAGTTGAAGGAGAGAGAGATATCACAGTTGAGGGCTAGCTTCCAAATGGAGAATGGGGTCTACGTAAGTTGCCAAGGCGAAGCAAACGCGAGAAGCAAAGGCTTAGCAATTGATAAGTGCATTATTTGCACTGATTTTTGGGTATTTTAGAAGCATAATCATGGTAATTTTTGGCTAAAAAAGTGTTTAATCGTCCCCATTTCACTATTTTACGCTTGGTCTTTGCGTTTTTGGCATTGATTTTCAGGTTTAGGGCCAAAAAGGTGATTTTTGGAGCAAATTAGGTAAGGCCAAGGGTACCACGGGCATCAACTATGGTGGATAAGACCGTGGTAAAAATTTCAGCCAGAAATGAGCAGGGAATCGCGAGACAGCGCCAACCACGGGCTGCCCGTGGTGGAAGCCACGGACCGTGGTTGATGTTGTTTTCTCGCGCTGGCGGTTATTCTCACGGAATAAACTGGGAGAAAAGCTGGGACGGCAGTTTATCAGTTATTCGGGGCAGAAAAGAGAGAGATTGGAGAGGAATTCTTCACCAAAAACACCTCCATTCATCAAGAATCAATTTGACGACATTGAAGATTTGGAATTCAAGAAGAAGCACGCAACACTCTAGTGAAGTTCTTGAGAGAATCCTACGAATTTCTCCTTAGTGTTTGCTTTACTCTTATCACTTTCTCTTCCTTAATTCTAGAATTGATTATATGTTTAGAACATATTTCTTGTTTTCAATGAATTCTTGTGAGTAGATTTCGTTCTTTCTAGGGTTTTATGAACCATCAATATGGAGTTTGATTAGAATTGTTTTAGTTTGTACTTGAATGCTCAATTGAATCAATAGAAGGTTGCGTTTTTCTTGCTTACGAATGTTCTTAAGGCCTTGGATGTTTGTAATTCAGAAATTAGCCTAAGGAGTACCGAAAGGTGAATTAGGGGAATTTGACCACCAACCCTTCTACCTAGGCCTACGATAGTTGAAAAAGGAGTAGTAGACTAGGGAGTCATTAGATACCCCGACCTTACTTAGACCTTCAATTACTTTAACACAAAGCGGCGAAAGTTGTTGATTAGGTTAGTCAGAATAATTCTATTTAGCATCGAAAGGGCGATAGAATTTAGAGGTTATCGATTCTTGATTCGTTTGAGTTACTTTCTTGTGCATGCTTTAATCTGGCTTTCAGACCCTGTTGTTAGGTGAGTAAAACCCAAGAAGTCTTCATCCATCGAATTACCTCGAGTTAATCCTTTCTAGTCCACTCTAGTTCTAGTTAGTTCATTAAAATTCATTAAAAAATCATCAACCCGATTGGCTTAGCAATCAAGTAGAGGGATAGTTCACTGAGTTACTAGACCTAGTCCCTGTGGGATCGACCTTGACATTACTACAATAGTACCCGTGCGCTTGCGGCCCTGTCAAGTTTTTGGCACCGTTGCCGGGGACTTTGTCCCTAGTAGCCATTAAGCGAAGACTCTTAGATTGACTAAGCTGTTTTTTTTTTATTTTCTTTCTTTTTCTTTCTTTTTCTTGTGACTGATTGTGTTTCATTTCTTGTTTTTGCTAGGTACTTCCGGTGTATGCAAAAGATTCCGGAGTTTGAGTTCGATCCCGAGATTGAACGTACTCTCCATTCACGCTTGAAGAGACTGCGACTAGAGGAAGCTAGCAAGAAGCAAGAAGAGACATTTGCACCACAATAAAAAATCGCCGGTGGAGAAGCACAGCCGAAGACATTGCAACAATACATGGCCCCAAACGTCATAGATCCTCCCACGGCCATCAACCCTCCCAACATCACCAACACTAACTTTGAGCTGAAGAACTCCTTGATTAATTTGGTCAAGGCGTCGCCATTTCGTGGTCAGCCTAGCGAGGACCCCAACCGACACCTTCGTATTTTCCGCCAGGCATGTGATACGTTCAAGGCGAACGGGGCTTCACCGGATGCAATCAAGCTGTGGTTGTTTCCATTTTCCTTGGAAGATCGAGCATGGGAGTGGCTAGACTCTCTTCCGCCGAACTCCATCACCACTTTCGAACAGATGGCGAGCGCATTCCTTAACAAATATTTCCCACCAAGTAAGCTGACAAGCCTTCGCAACTAAATATCCACCTTTGTTCAAGAGCCGGATGAGAACCTGTACGAGGCTTGGGAACGGTTTAAGGATCTACTTCGCCGGTGTCCACATCATGGTCTTGAGCCATGGGTGCCCATCCATGCCTTCTACAATGGAGTGGATGATCAGTTGAGGGCGATGATTCTCGCAGCAGCTGGGGAGAACATCATGAGCAAGGGAGTTGATGAGCTCCACACTCTAATTGAGCAAATGGCGTCCAACAGTCATCAATGGTCCAAGCCCCGTTCTTCTAGAACGGGAGGTAAGTATGATGTCGATGCCATTTCAGTTTTAACTGCTAAAATAGATGCTGTGACTCAGAAGATAGACCGTTTGCATGTAAACCCCAATCCTCCCCTACCGTGTGCTTCTTGTAATTCATTTGAGCATGAGACCTTGTTTTGTCCTGTTGGGTTAGCTACTCCCGAGACCTCGGACCAGACCAATTATATTGGAAACCCAAGACAGAACTTTGACCCATACTCTAATGTTTACAACCCGGGATTGAGATATCATCCTAATTTTTCCTATCGGAATAACAATCCCACGGGACCGCACCAACAACAACAGACCCAAAGACCACCCGGTTTCCAAAGACAACAAGCCCAACCCCAAACCCAACCTCGACAAACCCAAGAGGCTGACTGGAGGGCATTGGTGGAACGTATGGTTGTGTCTCAAACCAGCAAGAAGAGATTATCAAGCTTTTAGTTGATAGAGTTGACCAGTTGGCCACTCACAACAAAATGCTTGAATCTCAGATTGCTAGTCAGGCTAGTACTTCCACCACTCCTCCAGGAAAGCTACCTAGCCAACCTGTTGCGAACCCAAAGGACCAATGCAATGCCATAACCTTAAGAAGCGGGACGCAATTGGCGGGGCCTAGGGATGTGTGTGATGAGCATGTTGTTGTTGTTGATGTGCATGATGATGATGTTGCTGAGAATGTAGTTGAAGTTGAGAATGTTGTGAATGATGTGAATGCTGATGTGAGTAATGATGTGCATGAAGAGGTAAATGTGCCTCCTAAAGAACCTGTGATTGATGTTGATGTGCAAATTGAGAAAGAAGTTTCTAAGGATGCAACAAGAGTTCCCCAAAGAGTTTACACTCCACCCTTACCTTTCCCTCAAAGATTGGCTAAGGCTAAAAGTGATAAGAAATTTGGGAAGTTCTTGGAGGTCCTCAAAAAACTTCATATTAACATTCCTTTCACCGATGCCCTGTCTCAAATGCCTTCCTACGCTAAATTTTTGAAGGAAATTTTGACAAACAAGAGGAAGTTGGAAGAGCATGAGACAGTGGCATTGACGGAACAGTGTAGTGCCGTGCTCCAAAATAAGCTTTCCCCGAAGCTTAAAGATCCCGGTAGCTTCACCATTCCTTGTGAAGTTGGAAAGATTTCCATAGACTGTGCATTATGTGATCTTGGTTCTAGTGTGAGTCTTATGCCCCTCTCTTTGTCCCAAAAGCTTGGTATGGGTGAACTAAAGCCCACTACCATTTCCCTCCAGTTGGCCAACCGATCGGTCAAGTTTCCCATAGGAATTTTAGAAGATGTCCCCATTAAGTTGGGTAGCTTCTTTGTTCCTGTTGACTTTGTTATCCTAGAGATGGGGGAAGACACCCGTACCCCTATTATTCTTGGTAGACCTTTCATGGCTACGGCTGGGTGTTGCATTGATGTGAAGAATGGTAGGATGTCCTTTAGTATAGGAGGTGAGAAAGCCGAGTTTAATTTGTTTGAAGCTGCTAAATTCCCTGCATTTTCTGATGATTGCTTTAGAGTGGATATCATTGATTCCATTCTTAGGGAGGATAGCACTAACATTCGTTCTCACGATCCTCTTGAGCTTTATTTGTTGTCTAACAGTAAAACCCAGGATCACGATCCCGAGGTTGCCCATTGTGAGAAGCTCTTGCTGGCATCCCCAGAAGTTCCACTAACGCTGGAAACGGTGGAGGTACTAGAGGTTGAAAGTAATAACAAGCAAGCTTCGAGCGAGAAGGAAGCTCCAAAGGTAGAACTGAAACCTCTCCCTTCTTCCCTAAGGTATGAATTTCTTGGCCCCGATTCCTCTTATCCTGTGATTGTGAATGCAAACTTGAATGATGCTGAGATTGATTCATTGTTGAGAGTCGTTAGGTCGCATCGTAAGGCCATTGGCTACACCATAGATGACCTTAAAGGAATTAGTCCCTCGTTTTGCATGCATAGGATTTTGATGGAAGATGATTACAAACCCACCATTCAAAGTCAAAGAAGGTTAAACCCTAACATGAAAGAGGTGGTGAAAAAAGAGGTCTTGAAATTACTTGATGCTGGGATTATCTACCCTATTTCTGACAGTGAGTGGGTAAGTCCGGTGCATGTTGTGCCTAAGAAAGGGGGGATGACTGTGGTGAAAAATGACAACAATGAGTTAATTCCTACCAGGACTGTTACGGGGTGGAGGATGTGTATTGATTACCGCAAGTTGAATGATGCCACCCGTAAAGACCATTTCCCTCTTCCTTTCATTGACCAAATGTTTGAAAGATTGGCGAATAATTCATTCTTTTGCTATCTAGATGGGTATTCTGGGTTTTTCCAAATCCCTATCCACCCTAGTAATCAGGACAAGACCACCTTTACATGTCCTTACGGTACATTTGCCTATAGGAGAATGCCATTTGGGTTGTGTAATGCACCCGCTACTTTTCAGCGATGCATGATGGCTATTTTCTCTTATTTTATTGAGGACATTATGGAGGTGTTTATGGATGATTTTTCAGTCTATGGAAATTCTTTCGATCATTGTTTGAGAAATCTTGCTAAAGTGTTGTCTCGATGTGAAGAAGTGAATTTGGTTTTAAATTGGGAGAAGTGTCATTTCATGGTACAGGAGGGTGTTGTCCTTGGTCATGTTGTGTCAAGCAAAGGCATTGAGGTTGACAAAGCAAAGGTTGAGGTGGTTGAAAGTTTACCACCTCCAACTTCTGTTAAGGGTGTTAGGAGTTTTCTTGGACACATTGGTTTCTACCGACGGTTCATAAAAGATTTTTTAAAAATTGCTAGACCTCTCACCGGATTGCTTGTCAAGGATGTGCCTTTTATATTTGATGATGTTTGCTTGAGTGCTTTCAACAGGTTGAAAGAAGCTTTGATCACTGCGCCTATTATGCAAGCCCCGGATTGGAGTTTGCCATTTGAAGTGATGTGTGATGCGAGTGATTACGACGCATTGGGGGCTGTTTTGGGGCAACGAAGAGATGGCAAGCCTGTCGCCATCTACTATGCGAGCCGAGCTCTGGATGAGGCTCAAGTCAACTACGCCACCACGGAGAAGGAGTTCTTGGCGGTCGTTTTCGCCTTGGAGAAGTTTCGACCATACTTGATCAACTCCAAGGTGATTGTGTTCACCGATCATGCCGCCATTCGACACCTCATGAAGAAGTCGGACTCTAAACCTCGGCTTATTCGCTGGGTGTTGTTACTCCAAGAGTTCGATTTGGAAATTCGGGACAAGCCCGGATTGCAGAACGTGGTGGCCGATCATCTCTCTCGATTGGAGGATGTTCCGAAAGAGACGCTTCCTATTGATGATTCCTTCCTGGAAGAGAAGCTTATGGCCGTGTGTACCCCATTCATTCCATGGTATGCCGACTACGTCAATTATCTTGTGTGTGGAGTGTTGCCACCGGACTTGTCATATTAACAAAAGAAGAGGTTCCTATTCGAGGTGGAGAGCTTTGTTTGGGAGGAACCACTTCTTTTCAAGCTATGTGCCGATGGAGTCTACCGGAGATGCATTCCGGAGGAAGAAGTTCAAGGGGTGCTACATCATTGCCATTCCTATACCTACGGTGGACATTTCGACCCCGATAAGACCGCTTCCAAGGTCTTGCAAGCCGGCTTCTATTGGCCAACCCTCACCAAGGATGTAAGGGAGTATGTTTTAGCATCTGATCGTTGTCAACGGATGGGTAACATTTCTAAGAGGCACGAGATGCCCCAAAGCGGAATTCTTGAGGTTGAGCTCTTCGACGTGTGGGGAATAGATTTTATGGGTCATTTCCCTCCATCTCACAAGAACCTCTACATCCTTGTTGTTGTGGATTACGTATCCAAATGGGTGGAGGCGATTGCATCTCCGACTAATGACTCAAGGGTCGTCATCAAATTCCTCAAGAAGAACATTTTCGCTCGATTTGACACTCCTAGAGCCTTATTGAGCGATAATGGTACCCATTTAAATGTAACAGCCGCTAGAAACTCTCCGAAGAAGCAGGGGTGTTCCATAGGGTGGCAACACCGTACCATCCTCAAACAAGCGGGCAAGTAGAGCTTTCGAATAGGGAGTTGAAGCATCCTCGAGAAGGCGGTTGGCCGATCTCGAAAGGATTGGTCATTGAAGCAGCGACGCCTTGTGGGTGTACCGCGGCGTTCAAAACTCCTCGGCACCACTCCATTCCGGTTGGTGTATGGGAAGCCGTGTCATTTGCCCGTGGAGTTGGAACATCGGGCATTTTGGGCTGTCCGTACTCTGAATTTTGATGCAAAGGCAACCGGTGAGAAGCGAATGCTTCAATTGCAAGAATTGGAGGAATTGAGGTTGCAAGCTTATGAGAGTTCGAGGATTTACAAGGAAAGGACCAAGAAGTGGCATGACAAATTCATCTTGCCAAAGAGGTTCAAGGAAGGTGACATGGTCCTTTTGTTCAACTCAAGGTTGAGATTATTCCCGGGAAAGCTGAAATCCCGGTGGTCCGGGCCATTCCAAGTTATGAAAGCATATCCTCATGGAGCTGTGGAAGTTTGAAGTGAGTCTATCGGCACTTTCAAGGTCAACGGGCAGCGACATAAGCCCTACATCACGGGCCAAATTGAGGAGAAGGCTGCATGTTATGTCCTCGCCGATCCCGTATGACTTGAGGTATGTATCCTCTAGCTTAAGACGTTAAATTAGCGCTTCTTGGGAGGCAACCCAAGCTTTTTAATTACTTCTCTTTCCCTTTCATTCTTTTTGTCTTTTATAGGAGTTTATTTTTCTTACCTTTTCATTTTCTTTCCCCTTTCCTAGTTTTCTTATTTTCCTTAGTTCATTTCATTTTCGTTTTGTTTCTTTCCTTTGATTTTTCTCTTGTTTTAACCGTGTTCTCTTTTGTATAGTGAGAATTTTTGTGAGTATCTGTGAGTAAAAAAAAGAGAGAGTTTGAGGGAATGTAAGAGTGGAGTTTGAGCAAGGAAATTAGCATGGAGGAGTTGGTTTCTAGGATGTTTTTGATGGTTTAATGATTGAAAAGCGCTTGAGTTAGAAAGGCTTCAGAAAAAAATGAGAGTTTGAGGGAGTTGTGGGAGAAAAGAACGGTAAAAATCATGAGTGAAAAAGGATAGAAGTAAAGGGGTGTGGAAGGCGTTTCAAGAACCAGTTCAAAATAAGGTTCCAGGGCCAACCATGGGCTGCCCGTGGTGGAAGCCACGGACCGTGGTAGCCTGGACTTCATTCGGTGAAGAAAATTCAATTTCCAGCGCCAACCACGGGCTGCCCGAGGTTTTCACCTTGGTCCGTGGTGCCTGGAAAATCTTCTAAAAAAATTTTCCTGCGTGCCCCAAGCGAACCAGCGCCAACCAGTGCCGTGGTTGCGACCATGACCGTGGCGGTGGGTTCGTGAGAATAAACCGTTTTTTTCCCCCTTTTCTCACTCAATGTCTTCATTCTTCCTTCTTCCCTCACCTCTATTCGAGCCCTAACCCTAAAACCCACCTCTATTCTCATTCTTTCTCACCATCCCCATTCTAATCCTCCTCTTCTTCCTTCTTCACAAACCCTAAACTCTTTCTTCCTTCTTCCTTCACCCATCTTCACCCCTCACAGATTCAACCCACCTTTCACCCAACACTCACCAAACCCTAACCACCAGTCCGAACCAACGACTTCCACAACCCCATTCACCCACCACATCCACCCTCCAACTGTTCGAGCACCACCCCAGTTCGAACCCAACGCACACCATTCTCATTACCCTTCACTTCCATTTTTAATTTCACCCTTCACTTCCATTTTTCCAAATATCACCATTGTTGGAGCTTTGAGTTTCCATGTCACCCAAAAAGAGAAGAACTGATGATGCTGGGTCCTCCAACGCACCAGACCCGAGGGAGCTTCGTGCTCAACGAGCCGCAAACCGCGCTGCTATGGAGCAAGGTAATGATCCTATCCCTTTTCATTTCAATAGCCCAATGCATACTGCCAATTACTTGCATTTGAGAACCCGTGGTTTTGTTGCTACTCGATATGTTGATGATGCTTTGTTGCAAGCCATGGGTGTTTTGGACGACATTATGTGGTTGTTTGCTAGAGGGGGGATGGGTGATTACCTAACTATCAAAGAACCTTCCTATTCGGACTTGACTTTGGAATTTTTGAGTACCCTCTACACCGAGGTTCAAAATGGGCGTAATTGCTAAGAGGGGGTCATTAGGTTCCGTTTGCGTGGCCAAGATTATCAATTGAATTTGAGTACCTTCAATAGCATGTTCCACCTCCCCCGTCCCCTTGATGCTAGTGAGCGTCGTGTGCCTCCGAGGTATGACCCGGATTCTTTCTGGGAAATGATCTCCGGGGAGTCACATTTTGACTCTAGTAGGTCAAAGGCGACTGAAATCAAGAACCCCGTGATTAGATTAGCTCAACGCATCTTCGCGACGAGTTTTTTCACGAGAGATGATAACATGAATGTGCCTCGGGTGGCGGAGTTGTTTTTCATGAAGAACATGTATGAGGGTAGGCAGATGGACCCTGGCTCTTTCTTAATTACACATCTTCAAGAGATAGCTAATAGGAAAAAGGGTAAGATTACCTGCGGGGGGATTGTCACTAGGATTGCAAAATCTCTAGGGGTCATACCGAATGAGGAGTTTAGGATCCCCGGGTCTGAGAGGCTTGACCAGAACGCCTTGACCACCATGCTCTTTATTGTTTCTAAGGGTGGTAACATTTATTGGAGTTACCCTAATCGGCAGCTCATGCAATTGCCCAATGTTGCCCGAACGACTATCCAAAACAGGGCCAACTTCTCCTTCTTACCGGGAGGGGATGGAGACCCAGCTCCCCTAGACCTTATTGTGTATGATCCTGAGTCCGACCATGATGAACCCCAATCCCCTCAGTCACCTGGCCCTTCCTCCTCCCACGCTTTCAACATGGATGACTTTTCTACTGCACTTCGCGAGATCCGCGACGAGCAAACCTCCCTTAGGGAGTACGTCCGATCGGAGCACACTGAGCTTCGGGGCATGATTGCAGTGCAAAATCAACATTTGACTAATATGAGCGAGTGTTTATCCGCGATGCGTGGTTGGTTTGAGAGCCATGGAGCTCAGATCCCTTACCCTTACCTTCCACCCCCCTGATGCGTGATGTTTGTTCATTGGCTTTTCCTTCCCCCCCTATGGTTGTTTGCTTCTGTTTAGCATTGAGGACAATGTTGTGTCCTAGCATGGAGGGGTTGGTTAGTTGCGTGTGATTTGGTTGTCTTGATTGATTTGGTTGTCTCGATGATTGGTGATAGTTTTTGGGAGAATGACTTGTGTATATACATTTGTACATATCTTTGCATCATGCATATAGTTTGCATAGCATATAGTGGTGTTTCATTAGTCTAGGTGTGTCCTTTCTTTCCTTTATTTTTCTTGTTTTTCTTCATAGGTAATCATTTAAGCATGTAGGTTGCATTTAGTTTAGTTGCATTTAGTTCATCCAGTTAGATTAAAAAAAAAAGAAAGAAAAAAATCAAAGAAAAGCCAAAAACATTTAGAAAAAAACCATGCAAAAAGAAAAAAAAAATTTAGAATAGCTTTAGGATTAGGTTAGGTAAGTCTCCGGTGATGATTGTAAGCTAGGTAGTATTTCTTGTAGCTTTGTTTGGCCTTTGCGTAGCCCGTTAGTGATGCAAAGATTTGAAAATGAATTTCGAAAACATCTTGATTTGGGATTACATCTTGATAGTGAAGATTTATTAACCCTTTGATGTGAGCTTAGCATTTATATGTGTATGTTCTTTGATTGGTTGTTGAGCACAAACCTGTGAGACCACTAAGCCAAAAATGACTAATCATTTTCATTAGTCTCATATTTCCATGTGTGACTCAACCTTGGTTGCGATTTCTAGAACTTATTTTTCATCTCTTTGAAACTGCATTTTGCATCATGCATTGACAACGTGATTGAGGCATTCATTCGCACTTATTGTAGCTACATAGCCAAACAACCACCCTATTCATGTAATTCTCCGCCTTTAACCCTTCTTTAGCCTTTGAATACTCCGTTCTCTTGGAATAAACCGAAATTATAGCCTTAGCCAATTCATATCTACCTACCTTAAGCTATTGCTTGGAGTATATTGAGTGTGGTTGATGGGGGGTTGCTTGTGAATACTCTCGCAAAATAATTTGTTGGGAAAGTCATGAATAGGAAGTGATAAGGTTTTTCTCACTTATGTAGTATCAATGTAGTGATTATGTAGTAAGGCCCGCCAAGTTTGTACTTGATTTTTCATATGATTCGCACTTGCCAATCACTTGCTTCGGAAAAGAAGAGAGAAAACAATCCAATGGCTTAAAAATAATAAAAAAAACGAAAAAACAAAACAAAAGAAAAAACTAAAAAGTAAAAAAAAAGGGAGCACAAGTGTGATGGCAAGTGAGGAGTCTAGTAAAGAGGCGGTTTCTAATAAATGTTTCGGGCTTGTTATGATTGTTTGTGGGCGAGTAAGGTTCAATGACATTGAGTGAGGTTGAAAAAGTATAACTCCAAGCTTGGCTTCGAGCTCCACTTATCCAAATATTTTCCGTCCCTTACCCCTAACCTTAGCCCCGTTACAACCCTATCAAAGACCTCTTGATTATCATTCGCATTTTGCATATAGCGGTAGAGAATCGAGATGATCATCAAGCATATGGTGGATTGTTTCCTAGGCTAGAGTATTGAGAGAACCGAACATCGAACTCATTTTGAAAACACATGAGAGGAGTGTTTCCACAGCCCCAAAAGTGAGGATTGCTCTCAACCGTTTTAGTTTCATACTCATACATGTGTTCTCTCACTGATTCGGTGACGGAAGGGTGACTAATTTGATCTTGATGGTGTGATTCCCCTAAATCCTTTTCGAAAATCTCCCCCTATCTTGTGCTAAAATGTTTTAATCGCTTTTGGGTTGTGTTTTGGTTGGACCAAGTTGCTTGAGAGTTCTGCTATGGTCTACCTGAGAGGGCTTGCACATAGGATGTTCGAGTCCCTCTTTTTTTTTTTCTCCTTTTGAGTCCATTTTTCCTAGTTTTGAGTCTAGTACTTGCTTGGGGACAAGCAAGGTTTTAGCATGGAGGGGTTGATAAGTGCATTATTTGCACTGATTTTTGGGTATTTTAGAAGCATAATCATGGTAATTTTTGGCTAAAAAAGTGTTTAATCGTCCCCATTTCTCTATTTTACGCTTGGTCTTTGCGTTTTTGGCGTTGGTTTTCAGGTTTAGGGCCAAAAAGGTGATTTTTGGAGCAAATTTGGTAAGGCCAAGGGTACCACGGGCATCAACTACGGTGGATAAGACCGTGGTAAAAATTTCAGCCAGAAACGAGCAGGGAATCGCAAGACAGCGCCAACCACGGGCTTCCGTGATGGAAGCCACGGACCGTGGTTGATGCTGTTTTCTCGCGCTGGCGGTTATTCTCACGGAATAAACTGGGAGAAAAGCTGGGACGGTAGTTTATCGGTTATTCGGGGCAGAAAAGAGAGAGATTGGAGAGGAATTCTTCACCAAAAACACCTCCATTCATCAAGAATCAATTTGAAGACATTGAAGATTTGGAATTCAAGAAGAAGCACGCAACACTCTTGTGAAGTTCTTGAGAGAATCCTACGAATTTCTCCTTAGTGTTTGCTTTACTCTTCTCACTTTCTCTTCCTTAATTCTAGAATTGATTATATGTTTAGAACATATTTCTTGTTTTCAATGAATTCTTGTGAGTAGATTTCGTTCTTTCTAGGGTTTTATGAACCATCAATATGGAGTTTGATTAGAATTGTTTTAGTTTCTACTTGAATGCTCAATTGAATCAATAGAAGGTTGCGTTTTTCTTGCTTACGAATGTTCTTAAGGCCTTGGATGTTTGTAATTCAGAAATTAGCCTAAGAAGTACCGAAAGGTGAATTAGGGGAATTTGACCACCAACCCTTCTACCTAGGCCTACGAAAGTTGAAAAAGGAGTAGTAGACTAGGGAGTCATTAGATACCCCGACCTTACTTAGACCTTCAATTCTGTTTAACCTGAAAAGCAGACGAAAGTTGTTGATTAGGTTAGTCAGAATAATTCTATTTAGCATCGAAAGGGCGATAGAATTTAGAGGTTATCGATTCTTGATTCGTTTGAGTTACTTTCTTGTGCATGCTTTAATCTGGCTTTCAGACCCTGTTGTTAGGTGAGTAAAACCCAAGAAGTCTTCATCCATCGAATTACCTCGAGTTAATCCTTTCTAGTCCACTCTAGTTCTAGTTAGTTCATTAGAATTCATTAAAAAATCATCAACCCGATTGGCTTAGCAATCAAGTAGAGGGATAGTTCACTGACTTACTAGACCTAGTCCCTGTGGGATCGACCTTGACATTGCTACAATAGTACCCATGCGCTTGCGACCCTGTCAGCAATCATGTGGAATAATAATGTCAATATGCAACTTATCTTATCTTCGCAACATCACATTGACATGGCATGCATGGGAGAAACAAGAGCAAGACTCTGGAGGTTCACAGGTATATATGGGAGCCCAAATGAGAATTAAAAATACTCGAATTGGAAGCTGCTACGTAGGCTGAAGGAGGAGGGAGAGGGACCATGGCTGTGTGGTGGGGATTTCAACGGTATCTTAACACGGGATGAAAAGCAAGGTGGAAGAGCAACTTCGGAGATGGGGATGAATGGTTTCCGGGAAGCAATAGAATATTGCAACCTGCAGGACATGGGGTGGGAAGGTCACCCTTTCACATGGAATAATGGGAGGGATGACGAGGAGAACATCCAAGAACGGTTCGATTGGTTCTTATGCAACACGGAGTGGAGATTCTTTTTTAACTGAAACCATGTAACTTATCTCTACAATCGGCGATCGGATCACCTGCCAATCCTTCTGCAAAGCACACCGCGTGTGAGCTTATCATGGCGAAACAGGATAAAGAAACGACCATGCCGATTTGATAAAATGTGGTTGAGAGAAGAGATGTGTGATTGAGTGATTCAGGAGGCTTGGGAAGGCAACCGAGTATTGGAGATCGAGAATAGGCTTCAAGCAGTATGCAAGAAGGCCAGAAGTCGGTTGGGCCAGGATGTGAAGAAAATGAAGGAAAAAGCCCAAACCATTAAAAAGCATATTGAACTAGTGCAAAAGTTAGAGCCAAATGCAACTAACTTGGGTCGACTGAGGAGTTTGATATATGAGCTAGAAGAGATTGAGGAAAAAGAGGGGTTGTGTTGGGCCCAACGTAGTAGGCAAGATTGGCATCGTGATGGAGATCGAAATACTAGTTTTTTCCACCAAAAAGCAAATCAGAGGGCAAGGCGAAATAATATAACAAGAATAAAGGATGAAGTAGGTGGGTGGAAGGAAAAGGAGGAGGAGATAGAGGAGACTTTTGTGAAATATTTTGAACACATTTTCACCTCCCATGAGATCATTGATATAGATCCGGTGACCAAGCTAGTGACACCCCGAGTAACTGCGAGCATGAATGCAAAGCTAAGGCAGCCCTACACTGGAGAGGAATTTTATAGCACACTACAACAAATGCACCCAACAAAGGCCCCTGGACCCGACGGTATGCCTACTCTTTTCTATCAAACATATTGGCATGTCATTGGTAGTGATGTGATTTCCTTTGTCTTGAGTGTTCTAAATGAAGGGAAGTCCCCGAGAGAGATCAACAACTCTTTTATTGCACTCATCCCAAAAGTTAAGACTCCCACATCCACTAAAGAGTTTAGATCCATTAGCCTGTGCAATGTTATTATATTTATAAGCTCATTTTGAAGATGATTGCGAACAAGTTAAAAGTTGTCCTGCCCTATATTATTCATGAGTCACAGAGTGCTTTTGTCCCGGGTCGCTTTATAAATGACAATATTTTGGTCGCCTTTGAGAACTTTCATTATCTTAAAAAGAGACCAAAAAGTGTCAAAAGAGGTCATATGCCTAAAACTTGACTGAGTAAGGCATACGACAGAATGAAATGGTGCTTCCTAGAGAGGATGATGGGTGCTATGGGTTTCCATGAAAGTGTTGTGAGTTTGATTCTGAGATGTATTTCTACGATTAGTTACCAAGTCCTGGTCAATGGAAATCCCTCTGACGGTATCAACCCTTGTCGAGGGTTACTCCAGGGGGATCCGCTATCACTATACCTCTTTTTGATATGTGTAGAGGGTTTGTCAACGCTCATTAGAGATAGAGAGGAGCGGAGACTGATTCACGGGATCAAAATAGCGCGAACACCACCAACAATCACTCACCTTTTCTTTGCAGACGATAGCCTCCTCTTTGTGCGTGCAACAGAAGAAGAGGCACTACAAGTACTAGAAATCCTCAAGGCTTATGAGCTAGCTTCAGGACAAATGATCAATGTGGATAAATTTTAAGTTTCCTATGGCCGAAACATGAGCGAACAACTGTAGAAAACACTCCAAGAGAGAATGGGTTTTAAGGCGGTGGAAACGCACAACCGTTATCTTGGGATGCCTACGTTCATAGGGAGATCCAAGAAAATGGTATTTCAAGCTATCCAAGATTAGGTTTGGAAGAAGCTTAAAGGCTGGAAGGAGAGACATCTTTTAAGAGTAGGAAAAGAGGTGTTGATAAAATCAGTAGCACAGGCCATTACCACTTATGTAATGCAGTGCTTTGAGATCCCAATCACGGTATGTCAAAATTTAGAGGGACAATATAGAGATTTTTGGTGGGGAAGAGGGGGAGAGAGTAGCGAAGGGAGAGGGATATGTTGGGTGGCGTGGCGTGGCGTGGGATAGAATGTGTGATACCAAGTATAGAGGAGGACTGGGGTTTCGAAATTTTCAATGCTTCAACAAGGCTCTCATTATGAAACAAGCATGGAGGCTTGTGCAAAATCAACAATCACTAACGGCACGGGTGTTGAAGGCGAGGTACTTCCCATCGGGGACTCTTGGAAGGCGAAAAGAGAACACCAACCTAACTACACATGGCAAAGCATACTAGGGGCAAGGGAGTTGGTGAAAAGAGGGGCACTTTGGAGCATAGGGAATGGCAAGGAGGTACGTATATGGGGAGACAACTGGGTTTCGGAGCTCCCAAACGGCAAGATTACATCCCAACCAAGAAGACTCAGTGAAAATGCCCGGGTATGTGAACTAATTGACCAGAACTCACAAGCGTGGAGGGATGAGCTCTTGAATGAGTGTTTTGATGCATACATGACAACCAAGATCAAATCAATCTCCATTTCCGAAACAGCGGAGGATGATAAAATAATATGGAGTCTGTCCTATGATGAAAACTTCAATGTGAGGACAAACTACCGGCTAGCCAGGAGGACGAAAGAAGAACAAGATGGAGATGGAAGCTCTGGATCACGAAGGGATGAAGGTAAAAGGGAAGATCATATGGAATATTGTGGCTAGGCGAAAAATAAAACACTTCTTATGGAGGATTAGGAAGCACGCTCTTCCTACGAGAGCAAATCTAGCAAAAAGGAGAATAGAAATAGACCCGATCTGCCCTAGATGCCGGGGAAGGAATGGAAACAAATAACCACATCTTTCTTGAATGCCCATGGGCACAATTGTTGTGGAAAATGAGTGTCCTCAGGCTGAAAGTATGAAGAAGGGAGGTGGAGGACGTAGGTGCATGGATGGAATATATTTTAGGGTAAATGGAGTAGGAGGCGAAAGGAGTTTTTGCCACCATGATGTGGGCAATTTGGGGAGCATGAAATAGGCTTGTGTTCGATAAGGTTCGGATGACACCGCTGAAGGCTAGCACCCAAGTGTTGGATCTCCACCATGCGTACATCCACGCGCAACAACTCAAAAATGAAGAGTGAGTACCGGAGCCAAAGCAAACCAAGTGGAAACGTCCGCCAATGGAGCAATGGAAAATCAATACAGATGCCGCAGTTGCAATAAACGGACATGGAGGATGGGGAGTGGTGATTAGAGACAATGAAGGAAGAGTGAAAGCGGCCAAAGCTACCTACGTGGAGACAGCCAGGACAGTTGAAGCAATGGAAGCAGGAACTGTCAGAAGCGGAATGAGACTAGCTTTGGAGGTGGGAGTGAATGACATTATAGTGGAGACTGATTGCCTTTTACTGGTGCAAGGTCTGAAAGAACTACGCCAGATTAGTCCGTCGGCAATGAAGCTAGTTCAGGATTGTTTCCATTTATGTCATGTTTTGAGAGGGTTGTGTTTTGCTTTTGTCCTATTGTTTGTAACTCACAATATTGCTAGTCTAGCTCTTTCTTTGAAATGTACTAAAACATGGAGGGACTCTTGCCCCTTGGAGGTGACAAATTTGGTTGCCTTCAAAGGGGGAGGGGATGAGAATAGCTTAATGAATGTGGCTTGTGGGGCATTTTTCCTTTAAAAAAAAGTAAAAAGTAAACTTGGTAAAGTTAAGTTAAATTTTACTAACATCCAAAAAGAACATGGTTTGTACGTTGTCATAATGATCAATGTGTAATATCGTATGAGATAGTTGTTTTGGTGCAAATGAGTCATCTTAGTCAGTTTTCTCTTCATGTCCTTTTCTTTGCTTAACCTTGAGCCTTTGTTGCATGTACCATAAATTCATTTATCATAGTGCATACAATAACAACTGAGACAATAAATCATGACCAGCGACAACAAGTTTCAAACAAAACATAATGGCAACATCAGAAACATGCTAAGGGCCAAGGCCTAAGTGCAATTATTGACAGATATCTCATTCGTCGCTCCTTAATCCAAGGGTTGGAAGTCATCATCCTGTGTATAATAAAACCATGTAAGAGATCAAAGTATGCATAATGTATTACTAATAAACGGGTAATTACCTACCAAGTCTTGCAACAACATCTATGCTCCATCTTTTCTGTCAATGTATCTCTACTCCATCTAAGTCAAAATCAATATCAAATGCAACGTCAAGTGTTTGAACATTTAAGTTGCTTGCTGCGTCACTATAAATCCGTTGGGTCGGCACTTGACGGCTGATGCAACCACTCTTCTAAACTCCCATCCACCATGTACTCGAAAATTAATGCCTTGAAAGCATTTCCCTCATAATATCCATACTTGAGCAAGCTGTTATGGCATTCACCATATTTGTATGTCTAACATCTTGGAGCATGAGTATGGTGGAATATGGATGCTTGAGTTGAAGGAAATGATGAACTTAAACCCGGAACTTGGGACCTTGATATGAACTCTTCAGTGGAGGTCCTCCATTGTTGAGAGCTTGCAAATCCACCAAGATTAGATTAAGGAAATCACCACTAATCTATAAAGGAAATGACTTGTTAACACCACCATTAACAATGGATAAACTAAATAATAAGATTTGGGAGAGAATTTGGGAGAAAACCCTTGCTTCATTCAATATTCAAAGTTCTTCTCTTTTCAATGGGGAGAATATTTGAAGAGGTGAGGGGAAAAAGAAGATGACAACTATTGCAAGTATGCCATTACAACAACATAATAATAAAAGGGAAGTAAAAGAAAAGGGGCGGAAAGAAAAGAAAAGTGCCGAAAAAAATTCGCTAGGTGCTTAGGCGTTGGTAGCACCTAGGGCTTAGGCGCTGGTAGCACCTAGGGCAACGCTGCATGCGCCTGTTCCAGAGAGGACATGAAGTTTTCTCGTCAGGAGGAGGCGCTGGCAGCGCCATAGGGGCACTACCCGCGTCTCAAACTAGGTTTTTCTGCCAACTTCTAACTCGCATAACTTCTTAATCCGGACTCCGTTTTAGGTCCATAATATATTGATGGAAAGCTCTCGATGTCTATTTTAAGCTCCCAAAATTTGAAGTCCATTAGAGTTGTATTGAAAGAGTTATGGTTGAAAGAGTGAAGGTATATCCATTTCAACTTCCCATGTTGACCCTTCTTCCCAATTCTTCTAACCGGGTCCAAAATCCCGAACCCCGATGCCAAATATTTGCGTTTTCTTAAGACGACCTGGTATGATGCTCGGTCCCAAGGCCTCCGGGGTCGGTGACGCGTCCGAGCCTTCTAGAGGGTCTCGAAACCCATCCAAAGGATGGTCGAGACGATCTTTGGATTTCCAGATTCCACCAGGAATTGGACCTCGAGAGTCGGTGAGGCAGATACGACGCTCTTTGCAAAGGTGATGAGTGAAGAGTAAGGCACCCGATCCTCTTCATCCTTGTTTAAACCCAATTTTGTGTCTAAATACCGCATAAGTCCTTAGGCTTTTAACTCGTTTCGTGGTTTAATTTCATAGTTTTTAATGCGTTTTTGGTTATTTTGTAGATTTTGGAGTTTTTACCAAAAACGTGGCAAAAAGAACTATTTTAGAGCATTTTTCGTGATTTCCCGAGCCGAGCCGGACCGGAAACCAAGGCGGAGTTGACCCGGGACCACTTTCCCCACCTTTGATGTCGATTAGTGACATAACACCCGCTGCGACCCTCAGATCGGGCGTTACATGCTTCGGAAAGAAGGAAGAAACAAAGGGAAGGAAAGCCAAGGCGTAGCCCCCGCCACGAATGGGGTAGCGCCCGCTACGCCCAGAACACATTTGGGGCCGAGTGGGACCGTACCCACGGTCCTGATGACCGTAGCCACGGTGGGCATATGCAGAGGGTGAAGTGACCCAGCAAGACCGTCCCACGGTCTTGGGAGACCGTAGCCACGGCGCTGCGAAGCTAAAAAATTGCCTGGGATTTTTTCTCTCGTCGCGCCCGCGACCCCCCTGTTGCTGCACGTTTTGTCGGCTTTGTACGCTACGTTTTGGGCAATTTTGATCCTTTGTATAAATAGCTCCTTTGCTGCGTTTTCTAGGGATTATTCTGGGATTGGACTTTGGATTCTATTCTAGTTACTTAGACTCTATTTTCAACTTTGTATTAGTGAACTTTAGAGGGAGATTAGTGAGAGATTAAGCTAGGGTTTTGGAGATTTGTGTTTGTAATTGAAGGATTGGGGATTCAAACAATTGAGAGATTGTTGGATCATCTTTTTATTGCTTTCATTTGTTCATCTACAACACTTTGATAAGTATTCTCTTCCCTTAACTCTTTTATTAATTACCCTGCTAATTACTTTGCTTGCTATTTTCATTGTTCTTGCTTGTTTATGGTTGTTTGATGTTAGAAATCATGTTTAGGTTTGGTTTGGATGTTGTTAGCATAGTTAGTATCATGATTAGTGGCTAGAAACCCTATGGGTTAGGGGGTAATTAAGGGTGCGAATGGGTGATTAGGTTTGGGTTAGCAATATTAGTGAGTAATTAGTTGGGAAATCAATTTCCCATTCCTTTCCTTCCCTCAAGTGGGATGTATTTGGGTTCGAAAGCTCCCGAATACATCTGACACTTGTGTTGGAAGGTTGGAATTGGGATAGTTAGTACTCTACTCACGGAAGTGAATAGAGGCTAACTAGGAAATTCCATTTCATTAAACCTCCGGGTCTGTCGATGGACTTTGGGGAAGTTAATCCGGACTATCCTCGGAAGAGGAAGCTCGGTGGGTATTTTCTAACGGAATTGCCACTTGATTCTCCCTCCTTGTTATTCCCTTGTTGCAAAACCCATTTCCTCATCCCCGTTTGCATCCCGAAAAGCCTCCGAAGTCCATTTTTCATTCCTTGACCGACCTTAGCTTTATTTCTTGCTTCGTGATCCTTTTCAAACCAAATACCTTACCTTAGCAATCTCGACCCGACCATTAACTTAGTTTCTATGACCAAGGCCGCCAGCTCCCTGAGAAAGAAAGACAAAACCGAGGTCCACAAAACCACTGTTACACAAAATGACGCCGTTGTCGGGGAGCCAACGCCTCTAGTTTTAGTTTCTTGGTTTTTGGTTATTTGAGTTTGCATTCACGCTAGAAATCAGTTTGTGTCAATCCAAATGAATTTGATGCTTCTTCAATTCTTGTAGGAGTTTTCGAGTTCTAATGGGTGAAGCTCAAGTTGGTTCACCTCGTACCCTTCTATCATATGTCGTTCCATCATTGGGTACGGGAGACAACCCTATCACATTACCACCATTACCACCCGATGTTGTGTTCGAGTTTAAAACGCACTTACTTGAAGTCTTCGAAAGAAACCCGTTTCATGGGGACGATGCTGCTGGAAGTCCCATTGCTCATATTGATAAATTCGAAGACCGGATTAGCTTTATACACATTCCAACGATATCATCAGAATATTTGAAGTTGAAATTCTTTCCTCTCACTCTTGCGGGGAAAGCAAAGATGTGGCTACAAACATGTCCACCTGGTTTTTATTCTTCATGGGAGACACTCAAAGGGGATTTTCTTCACCGTTTCTTTCCGGCGGAGGAGACACACCGACTTCGAGCAGAAATTTTAAGTTTCAAGCAAGGGCCGGGAGAGAGTCTTTTCGACGCTTGGGGGAGATTTAAGAGTCTTCAACGACAGTGTCCTCATCATAATTTACCGGATTGGATGTTGCTTCAACACTTCTTTCATGGGCTCCGTGGTCCTCTTAGAGAATCTATTGATAATGCGTCCGGAGGGATGTTCCTAAAGAAGACTGCGGAGGAAGCAAATATTTTTCTTCATGAGCTATCTCAGAATGTGCCTAGTTGGGGAGGCGGCCAAAGTTCAGAAAATGGGGATCATTCTTTGGAACACAACCCCACTATTAAGCTTTTAATGGCTACTGTCCTTGATTTGCAAAAGAAGATGGTGAATGATGAAGTTTCCAACCAGTTGAACTTAGCCCGAGGTATGAAAGCCTTTGCATCCATTCTCGCTCCTAATTTGCATATTTGTAAGTTGTGTTTTGGTCCACATCTTGAGTATCAATGCGTGGAGTATCGTCAAGTAGAACATGTGAATGCCATCTATTCCAACCAATTTTATTCCCATTCTTATGAAGATGATGATCCCGGTTACACTACATTTGCCAATCCTATATTTGATCATGTTTCTCAATTTTATGACCATCATGCACATTTTCAAGAAGAGTTCTCACATCAACCCACCCCACAATCCCAATTTTCTCAACCATCCCAAAATTCTATGATTGAAAAGTTGTTGCAACAAATTGTGGCTAATCAAGAAAGTGAGGGTGTTCGCCTTAGAGACCTTGAAACCCAAATGACCCAAGTTGCTCAACAAGTAGACTTTTCTCAACCCATTCAACCTCAACCTATCCAAGGGGAGCAAGTTGAAGCCATTACCCTAAGGAGTGGAAGAAAAATCGAAGAACCTATGGTAGTGGAGGAGAATGTGGAGGAGGAGAGACCTTTGGGAGAGAATGAGGGAGTTGTGGTGGATAACAATGAAGAGGAGGACTTAGAAGTTGAGCAGGCTAGGATTGAAGAAAAGGAGAATGATGTTGTGGTTAATGAGGCCGAGGATGAAGAAAAAGAGAAGTTGGAAGAGAGGGTAGAGATTGAGAAAAGACGAGAGAAAGGAAAGGAAGTCTTGAGGGAGGATATTCATGTAAATCCATTGGAGAAACCCGTTTCATATAGACCTCCAGTACCTTTTCCCGAAAGATTGGTTCAACAGAAGAATGATGATAAATTCTCCAAGTTTATTTTGATGATGAAGAAGCTCCAAGTTAATATACCATTTCTAGATGCCATGTCGGAGGTCCCTTCATTCAAGAAACATCTCAAGGACCTTTTGACAAACAAGAGAAGAATCAAGGAGTCATCGACCGTTCATCTCACGGTTAGTTGCAACGCCATTATGGGAAGCAAGTGTCCCGAGAAACTAGCCGATCCCGGTAGTTTCTCTATTCCATGCTTGGTGATATGAAGATTGGCAATGCATTGTGTGACTTGGGGGCGAGTGTGAGTGTCATGCCACACTCTATATATAAGAAGTTGAACCTTGATGACTTTACCCCTACAACTATTAACTTGCAACTTGCGGACCGAAGTGTTAGGAAGCCCTTGGGAATATTAGAAGACATCCCGGTTCAAGTGGGAAGTTTCCTTATCCCTTGTGACTTCGTTATTTTGGAGATGGATGAAGATTGGAGAAATCCTATTATTCTTGGTCGACCCTTTTTGGCTACCGCAGGAGCTACCATAGATGTGAAAAGAGGTCGTTTGTCTCTTCATGTGGGTAGAGATCATATTGATTTTGACATTGACCCTTCAAGAATGAAATCCCACAAATAATCTCATTTCAAGGCCAATGCAGTGGTAGGCATCTTGGATGAACCCTAAAAGGAGTCTTATTTTCTTAAAGTGGAACCGGATGATTGGGTTGGAGAAATTCACCCTAAATCTATTCATTATGGGCTTTATGGAGATAGTCTCACCTTCTGTGGTGATTTCCTCAACACTGTGCCTTTGAGGAGGGAGATTGCCTTGGGAGAAACATATATTGAGAATATGAAAGTGAGAGAGATGGCTTACCGAGGCCCGAGACCCGGCACATCATCGAATATCAAGTCGGGGCTATCTTCTCTTTCTATCCGGCCTATCAAGTCTTCAAGGAAGCATGCTCCATTCTTGCACAAGAAGAGGAAGCGATGGAAAAGGGAGAAGAAACATTGGTGGAGTAAGTTTAGGAGGCCATTGCCCTTAATTCCTTCGGAGTTGGCTAGACAACCGGAGGATCATTCCAGTTTATTCATGAGTTCTATTAGAGTGCGCGGGAGGAGAAGGAAGAAGAGTTGGTGGAAAAAGCTTACCATGCTCCTTTCTTGCACACCACGCCTTTCGAGAATCAAGTAAGTAATTAGGTCAAGCTCGAGACCTTAAACAAGCGCTCTATGGGAGGCACCACATAATTTTTGAGTTTCTTATTTCAAATTTTTAGTTCTTTGCATTTTTTCTATTTTTTTCCTTTTTCTTTTCTTTAATTTTTCTTTTTAGCTTTCTTTAGGTTTTTCTATTTTTCTAGTGTTTTTTTTAGTTTTTCTTGATTTCTTTCTTTGTAATTTGAGGTATTAGTTTTAGGTTCAAAAGGAAAAAGTTTGAAAAAAAAAGAGAGGAAAAATGAGGTGAAAAATAGAAAAAGTTGGAGTTGAAAAAAAATAAAAATAAAAATTGAAGTTGGAATGAAGGAAGAATGTGTTAGTGAGTGAAGTTTTGAAAATTAGATGAGTATGGAGGGAGTTTGAATGTGAGGAAGTATAGACAATTGAGTGTTGAAGTGTGGAAGTTTTTAGGAGTTAGTATTTTTGGAGTGTTGGAAACAATTTAGAAGAGTTGGCAGCAGAGCAGGTAGCATGCGCTACCTTAGTCATAGCACCCGCTACACAGCAAGCGAAAGCAATAGCAGCACGCTCCAGGAGCTCACCCCAGCTACGGTGCAGAAGACCGTGCCTGCGGTAACATGCCCAGCGCTCCAGCACGCGTCGCGCCCGTGACCTGAGACTGTCAGTGACTTAATTCAGCCCTAAAAAACCCGATGTTTGCCTCACTTCTTTCATTTCCTTTCTCCCTCACTCGACCCTCACTCTCTCTACAAGCCCTAAGCAACTGCTCTAAGCTCTCACCCACACCAAATCTTCCCTCTCAACTCTCAATTCGACCCACATCTCTCCTCATTTTCGAATCCTTGCCCTAATTCTTCTCCATTTGTGCGACAATTTGCTGCTGGGACTCAAGCTTCTGCCTAGATTCTGCCCTAACGTGCTACATTGCTCAAGTAATCGTTCCACACATCTAAGTGAGGTATTCCTTGTATCAATTGTGCGAAACTCTTCCCCCTTTTCTCTTACATTTGGTTCGTTTGTCATTCATGTTGAGTTAGGGTTTGAATTTGTTAATTTTTACACATGAATTTGCCCTGCTATTTGCTGAGTACGAATATTGGTTCTTGTGTGGTGTTTGTGCGTTTAGTAATTGTGTGATTTTCGTTTCGTTTCCTTTCTCCTGCTCTTGGTCTGATTGGTCATTCTTTACTAGAGGGGAGAGGTTCTGTCAATTTTCCACGCATTTTTACCTAGCTGTGAGCTGAGTTTGAGTTGTATGTGCAATGCATTAGTGTTTCGTGTGATTAGCTTTTTTTTCCCCATCTGTTGAAGCACGCACATGCTGATTTTGCTAAGAGTTTGTTGATTTACACCCACACCCACACAGTACACTGTGTAAGTAAGCTGTCTCTGTGTTATTTGTGCGTTCTGTTTGTATATGCTGAATATTTGTCTCATTTTGTCAAGCAAGAATCGTTCCTCCTTGCTGAATCCATGTTCAAGTGCTCCGATCTGAGGTAATCTCTAGTGAATTTTTGTGCATAAGCTTTTCAAACTCACGTGTCTGTTGCTTGTGTCGATTATTTTTGGTTTACCTTTGAAATTAGGCACTGTTATTTGCAAAATTCTTGCCAAGTCTTGCTTTTGTTCATCATGAGTGGAAGGAGCAAGCGTTCACGAGTCGAGGACGCTCCTTCATTGCAACCGGGACCATCCTCATTCATAAAGGATCGTTACCGAGCGCAAACGGCCACACTAATTCGGTGTGAACCAGATGCGGATGTGACTTTCCGGGATAAAGAGCATAAACGACGGTATGAAGCGCTACAAGCACGGAAGATATGTGCACCAGATATTAGCCATCCATTGCAAGTCGAGCTTTGATTATCTCATTGGTGTTCTTGGTTGGGGGGTATTCATCATGATTGACAAATCGATTGTGGACCAACCCATCCTCGAATTTTTAAGCTCCTTGAAGGTTCACGATGATGGCAAGAAGGATGCACATTTTGAATACCGGGTGGCCAACAAAGACAAGACATGCACCTTGAAGCGTTTTTGCCAACAGTTGGGGTTGCCCGAGGATGGGAGACTTTATGAGCGATGTGCAAATTTTGATGAGCAAAAGGCAATGATGGACTTAACTTGTTGGAGGAGGATGAATCTTGGCATGAGAGGCGAATATCCACGATATCATTGCCCCCGCAACTCTAAGGGGCGTGATTTTTGCAATCCAGTTGTTCGAATCTTCCATAGAATCGTGACTAGTTCAATGTTTGGGAGAGATGAC
Organism: Portulaca oleracea; assembly: GCA_029582165.1. Classification (NCBI taxonomy): domain Eukaryota; kingdom Viridiplantae; phylum Streptophyta; class Magnoliopsida; order Caryophyllales; family Portulacaceae; genus Portulaca; species Portulaca oleracea. Next base: position 17,580,390 of record CM055868.1, read on the forward strand.
AGAGTCCCCAAGGTTCGGAAGGATGATCTTTTTGTGATCTAAAATGCCATAAGGGGTAAACGGGTCAACACCGGATCTTGTATTCTACATTGTCTTCGGGAGATTAGCATGGAACCCCGACCTACTACTATCGGAATAGGGCACATTATTTGGCACTTCCTAGTTCAGGAGGGTTTTGGGAAATATTTGAAGAAGTGGACTCCACGCTATTTTCCGGACCCTATCGACAAGGTGCGGTTGCAGAAAATGAACATCCTCGCCAAGCACCCAACTGCCACGATTTATTGCCATGGACATGACAACAACACGCAGATTCTCTTGGATCCGGACCATGCCGAGCAGTGGTTGGATATCACTAAGAAACACAACTGGTCTTGTGGTCAAGTTCCTAATGACCGTAAGGTTGGTGGTCCGAATGTGTCAAGTAGTGAGGAAGAAGAGGAGGACAATGAAGAAGACGGGGAAGAAGAAGAAAATGAGGAGGAAGAAGAGGAATATGTTGGCCACGGTGAAGCTAGTGGAAGTGGAAATCATCCATGGGAAGCTTCATTCGAGCATCTCAACTCTCAATTTGAACAATTGAGAGTTGACCTTAGGGAGCAACGAACGATACTCCAACGTCAAAACAACTTGTTGGAGACCCAACAAGATCTGATACGTGCCCAGCAGTCCACACTTCAAAGGCACGAGGGGTACTTTCAACAAAAAAACCAGTATTGGCGTGACTGGGGGTATTATCACTACTCTATTGCAAACCATCCCCCGGCACCACCGGAGTACATCAACAACCATTATCCCACTTACTTTTCATCTCACCCATATCCTCCCCCGGGAGGATCCGAGCAATAATTTGTAAGTGTCCCCACTCCCATTTTACTCTTTTCATTGATTTTATTTCCACTGTTAGTGTTAGGTAAGGTTAGGTAAGTGTGGGGGTTGCTTTATGGGAAAGTTGGGGAAGTGTGTCGGTTAGTTGGTTTTGTTGAGTTCATTGTCCCCATGGTTAGAGTTGTCTCGCATTCATTGCTTCATCATTGGTTAGGCCAGTTATGAGAGTTGTTTCACCCTCAATTCCCGCCTTAAACTAGTGAGATTCGGGGTTGAGGTTAGTTAGTGTCAATGTACATATTGTGAATAGTTTGTCTTTTCTTTAGTTTTTAGTCTCTAGTGTCTTTTTTTTTTCTGTTTTTGTTCTTTTTATGCATGTGAACATTCACACTTACTATGTCTTTCTTGTTTATTCCTAACCCAAGCGTGATGATTTCCCTGGATCGCGGATTGGTTTGTTAATAAATTGAAGACCTCGAGGTAACCTCTTTCCGCACTCTTTGAGTATGTGTATATATTGATCCATGCTGCATGCTTGATTTTTCTTTTGGGTGGCGAGCCCCTTTGAGTGTTTGTGTTGGGATATTTTGTTGTTGGAGTCGTGTGGGCTAGGGTCACCACCACTTTTATATGCTAGTTGTTCTGGTTTGTTTGTTTGTTTGTAGGTCCTCTACCCTTTTTCATGTGACACCTTCCCACAATGAGGACATTGTGGCGTTTTAATTGTGTGTGTGTGGGGGGGGGGAGATATTCTGTTGTAAGGGTAGATCACCTAGTTTTTGGTTTTTGTTTTCCTAGTTTTTGCTTAAAATTTGAAAAATTTTCGTGTGAAAAAGGAGAAAAAAGGGAGTGAAATCCTTTAAAAGTTTTTCTTTTAGTTTTGTTTTCGCTTTGTTTTGCTTTGTTTCTTGGATCTTGTTGTCGAAATTGAGAAGTCGTTCTTAATCTTCTTTAAAAGTAACTGGTCTGAGCATTTTCGACCCTGTCTCGGGTACTAGTCATGACTTACCTTCTTAGACTCCCTTCATTGAGTGTCTAGTGAGACCCCCGATTCCTTTCACGTTCCGATTGGAACCGGGAGATTCTAGGGGTTTGTGACCGAGCTTGTTTTGTTTTCCTGTTTAGAAAAAGCAAAAGCAAAAAGTTCAAAAAGAAAGAAAAAGAAGTCAAAAGATACATAACCGGATTAAGTAGGGCATGTCGTTGAATGACATTAACCACCATACACTTAGGCAACCTACACGGGCCCGGTATCAATAGTACGTCATGGATACCCCTTAACTCTCCTCCTCTATCGCTTTGCGACGGAGAGGCGAATGGAAAAGACTATGTTGGGAGGGTATACCCCATATTTGGGCCGTCAAATTCCCGAAAGTAAGGCTAATACCGACCTTTAAAAAGAAAAAAAAAAGAGAAAAAGAAAAAGCAATTTCGTTGGTAAAACCAACCAAAAAGAAAAGAAAGTTTTTGCTTCTAAAAGAGTGGGGCCTCTCCTTGCATCACCTATGGCCCTCACCAAGCCAAGGGCGACCAAATGCGAGGAAGGGCAACGCTTCTCTTGGTTGTTTTGTTGTTTTTTAGTTCGGACATGAGTCTTTGGAGTCTTTTGGTTTCGGTTAGAACCCACTTGCACATTTGCACATGGGGTTTTGCTCGGCATAAGGTGTAGGGGGTTGAAAATCTTTAAGATTGACTTTTATTTGAGATGGGTGTTTGTGAGATGCTCCTAACGGTTCCTTTTGGATGCTTAATAACGTTTTCTTAATTTAGGTTGCAAGATCCTTTGAATCAAAGCTTTTGTTTCTCTTTCCTTTTGTTTTCTTCGGTTTTGTTTTCACTTTCCCTCTCTCCTTTTTCTTTGGCTTTTGTGGGCACAGTCGCTACAAACCCTCACGAGTCCATCTCGTCCACCCGGGCTGTCGGGGGGTTCAAAGGGCTTGGTGCATACGCTAAATGCACTCGTTTCCTCCCACGACAGAGGAGTTGGTGTTTAGTTTTCTTAATTGTTTTGTTTTGTTTTGCTCGGGACGAGCAAAAGTTTAAGTGTGGGGGGTGTTTAGACCCAATTTTGTGTCTAAATACCGCCTAAATCCTTAGGCTTTTAACTCGTTTCGTGGTTTGATTTCATAGTTTTTAATGCGTTTTTGGTTATTTTGTAGATTTTGGAGTTTTTACCAAAAACGTGGCAAATAGAGCTATTTTAGAGCATTTTTGGTGATTTCCCGAGCCGAGCCGAACCGGAAACCAAGGCGGAGTTGACCCGGGACCACTTTCCCCACCTTTGATGTCGATTAGTGAGATAACACCCGCTGCGACCCTCGGATTGGGCGTTACATGCTTCGGAAAGAAGGAAGAAACAAAGGGAAGGAAACCAAGGCGTAGCCCCCGCCACGAATGGGGTAGCGCCCGCTACGCCCAAAACACATTTTATTGCTTTCCTTTGTTCATCTACAGCACTTTGATAAGTATTCTCTTCCCTTAACTCTTTTATTAATTACCTTGCTAATTACTTTGCTTGTTCTTAATTTCTTTGCTTGCTATTTTCATTGTTCTTGCTTGTTTATAGTTGTTTGATGTTAGAAATCATGTTTAGGTTTGGTTTGGATGTTGTTAGCATAGTTAGTATCATGATTAGTGGCTAGAAACCCTATGGGTTAGGGGGTAATTAAGGGTACGAATGGGTGATTAGATTTGGATTAGCAATATTAGTGAGTAATTAGTTAGGAAATCAATTTCCCATTCCTTTCTTTCCCTCAAGTGGGAAGTATTTGGGTTCTAAAGCTCCCGAATACATCTGACATTTATGTTGGAAGGTTGGAATTGGGATAGTTAGTACTCTACTCACGGAAGTGAATAGAGGCTAACTAGGAAATTTCGTTTCATTAACCCTCCGGGTCTGTCGATGGACTTTGGGGAAGTTAATCCGGACTATCCTCGGAAGAGGAAGCTCGGTTGGTATTTTCTAACGGAATTGCCACTTGATTCTCCCTCCTTGTTATTCCCTTGTTGCGAAACCCATTTCCTCATCCCCGTTTGCATCCCGAAAAGCCTCCGAAGCCCATTTTCTATTCCTTGATCGACCTTAGCTTTATTTCTTGCTTCATGATCCATTTCAAACCAAATACCTTACCTTAGCAATCTCGACCCGACCATTGACTTAGTTTCTATGACTAAGGCCGCCAGCTCCCTGAGAAAGAACGACAAAACCGAGGTCCACAAAACCACTGTTACAATCCTACCCTTCTGAGAAACATTTGCCCTTAAATCCTCAACGGGCTCGCCATCTTCGATGTATGGTGAGAGGTCGCCGATGTTGAAGGTGGAAGAAACTCCCATGTCACGCGGAAGGTGAAGTTTGTATGCATTTCCGTTCACCTTCTCCAAGACCTTGAACGGGCCATCACTCCGCGGCGTAAGCTTGTTCTTCCTCCATGGTGGGAATCGCTCCTTCCTCAAATGGAGCCAAACCAAGTCTCCGGGTTGGAAGATGATTTCTCGACGATGCTTGTTGGCTCGTGCCTTGTAGAGTTCATTGGTTTTCTCGATCTTGTCTCAGATTTTTTGGTGGAGTTTTTGAACTTCCTTGGCCTTCTCACTAGCCTCATAGCTCGCTCTTGACTCCAATGGTAGGGGAAGCAATTCGATGGGAGTAAATGGATTCACCCTATAGCAAGTTTCAAAGGGTGAGTGGCCCGTGGCAAATGAGGGAGCTCGTTTATAAGCAAACTTGGCATGGAAAAGCTTAACATCTCAATCCCGCAAACTCTTGCTCACAAGCCCCCTAAGCAAGGTAGAGAGGGTCTTGTTGGTTACTGCCGTTTGCCCGTCGGTTTGAGGGTGGTGAGACGTGCTAAAAAGGAGTTTGGTGCCAAGTAGCTTCCAAAGGGATCTCCGAAAATGGCTTATGAACTTCGTGTCCCGGTCCGAGACGATGGTCTTTGGAATGTCGTGTAACCTCACTATCTCCCGAAAGAAAAGGTTGGCGATATGGGTGGTGTTGTCGGTCTTCTCACAAGCGACAAAATGTGCCAACTTAGAGAATCGATCCACCACAACCATCACCGCATCCTTGCCACGCACGGTTCGAGGAAGGGCCACGATGAAATCCATGCTCAAGTCTTCCCAAGGGCCATTTGGGACGGGTAAGGGAATGTACAGTCCTTGTTGGAATTGACTCTTAGCATATCGAGGGTCTTGTTGATGCTAAAGTGACCGGCAAGACCACCTCCATGAACCTCCTTCACGAGCAACTTCCTCAATGGACACTTGCGTACACATAACTTGTTCCTCTTAAAAAGGAACCCTTCTTGAAGCTCATAAGGACCATTGCTACCATCAAGATGAAGCTTGAAATCCTCATTTCCCTTGTAGAAATCTTGCATGTTTTGAAACCCAAGAATTCATGCTTCTACAACCGAAAGAAGAGCATGCCTCCGGGAAAGAGCATAAACCACCACATTGATGCTCCCCTACTTATGTTTGGCCACAAAATTGAAGCTTTAGAGGTATTCCACCCACTTGGTATGTCGGGTGTTGAGCTTGTGTTGGCCATTCAAGTACTTGAGGGCCTCATGATCGAAATAGAGGACAAATTGGTTGGGCCTCAAGTAATGGGACCAATGATCGAGAGCATCAACCTCAAAAACTTGTGAAAAATTTGGGAGGGCAAGCACCAGAGCTTCACAAAGCTTGGCCTTGAGCTTCACAAAGCTTGGCCTTGAGCTTCTCAAAGGCACCTTGTGCCGCCTTGGTCCATTTCAAAAGTTCCCTTCTTCATGCATTCGGTGATAGGAGCGGTGAGGGTGCTAAAACCTTTGATGAACCGACGATAAATAGAAGTTAGGCCGTGGAAGTTTCTCACCTCCGTGAGGGTCAAGGGAATAGGCCATGAGCGTATAGCTTCCACCTTTGAGGGATCCATCGAAATGCCTTGGTCGGATACAATGTAGCCAAAGAAGGTAACTTGACGTGTGCAAAATTCACACTTCTCAAGTTTACCAAATAATTTCTACTGCCAAAGGACCTTGAAGATGGACTCCAAGTGTGAAAGATGGTAGGCCTCACTCTTGGAGTAAACAAGGATATCATCGAAGTATACAACCACGAACTTACAGATGAAGGGCCTCAAAACCTCATTCATGAGGTGCATGAAAGTGCTAGGGGCGTTGGAGAGGCCGAAGGGCATAACGAGCCACTCATACAACCCTCCTTTAGTTTTGAAAGTCGTCTTCCATTCATCACCTTCTTGCATCCGAATTTAGTGATACTCGCTCCGGAGGTCGATCTCGGAAAATATGTGGGACCCATGTAACTCATCAAGCATATCGTCAAGCCTTGGTATAGGATACCGGAACTTGATGGTAATGTTGTTCATAGCTTGACTGTCGACGCACATCCGGTAGGTTCCATCCTTCTTGGGGACCAAGAGAGCCGGGACGGAACAAGGACTCATACTCTCCCGAACAAATCCCCTAGAGATGAGCTCATCCACTTGCCGTTGGAGTTCCTTGGTCTCTTGTGGGTTGCAGCGATATGCCGCTTTGTTGGGAAGAGGGGCTCCGGGTATAAGATCAATATGGTGCTCGATGCCTCGTATGGGTGGAAGGCCCAGTGGAAGATTCTCGGGGAAAACGTCGCTGAACTTGGCAATGAGGGGAGCTACAAGAGGGTGTATGGGCATCTCTTCCTCACTTTTGTTTGCTTCTAAGAGGACTAAGGCAAGAATGGCCTTCCCCTTGCTTGGGGCTCTGTCTACCCGTGTTTTGCTCATGTGTTTGGGCTCATCACTTCCCACCCCGGGTTTTGGAGGTAAAATTTCATGTGGAGCTAAAGATATTAGCTTAACCCTCTTGCCTCCATGGGTAAAAGTGTAGGTATTTTTCAACCCATTATGCACGGTATGCTTGTCGAATTTCCAAGGACACCCCAAAAGGATATGACAAGAACCTTTTGGTTATAGGTGTTAGGCAAGAACCTTCGATTCATCAATTGTTTAAGCCTTGCCAATGAGGTCATTTTCGTTTGACCCTCCTTAGCCCTTTGTGCCTTGACATTCTCAAACCAAAGGGATGCAACTTTGGTGAGTTTCAACCTAGCAATCTTGAAGGCTTTCTCATCGCTATACTCCTTGATTTCAAAAACCCTCTCCATGATTTGAACCCATTAGGGCCTGTTTGGTGAGCATAAAATGAATGGAATAAGTCAGGAATGGGTTCTAATTCATGTTTTTACTGTTTGGAGAACTGTTTCTGGAATGGAATGGCAATCCCTAGGGATTTTCTATCCCTCCCAAAGAGGGAGATTAGCGCCCTCCCAAATATGGGGAGAATAGGCTATCCCTTTTCTTCCATGATAATAATAATAATAATAATAATAATAATAATAATAATAATAATAATAAATGTAAATACTTATAATTATTTATTAATTATTACATTTAATAAATAATAATTTAATAACGAATAAGTTAATAACTAATAACTAATAAAAAATAAAAATAAAATATTTTTTAATAAAAAAATATTAATTATTAATAATTAAAAATAATAATTAATATTAATTAATATTAATAAAAGTTAATAATAAATAATTAATAATAATTGATAATTGATAATAAATATTAATATTAGTAATTAGTAATTAATATTAGTAATTAATAATATAATATTAATTATTAATTATTATAATTACTTAATAATAATAATTTATAATAATTAATAAATAATATATAGAAAATAAAAATAATATTAAATATGATTAATACTAATTAATAATAGTAGCAATATTAATAATAATTAAAAATATAAATATTAATAATAATTTATTAATTAATTAATAATTATTTAAATTAATTTTAATAATTGTTTATAATTATAAATTAATAAAAATTAAATACTAAATCACAATAAATAAGTTATTATTTTAATTGATTAATGATTTATAATTGATAATTATTAAAAAATAAATATTAAAATTAATGAATAAAATAACTAATAATTGATAATTATTAATTTTTAAATTATTAAATATTAAATTATAATTAATTACTAATAGTAATTATTATCATTATATTTATAATAATAATAATAATAATAATAATAATATTAATATTAATATTAATAATAATAATAATAATAACTATAACTTTGATTCCATTCCTCTGCTCACCAAACACTTTCGATTTGGTGTTCTAATTCCATACCCAACCCCCTAGGATTCTAATTCCATACCCAATCCATTCCACTTTTCTCTCCAAACAAGCCCCTAAAGGTAGTCACCAGGGTCGTTGGAATCGTTGAATTCCGGAATGTCGATCTTAATATCATGGAATTCATCTCGAGGGGGCCTCTCATCCATTTCCCGACGACAATGGCGTGGAAGGGAGCCTCTACCATCGTCACTCGACTCGAAGGTGGAAGGAGGACGGATAGGGCTACGAGTGGGCCTCGTTCGTTCGTCTCGGGGACGACCTTGGAGGTTTAGGGTGATGTTGTTCACTTGAGCCATGAGGGTTTCAACAGTGTGTTCGATGGAGGAGACTTGGGTCTCCATAACCCCATCTTGTGGACTACGGCAGCGGCTTGACTCCTCTCGATTGGAGCTAGTTTCATCATCCATATCGAAGGAGGGGTTAGGACGGATTGTGTTTGGGAAATTTTTGTGGAGTTTGGGTTTTTTTTGTTTTGGCTAACTAGTGTTTGAAGGCTTGGGTTCTTTGTTGGCTATTATCCAACAATCACCATTCACACACACTACACATCTTCCACATCAAGACTCCATCAAGAACCCCAAGTTTCACCACACACTTCAATGAACAACAAGAACAACAAATACAATCACAATAAAATCTTCTCAAATACACTTGGAGGGCACATGCGATGAGGGTACCTAATATTGCAACCAAGAACAACAATGGTGGAAACCCTAACTTGCAATTGGAAAAATTCAAAACTCAAGCCAAAACCCTAACCTTAGCTCTGATACCAAATGGAACATGAGCATGGTGGAATTTGGATGCTTGAGTTGAATGAAATGATGAACTTAAACCCGGAACTTGGGACCTTAATATGAACTCTTCAATGGAGGTCCTCCAGTGTTGAGAGCTTGCAAATCCACCAAGATTAAATAATCGAAATCACCACTAATCTATAAAAGAAATGACTTGTTAACACCACCATTAACATTGGATAAAGTAAAAACAAGATTTGGGAGAGAATTTAGGAGAAAACCCTAGCTTCATTCAATATTCAAAGTTGTTCTTCTCTTTTCAATAGGGAGAGTATTTGAAGAGGTGAGGGGAAAAAGAAGATGATAACTATTACAAATATCCATTACAACAACATAATAATAAAAGGGAAGTAAAAGAAAAGGGGTGGAAAGAAAAGAAAAGTGCCGAAAAAAATTCGCCAGGCGCTTAGGCGCTGGTAGGGCCTAGGTCCTGAGAGGACGGGAAGTTTGCTCGTCAGGAGGCGCTGAAAACGCCATAGGGCACTACCCACGTCTCAAACTAGGTTTTTTAGTCGACTTCTAACTCGCATAACTTCTTAATCCGGACTTCGTTTTAGGCCCATAATATATCGATGGAAAGCTCTCGATGTCTACTTTAAGATCCCAAAATTTGAAGTCCATCGAAGTTTTATTGAAGGAGTTATGGTCAAAAGAGTGAAGGTATATCCATTTCAACTTCCCATGTTGACCCTTCTTCCCAATTCTTCCAACCGGGTCCAAAATCTCGAACCTCGATGCCAAATATTCGCGTTTTCTTGGGACGACCCAGTATGATGCTCGGTCCCTAGGCCTCCGAGGTTGGTGACGCGTCCGAGCCTCCTAGAGGGTCTCGGAACCCATGGAATCCATCCAAAGGATGGTCGAGACGATCTTTGGATTTTCGGATTCCACCGGGAAGTGGACCTCGAGACTTGGTGAGGCGGATGCGGCCCTCTTGATAAAGGTGACGAGTGAAGAGTAAGGCACCCGAGCCTATTCACATCTTCATTGTAATCAATGATCAATGAATGATGCCTTGAAAAAAAATGTCCCATGAATGCGTAGATGCTTTAACTATGTGTTCGGTTGTAATTTTTGTGGTTTTTAGTAGGGTTGTCGGTCCACGAGGATGGGTGTTAGGCTTGATTAAGGGAATCGTTTGTGTTTGGGGTTTTCTCAACGTGGAAAGCAGTAAATTATATAAAGAAAGCAATAAACTAACCTAGACATGGATAATAACAATCGACACTAAAGAAAGCAATTAAGAGCAAGAAATAAGAAAGCAATAAAACTACAACTAATAATGAAATTGGGAACTAGAAATTATACCTTCAATGACTAATCTTCACTTGAATCCTTCACTCGAACTTTCCCCCGAACAAACAAGAAAGTGTGAATTGGATTACTAAGAATCCTCAAATCCTCACTTTGAAGTAGGATTTGTGACTCTTAATCCTGCTCCTCACTAAAAGTTGGATTGTTTTGTGGCTAATACTAATAAAAATTTAAGAAAACTAAACATTAAACTGACCTAATAAACTAACCAAGACCAATGAAACCCTAATTTCTAACCCTAATCTGAATAAGAGACTAAAACAGAACCAAAAGGAAAATAACAACTAACGCTAATTAGCCCTGGGAAAACCCTAAAACTATACCTACTAAAGACCTTAATAATCCTAATGAAACCCTAAACTGACCGAGACATATGGAAACAAAAGGAAAGAAGAAAACAAAGAAAGTAGAGGAAAGGAAGAAGAAAGATGCAGCACAATTCAGCACATGAAATTCGAACCAAAAATCAACCAAAAATTCTGATTCAACCAAAATCAAACCAAACCCGAATCAAATACCAAAACACAAACTCATCAAACATTAAGAACAATTCAATACCAATTCGAACATTACATCAATTTCAAATGGAAACTCAGATTCACAACACAACTATTCTCCAAAACGATTTAAATGAACAATGAAAACAAAATTCAAAAGAAAACGAATAAAATCATAAACCTAAAATCTAACCCTAAAACGAAAACCTAGATGGAGGCTTTTGGGGCGTTACTCCCAGAACCAACCATTGATATCTTCAATCGGCTCCCTTCGTCCCTTTTATAGTCGAAGTCGACCCTTTCCTTCAAATCTCAGCCATCGATTCTTCAATCTTGGACGGTGCAGATTAATTCAATAGTTAGATAGTGTATGATGATGGTGCTTGCTGCTCATCTTCGTTGGTTATCAACTAATCTGCACAAGAGAAAGAGAATGAATAAGAGATATTGAATTTATCGCAAAAATAGCAAGGAGAAGAGAAGAGAGAGGGAGGTGCGAGAAAGAGATAAGAGATGAGAGAAGAAGAGAGAAGGAGATTAGCTATGGTGGATGGGAGCTTGGGGTTTGTTTGGATGTTGCGCAAGTGAACCAGAGAGAAAGGGAGAAAAGGGACGAAAAGAAGAAAGAAGAGGGGAATTGAAATGGGGGAAATAGATTTAGGGTTTTAGGAGGGGGATATTCGGCTGAGGCTGAGAAATGAGAGAGGAAAGGGGAAAGGGGAAAATAGGTCGGGTATAAGGGTCAGGCAAGTTAGGGTTGTTGGGTAAACGAGTCGACGGGTAGCTACGGCAAAGGATTGGGCTGTGGGAAAACTGGGCCGAGGGGAAAGAAATTGAAATATGGGCTGAGGGAAATAGATTAGGTTTTTATTTTTATTTTCTAATTTTTATAATTTTGTTTCATATTAATAATAATAAAAACTAAAAATAATAAACTAACATAAAATCTAATAAAAATGCAAAATGAGTAATACTAAAATAATTATTAAAGACAAGCAAAACAGCTTATTAAAGAAAAGAAATTCGGCTCGGAATGAGACCGAACACTATGTGGAAGAACCAAGACTGTTTGGTATTTACCAGATAACATCCCATTGGGAACACTGGACATTGCTTGACTTTCCACAGTTTCCTGTGTTAGAAGGAATAACCCCAGAGAGTGTTGGAGGCTGAATCTACTAGCAACAACATAAATACTTTCCGGGAAAATTTCAATATACTAGCAATTCAATGGAGTGATAAGAGGAAGGGACAAGGAATCTGAGAGGAGTAAGGAATTTAGAAATAGAATCAGAGAGGAAGAGAGGAAGAGAAGAAGAGAGGAAGTTAATTTGGCAAAAATCTCATGCCTTTCATTCCATTCAACCCTTGCTTATATCCCTGGAAATCAGCTAACCAACTAACACGTGTAACTCCCTTATTTCCAGAAAATAAGACACTACTCCAACTAAATAAAATGTCAAAAATAGCAGGAAAAATAATAATAATTTACTGAAAATAAAAATAAACGCTCTGCATCATCACTCCCCTCTCCAGAATAGCCTTGACCTCATGGCTGAAATGTAGGGTACTTGGATTCGAATTCATCAGTAGACACCCAGGAAGCTTGATCTTCAGACAGTCAGTCCCACTGAACCAAGAATTATACAACAACTGAATTCTTCCTCTTGACCATCTTTCGAGCTAATATTTTCACTGGGTTCCAGGGGGCATCAGAGTGACTCCCCTATAACCATGATGGAATATATGGTGCAGCTGGGAGAGTACCCCTAAAACGCTTGAGCTGTGATATGTGCACTGTTGGATGAATTTGTGCTGATTCAGGGAGATTGAGCTTGTAGGCGACTGGTCCCACCGTGTCCATTATCTGAAAAGGCCCAAAATACTTGGGACCAAGCTTCAAATTTGATATGTGCTGCACAGAGGACTGCCAGTAATCCTGTAACTTCGACCAAACCCATTCATCAATTGAGAATGACCTGTCCGTCCGACTTTTGTCAGCCAACTCCTTCATCCTATGTTGAGCCCTTTGCAAATTTTGTTGTATAAGCTTGATCATCTCCTCTCATTTCCGTAATGATCTATCAACAGCAGTATTAAGAGATTTTCCCGGTAAATACGGCAAGTAAACCGGCGGAGGCTGATTGTAGAGAACTTCATATGGAGTCAGCTGGGTGGCTGAATGATATGTAGTGTTATACCACCATTCAGCTAGGGGAAGCCACTTGGACCACCCGTTGGGATTTTGAGCACACATACACCTTAAGTAATTTTCAAGGCATTTATTTAGTAACTCGGTCTGTCCATCTGTCTGCGGGTGGTATGCACTGGACAATAATAACTCAACTTCCAGAACATTGAACAAAGCTTGCCAGAAAGAACTGAGAAAGATAGTGTCTCTGTCACTTACAATGCTTTTGGGTAGACCATGCAACTTGAATATGTTATCCAAGTAGAACTGGGCCACGCTTTCAGCTGAATAAGGGTGCTTCAATGCCAAAAAATGAGCATATTTACTCAACCGATCTACCACCACCCAAATGACTTCTTTTCCATGGGACTTAAGCAAAGCCATCAATAAAATCCATGGATATATCCACCCAAACTTCCGTAGGAATTGACAATGGTTGTAGTAACCCGGGATAAGGACTGTTGTCATATTTGCAGGATTGACAAACTGTCACTATCGTAAGAAATTTTGAACTTCCTTGTGCATCCCTTTCCAATAAAATAATTGCTTCATTCGCTTGATAGTAGCATCCCTTCCAGAATGCCCACCCATAGGTGAAGAATGTACCCACTGTAGTAGCTTGTTCCTCAATGATTTATCAGCCCCAACTACTAATTTACCCTGCCTTGGTAACTGACCTTGCAGCCACTGGTGTTTAGGATAAGCATGTGGATCTTGTGACTTTTCATGTATGATCTTCTGTAAGTAGGGTCAACAGACCAAAACTCTTCAATTAGTTTCATCAGGTCAGATTGTATAATCGACACAACCATTCCCAACAAAGAAGAACCCGATACTCTTGAAAGAGCGTCAGCCACTACATTGTCATTGCCACTCTTGTAGTGAATCTCGTAATCAAAACCCATGAGTTTTGATAGCCAAAACTGTTGGAAGGGTGTTGAGATCTTATATTTCATCAAATGTTTGAGGCTCTTTTGATCAGTTCAAATAATGAAAGGCCTGCCAATTAAATACTGCTCCCATTTTTGGATTGCAAACACAATAGAGAGGAGTTCCTTCTCATATACTGAGATTTTTTGCCATTTGAAACCCTATATCCTAGTGATGAAGGCAATTGGATGCTTTCCTTCTGAAGTACTGGATCGTTACTATCTAAAGATGCATCCGTTTTAATAATAAACTGTTTTTCAAAGTCTGGCAAGGCAAGAATCGGAGCAGTAGTCATGGCCCTTTTTAGATATTGGAAAGCTTGTGTTGCCTCCTCACTCCAAGCGCAGCCACCTTTCTTCAAGAGGTCAGTGAGTGGTCTGCAAATCATCGTGTAGCCTTGATAAATCGTCTATAGTAGCCGGTCAAGCCTAAGAAGCTCTTGACTTCTTTTTGGCTCGTTGGCGTGGGCCACTCAAGTATAACTTCGATCTTCCTGGAGTCTGTCTCTACCCCCTCTCCTGAAATATAATGGTCTAGATATTCAACCTTAGGTAGGACAAACGAACATTTGCTTAACTTGGCATATAATTCATTTTGTCGCATCACTTCTAGCACCAAAGATAAATGAATGACATGATCTTCCATGCAAGCACTATATACCAGGATATCATAAAAAAAACAAGGACAAACCTCCTGAGATAGGCGCAGAAGACCTCGTTCATCAATGCTTGGAAAGTGGTTGGAGCATTGGTCAAGCCGAATGGCATGACCATAAACTCGTAGTGACCAAAATGGGAACATCATCAGGATACATTCTGACTTGGTGATATCCAAATCGTAAGTCTATCTTATAATAGACTTTAGACCCTGCCAATTCATCTAACAACTCCTCAATGACAGGGATAGGGAATTTGTCTTTTATGGTAGCCTTGTTTAGCTCCCTATAATCCACACAAAGCCTCCATGAACCATCCTTCTTTCCCACTAAAATAACCGGAGACGCAAAAAGGACTAGAACTCACTTGAATAATACCTTTGTTGTGCATTTCCTCCACAGTAGCTTCAATTACATCTTTGTGTTTGAGAGGATGCCGATAAGGTCTTAAGTTGATAGGAGAAGTTCCACACTTTAGAGGAATTTTGTGATCAAAAGGGCCCCTAGTAGGGGGTAGCTTTGTCGGCTCCCCAAAAACATCCTCATATGCAGCGAAGACCTCCTATAACGCAGCAGGCTGCTCAGTGACACCTTGCAAGCTCCAAAGCTGCACAACTTCATGGGGGAAGAGATGTAGCATGCACAGTTGTGATGCACTCTTTAGGGCTCTGGGTAGCTTATCAGAGTTAATTATTCGAGCTTTGCATCCCTTTATCCCCTTCAATACTCGCACTGCCCCACCATATTCAAACTCCATTCGTAGCTGTTTGAAATCCCACTTTATGATGCCTAGGGTAGATAACCATTGGACTCCTAAAACCACATCATAACCCCCCCCCCCCCCAGGGGAAGAAGGAGTACATCAGAAACGAATTCAATACCCTATAACACATTGAAAATCTCTACAAATGTACTGACATTGCATCGAATTCCCATCAGCTATGGCCACAGCTTGCGTTTCAATGGGTTCATGCTTACATCCCAACTGAAGTGCAAGATGCTCATCCATAAATTGTGTGTGCTGTCGGAGTCAATCAGTACGTTCAGTAACTTCCGACCATAGTGCCCGTGGACCCTCATGGTATGAAACCCGTCATTTCTACACATGGCATTAAAAGATATATGTGGCGTGTCCTCTGTCGGCTCAACCTCGACCTCCGCTCCTCCCTCGGTAAGCTCACTTGGCTCTTCTACCTCATCAAAGACTTCAATCAAAAACAATTGTTTACCCTTGTTGGTACATTTTTCCCCCCTCTTATAGGGCTGATCACACAAAAAAACATAAGCCCTTAGCCATTTTCTCCGCTCTTTCAGCCGCTGGGATGAACCGAGGCTGGTTTGGCCAGTTGGTGTTCGTGTTTTTGGGGATGGTAGTGAGAGGTTTAGGGCCAGGTAGCAAGGGTTTGGGCAGCATATTTGGGTAACAAGGATTTTTGTGGTGGTATTTGGGTTGTGTTTGGGGTGATCACACAAAAAACATAAGCCCTTAGCCATTTTCTCCGCTCTTTCAGCTGCTGGGATGAACCGAGGCTGGTTTGGCCAGTTCGTGTTTGTGTTTTTGGGGATGGTAGTGAGAGGTTTAGGGCCAGGTAGCAAAGGTCTGGGCGACACATTTGGGGTGGGTAATAAGGCTTTTTGTGGTGCTATTTGGGTTGTGTTTGAGGTGGATACTGATGGTTTTGCCAGGTTGAAGGCATTGGAATAGGTTGGTTTAGGGGGTTGTAATTTAAGTGCCAATAAGTGTTCTTCTTGGAATCTGGCATGTTAAATGGCTGCGGCTAGGCTTTGGGGTTTAAAAGCCCTAACCAAAGGTTTGACGGCAGGCTTTAATCCACCTACAAGGCTCTCAAGGAAGTAGGTGTCAGGCATAGTTGGGTTCCTCAACAAAAGCAACCATTTAAGCTCCTCAAACCGAGCTATATATTCATCCCAACTGAAGTGCAAGATGCCCATAAATTCCTCCCAGGTAACTCCCCTTCTGCCCATAATGTACGTCCCAAACCAAGTTTCTGTCACACCCTTAAGATGCAAAGAAGCCATATCAACCTTGTGTTCATCCCCAATTCGACACGATGAGAAGTATCTCGTACATTTCTTTACCCTTTCCTTAGGGTCATACCCCTCAAAACATGGGAATTCAACTTTAGGATTAAAGTGGAAGTTATTACCTCCACCTCGATCTCCAGGCGCCAATCGAGCTAAGATTTGGTTCAATGCCTGCTGGTTCTGTTGATTTTGGTCTGCCAATTGTTGTTGTTGGTTATTTAGCCGCTGATTGTGCTCTGCTAGTTGGTCTTGCATCCATTGCTTCTGTTCCGCAAGGAGAGCACGGATGGATTCTTCCATGGTTATTTGTCGTCTAGTGGTCACCAGTTTGATGGGCTCTCAAGGACCCAGTTGAACGAGAGCTTTAATACTACTGTTGCGGGCTGAATCTACTAGCCACAAAATAAATACATTTTGGGCAAATTTCTATATAGTAGCAATTCAATGGAGTGATAAGAGGAAGGGAGAAGGAATCTGAGAGGAGTAAGGAATTTAGAAATAGAACCAAAGAAGAAGAGAAGAAGAGAGGAAGTTAATTTGGCCAAATTCTCATGCCTTTCATTCCATTCAACCCCTGCTTATATCCCTGGAAATCAGCTAACCAACTAAGATGTGTAACTCCCTTATTTCCAGAAAATAAGGCACTGCTCCAACTAAACAAAATGTCAAAAATAGCAGGAAAAAAAGAAAATAATTTACTGAAAATAAAAATAAACGCTCTGCATCAGAGAGCTGGTTACGTACAAGGAGGTTAGATACTCTATGCAAGATAGAAAATGTCCGGTCATGTCATTCATAAGTAGATATATGAATGAAAGCCTTGAGAAATACAGATGATACTTGGAAAATTTCATCTCAACTTAATTATCAAAAAATTACTCAGAGGTATTCCAATATTTGAGAAAACTATTTTTCGATACCCCAACTTTTCAAAACTCATATTGAGGTACCCTTAATTTTTGAGATAGTAATTATTTGGTGTTTTTCCGTCCATCAATTTTATTAAGTGACCGAAATACCCTTATTCTTCTTCTTCAAGGGTATTTTGGTCACTTAGCCAAATTGATGGCTGGAAAAACACCAAATAGCTACTAACCCAAAATAAATTTTGAAAAGTTGGGT
Source organism: Portulaca oleracea (assembly GCA_029582165.1). Lineage (NCBI taxonomy): Eukaryota > Viridiplantae > Streptophyta > Magnoliopsida > Caryophyllales > Portulacaceae > Portulaca > Portulaca oleracea. Next base: position 17,597,980 of record CM055868.1, read on the forward strand.
ATCGAAAAATAGTTTTCCCAAATATTGGGATGCCTCCGATCAATTTTTCGCTTAATTATTGTCCGCGTTGGCATTGCCCAAGTAAGAAACAAAGTCGAAAGACTAGTAGATTGGCATGCTCCAAGATGGGGTTTTATTTACGCCATAAACAGTGTGGGCCTTTGTAACTTGCGCAGAGAAGGAGCTTTGCCCTTGAAAAGTGTTTCTATTAGCTGAAGAATGTTAAGCATTGAACAACTGAATATTGAGGTGGGAATTGATCCCATGAAAGCATGCTGCATGCGCGACGCTAAAAGTCTACAATCTAAGACAGTAAGACTCTTCCTGCTGTATTTTATTGCTGATAGGACGCTTGGACCGCTTCGCTTGCCTACAAATTTGGACGACCTTGAGTCATTCAAACAGAATGGTTGAGAGAGGTCGGTGCAGTGGCAGATTTAAGGGAGGGTTGGCATGGGCCAACCCTCCCTATGATTTGAGTCTTCTATTAAATGTGGCATTAATCATGCATTGTTGCATTAATAGCATAGTTGTTTCCATGTGGAAATAGGTATAATGTTTTCGTCTGATATGAAGTTCGACTCCTCATACAAACAATTTGGTTAAATATTTTACTCCAATATTTTGCCTTTCCCCAACCCTAAGAGCCTTCATTGTGACATGACTTTTCAATGTTTTTCAAGTTTTTTTAAGTCCTTCTTTCTCTATTATATATAAAAAAAGGGTTTTTGGACATCAATAATACTAACTTTGGGTGTATTTGATATAAATAATACAAACTATTTTCTTGGACACTAGCAGTACGAACTATTAACATATTTTCCTCTAACAGTACGTCGTCGAATTGTAACGGTTTTAACTCATCGAAAAAATGATGTGCCTCTATAATATGTGACATGGAAGGCATGTTAGTGTCCACGTCATCATTTTCTACCCAACCTCCGCCTTCCACGTCACACATCATGGAGTTACGTCATCTTTCGGATGAGTTAAAACTATAATAACTCGATCGTATACTGTTGGAGGAAAATAGGTTGATAGTCAATACTACTAGTGTTCAAGAAAATAGTTTGTATTATTAATCTCCAATACCCCCAAAAGTTGATATTATTGGCGTCCAATAATCCTATAAAAAAAAATCAAATATAGTAAACATATTGTAATTCATATAAGACTCTTTTAATTGTTTTTATTTAATTCATTGTTTTATGTAACCCAAAAAAAAAGAATAAATAGATATAAGACTTTATTAATTAAATGGCCCCCTCTATCAATATTTTCTGGCTCTGCCCCTGAGTCGGTGGATGGAGTAGGTTGAATTCTAACTGTTGAAAAACGTTTTAAATTGAAATTAACCTTGTCTGTAGCTAGATGCTACAATTACTATCAGAGTAAACAAAAATATGAGTTTTTCTTCCCTATTTGTGTGTATGTGTGTGTTCACTCTGGGAATCAATAGTTCATCATCTTTGATAGGAGATTCTATTATAGTTGAAATTTTTTTCAACTATGGTAGTTGAAATGTATAATTACTCTTAATTTTATCATTAAAAATTAAAATTAATATATATATTCACCATAGGACTTGTTACAATAAGTAAATCTATATATTAGGTTATAACTTTTTACAAAATTGAATATGTTTAAGGAAATTCTTCCATAATTGACTTTTTTTCAACTATCATAGTTAAAAAGTAAAAATATCATTAATTTTAGCATAAAAATTCAAAATCAATGTAGGTTGATCAAAGTAACTTGTTACAATAATTAACCATGTTTAGGAGGATATAAATCTTTTTAATAAATATGATTTGTTTTTGATAAATGAATGATATAAAAATTTTAACTACCATAGTTGAAAATAAATTCAATTGTTGTAGAACTTTCATTGATTTATAATAGTTAGAGTACGTGTACTACAATTTAGCAAGACACTTTGATTAAAGAGTACATAATATATATCACATTTCAAGAAACCGTGCTAAGAAAAAAGCTAGCATTTACAATGACTCCCACCTACTATCCCAATCTACTTTAGGAACAGAGTTGGCATGTTATTGCTATTGCTTTTGTGCAGGCCAAACAAATTGGCCAACCAAAGCATGGAAAGTATGAAGGCGGAGGTCGGGCATAAATAAGTAGGTAAGTAACTGAGAGAAGTTAGCTTCAGTGCACCGATGCTGAGCCCAAGAGTAGGGAGCATCGTGCGCCCCTCGCTTTTGCGGCCCAACAAAGCAAATCTCCCAACTAATTTGAAATGCTCATATTCACCAATTGAAATGCTCATAAAGATGAAAAGGGAATGTCCACAATTTCAAATGAAAATACTCATACTCACCAACTGAAATGCTCATCAAGTTGACAAAGAATGTTCATAGTTTCAAACGAGAATGCTCATACTGATTTTATTTTTAAATCCAAGCTACAACCGCAGGCTTGGATTTCCTCCTGGGCTCCCCGCCTCTTTCTATCCATGGGCCGCCCTTTCCTCCAATTGGGCCTCTTGGAATAGGCAGCGCGCGAGAAATGGGTCGGGTGCACAATGCAAGGTGCACCCATGATCATAATCGTTTTTTTTTTAAAGTTAACTTAAGATAAAATAAGAAATGTAAGTAAAGTAGTGGATGTACGTAAATATCACATCACCTATTTCTTTTTATTTTTAAGTGCGTTGAATAAAGAATTTTAAATATATATTATATAAAAATATGTTAGGTATGGTAAGGTAACGTAAGATGAGGTAAAATAAAATAAGGTGAAGATAGGTAAAGTTTAACTTACATCCTTGTCACTGAGAACTCTGCATGAGAAAGAATATTGAATATTGAATAGGGAAATTGGACGGTAATATACCGACCTTTAGGGGTGTTGAATAGCAACATACCGACCTTCACTTTTGGACAGTAATATCACTGACCTTTATAGTTTGGTGACATTAATGTACCTTCAAGGATTTGCACCCTAAGAATTAACAACTTAATCCTAAAAATACCGAATACAAACACTCAACACCCCTAAAAATACCTAAAAATACCTAAAAATCCTTGAAGATATATTAATGTCACCAAACTATAAAGGTCAGTGATACTACTGTCTAAAAGTGAATGTCGATATATTGCTATTCAACACCCTAAATATCGGTATATTACCATCCAATTTCCCTATTGAATATTGAATATTGACCGTTGAATATTACTTCCAATTATGAGTTCAACCCATAAAAGGTGAAGATTATTCCCTATTTCTTGGACTACCTACTACAATAGAAAAAGATTTCAGGGAGTTGGTGGTCCAAAATAGTACCATAATAAATCCAATGTATTTCAAATACTATACCTTAAAATCTATATTATAGTTTTTGGGTTTCCTAGTTACATTTACAATCAACTGGTTAATCCAATGTATAGTCATAATTTATATAAAATTCTTTTATAAAGATAAAGATATGACTGATTAAAATAATAAATTATATTTTCCTTATCCTTAACTATTATAAAAAGGAAAGTTGATTGTTGTTGGTGTGGAACTTAGCTTGTTGCTTGTTTGGTTGTGTTCACATATGAATTTACTATTTCGCCCTTGAAAATAATAATTAATTAAAAATTTGTTTTTAGCTTGTGTTCACATATGAATTTACTCTTTTACCCTCGAATACAATAGAAGGGGAGCCTTGGCGCAACGGTTGAGTTGTTGCCTTGTGATCGTGAGGTCACGGGTTCGAGTCCTGGAAACAGCCTCTTGTAGAAATGCAAGGTAAGGTCTGTGTACATTACACCTTTACGGTGAGACCCTTCCCCGGACCCCCGCTTGCGGGGACGCTTTGTGCACCGGGCTGCCCTTTTTACCCTCGAATACAAAATTAAGCAATATAGGTTGAATGTATATTTGATTAGAGTAAACACGGGTCGGTTGTATTTTGACACAACAAGAAAAATATATTTGGGTAACAAATTTAGAGTAGTTTGGACAACAACAAAAATTATTATTGCATTAATTTAAAATAGGGCAACTAAATAATTTTGTGGTTAAATACATTATATGTGGCAACAAAGCTTTTTATTTTGTTGTAATTGATATAGATTTAGCAACAATTTTAAAGAAAAATGATTGCCAAAAGTTACAAATCAACAAAAAAATTTGGTTGCCCACGACAACTAATTTTTGTTACCATTTTTACTATTTTATGGCCCAGACTTTGTGCTTAGAGTATAAAACTACCAAATCGTGACAATTTATTTTTGTAGCACCATGTTAAAGGGCAACAAAAATTATTGGACTAAGGCAACAACGTTTTTTGTTGCCCAAAATAATTTTTCTTGTTGTGTGATTGCGGGTAAATTTCACTCTAAAAACATGACTCAAGTGTATTTCAAATTCTGGTAAATACGGGTCAGATGTTCTTTGATAGTAAAAATTTCTTTTTAGGGTTAATATGAGTCGGGGTGTGTATTGGTTTCCAGTAAATTTTACTCTAAAAACATGACTCGAGTGTATTTTGGGTTTAGGTAAATATGATTGCGTGTATTTTAAATTCAGGTGAGAACATGTCAAATATTCTTTGACAATAAAATTTTATTTTAATTTAATGTGAATATATTTTGATACAATTATAAATTTGTACAATGAAAACCTTAAATTTTTAACATACGACCATCTTTAAAGGATTTTATTTTACTATGAAAACTAAGTTATTGTACATTGTATTTGAAAAAATAAATATAATGCTATATATAAATTACATAATATTGTATTATTATTTATAATTTTCATAATTATTACAATATAAAATAATATAAATAATAATAAATTTAATATACATTATTGGACCAAATGTATATTTCAGAAATATAGTTTCTAACCCGTGCAAAGCACGGACATTTTGTTCTAGTAGTCTATAAAAGTATGTACTTGCACGTAGTGACGTTATTCATGTTTGTAGGATGTTTATTTTGTTTTGTTTCCATTTCATATCATGTTGTTTAATTTAAGGTATTTAAATGGAAAATTTTAAAGAAATCTTATGAAAAAACAGATAAATATAAATGTATTGACAAATGTATAACAATTTTATTTGCATTTTGTGAGTCCAAATTCTCTTTATTGTGGCTAAAATAAATAGAAAATTATATATGCAATTATTTTATAGATAATAGAAGTAAGAATTTCAACAATATATGCAATTTATTTTCGTCCGGGTCTAATGGACTAGTTTATATATGTGTGTGTATTGAGAAAGATGGCAAACAATCGACTTCGATGAATCCTCCCTAACTGGCAAACATGAAAGGTGTAATGTCTGTTGTGGCCTAGGTCATCTGTAAGAGCAAATACAAACATATCGTGGTTGGGTTGCACACTGCGGCTACAATATATATTGCATGCACCCGGAGCATGTGCTCAAGATATTTATGAGTGAACAATCATTGTAATAAGAGTGAACAATCTAATATCTATAGTGAACAATTTAATACTGTGAGTGAACAATCTAGTACATGTGGATGAACAATCATATAATCTGGAACACGTGCTCCGAAAGCACCTAATAAATTGTAGGCTACAAGATAAGATGATTGCCTTCACCTCATTGTAGGCTACAAGATAAGATGATTGCTCTGTTTCCCTTATTCTTAAAGTTGTGGGAGTGAGGAAGTTGGAGAGAATGATGAGCTAGATAGAGCAGGATGGAGAGGGTCATGCGACCTCCAGGGGATATTAATTCATAATTTGGCTACACAAATGGACAGTCCACACACCCCAAATAATTGCTAATGTTAAAAATGGAGATTAATGATATCTAGAGCCAAGAAACACCCATACAAAATTTTGAACAATTCTTTTACCATAAAGTGAACACTGTACAGGAGTACTTAAAGTAAGACTCCCACAGATAGTAAAGCATCTAAATTCTTCGTGCACAATACCGAATTCATCAACAACAATCGCTTTCACCGAACTTGAACAATGTACAGGATGATAGACATTCAAATGCAACTAGGCTAGCATACAGAAATTGTTGATATCACGGACCCGGTTATCTGGAAAACCCCTATTCAGATTCTTTTGCATCCCATACCACAAACAGAATCACTTAGACAAGTAGACGTGGTCACGTGGATACCAAGACACATAAGTACATAACCATTAATAATTACCTACCATATTTGACATATTTGGATCATGTAATATTGTGTCATTCCTACTAATTCATAAGCTCATAAGGCTCTGTACATATTGTGTGTTCTTCAATGCAAGAAACAGCTTCAAGACATCTGAGTTTCTGGATGCCATTATTTCTTGCAGAGACAAAATATTACTGGGGAGGGGGTGTCAAAATCAATACTAGCTCACTCCAAATCCAAGCCAATGGGTTAATAGGCGCTTAAGTTAGTGAACAAATCAGCTGTTATTGATCATATCTGCAGGCAAGTTCAAATCAAAAAATCGGTCACCTAATGATTCTCCCTTCATTCTTTTCTTGGAAGAGCATTCACTCTCACTTTGAACGCCTGAAGATCCTGCCCTGGCATGTTTTCTAGAACATCCGCTCTCATCTTGATTCAGAACTAAGCCACCCGATGAATCACTCGACCCCTTCACTCCACCTATGTATGTAGCATGTCAGTAGCTTTTGGAAGACCAATTGTCCTTATCCTATCTTCTAATTCTCTTCAATAATCGCTAAACTATCAAAAACCAAAAATGCTCATGGAAAATGGACTAGATAGAGCAATGATCATTATTTTTTTAAAAAAAAAATCTAGCTCTAAAAAAGAAAGCAATTGCTATAATAAATTAAATGATCCATACCACTTGAACTGGAGTAACCCTCAGCACCATGGCCCTGAATGCACCAAGTAGGTAGTTCTGATGCCTTCTCCAGACCCTTAGATTTATAAGGGGCTATTATGTGGGTTGTGTGCTGAAGGCATCCTAGAAGATCATTCTCAATGCATTCATACCTGCATTGAGAGTATAAACAAAAAGCCAAACAAAGATAAATAACTCATAGCCATAGGTAAAACCACAATTAATGGCGCTTGACCACGGGGGAAAAGGGGAGAGAAGGGGGGGTAGAAAGCTATGAAATACGATGGGTATATAACAGAAAAAAGGGTGGCATGGAACATGTTACACTCACATTTTCCTGCACAGGTTGTCAACTATGCTGGTCATCGTAATGACTCGCATTCTTATTTCCTCAACTTTAGCATCTTCAAAAGTATGAAACGGCTCTTCTAAGCACATAGAGAGCTTCTCAACATTGGCCTCTAATTGTTGTTGCTGGTCTTCAAACAAGTTTTGCTTAATTTCCCTTTCTTGTTTTGTCATTTCATTTCCAAACAGTTCTTCGCCAAACATGTAATATGCAAATGGATACGAATAAGACAAAATACGCCTTGACCTAAACAATCTATAAAGTCCATTTGTCACCCAGCTGAAATCCTTAGATGTTGACTCTCTATCTTCCAAATTTGCTATCTTTTGCTGCACAGTTTCCTTTAGCTTAGCTTCAAGTTTATAGGAATCTGTGTGGGCCTTATAACGGTTGTGATAGTGAATATAACGCCACCACTCCCTCTTAGCACGCTCAGCTTTTTTCAAACTATCGTCTTTGAATCTCCCGCAACTGTGACCAGCAATCGAGGACCATGTATGCTCTCTGCCAGTAGCTCCACCACAAAGCCAACTGCAACAAGTGGCAAAAGCATAAACCATTAATGGAAGTTTTGCAAAGAATTCTAGGTAAACTATATCATAAATACTTCAATGATGGCATAGTGACACAAGAAACAAAGACACTTGAATTTAGGGAGCGTTTGGTTGTGGATGTTTCCCGGGAAAATTTGTCAACTTTGCCAAGTTGACTAAATTTCCCTATGTTTGGTTGCAAAATGAGAATGGGAAAATCTTTTAGCGGCGTCCAAAATTTTCCTATGTTCCATGGAAAACACTTTCCCATAGGGGAGTTGGAAAATTTGTTCCCATGGGAAAGTAAAACTTCTTATAATGTAACTTGAACTTCCCAAAATACCCCTAAAAATAATTTTATAAATTTAATAAATAAGGGCAATTTGGACATTTAAATAAACTTTCCCAACCAACTTCCCCATATTTTCAGATCTAAACCAAACATTGTAAATTTAACAAATAAGGGCAGTTTGGCACTGTAAGTCTGTAATCATGCATACAAAGTAGGTAAAGCCCTAAATTAGAACCATTGGTTTCTGAATCTACTGGAACATTCAGGTACCAATTTGATCAGGGCTTGGTTACTGGTAATGAACAGGGCTTGCACTTCATCCAGATTTTACAAAGATATTGCTCAATTTCATCTGGGTCTTTGTTCATCCAGGTTGTGCCTTGTAAGGAACAGGCCTACTTTAATTTAGATTGGAGCGGGTCATGGACGGGTCAGGGCTGGTGGACCCAAGACCCTCCCTGCCCCATGGTGCAAATATTGCTAACCTACACTACACATCATGTCAATGGGTTGGCCCATGCCTGACCCAACCTGGCCCTTTGCCCCAGCTCTAGTTAGCACCAAAGCACTCCAGTCAGAAGCATCTCAGATTGGAGAGACAAAATTCATATCCAAAAACCAGTAAGAATCTCATACAGGCCATACATGATAATAATACTCCTTTCACGTTTAAAGGTGGCAGTACCCTTGGCGTAGTAATGGAGAATGTGTCCAAAGCTGCACATCTGGATTTAGTTCACAACAATATGAGTAAACAATCAAGTGTCACCAAGAGCAGGGGCTGGGTGCTCCCTGTTATGAAGTTTACCAACGACAGAGTAACGAGGAAACTAGAACCCGTATTCAAAAGTACTTCATCCTCACATAGCCTTGTATACATGACACTGAGTCATGAGCATAGGCAACATTAACTTGCGAACATTCTTTTAGAAATTGTTGAGAGGTCACTCTTGTAATACATTTGGCACTTGTACAACGGGTTTGAAGTCTGTACTAGAGCCACAAGCAATTTGAAGATGATGTAGTAAGAGCACTTCTCATGCCGCACTCAAATTTTGTCTTATCGCAAACATTCATCAGTCAAGTGAAAGCTAAGAAAGAGTTTTCTGAATTTTGAAAAGCTAGACATAGATATCTGCAACAGCTTGGAACATTCTATCACAGAAATAAGAGCTCCGCTTCCCTAGCAAAGACATTAGGAACTATTAGTACATAAAGTTGATCTGCTATAGCCTATTAGTATGGTTCATCAGTGAAGAATAGCTGCTGAAGGGCACTGTTCAGGAACATAAATTAGCCGCTGATTTAGCTGAACATTGAAGATGTTTTCAACCATATTTAAGGATTCTGATGGAAAGAGACTTTCAGCCCAAGATAGTCATCAACCGCTAGCTCATTGAATGGCCAGTAAAATTTCTAGTGTAACAAGGCACAACTAGGAATTTTGAGGAACAAGTTTGTGATGCTCAAACATGTTTTCCCTAAAAGGTTTCACTTTCACATGAAAATCATGACCAGATTAAACCAGGAGGAACTGCAGAATTATTTAAGACACTGTTTGCATTCTACATATATCATGGCCTTGAGATGCAGATTATTAGAACTCTTATTAAGTCAATCCTAGGATATGAACTAGTCAGTCACAGACATGGAGGCTTTGTATAACTCTCAGAAATGGGCTGGAGCACCAGCTAGCATAGCAGTGCCCAAACATAACTCCTATTATAACCGAAAAATTAGAAAAACGAGACCTTTTTTGCAGTTCATCAGAACCTCACGGTACAAAAATCTGCTCAGCAGTCACCGTTTGAGCCCGTACCCTTTTTCTTTTAGGAGTATCACCATGAAATCCTCTGAAGTCTCAGTCTCAAGCCATCTCTTACATAATTACCCACTATCATTTCCCTCCTACCGCTGCCCCTATTTTCTTCTACTCTATTACTTGTATGTATATATGTATATATGTACATCTGTTTGTGTGTGTGTGTGTGTACATACATACATACATACATATATATACATACATATAATATATATATATATATATATATATATATATATATAGGAAAATTCACCTCCACATTCTTTTTATCTTTTTCATTCCTACCCCATATTGTTTTTGTCTTTTTCGTTCCTGCTCCCAGAAAGGTAATGAATTGTAGTTAATAAAACAATTTTTAAATTAAGTTTTTGAGACTCCGAGCAATTAATATGATTTTTTAAAAGGAATATTAGTGAAAAATTGTTAAAAATTTTAAAAATTGGGAGAAACGCCATAAATTCATTAAAAATCGTGCTAAAGAGTTATACTAAGCTTTGAATCAAATGGAACACAAAATCTATGATATTTAGGGTATACTCTCGATGATGTCCCACTACAATCCTTTTTTTTTTTTTTTGGACCACCAGAATCCAAATTGATAGTAGGGATTATTGTTGTCCAATTCGTAAAAGTCGATATTATTAGAATCCATATATATGTAAATTGCATAGTAGTGCCCAAAGAAGAAAGTTTCAATGAGGTGAAAACTAAAAAGAGTTCTCACCTCAATGAAATGAAATGTTCTGAGCAACACTTTTGTGCAATTTCCACTATACACACACAGAGAAAGAGAGACAAATACATAATATATATATATATATATATATATATATATATATATATATATATATATGTATGTATATATATATATAGGAAAATTGGATTCTAATAATCCCCCTACTTTCATTTTGGATTCTGGTGGTCCAACAAAATAAAATAAAATTGGATTGTAGTGGTACCAAATCAGCTTCCACATTCTTTTCATTTTTTTCATTCCTACTCCATATTGTTTTCGCTTTTTTCATTCTTGCCCACAGAAAGGTAATGAAGTGTAGTTACTAAAAGAATTTTTAAATTATTTTTTTGAGACTCCGAGCGATCATTATGATTTTTTAAAAGGAATAAAAGTGAAAAAATCGTAAAAAAATGAAACAAATCGGGAGAAACGTCGCAAGTTCATAAAAAATTGTGGAAAAGTGTTATACTAAGTTTCGAATCAAATGCAAATCAAAACCTATGATATTTAGGATATACTCTCGGTGGTGTCCCACAATAATCCAATTTTATTTTTTTTGGACCACCAGAATCTTAAAGTAGGGATTATTGCTATACAATTAGTGAAAATAGGGATTATTAGAATCCAATTTTCCTACATATATATATATATATATATATATATATATATATATATATATAGTTCCATGCTTTAATTTGAAAAATAGACAGATTGCTCAATCAAGACATTTTAAATTGTAAAATTTCAGCTCACTCTCGTAAATACATGAACTCTCAACCATCTCTTAGTAACTTCCCACCAGCATTTCCCTTCCTACACCACTGTCCCTATTTTCTTCAACCTCTTAACCATAACAAAACTAATGCCTAACCTTCACTCTCTGGTTTCAATTTCAGCAATAATTTAGCCTGCTGAAACTATTAATTTTCTAGCAGCAGAAAGTACTTTGGGGCCTGCACAAGTTCAGTAAAAGCAAATATTGAGTCATGCGGTGTGCGTGATCACACATGATATCAGAAATATTGAATGATCACACATGATATAGAGTCATGTGTCTCTGCGTGTGTGTGTGTGTGTGTGTGTGTGAGAGAGAGAGAGAGAGAGAGAGAGACCGAGAGAGAGAGAGAGAGAGAGATTCATTTTGAAGGGTCAAATAAAGGACATGCTCCTTAAATATTTTCAAAATTTTTGAGTGTATTCATCAATGGTAAAGCTTGTCCCATGGCAAACCGTAGATGAAATATGGATCGATTGTCCAGTTACAAACCCATGCTAAACCAAAATCCCATTTTGTGAATTAAGAAGCTGAACAAAGGAGAACTGCATCAATCTTCCAAAAACATTAAGCACGTAACCCTAGAAGAAAAGGGGAAAAAAGTTCACAGCAGAAGCTACTAGCTAGACAGCAAAAGACAAAACAGATGATGACAAAAGCCACTGGAAAAGACAACAAAAGACAAAACCGATGAAGATAAAATCACACATGATATCACACTGATGTTTGAAGATGCATAAGGGACAAGACAGTGCATATATCAAACCAGAGGGTTGGAAGCATCATCATATGTTAAAGGAGATGAAAACAGGAAGAAGCTTAAAAAGCTCAGGAGGCTCTCACCAGAATGCTTGACGACAAACACACACAACAAGATTGCATCCTCCATTCTTCTCCACAAGTTTGCCACATTTAGGGCAGGGTTTTGTATGGCTTGTAATCCAGTTAACTGTCTCCGATTCATCCTGGCACTTCTTTGCCCAAAAGTCCCACATCAGACATGAACAAGGAGAATGTGCTTCAGATGAACAGCCAAAACAGAACTGATGACCACATGAGCACTCAACCTCACATAGTTCATCCTCATCAACACGAATAGCATTTCCACAGTGGGGGACACTGGGACACCACTTAACCCTTTTATTATCCTCTATGTAAGACTCCAGAAGAAATCGATCAAACTTTTCAGCCACAAGGGAATCTCGTGCGCTAACTAAAGTTCTTATTTTCCCATCATCACACACTGCATCACACTTGTGCGCCATGCACCGAACACGTCTGCTCTGGCCCTCATTTATTCTCACAATAAAATGCTCCGTCCAACCTAATAGAGAGAGCAAATGCAGAAAGTTTTATTAAAAGGGTATGAAGCTCACTACATAGCCCAACAAAAACTAATGTTCTTCAATTTAGATATCGATAAAATTTCCATGTTAAAAGAAAAAGGATTTGAAGGTAGAAGAGAACCAATCTAACCAAAAGAGAAGCAAAGAAATTGATGTAAACTTTTTGCAATAAATGTCTCACAGAGATTAGGGTGTAAACAATGAACACATTCCTTAAACCTATCAAGTATCAACTGTTAACCAAGGGAAAGACACCATGCACTCACACTCACACCAGGGGGCAAGGGGAAAAAAAAAAAGAACTATGCATAATGCAACACATACCATCAACAATGTTATTTAGTTATATTGATTTATGGAATATTAGGTTTTAAAATGCCCAAGTTTGGGGATTGTTTATGGTAATATCCCAAACTTCACTTTTGACATGAATATCCCAAACATTAGGGTGTGGCATTTGTCAGCAGTCCAACACTAAATTAATATTAATTAAGCTCAGGTTTTTCTGTAATGTAGCGATATTCTTTATGGTGATACGTAAAAAGAAAGTGTGTCTAAACCAAAAAACAACCACTACATTATAGAAAAACCCAAGTTTAATTGATGTTAATTAGATGTTGGGCATCTAACAAATATCAACCCCGGATATTCATATCAAAAGTGAAGTTCGGGACATTCAAATAAATAATCCCCAAAATTGGGGATTTTAAAACCTAATATTCCTTGATTTATTTTGGTTAGGTAAATTTATACACACACAAAGGAAAATATATATTGAGAATCAAACCATAGTTTTTCTAAAGAAAACCAAGAATCATGCAAGATACCCCTATGGAGACCACAAATAGTACTACTCCCACAACCACAAGATATGAAGGATGGATGCAAGCAAGCATCCCACGAAAGGACTAGTACTGCAGCCTCTAGATAAAAATGAAAATTACAAAACTCTCACAAGTATATCACTTTCCTTCGGTACCAAACAAATTAGCAATTATGAATACTAATTTATTCAGTCCTTTCCCATACTATTTCCCTCGATATCTATACTCAGTTAATCCACAACTGAACCCATATTTGGACAACACTACCATCTTGATAAATATAAAACACGTTAAACTACTGGTTATATTTATAAACATATAAGCAAAAACAGTAATACTGAATGTTTTGCGGTTTTGCCTTACTCTTGACTTGTATACAAAACTAAAAAAAATTGACTTCAGAAAGAAGCAAACCCCATGAGCTTTAAATTTGGCGGCAAAAGGGGGGGGGGGAGGGAGTGGAAGCTCTCAGCAACAAACTAAGCAATCCTCATTCTCACTGCAGCTTTCTTACACTGAAAGAAAGCCTTGCAAGAATCATTGTCAACCATAATGCGATGCACTTTAGTTTACTAGTCAGTCATATCTACACAAAATTAACTCAATTCGTACACTGAAATAACACTGCACCAAAATATCCAAAACAGCACAATATGGTCCTTCATTATTGTGAAAGAGAAACCTAACAAATGTTCCTACTCCACCAGCTTTATCTAGGAGATTCCATCAAGTATCAATAAACTGGTTAAACAAACTTGACCTAATGGTCATCTTTCCACTATCGGTATTGGTGATAAGATTTCATGAGAATAACACTTACAAATGTGATGACCAAAGAATTCCCAAACTCAAGAAAGCTAACTTGAAAGTACTGCTTCCACTTTCCAACCTAAATGATCTAGTCTTGACATAGGCTGAATCAAAGCAAGATGTTTTCTGCTGCTTTGAAGAAAGCAATCTGCCCAGTTGACACCATTGACCAAAATGACAACTTTTTTGGAACAGAGATCAACGAATATATAATAAGACACCAAGGGGGTGTCACCCCTATGCAAATGGAGACTGAAACACTGAAGACCAAAATGATAACTTCTACAGGGAATATACCACGATTGTCTTTCAAGGCTAACTCCCCTATTGCAGAAAAGCTGAAGCCAGGAACAGAAAACATTAAAGCTTAGGAGGCAAGGATCTTTTAAAGCCAGAAATTCACCATTTCCAAAAGAAGTATTTGTAGAAGGGTTTTTAAGATGAATATATGAAGTCAAAAGGTGACACTGAGTGAACATTCCAGATTAACAAAGGCTGTAATTTTCTCTAAGCAATACCACAATTGCACTTCAAATGCAGAGGGTCAGTAATTTTCTGACAGATACTAAAAAAATAGAAACTCAGCACTTACAATTTGAGTGGCAAAAAAAATAGAAAGCCTTATGGTCAACTATGTTCTTTTTCCTAGAGTCTCTCTCCCTCTCTCCCTGAGATGGTGGGGATGGACGGTCTATTTAATATTCATTTCAGTTAAAATGACAATAACCCACGAATACAAGGACTACATCTGAAGCCACTAAGCCAAGTAAACTCAACAGCAAAAGGGCTTACACTCATTGCAGAAGTAATGTCCGCAATCCATTGTCGTAAACTCATTCGCAGGTTTTTCATCGATACAAATTTCACACATTAGAAAAGGGGATGAGGAAGAAAGATCGGATTGTTCAGCCACACTCACACCCGCAGCCACATACAATTCTTCTTTTCCTCTCTCCACGAGCACCGCCAACACCTTTTCAACATCCCAACGGTAATGTATAAGAAGGGTTCGGGCATGGTGCTCCTTCAACGACAGCACATCCATTATTCTATGCAAGTCTTCTTTCTGCAACAATCAGTCCAAGGGTTTTAATATCCAAGTCATTCAGAAATCTAGGATAAATTAATGCACATTACACTATTATAGCCAAATCTAGGTAAAGAGAAAAAACTACTGACCTGTGCAATTACAAGTGACTCCCTGGTGATCACCTACCAGATAAGAAGCAGAAAAGATCAATAAAACCTTGAAAATAAATAAATAAATAAATACACAAGAAAAGCAAGGATACATGCCCAATTTTCAAAGACTTTCTGAAATGTGAACCGAAACCAATATATATCACACAAAGGCATGTAAACTCCATGCACCAAATGGAGCGACAAAACTTTCTCATGAACTAAAATTAAACTAGGACGCCAACGTTGTGCATGTAAAGTAACCCAAATAACTCCACATTTTGCGTTTACAGCAGTGACCGACCAGAACACTCGATCAATTTAACTTCAAAGATTCACAGATACAAATGAAGTTCCAAAATTTCGACACCTTAATCCAATCAACGATTGCAGTCATTACCAAACCAACAAGCAAATACCATAATTATAACAGCGACCTTGAAAAATTCAAACCCTAAAACAATAAATTCAAAATCAGACGTGAATAAAACATCAATTCCGAAAACGGGAACAAAAATTTGAAACCTTGATTGAGGAACCCCTCTGATTAGACAAAGAAACATCATGATCAACCTCCAGAAACGCATTCAAAGTGTCTCGATCGTCGTCTTCATCATCGTCATAGTAATAATCGTTATCGCTATCCACGTAATCCTCCATCGGTACGCAGGAAACGAGAGAGAAACAAAGCACAGTAAAACAAAAAGAATTGAGGAATAGGCAATCAAATTAGGGTTTAGGAATGGGAGCGTTGATCGAATTAGGTATTGGAAGAGACGCAGGTTAGAGAGAGAGGGGGGGGGGGGAATGAGTCGACGGTAATAGGAATGAATTTTGAGAGAGAGGCTAGAGAGAGAAAGAGCTTTCAGTGGAAGCAAAACTCAGAGAGAGAGAGAGAGACGGCTGGGCGAGGGAATTTTGGAAGGAAATTTACCTTTTCTTTTCCTTTATTTGTTTTACCAGGTGGTTAGGGAAAATCAGAGTGGATTGTGTTTGTGCAAGTACTCAAGTTCTTTTTTTTTTTTTTCTTTTGATACCAAACGAAGGAAGGCTTACATTAATGTAACATATAATGAGTATATTATTGGAGTATTTCAAGAGTTAAAAGGCTAATCAAAGTTGGAAAATCATTAAATATAATCTAAGAGTTTACCGGGAAAGATCAACATAAGTTTTGGAGTGGAAATTGGGTTGACACGGACCATGTCAAGTGTGACATGGGTCATGGGTCATGTCAACAACCAGTAGCAATAGAAAGTGAAAACTGGGCCAATACAGACCGTGTCTTCCTGACACAGGTCGTGGTAAGTGTACCACGGATCGTGGCCTAGTGACACGGATCGTGGTGGTGCCCAACAACGTGAGTTTTGAATTTTCTGGATTATAGCCTTTGATATTAACACATGGGGATTTGATTGTGGTTGAATATTTGACTAAATTAATTAGTCAATATTGACCCCCACAATCAAGCTTGCAATCCCATGGATCATGCTCTCAAATTATGGAAATTATGAGGCAAGTCTTAATGCTCTACTCCACTATATAAGGACAATGAATTCATTCATCTAAGACACATCTCAATCACTTCTATCTATCTTCCTAGAGAGCTTCAACACACTCCTAAGGTGTTGAACTACAATAATATCCTTGAGAGATCCTCTATTTTGCTTACAAAAGGTTAGGTTTTACCCTTGAGTCTATTCACGGTCTTGTGAATAAGTCTTAAGGAGAGACGGGCTCACCCTCGACTCCTAGCTACCTAAGTGATTCATCATATTGTGCAGGTGACCGTGTTACCCCATATTTCCAACATATACACATATCATTCTCGACTGAATCGGTGATAATATATGTCATCACCCCAACCCATACCCGTGTTCCAGTGGCGAATCCACAAATAAAATTAAGCAGGTTCAAAGTTAAACATAAAAAGTCAAAACAATAATTCAGAACATTTACAATATTGTTTACATTGGCTGGTTGATATGGTTTAGTACTACGTCCTTGCTTTTTTCATTCAAAGGAAAATTCACATAACTTGACGGCAATCGTGATTGAATATATATATTTTTTGAAATATATATATATATATATATATATCTTTCCATTTAATTGAAAAAAATGATTAAAATATCAAATATTTAAGCAAATATCATCCAAACTAATTATATTTAAACCATTCCAAATTAAAAATTGGACAAATTAAACTAAAATTAGAAGAGAGTTGAACAACATAAAACTTAAACAAATATTGGGCTAAATTTTCAAGTTTAATAGATAAATTCCACTAAATCAACTACCTAATAGAAATTTGAGTAATATTTCTAACAATTATAGTGCATAATCACTCTTCAACCAATCTAAATTGAAAATTGAATTAATTACACCTAAAATTAAATTAAAATTTGAAGATAATTTTCAGTTGATTATCATAAAACCTAAGACAATTTACTAGATCATCGACTGAGCGGACATTGGAAATGATGGTGCCCAAGTTTACCAGTTTTTGCCCAAATTTAACAAAACTTACCAAAAATTATCAAAAATTATCAAAGTTAAAATATAAAAAATTTTAATTTTGATATATTAGTGTAAATTTGTCAAAATTTATCAAAAGTTACCAAAAATTACCAAATTTTAACTTTTACCTAACTGCTTTTTACCCATGAATTTGACACACCCTAGATCATCAACTGAGCGAACAGTGGAAATGATAGTGCCTTGGTGGTTGCTAGTGAGGAGTGGGAGAGGTGAGGTGGCAGCAGACTATGAGTGAGAACAACTAATGAGACTAGGCCATAAGAGCGACATTCGAATTAAATTATAATTGATAATTGATAATAGATGGGTTTGCGGAATTTGGCGTAAAAATTGAAAAATAAAAAAGCAACTAGGTTACACAAGACTCAAACACATAACCACTGTATGCAATAACACTAAAAAATAAGCACCACCCACTTGGCCACAAGCGCCGACATGATTCCATATTGTCACATGTTAATATATATACGTAAACAACCCAGTTTTACTTTTAAACAAGAAGCTTTCAATTTTTTTAAAGAGCAGGGTCACTTGACCCCACGTGAATCCATGCTAAATTTACCCCTGCTGTCTTCCCATGATAGTAGGATGGTAATGTGCTAAGGTGTGAGTAACATAATTGCCACCCCTCCTAGCATGTTGAGAACAAATGAAATCAAAATACTCACTAATATGATAAATTGACCTAACAAACAGATAACATAAAACCTTTTGTCGAGGTTCTTGTTCTGTAGCATCTTTATGAGTGAGTTGGAATTGTCTTCCACGATGATGTGCTTGTAGCCCAAGTTTCGAGCTTCTGTATTGGTGAGAAGGCACGCCCTCGTTTCTTTCCCCAGCAGATCCGCGTGTCCCAGCCCCTGCTCCACCCTTGCTACCTCAATCTCATCGACATGGTTTCTAACGAAATAGCCCTATAGCCCCACCCGAAGTCGTTCTCTCTCACTTTGCTCCTATTGAAATTCACCCTTGGAAACCCCGATGATGGTGGTTTCCTAGAAAGCTCTATTACCTGCCTCTGTCCCCCCCCCCCCCCCCGAAAAAACGAAGGTGAGCCCGGGCTCGCGATGCCTTTGTGTGCCCCCGGCTTCTTCCCCTTTTTCTTTTTTTTTTTCAAATAAATATAATAAAGCTTCTATTTTAATCCAATATTACAATGCATTTTGAGTTTGAGTTTCTAGTCCAATTTAATTATGTTTTTATTTTATTTATTTTTATTTTTATGTTCTATGTAATTTTCATTATATTTGTAATAACCCGCCCCTAACCTGACATAATTAAATTAATTGAGTTAAATTAACTAAATCATGCATTTCATTTCAAGTTAACCGTTTATGTTTTTGCAGAACTCGGGCAGAACAACGACCGTCATACATTAGCCTAGTATGTTATATATATAAATTATCCATGTGATAGTTTCAGCTACTCAAACTACTCTCAGAATATTCAGATTACTTACTTGGCCAAATTTTATCAAGTCGACCAATTCATCGGTATTATCTATATATTATAATAGAAATCATTGTGGGTCCCATGAAATAGAGCCACGAGAGTGACTATAGGGGAATTGGCCAATCACAACGTAGAAATTTTTTTTCTATTTTTTTTATTTTCAATATGGATTTTATTTTAAAATTATAAAACCAGAAAGTATCACTAATTCTTGACTGCTTTGAACTCTGAATTAAATTATTTGGGTGTAAATAACTGTAATTATTTTGGTGTTGCCTATAATAATAATAATAATAATAATAATATCTGATTCTATATATTATAATAGAAATCATTGTGAGTCCCACGAAATAGAGCCACGGGAGTGACTGTAGGGGAATTAGCCAATCACAAAGTAAAAAATTATATATTTTTTCTATTTTCAATTTTTTTATTCTCAATCTGGATTTTATTTTAAAATTAAAAAAAACAAGAAAGTATCACTAATCCTTGATTTGTTTGGACTCTGATTTAAATTATTTTGGTGCAAATAACAATAATTATTTTAGTGTTGCCTATAATAATAATAATAATAATAATAATAATAATAATAATCTATATAATATTAATAGTAAAGTTTTTGGTCCTGCTAAATGGAGAAAGGAGATTAATTGTAGGGCTTTTGACTAATCAGTAGATAGATAAATACTGAATTAAATTATTTTGGTTCAAATATCAGTAATTATTTTGGCTAATAATCTATATAATATATTATAATAGAAATCATTGTGGGTCCCACGAAATAGAGCCACGGGAGTGACTGTAGGGGAATTAGCCAATCACAACGTAAAAAATTATATATTTTTTCTATTTTCAATTTTTTTATTCTCAATCTGGATTTTATTTTAAAATTAAAAAAACAAGAAAGTATCACTAATCCTTGATTTGTTTGGACTCTGATTTAAATTATTTTGGTGCAAATAACAGTAATTATTTTGGTGTTGCCTATAATAATAATAATAATAATAATAATAATAATAATAATAATAATAATCTATATAATATTAATAGTAAAGTTTTTGGGTCCTGCTAAATGGAGAAAGGAGATTAATTGTAGGAATTTCGACTAATCAGTAGATAGATAAATACTGAATTAAATTATTTTGGTCCAAATATCAGTAATTATTTTGGCTAATAATCTATATAATATATTATAATAATAATATATCTGATTCTATATATTATAATAGAGATCATTGTGGGTCCCACGAATTAGAGCCACGGAAGTGACTGTTGGGGAATTGGCAATCACATCGTAGAAAATTATATTTATTTTCTATTTTTTTTATTTTATTTTATAATTAAAAACCAGAAAATATCACTAATTCTTGACTGATTTGGACTTTGACCACGTTTACAACTATTCCATAACGGTTTTGGATTTTATTTTAATGCTGCAATGAGAATCACAACGTAGAAAATTATATCTTTTTTCTATTTTAATTTTTTTTATTTTCAATCCTTATTTTAGAATTAAAAAAACATAAAAATTATTACTAATCTTTGACTGCTTTAGACTTTGAACACGTTTATAGCTGTTCCATAACCCAACTACTCACCAAAAAATCCGGCACTATTGCGGCTAGGTCAATTACATTCATGTCTTTTTGAAAACATATAAATACAATACATTCACAAGCAAGACACTAATTTTTGTAAAGATCTCTTTTCATCCACTATACCGAGCAATCATAATCTTGATTTTGTGTATATTTTATTTGAACAATTATGTTACGATTCGTTTTCATTTGATAATATAATTAATGTTTCGCTCTTTCTAATTTATATCCCCATGTTATATAGTTTATTTTTTTATTTTCTATGAAAATAACTATTTTTCCTACACCGTGCATTGCACGGGTTAAGTTTAAGACTAGTTAATAGTAATAATAATAATATTATTATCATACCTTATCATTCCTTAAATTATTTAACTTTCAATTTATTCCACCTCCCCATTTTATTTCAAGTCTCCTTAATATTTTAATTTTGTAAATAAAATTATCCTAAAACTCTAGATTAGTGTTGTTGGGTCATAGTATAATATATTAGTAATGAGAAAAGAAGAGTAAAAAAAGAGAGTTAGTATTATTGTTTTAAGTTAATTGGGCATCTATGCCTTGAAAACAAATAAAACCCATTTAAAACATTCACTCTCTTTTTCTTCGTGTGTTTAATCGTAATATCAAACATCTTCATCTTCCCGTTCACTGAGCTTCCTCTGCCCTCCCTGTGTGACTGTTGCCCGCCTCTACAGACTACAAGCGACTGGCCAGAGTTTACTAGCATCGGTAGCCTTCGTCGACGTCGTTCCCCTCTATGCGATCATCATCTTTTTCCCCTCCTCTCTTCTACCCTCCTCTTAAGGTAAACCTCAACCTCTTTATTTCAAATCTGATTTTGTTATTTAAATTACAAATTTGACTGTTTTCCCTGAATAAGTTAGCTAGCTATTATAATTTTTCATGAGATAATATATTGGGAAAAATGCAGCAAACAATAAGGAGGAAAAACAAAACACTATGCTTAATGAAAACTAATGTATTACTTGCTGGAAAACTGAGTACATAACACATCTTAGAATGTCATATTTACAGGCTAACAACATACCAAACTTAGCATAAAAAAATAGCCACTAACAGCACCTAACAACCTTATAAGAGAGTACTTAGCTGACTAAAAATAGGGGATAAGGCCACCAAAAAATCTGGAAGTAAATCTAAACAACCTAACTGACTTTGAATTAGTCTTCAACACTACCCCTTGATTCAAAGTCACAAACACCAAGTTGATATCTGAAGTAGCAGAACTTCTCTTTTGACAGCGATTTGTCAACACATCTGCTAGCTGCTCCTGCATGTTGCAGTAATTCATAACAATTTCCTTTTTCGCAACCAAACTACGAATGAAGTGATAACGTATATCAATATGGTTTGTTATGCTGTGGAAGGTTGGATTTTTAGCCATAGAAATAGTTGCCTTGTTGTCATAATATATCACTGTTGCTCCCTCTTGCTCTTGTTGAAGATCAGCCAATACTCTTCTCAGCCAAACAACTTGACAGGCTACTGAAGTTGCTGAAATGTACTCCGCTTCGGTACTTGATAATGCAACAGTTGCCTATTTATTTGAGCTCCAAGTAATCACACCTGACCCTAGAGTAAAAACATTGGCTGAGATACTTCATCTATCATCCAACGAGCTTGCCTAGTCATTGTCTGTAAACCCATGTAATATGTAATCAGAAACTTTTGAATACCAGACACCCATCTTTAAAGTTCTAGTAATATAACGCAAGACCCTCTTCGTTGCTCCAAAATGACTGCTTGTGGGCTGCTACGTAAACCTGGAAATGACATTGACAGAATGTGCAATGTCGAGTCTTGAATGGGTTAAATAAATCGGGCCACCAACTGTAGACACCGGGATTTTGACGCATAAGATAATATAAAAATAAGAGCGGAAGAAATAAAAAGGTTCGATAAATGCATGCATTTTACATGTATTTTGTTCACCTAAAATCGTATGCATGATCACATGTGGTTCATCCTAGATACATGAACATTTTTTATATAAAAATGGAGCCATGCAAACCCTAAAAGCAAACGCCAGAAGTCGCGAGATCGAATCCTCACCAGAACTCTCTGAAACACTCTCAAAAGCTAAAATAAACACATGCACTTACCGTCCAGTATGAATGACAGCTTCCCTAGACAAACTATCTTCACACTCCACAGTCCATGCATGCATGGACGAAATGGGTTCCTCCCCCCTAGCGTAGTGGCCGATCGGCCTTGGTGTCTGACAGACCTAAACCATGTAGGTGTCTGTGTATCGCAAGTGTACGGGTCTGTGTAGCAATAAAATATCGTTCTCTCTCAGGGATTTGCGTTCAACCACGCACTAAACTAGTTTGCTACAAAGAATGCTATGTTGATCCAAAGGGTGTTGTAAAGTTTTCTAAATTAAACTAAGAAAGCAGGAATTTTTAGTGTTTTATCAATTAATTAAAAGTGTTCAGGGGAGTCCACTCTAGTCAATTAATCAAATTATCAACAATCCCGGTGCAGGTAACAAGATAATTCGGGGTCTATAATCTTTCTAGGCCCTATCACTTCGATCTTTCGATACTAGGTGAGTTACATTGATTAACCTAAACATTATTTCTAACTATTTAGCTTAATCAAAGATAAGAACTGATTATAAATTGGCCCTAGGCAAGAATCATTATGTCTAACTATTTTCTAACCTATTCAATCTATGCAATCCGATTCAAGACTCAAACTGTCGTTCTATTGTCAAGAATCTAAAACCAGACACAGACTCAAACTGTCGTTCTATTGTCAAATTACCATGACATACATTGCACGCAGATTAAACGAATAAAAGGATAACCTAACACCGAAATAGTATTCAAATTCAATCAATTGCCATCGAGTTTATCCCCCAAACTAAGAAAATTAGCTACTCATAATTCTAAAAGTAAACATCGCAAAATCTAAATAACAACAAGAAACCATTAAAGAAGAATAGAAATAAACCGTGTTCGAATTGGCGGAATCGATCTCTTCGTGTCACCCGAATCGATCTTTTTCGTGTTCTTCGATCACGAACAATAATCTAATCTAATAACAATCTTTTGGAATCAACTGTAAATAAATTGATCTAAATCTACTCTAAAAGCTACCTAAAAATCTCTTCGAAAAACTAATGTAAACTGAAGAAAAATCGCTCATTGCCGACATGGTTGAAACGGCGAATGTCGAACCCCTTTTATAGTGGCTGGATTAGGGCACAAAACGCGGCCTGCGTTTTAGAAACACTGGTTGCGTTTTGCCCAAATAGTGGAATTCTCCGTGAGAGGGCGCTGGCTGCGCCTCCAAAATGTGGGCTGCGTTTTCCTTTTTCTCGGTTGCCAAACTTTCTGGACAAGGCGCTGGCTGCGTTTTAAAAACAGTGCCTGCGCCTTGCCTTTCGATATAATTTCACCAATTCCTGCAAAACATACCAAACTCGCAAACAAGCGTATAAATCACAGAAATTGCTATAAAAATACGAGATATCGGTTATAAAAAGCATGAAACTGACATGATTTGAGCCCTAAAAACTCTATATAGAAATGACTTATCAAATCCCCCTATGCTTAGCTCTTGCTTGTCCTCAAGCAAGTCAGAATTAAAAATAGGAGGGTTAGGGCTCAAACAGGAGAAACCAAGTGTAAGAAAGAGAAAGAGGCGAAAAGAGCTTTCGAAAGGATTACAAAAACAACATCTTAACACCCCATCAGGCTAACCAATCTAACACATTAATTCAATCAAGCAATCACAAAGATCAGTCTGGACAAGATCAAAACTCAGTTTAAAAGAGAAAGGAGGAAAATTTTGAAACCAAAAGGAGAGAACAAGTACTTCTGAAGCATAAACCCGCTAACAGTCTTAAGAATAATGCAAATGTGCGCGGTTAGTTATTGACGTAAGTCAGTCAAAAAGAGCAAAACTCACATAGAAAAGAATTAAATCACTCAAATTTCAATATGTATGTGGGTTTTCTCATACTCAAACCAATAGAAACAACTACCATAAGCTTGGTAAGAACCTCGCTCTCCTTTACTTGTATGCAATGCACAAGTGACAATCAAAAGGACTTTATCGGGTTGTAATCGGGCTTAGGTTAGGGGAAATGAGCGGTAAAATTTGGGATTGAGGAGTTAAGAGCCATGTTTGGATTGAATTTCAATGAATATAACACTCTAAACTCACCTTCTTGCTTAGTGTATGCAAGGAATTTCACCTTTCACCCTCTACGATATGAAACATCTCAACTGAATACACCCAAGTCAAAGATTACAAATTTAAATTGAATCTCCCTAAACACCCTTTTCTTTTGGAACTCTTTTTCTCTTTTTTTTACTTCTTTTTTTTTTTCTTTTTGGTGGGTGATCGGGGGGAAGAAAACTACGAAACTACAACTTCGACTTCGATATAATAAATGAACAACATAACCAAACACTAATTATTCAAAAGGTGGGACTTTAATTTTTCCTTATTTGAAACAATAAGCATAATTTCTCCCAAACTTCACATTTTTGTCCAAACACACCTAACCAACGGTTCCTTCCGGAAAAAAAAACGAAAAACTCTCATTCAACCAAGCAAGGAAAAGGGATACTGGCTATCAAAGGCCAAGGCTTGCATTGTCAGGATCCAATCATGAAAAAAGGATAAACAAAGGCTAGGCGCGGCAAAAAGAACGGTTAAATATAGTGTAGGGTAGGCTATTTGGCTATGTAGTTTAGCAAAATAAAACGAATGCCTTAATCACTTTGTCACAGCGTGCAATGCAAATATGTAGTCTCAAGCAAGATGCAAAGCAAGTTCTAGAGATGCAACTAATGGGTGAGTCACTCAGGGAATATGGAATTGATAAAAGTGACCAATTCAAAATTTTGGCAATGTGGACTCACGGGATGGGGCTCAATCAACTAAACTTAGCCGAAAGATTTGCGGCACGCACATTTATACTTTCTAAGATAGTCAAAGCAGTAATATACAACTTTTATAACTTGTCTCAAAATCAGAAGATTTGAAGGAAAAGGTTTCAAAAACTTTTGAGATCTAATCCAGACTTTTCTAAGCGAAGCAAGCTAAACTGAAAGTAAGAAAGGTTTACAAATCATCACTGAAGGTGTTTCCGGTTTTAATCCTAATCCTATCCTATATTTTTTTTTAGTTTTTGTCTTTTCTAAATTTTTTTGTTTTTTTCTAATTTTTCTGACTTTTTTTGGATTTTTGAATAGGTGGATGCAAAAGAAAGAAAAAAAAAGAAAAAGATACAAACTAGGAAAAGAAAAAGGAAAAACTACATGCTTTTATCTAATGCAAACTAGGTGGATGCAAATTAAAAGAAAAATTTAGAAGAAAACTTAAGAAAACTAGAAAATAAAAGAAAAACAAACTAGAAACTCAAATAACTATGAACGAGAAAATAAAAGAAACACTCAAAAATAAGAGAAATCACACTAAAATTTGAAAAACAACCATGAAACAAGAAAAAGAAAGATGAAAATAAAAGAAAAATAAACGAAAAACAGAAAAGCAGAGAAATAAGAAGAAAAATTAATCAAGAAGAAATATTTTTCAACCCCTCCCCCCCCAATTCTTAGATGTTGCATTGTCCTCAATGCAGAAGACAACGGTGAAGGGTAAGGGTTAGCCAAGGATCAAGGATCCTCGGTCGGTGGGGAAGGGTTGGTATGGCTCGGTCCTGGTGGTGGTGAGGCGCGATCGAACATGGCCTGAATAAGGCCGGTGAGGTTAGCGATTGACTCGTCGAGACGGTCAAATCGCATGTCAGATTGCCCCCTATACTCAACAAAGTTATCCCTCAACTCGTTGACACGGTGTTTGGTCCGATCAATGGAGGTTTGGAGGTCGCGAAAGCGCGCCTTATAGTCTGGTTGGGGTTGTTCGGGTTGAGGGTTAGGGTGGATTTCTGGTTCTGGTTCGGGGTCGAACTCGGGGAAGGGAGGCATCCACATTAAATTCTCAACAACTTGGGGAGAGGTGTGGGGGTTAGGCACTGGAAACCTAGCGTTGTTGGGATAGACCCAGAGACAACGCGAGTCCTTGTCAAACTTACACAAGCCAAAGAAATTACACTGCCCCCCATCCAAGAATAAGTTACCCGGGACTAGGTCAGTGGGGTTCCTAGGTGGCCTAAAGCCGAATTGGCGTGCAAGGTGTGTAATGTAGCCCCCTACGGCAATGCCCTTGTTGGTTGAGGTGGCGACACTAGAAAGATGGTGGGCTAGCATAGGCATGTTGGAGTCGGTCGGTATCCAACATGGCATGCAACATGTAGCAATCAGCCCGGGCAGCTTTGTTTGAGCTACCGGGCCTCCTGAATATACTGCAAGAGAGTATGCGGTGGACATACCTCAATATGGGGTTCCTAGTCAAGGTCGCGGGGGTGTTGCTAGGGTCCCAACTGTCAAAACTAGAAATTCTGAAAAAGAAACCCCTCCCATCCCACTCTATGGGTATAAGGGATGAATCCCTACATGTGCGTTCAGGAAAACCAAAGGCGCGGGCAGGTTGGGATACGGTCATGTTCCTCTCTACCCCCAAAAGCTGGAAACGAGTACACCCATCCCTCCCTTGGAGGTTTACAACTAGGGTCGACAAGAATTCAAGGGTAATTCCCCTATAGGTCGGCTCTCTTAACCTAGCTATGTTGGTCATGTGGCAACGACCTAACATCCAATCAACATCATCCAACATACCACAACTACGCAAGAAAGGTTCACGCATATATTTGGTTGGGACGAGGGCTCTTTTGGAGAGGGAGTCGTACCTTTTCTTGACGTCCCCTTCAAAGTTGAAGGGGTTTGGGTCTCTCGAATCTTTTGACGGCGCGACTTTCTGTTTTCCTTTCTCTGCCGCCGTGGCTTTTCGCTTCCGGCTGCCTCCGGCTTCATTATCATCTCCCGGTGGTCCGGAGAAGCTAGGGTTCTTAGTTGTCACCATCTAAAAACACTCACAAAAATCAGTAAAATCACCAAGACAAATCCTAGGTATCAAATAAGCATGTGCATAACATATAAGCTTAGTACGATCAATCCCCCCCATGCTTATTTGATACTAGGGATTGAAATCAATATATATCTAACCTAAAACCTTACTAAAAACAGAGCATATCACCACAACATAATCACAACCAAAACCTAGACCTAAATTCCTCAATTTTATCATCACATTGCTCTCTAAACACATCCAACAACATAATTCTCTCAATTCTGGAACAAAAAGATTAAATATCATCCAACTCAACCCAAGCCCTAATCAAGAAATCAATCCAAGAATTCAAACCTAAATCAAGAAATTTGAATCTAGGGCATAATAATTGGTATAAATTGAACAAATTACCCAATAAACTCAAGTATTCAACCAAATTCATACCAAGAACGAAGTGTGTAGTCAAAGAACAAGAGGAAGAGTTTAGAATTCCATACCTTGAGTTTGAAGAGGAATGGAGTTTGAAGACTCAAAGTGTTAGAGTGCAAGTGAGAAGAGAAAAGAGAGAGGAAAGTGGTGTGTGGTGGCGGTGCCGGCGAGGGTCGACGGCGGCGGCACGGTGGTGGGTGGCGTAGGTGGCGCGCTGGTGACGTTTGGGGGAGAGGGTTGTCGAGAGGTTAGGGAAAAATGAGGGAGTTTTTGTTTTGAAAGAAAAGGGGGAGGGTCGACTAAATTAAAAGTCGGGCAAAAATTTCTGGGCAAGCGGCAAAAGCGGCCTGCGTTTTGTAAAAACTGCGTACCTGAAGTTTCTGGACGAGGTGCAACCAACGCCTGGAAAACGCTGGCTGCGTTTTCCTACCTGATGCTGGCAGCTCGATTTTTGCCAATTTTTGCTTGTTTTTCTCCCTTTTCTTTGTTTCTTCCTTATTTTCCCTACAATTTGACACATCAAAAATCCCTACAAACATCTACCAACATAGAATTCATTAGGTTAAGAATAAAAATTCAATAATAGCCATGAATTTCTCGAATTTCTTCCTTTTTCTCTACACACTAAAAGGAAAATATTAGTAAACTTCAAAATAAAAAGAAAATTGCTAGGGATCAAAAACTGAAAGCTAAAATAATTGAACTAAAATAAAATTAAAAAAAGTGGGGAGGAATAAATAGCGTACCTCCCCGGGGTTGCTTTGTTTAACGTCGTTAGCTCGACGTTATGGACCCTACTCATCGGGGTCCTTGATCCGTTTTGGAACCGATCTCCTTTATCATGAATTATTTTTGGAACGTGTCTCTGAATCAACTTGTCTTTTCGTACTTCGTATTCTGTCATCGACTTTCCTAGCTCGATGATCATTGTGCCTTTCCTCATATCCATCTTGTAATTGACAGCTGAAAGGAAGGCCCTTCCTAGAATAATCTCCGATTTTGGATCTTCTCCTGTATCTAGTACCAAGAAATTGACAGGAACAATGTGCTCTCCTATTTGGAATGGAGTGTCATGTAAGATCCCTAGAGGTTTTCTAAGGGTTTTATCTGCTAGACGAAGAATCTTGTTAGTCACCTTTAATTCCCTATGTTCATATTTCCTTAGGTAAGACTTAGGCAAAACATTCACCTCAGATCCCGTATCACACAGTGCATACTTGATGGGTCTACCATCCAATTGGACAGGGATCCTAAAACTGCTTAGGTCTTCCTTATTAGGCATAATTGAGGGATTTTTAGTTCCCTCTAACAGGTCTGGTTTAGGTTCGGTCTTGACTACCCTATGTAAAATATGCTCTCCTAAGGGTTCACACTCAAGGTTCACTTCCTCGCAGGTTATAGCGTTACATTGAGCACCCGGATCAGGGACAAGTTGAGGTGGTAAACTAGCAGAGGGAGTCGCCGAATTGGCGATCTGATTTTCTAAAATCTTATTGTGGGTTGCTAAAGCCTCTACCTTTTGCATTAGGTCTTTTATAACACCTTCCTGTTTCTGTTGTCCTGCGATAAGACTCTCCTCATGGTTTCTAAATTAGACTTTCGGGGAGGTCCTTGTTGAGGTGGTCTTTGAGGTGGGGGAATATACTTTTGCTGTCCTTGTCCTTGAAGAGGACAAGTGGGATTTTCGTTCCTATAGGAAAAATTAGGGTGGTTTCTAAGCCCAGGATGGTAAGTGTTAGAATTCATGTCATAATTCTGTCTAGGATTGCCAATATAATTGGCCTGCTGGACTTGTTCATTACTAACTCCACCTGTAGGGCAAGTAAAAGTTTCATGTTCGGTCGACTGACAAACAATGCAGGTCGGAGGGTTAGATGGAAAACTTAATCGGTCCATTTTTTGCGTTAAAGAATCAAGTTTAGATGATAATAAAGAAATTGCATCAACATTAAACTTACCTCCCGCCTTTTGGCGGGGTTTAGACCATTGATAAGAATTGTTCGCCAGATGCTTGATCAGACTCGTGATTTGAGGTACAGTTTTGTCCATGAGATCGCCTCCGGCTGCAGAGAGGATGCTGCCTCTTGTTGACTCATTCGCTCCATTGAAGAAGGATTGGACAGGAACCCAAGGTTCGAATCCAAGCTGAGGACATCGTCGAAGAATGTCCTTGAATCTTTCCCAAGCATCGTAAAGTGACTCATCCGGCTCTTGTGTGAATGTAGAAATCTGATTCCTTAGGCTGGTGAGCTTGCTTGGAGGAAAGTACTTTGCCAAAAAGGTGCTGGCGAGTTCGTCGAACGTTGTGATTGAATTTGGTGGAAGTGAATCGAGCCACTCCCACGCTTTGCCTTCCAACGAGAACGGGAAGAGACGTAGTTTGGCGGCGTCCTCCGACACGTTGTTGGCCTTGTAAGTGTCACAAGCTTGAAGGAAGAGTCGCAGATGTCGGTTCGGATCTTCGTTAGTCAATCCATGGAATGGTGATTTTGACACTAGGTTGATCAAAGATTGACGTAGCTCGAAGTTGTTTGCTTGGATGGTGGGAGCGTTGATTGCTGATTGCGGGTTGGTGACATTGGGAGTAAGATACTGCTCGAATGTCTTTAGTAGCTGTTCTCCCATCTCATCTTCCTTTTCCGATTCCGATTCGAGCTCCTCTTCGTCCGTTTCTTGATTTTCTTGAAATTCTTTCTCAAGTCTTGCTCTTTTCCTTCTCTCTTGAAGTGTTCGTTCGATCTCAGGATCGTTCTCGAAAGAGAAATCTTTTTGCATAAACCTGAAAAAGACAAAAACAAGAACACCAAGCGTAATAAAGAAAAATAAAGAAAAATAACATAAATTAAATAACCTAGTCACCCAGAGCGCGTTCGTCCAATGACGATTGGGGAAACAAATCCCCGGCAACGGCGCCAAAAACTTGACAGACCTAAAACATATAGGTGTCTGTGTACCGCAAGTGTAATGCAGTCCGTAGTAATAAAATATCGTTCTCTCTCAGGGATTTGCGTTCAACCACGCACTAAACTAGTTCGCTACAAAGAATGCCAGGTCGATCCAAAGGGTGTGGTAAAGTTTTCTAAATTAAACTAAGAAAGCATGAATTTTTAGGGTTTTATCAATTAATTAAAAGCGTTCAGGGGAGTCCACTCTAGTCAATTAATCAAATTATCAACAATCTCGGTGCAGGTAACAAGATAATGCGGGGTCTATAGGCCCTATCACTTCGATCTTTCGATCCTAGGTGAGTTACATTGATTAACCTAAACATGATTTCTAACTATTTAGCTTAATCAAAGATAAGAACTGATTATAAATTGGCCCTAGGCAAGAATCATTATGTCTAACTATTTTCTAACCTATTCAATCTACGCAATCCGATTCAAGACTCAAACTGTCGTTCTATTGTCAAGAATCTAAAACCAGGCACAGACTCAAACTGTCGTTCTATTGTCAAATTACCATGACATACATTGCACGCAGATTAAACGAATAAAAGGATAACCTAACACCGAAACAATATTCAAATTCAATCAATTAATATCGAATTTATCCCCCAAACTAAGAAAATTAGCTACTCATAATTCTAAAAGTAAACATCACAAAATCTAAATAACAACAAGAAAGCATTAAAGAAGAATAGAAATAAACCGTGTTCGAATTGGCGGAATCGATCTCTTCGTGTCACCCGAATCGATCTTTTTCGTGTTCTTAGATCACGAACAATAATCTAATATAATAACAATCTTTTGGAATCAACTGTAAATAAATTGATCTAAATCTACTCTAAAAGCTACCTAAAAATCTCTTCGAAAAACTAATGTAAACTGAAGAAAAATCGCTCGCTGCCGACATGGTTGAAACGACGGATGTCGAACCCCTTTTGTAGTGGCTGGATTAGGGCACAAAACGTGGCCTGCGTTTTAGAAACGCTGGCTGTGTTTTGCCCAAATAGTGGAATTATCCGTGAGAGGGCGCTGGCTGTGCCTCCAAAACGCGGGCTGCGTTTTCCTTTTTCTCGGTTGCCAAACTTTCTGGACAAGACGCTGGCTGCGTTTTAAAAAATGCTGCCTGCGCCTTGCCTTTCCGCCTCATCTAGTCTTTGATTTTTGGTATTCTTCCTCCAAATTTTCATTCTTTTCGATATAATTTCACCAATTCCTGCAAAAATACCAAACTCGCGAACAAGCGTATAAATCACATAAATTGCTATAAAAATACGAGATATCGGGTATAAAAAGCATGAAACTAACATGATTTGAGCCCTAAAAACTCTATATAGAAATGACTTGTCAGTGTCTCCGCCACACGTGGTCAATTGACCACGTGTCACCGACCATGTTAGGTGAGCTCCCCCTTTCTGCCTTGGTATCATGCATTCTTCCGAAGACTACGAGGTGATGTATGTATGTATGCATGTATCTCTCCTCTCCTCTAGCATATAAATACTACTCTTCTCCAAGTCATTTTCACTCATCAACTCACTCTTCAAACGATCTCTCATCTCTCTCATCATCCATCTCTTTAATCTGTCTAGTCTCTAATCTCTCTTAACCTCCACTTCTTATACTTTCATATTCATCGCTCTTATCATCCTATTATTCTATCATCTTTCTTACCATCATTATCTTCCTAATATTTCCATCACAAAAATCCTAAACACATATCCTATTCTTATCCATCCTAAACTCCACAAAGAACCCTAGCCTAAACACATTTAAAACCTAAAAGAGAAGCTTCCTTACCCTCTCTCTATCATCTTTTCCTACCATCTTTTCTATTATTCTTTTGATCCATTTTGGCACTTTGAGAGGAGGTTTCTAAGGGCATCAAAGAAGGTTCTTCAAAGCATCAAGAGGTTAGGCAAGGTTTTCCCAACAAAGTAGCAATGTAAGCTCTTAAGTGTTTCCTCTTTCTTGTAAATAATTGTGCATTTGTATCTTCTTTTGTATATTTCTTTCTTGTTGCATGATTCAATGAGATAATTCTATAAAGTTCTTATTTATTCCCTTCCAAACTTTATCAAAAGCACATCTTAAACTTTTAGTAGAGTCTTTCCTTTTGTGAGAGGCGAACTCTTAAAGTTTACTTTTCGAGTTGGTAGCCTTACCCTCGAATCCATTCTTGGGTTTCGCAGGCGGAGTCTTTCTTTCCTTTTCTTTTGGTTTTGTCTTGGCTTTTCCCTTAAAAAGTCGGGTGGCGACTCCCATTTTGAACTCAAATACATCGAGGGTTGCATAAACTATGGTTAACATGGTTTTACAACATATCGATGCAACTTTAAGGTTTTCTCTCTCATTTCTAAATAATAGTTGCATAAATCACTTTATCCGAGCCTAACATTTAAATGAGCAAATTTGGTTAAATTTAGAAGAGTTCGGAACATGTGGATGTTCACTCTTAAAGGTTTAATTCAAGGACTCATAAAATACATAAGTAAAGGGAAGGTGATTTTACAAAATATTATTCATGAAATATAGGTTTGATTTTCCTCAAAGGGTTTTTCAAAGGTTAAACCCCAGCACGAATCACCGATTCACATCCCCCAATCTAACGTGGACGTTTGGAAGCTCGAACGACGAGGAGAAATGTCCACAGGATTTTTGGCGACTCCATTGGGGAGATTTTTCAAAGTGTGTAAAATTTGAAAAAAGTTTGTGTGCTTTAAAATTTTTGGAAGAAAAATAAATTTTTACTTTATATTATTAAGTCATTCTTTTTAGGTATAATGCATTTCATATACCGGAGCATTCCCTTGACATGTAATATGTCGTAGGAGCACGTAAATCGGCGGTATTAGGTTTTTTTTCTCTTTAAACCATAAAAATAACCTATGGGATGCCGGACCGTCTGTACTCAATCGGTGCACTTACACTGAGAGAGCATTAGTCACCACATCCACTCATGCATCGCTCTACGAGGTCTCCACTCGAGCCTCTAAGAGCAACACCCCACACATTCAAGTTGCCTTTACAACAAAGAATGCATCAGGGTTAGTACATGAGTCGCTAAGCCTTATCCAGCCAATAAACCCTTTTGTACATAGAGCCTTGGTTTAGGATACCCCTTTGTTCATATGTATGCTATGTGCTACGTGTTTAAATTCGGTGTAAAAGAGTCGACCCAAGTTTAGGAGTGTTGTTCTAGTCCATATAGTAGTCATTGGGCTGAGAAGAGTCATGTTTACCAACTAAGAAGTTCAACCTTAAATGTTATGGTTAACCCAGTGGTCGAGCCCATTTATCTATAAAGGTTTATTCTCTTGGTTCCTAAAGTAAACTCGACTCGCCTTCGATGATTCTATATGGCCCTTTACGACATTTTCTTAACAAAGGTCCAATAAACCTGCTTAAAAGTCCAACAAAAGAAAACGGGTAAAAGTCTTAGACTGTGTAATAATCACCAGGTTTGAGTAAATTAATTTATCGAGTTAATTTTTGAATCCATCACATTCATGGCCGGCCCGTGGTCAGACCCAACCATGTTGGATTTATCAATTAAGTCCATAAATTAATTATAACTCCCCGTCGTTGGTTTTATCTAGTCCTTTACGATATCCATTTTCCCAAACAAGTAGAGTAAAATAAAAATAAAATTGAAAGGCGTCAGGCAGTTAGTCTTGTTGATCATCATTCTAGTCCGCATAATAATTAGTACGGCTTGAGTTAGCCCAAGTAGGGTGTCCAAGTTACAGATTCTCCTTAAAACGGTCAACCTGTGGATGGAGCTTATTCGAATTGAGAAACACTGACTTGTACTCCTATACTCGGTCTTGACTCGCTGTGTTCGGTTTTATCCGGCCCTTTATGATGATCAATGGTCTTTTAGGGTCTTGTAGAGTTAGGATCATACAAACCCGTGTCCCGGGTGAGTCACCTTGTCCAGTCAGCATGTAGATTGTGCATATTAGGAAGTCCCATGTAGGTCCACTAGGTCATGCATTCACCAGGTCGGGTTTTGGGGTCAATGAAAGGTCAATCTCTGAACTGTGTGTGGTTTTGCTGTAGTCAACATAGGATACCCGAGTCTAGCTTGGATCCCCGACCCAACAGGTCGCTTGATCCGTAACCCAGTCTTCGTCCCGTCAGCACCCAGGTCCAAAACCTCCCGTCGTCTGCAATTCGACATGTCTGCCGAAGAGAACCACGGAGACAAGCAAGTCCAAGAGGCCTTAGTCAAACTTCTCGAGGAGAAGTTCAAGCAAGTTGAGGGATCAATCACTATTGATGCCTTACAGCAAGAGAAGAAAGCCGATGAGCACATCGCTCGGTAGCAAGAACTCATCGAAAGGCAAAACACTCGTATAGAGCAACATCAGGAGACTCTGAATGGTGTTTTGGAAGCTGTGCAACGCATCAATATGCGAATGGGAATGGTGGATAATGATGAAAGTTCCATGGAAATTCTTCCTAACCCTACGGGTGACAAAGGCAAAGGAAAGATGGGCAAAAGTTCCAATGCTGGAGTGGTCATTGAGGTGTCTGATGACCTTACACCAAGGCCGCCACCGTCAGTGGTTGTTCCTCAAACTGTCTCGATCAAGGCTGAGTTACGCGATGACCCAGTCATCCAAGACATAAAGGCTCAACTGAATTTGTTCAAGGATGCTGTGAGCCAGATGTCAACCTTCACCAATTAGTTCGTTGAGATCGAACCACCTGCTGAGATTAATGCCAATATAGTGGGAAAGATGGACATTCCGCTGAAGAAGTTCTACCCATCTTAGAATCCAACCCATCATGTGTGGGAATTCAACCGAGTGATGCCTCTTCGAGGTGTCACTACCGAGCATTACAAGCAAGGCTTCCCATCATCGCTGAATGATGAAGCATTGAACTGGTATTACATCCTTCCTTAGGAAATACAAGGAGATTGGACTGCTTTGCATAGGGCATTTATCGAGCATTACATTAAAATTCAGAAAAATAAGGTGACCTTGTCAAACATCATGGCTATTCGACAAGGAGAAAATTATTCATTCACGGCCTACTATGAGAGGTGGCATGCTAAGCTATCTCAGGTGACTAGCATCATTCCCAAAGAAATGCAGTTGGACACGTTCGTCCGTGGTTTGAAGCAAAGCCCGACACAACAATTAGACTTTCATATGGTCGAGAGTTTTGAGTACTTGAAGAAGTTATGTCCTAAGTTAGAGGCACGCAAGGAAAGGACTACTGCGTCCCAGAATTGGAAGGGAAACAACGTGGGAAGAAGGACCATCAATACTCCTAAAGTGGCTGAGACAAGCCTCGTACAAAATGTGAATCATGGTCCGCCTCCGAAGACAACCTACTTCTAGTACGATTCATATACCCCACTTGACATGACTTATGCTGAAGCTTTGGATCGATTGCTGAAATCAAACAAGATTCAGTTACCAGTGCCTAGACTAGAACCTGAGACTAAGGGACCAGGATGGTTCCGCTGTGAATGTTTGCCCTTGGCGAACTGCTGCCAAGCTAGGGGTCCAAAAGAGTCAACTGGTTCAAGATGCTGTGCTGCTTCGGGCGTATGATAATACCCCTCGAAAGTCATTAGGAATAGTATGTTGCCTATCACCTTTGCCCATATCGCTCAGAATGTGGATTTTATGGTTTTGGATATTTCTATTGCTTTTAACCAGTTGTTAGGACGCTCATGGCTATACAACTACAACGCCGTGGCCTCAACGCTGCATCAGAAGGTGAAGATGGTTATACACAATCAAGTGGTCATCCTTTCGGGAGGGGTAATCTCTAGAACTTTTGAACCCAAACAGCCAGTGTTGGAAGTAGAACACACCTCTACCGATGTGGAGCTCCACAACTTTGAGATGGTCGCGGTTATACATTACGAAGCACCCTTTGATTTCGCTCCGTACTCTACCCTGAAGATTCATGCTATTGAAGACAGGGATATTTCCCGGGAATGTCTTTAGGAAAGAGGTCGAACAGGGTTGCGCTGCAGTTTTCTACCTCTACTTATTCCTGCCGCTTTGGCTTCGGATATAAGCCGACTAATCAAGAGGTTCATCTTACCAAGATTGCGATAGCTCGTCAAAGAAACCAGTTCGATTCTCCCACACTGATGGAGACTAAGCCATATCCATTAACTTTGAATGGACAATTCATAAGGCAGGGTGATGATTTCCCGTGGTATGGGTTCCCAGAACCCCGATACGTTAATAGTATTTGCATTCATAGATTAGAAGTCTTCAATGACTGTGATGTCCCGTCAAGGAAAGTTGTCGAAACTGAGACAAATGAGCAGTCACCTCTTGAATAGACTCACCTTGCTGGAGGGAGCATGTTCGTCTACTGTTCGGTCAAGAAGCTGCTAAAGAAGGAAAAGGGGTGGACCCGGTGGTTGTTGTGTTGTCCAACTCTGAATTTGATCCAAGCACCATGATTTCTGCTGATAGAGATTGCCACAAAGTGACCTGGGTCGATGCTAGTAGCAATAAATGTACCCTAATGTTAGG
This sequence comes from Portulaca oleracea, assembly GCA_029582165.1. Lineage (NCBI taxonomy): Eukaryota > Viridiplantae > Streptophyta > Magnoliopsida > Caryophyllales > Portulacaceae > Portulaca > Portulaca oleracea. Next base: position 17,635,887 of record CM055868.1, read on the forward strand.
AGAACCTTGTAAGGTCCAGGCACTAGTGAGTCTGTAATCGAGTCTGAGTCAGCTGGGATTAGCCCCAAGTCTGATAAGTTTGTATCCGTTTCTGCATTCAATGAAGTGAACGTTTCTGAGTATCTCCGTTCTCCTTCCCTTCTCCCTAATTGCTGTGCTAATAACTGTGAATTTGATGCTAAACCTTTAAAAGACTTTAATGAATTAACACAAGCCATGAATGACCACGAGAATCACATGACACCTATTGAAGAAACCATCTCCATCAATGTGGGGACGCCTGAAACTCCCCGGGAACTGAAAATTGGCAAATCATTAACCCTGGAGGAGCAACAGGAGTTTGCCTCACTTCTAAAGGAGTTTATAGAAGTCTTCGCTTGGTCTTACGAAGACATGCCCATAATTGACAAGGAGATCACTGAACATGCCATTCCACTCTACCTGGATGCTAAGCCAGTACAACAACGACCTCGCAGAATTAAGAATGAGTGGTCGGACAAAATTCATGGTGAGATTAAGAAGCAGTTGGAAGCTAAGTTCTTCAAAGCAGTAGAATTCCCGAAATGGGTGGCTAATATTGTGCCAGTGGCGAAGAAAGATGGAAAAGTTCGGATGTGTGTTGATTTTCGAGATCTGAACAAAGCTAGCCCAAAGGATTGCTTTCCTTTACCACATATTGACGTTTTGGTTGATCACACCTGTGGACATGAGTTGCTGTCATTCATGGATGGGTATGCTGGTTACAACCTGATAAAAATGGCCGAAGAAGATATGGAGAAAACATCTTTCATCACTCCGTGTGGAACTTTCTGTTACACTGTCATGCCTTTTGGATTGAAGAACGCCGGTGCTACCTACCAACACACCGCCACTACCCTGCTGCATGATATGATCCACGTAGAAGTTGAGGTGTACGTGGACGACATGATCGTCAAGTCAAAAAAGCGTGAGGACCATATTCCAAACTTACGCAAGTTCTTCCTTAAGCTCCGCAAGTACAACATGAGGTTGAATCCACAAAAATGTGCGTTTGGAGTGACTTCGGGAAAGTTGCTAGGTTACATTGTCAGTCAACGTGGGATAGAGGTGGATCCATCCAAGATCAAGGCAATTCAAGACATGCTTCCTGTTAGGTTTTAGGTTATCTATTTCCTAAACACATACAGATTAATTGGCGGAATATTATAACAGTTATAAACAATTAATCAACACAACTGCAGAGGCTTTAGTAATTATACCTGATCGCTAATTCCTGCTGAAGAAGATGTTGACCTTCCAGATTCCAACGCTGAAACCCTCTACTGAAAAGTCCACGCAGCACTCCGGGAACCCGATTGCTTGATCGACCCGATCGAGACGAATCTCAATCTAAGATGTATGTAATATTGTTTCGGGAAACAGAGAATGTTTCCTGAAACTAGAACTGCAAACTAAAAGAGAGAGGAACTCAGGAAATCACCCTGGTATCTCTCTAAGAGTCTTAGGCAGTTGGTGTTGAATAATCTCTCCCAGAGACCCCTTTATATAGTGTTTAGAAAACCTAGGGAAAGGGTTCAAAAACCCTAAAGGGCGGAATTAAAACAACGGCGCCTTTCAGGGCCCAACACGGTCCGTGTTGAAACAACACGGTCCGTGTTGGACTCCAGAAGGTCCAATTAATCGGCCCATGGACACCACGGACCGTGGTGTCTCAACACGGACCGTGTTGGGTCAACACGATCCGTGTTGAGCCCATTCGATTCGTGTTGGGCTGATTTCTCACAGAAATCAGTTTCCAACTTTTCTAAACATAATACAATTCCAGGGCACTGACTTGTGTGACCCAGTAGGACCAAATAATATAGTTGTAATTAAACATATTTAATTACTAATTATAGAGGTCTATAGCAAGACATATAATTACTATATTACTTTGGTTTAATCTCCGTGTATATCGAACATGGTCGGGACATTCCCAACAATCTTCCACTTGTCCCACAAGTGTTCGATTCCTTGAATTCCCTTGTCACTTACTGTCTCTAGTTCAGATAAGGTATGCTAAAGTCATCCTTATGTAAGACCCAAACGTTCCTCGATCTCCGAGTTTAGACTTTGAAAAACAGATGATCAACTATTGATTCAACTGAGCTCGGCCAAGCATTTTCAGTCCAATCTCACCGAGTGGCCAACGAGACAACTGTCCCTAATAGGGAGGACAATGCCATCTTGTTTAGACACACATTCTCACATGATCCAACTGTAACCCAGACACCGCCTTTATAGCCCACTGTTACGAAAGGCGTTTGACGCGCTCCAAAGTCACAACAGACCATGTAGTCTATGTACTGAACTCAGGATTTAGGAATTTTGAGTAGTGAGAGCTCTTATGACATTCACAACTTAAAGAGCTCCCACTGCGGGTCAGTTTGGTAGTTGTTCTCAACAATACCCATGTGATTGATTTATGATGTCATCACATCACTATGATCATGAAACTTGATCATCACCTCAATCCTACATGCTAATTGTGTTGATATTATCACTGTTCCTACGTGATAATACAATTAGGAACCAGGTCGACTGTCGACCAAGACTAGCGTTATCAAGTTCACTAATGGGGTTTCAGAAATCGGACCTCATCCAATTTCCCATTTTGAATGCGCTAACCTTTTTGGACATTTACATAATTCTAAACCACAATTGATGTAAATTTTGGAATCTTATTCTCAATGATGAATCAACAAGGTCATAATTCATGAACAATTCATGCAAATTTGACTTGTTAATATTCCGGAATGTGTTTAATACATATTGCCCATGCATGACTATCATGCTATAACTACAACAGGGGTTTAGTACATAATACTTGCAATGAACCTCGTACATATACCATCTCACTAATGACCTTTCATATAGGAAGATATTTCCGGAACACATGTTTGGATTCAAAGTGAGATTCAGTTCCTTTGCTTGAGTGATGCTATCAATAAGGCTTCATTTCTCTCACAAGGCTAGAAACATCACCCAATTCTAAAAACGAACTTCGCAATCCTAACAGTTTCTGCCACAACTTCTAAAGTCGTGCCATACTTGTCTTATTTGTAGAATTAACCCCATGTCATGTTAGGAACTTCTTCCAGTTCACCTCAATACCACTCAATACAGATCGTATAATTTTCTTTGACCTTTCAGATAATCATATTTCTCTGCATGAGTGTAGCATCAATGCAACTCTTCACACTTAGCTTTTATCAACCACTTTAGACTTAGGACACATCCTTAGTTTTGCTTATACATATACAATGTATATGTTATGTTGGACTTTGAACATCTCATGGCATACATTAATCTCACGCCTGAAGCATGAGTTATATGTCTCATCCTTCTTAGAACTTCTGATTGTTTTGAGACAATCAAATTCCGTAAGGATATGCCATGATTTTGGAAATTAATCCATTCTCGAAGTGAGTTGAACTATTCAACACCTAGTTAACTTTGATTCAAACAATCAAAATCTTTAATCTATCATTATAGATCTTGTTTCCAATAAAATTCTTAGCCCCACCAATCCTTCACTTTGAAAATTATTTCCAAGTCAACCTCAATAGAAGCAACATTGGAATATTCTTCTTAGTAGACAGTATGTCAATCACATACAATATCAGAAAACGCATTGCTCCCATTGAACTTCTTGTAAACACAACATTATCTTTGGCACATCCCAGTATATCAAACCTTTTTGATATCCTGATCAAGAAGGTCAATGATTCCAACTCCTAGAAGCTTCCTTAAGACCACAAATGGTCTCTTGAAGTTTACAAGTATTCCAACAAAAGACCACTCAGTTGTGTCAAGTACACACCTTTCTTCAAAATCTAATTTTGAAGTCAGTCTTGATGTCTATCTTAATGAACCCATGTTTTGCCTTAAAACCCTCATATGCCTGATGACTCACACCTTTAGACAAATCAACCAAGTTCTAAACTTGGTTGAATACATGGAATCCATTTTAGACTTGGTTGCATGGAATCTTGATTTACTTAAAGCTTCTTTGATGTAGGTAGAGTCATTACTTTCTAAAAGTAACATCTCACGTTCATCCATAGAAGATCAATATCTTTGTGGCTGACCGAGTTGTTTACCTGACCTTGCTTGGAGTAATGTTCATGACACCCTCTCCTCAATGTTTTGAGAAACTTCAACTGCCTCAACCTTGTTCTTAATTTTCCGACAAATAGGAAAATTTGAACTAGGATCAAGTAGCAGAGTTTCATGTGATGATTATAGTGTTTTGTGTCTCTCAAACTTCGGTAAGTTCAAAATCTCTCCCACTCTTTCTTTTAGAGAATAACATATTCTCTAAGAAGAAAGTATTTTGAGACACAAACACTCTCCTCTACAACAGTTTGTAGAAGTGATACTCCTTTCTTTCAGAAGACGGTTCAAGAACCTCTCTTCTCCATATCATATATGGTGTCTTCTCTAATGCTTCAGATAATCTTTATTCAGTAATTAGAGCTATGGTTAATTGCGTGTATCCCCAAAAGGTAATCGGCAATGTTGACTCAACCATCATTGATCACACCATATCTAATAAGGTGTGATTCCTGCTCTTAGATACGTCATTGTGATGTCGTATTCTTAAAGGAGAGAGTCATGAAACAATTCCATATTCTCTAGAATGGTCAATGAAATCTTTGGTTCAAATACTCACCTCCTCGACCTAATTGAAGGGTTTTTGATTTTCTTGCCAAGTTGGTTTTGTACTTCACTTTGAAACTCTTTGAACATTTTTAAAGGATTTGGACTTGTGGCGTATTAAGTAGATATACCCATATCTACTAAAAAATTGTCACTGAAAGTGATGAAATAGTACAGTAAACTTTCTTCTAGCACTAGTGCTCATAGGCCCACATACATCAGTATGTATGCATCCTAATAAGTCATTAGCTTGTTCACCAATTCCAATAAGAGGTGATTTTAGTCATCTTACTCATCAGACATGCTTTGCAAACATTGAAATTTTCAAAGTTTAGGTTTTCCAAAATCCTGCACTATGCAGTTTCTGAATACATTTCTGATTAATATGACTTAAGCTTATAGTGCCAGAATTATGTTTCATTTGAGTCATTTGTTCAAACTCTTGGCTCAACCATTAGCATCCTTTCGATCTTATCTAGATGCTCTTCATTGTTTCGCCAAGACTACTTCATTTTGGAAATCTTTAAACTATTTTAACATTCCGATTTCTTGGATGAATCTCACAGACATTAATCACCATGTGTTATTTTATTCATCTTTGAAGATTTGAAGTAATTCATCTCTTGTACTTGTGCTCAATTGGACTACATACATCCATATGCATGAGTGTTTGTTGGCACGTTCACTCTTTCTTGTAAAAGGTACAGTCATGCTTTGCAGACATCACATGCTTCAAAGTCTTATCATTCAAAAGTCTATCACTGTGACGCTCACGAATGCGCTCGATTGCATGACTTAATACATAGTTACAAGTTTTATGTTTGAACATGAGTTATTCCTTTTAAACCTTTTGGTTTTGATGTGTTGGGTGTGTTTATCTGAGATCCTCTCTCTCTCTAACTGAGAGTAAGAAATCAAATTTCTACTTATAATGAGAACATAGAATCACCTATATATTTCTCTTATAAGTCTTGAGGAAATGGATAAACAACCAACTCTTCATAAGGAACTACAACTAATTGCATGTTCCTATTTGTAGGCTGACTCTCATCCTTCAAAGCACATCTACTTTGCTGTAGATACTGCACATTTGCATAAATGCGAGTTTCACAGCCGGTATCTTATACTCAAAGTGGGTTTAATAAGGGTAGTGTGTATCATATACGCATTTGCCTAGAATTGAAATCATATCTCAAGTCTTCCTTATAGTTATTCACGCTCCCAATGTCATACATGATCTGGTTGATAACCGGTTGCTGTCATTGGTTGGGTATGCACAACTGTTTGTCCTTACCTTTTCTTTGACTTCTTGTCTTTGATAGATTTCTTAAATCTTTATTTTCCCTTTGACTAAAAGACTATCTTTGGTCGCCAATCTTTTGGTTAAAGGGGATCCGAGGTTTCTCATGTTTTAATATAGTCAAATTATTTCAGAACATGAGCGCCATCAATTGGCTTTCATCTAGGTCAACCGAGACTATCTGGTTATTGGTTTCATATTTATCAACTCGATGAACTTGATTTTGAGTTGGTAATATTGAAATCCTTCCTCTAATCTTCAAACATTTTGAAGTTAAAATTGTATGAATACTATGACATTACATGTATTCATTTGGCTTGATTGACCTCTTAATATTGATGCCTAGCTCAATGTTATATCAAAGACATGTTTCTTTTAATCGCCTTCAAGACAATCTTGCGATGGTAATGCCAGTTAAGGAATTGGTGTTAATTGTTTTTCTCTTTCTCAAGGAGAAAACAATATTTTATTAGTGGTGGATGTTTGAGTGAAAAGACATAAATAATTCCACGAGACAAGTTGGTTCATTTTAGTTATTATTCATCAAAAGAAATTAAACTAATTTAATTTCAAATCAAAACACTTTATCAACTCTCATTTAGAGTTTTAATTTACCAAGACCAACAAGACTCATGGGCTCAAGTGGACTTTGGCCCAACAAAACTCGATCCCACGATATCTTTGGTGGATCATCTTATGATCGATCATTCAAAATGACTCTTGGCAAGAAATTTGTATCGAATACAATATTTCTCTTCCTCTGCTCTTGGCCCAAAACTATTTTGATAGCCAGTTTGAATTGACCTAACTCCCACCCTACTTATTAATGATGGACAAATAATTCGCTTTGGCTTTCTTTATTTATCCATCTAAGTGGTGTTTCGATAGGTTGAGCAATAATTCAATTTTGATAGTAGGTTTTATTATCCTAAGCATGCAATTCTAGGTGAACTCTTTCGAAAAGCATAAAAGGCATAATAAAACAACATGCTATAACAAACTTAAAGCATAAATAAAACCCCTAGCATGGCCACCTAGATTTAATCAAACTAATTTAACTAAGCCTTGACAATCTTCAAGAAAACCTTCTTGGGTCTTGCAACTTCATTGGATGGGCTCCCACTCGAATCACCATATCCATTGTTGTTGGGCTCCCACTCAACTTGTTGTCTCCAATTACAACAAATTTACAAAGTGTACCTCACAATTGAGGCCTTACATGAATTAAAAAATAAACTTAACTGAAAATTAAATTTAAAAATTAATTCAACGACGGTACGCAGACCGTATTTCACCCAACCCGGTACGCAGACCGGTAAAACCGACTATCTATGGCCATACTAGAAGCACATGCAAACATGTAATATTGCAATAATTATATCAAATATAACACATGCTTAAATAACAAATTATTAAGGCATATATATAATTGCAGTATAACACATAAGGAAATAAATACTAAATAAAATTTCCTAAAGGTTTGCATTATTAATAAAATAAATAAAATCCAAATTTTATCTTAGTTACCAAAACAGATTTAGGATTTTATACCTATACATACAAAATACTTGACTTTCCTAAAATCAAGGAGTCTAAAAGATACTATATCTTTCAAAGATATTGTAAGTTTCCTAAACTTTACAAAATAATAGATTTTATGCCCATTATCTGATTTAGTAGTAATAGGATTTAATAATTAATTTTTAAAATTAATTACAAACCCTAAAAAAAAAAATACACGAATTCACCAAAACTGCTGACAACACGGTCTGTGTTGGATCAACACGGTCCGTGTTGCTTCCCAGTTTCGGTTAATTTCGTGAATGAAAAACTTAAATAAAATATCATAACTTATCGAATTAAAAGATTTCATATCATAGTGTTATCTAATAACCCAAATATGAATATTTTCCAGAATTTTAACAATTTCTAAAAGATTGTTAAAATTTAGGGAATTAAACCTTTTAATTCTCCGTTTAAGAGGAAAATAAATAATACTAGTCCGATAAGTTTCAAAATCAAATTTTATAATTTTCCCATACAGTAGGTTCATCCAATATGCTACTGTAAAAATTTCAGATTTTTTATCAAATTTCGAAAATTAGAATAAAATTCAGAAAAGTAAACAATTATACTTTTCTGTTAATCTGAAAATTAAAGGAAAATTAGTAAACCATTTCGAAAATTCACGAAAATTTTATCCATAACAGAATGGTTACCCAGTAACCTAATGTAAAATTTTCAGAAAATTTTCAAATTTCCATAAATATACAAAATTCAGAGAAGCAACGAATTTATTTCTCTAAGATCTGAAAATTTAAATTAAAAAATATAATTTGATCGGATAAATTAACGGAAATTTTTTTCCCTAAAATTAGGGTTACCCAGTAACCTACTGTAAAAATTTCAGAAGTGGTACAAATTTCTACAAATTTATAAAAGTCAGAGAATTAAACGAATTTTAATTCGCTTCATATCTGAAAACTCAATTAAAAATTCATTTTAATTGGGAAAAATCTACAAAAATTTTGGAAAGTCCAGAACACTTCCAAACACATCCAGTAAAAATTTCAGAAATTTGCGAGTTCGTTTGATATTTTATTTTGATTTTTCATATTTACTGTAAATAAACTAAATCAGAAAATAATTCTACAAAACCCTATTTTGCGAATTTTGACCTATTTCATGTATTGCCTACTGTTTAACAATATTAAACAAGATTGTTTCTAAAACATTCAAAATTAAATCGAGTTCATGTTATATTTAATAATTAAACAAACATAAAATCGATTAATTAAAGGCAATAAGAAACAAATAATAACAAAGCATGAAATTTTACAATAAAATTCTAGATTTATTATCATGAACATCAAAGATTAAAATTTTCATAAAGATTCAAAATTTTAGGCATAAATGTATTCTAGCATATTCATAACATAATTCAACTATTGACAAAATTAATTATGAATACAAGTACAATACTTTAGCATGCAATTGGTGGCTCTGATACCACTGTTAGGTTTTAGGTTATCTATTTCCTAAACAAATACAGATTAATTGGCGGAATATTATAACAGTTATAAACAATTAATCAACACGACTGCAGAGGCTTTAGTAATTATACCTGATCGCTAATTCCTGCTGAAGAAGATGTTGACCTTCCAGATTCCAACGCTGAAACCCTCTACTGAAAAGTCCACGCAGCACTCCGGGAACCCGATTGCTAGATCGACCCGATCGAGACAAATCTCAATCTAAGATGTATGTAAGATTGTTTCGGGAAATAGAGAATGTTTCCTTAAACTTGAACTGCAAACTAAAAGAGAGAGGAACTCAGGAAATCACCCTGGTATCTGTCTAAGAGTCTTAGGCAGTTGGTGTTGAATAATCTCTCCCAGAGACCCCTTTATATAGTGTTTAGAAAACCTAGGGAAAGGATTCAAAAACCCTAAAGGGCCGAATTAAAACAACGGCGCCTTTCTAGGCCCAACACGGTCCGTGTTGAAACAACACGGTCCGTGTTGAAACAACACGATCCGTGTTGGACTCCAGAAGGTCCAATTAATCGACCCATGGACACCACGGACCGTGGTGTCTCAACACGGACCGTGTTGGGTCAACACGATCCGTGTTGAGCCCAATTCGATCCGTGTTGGGCTGATTTCTCACATAAATCAGTTTCCAACTTTTCTAAACATAATACAATATTATTTAGGTTACATACATTGTTCCAGGGCACTGACTTATGTGACCCAGTAGGACCAAATAATATAGTTGTAATTAAACATATTTAATTACTAATTATAGAGGTCTCTAGCAAGACATATAATTACTATATTACTTTGGTTTAATCTCCGTGTATATCGAACATTGTCGGGACATTCCCAACACTTCCGCCTCAGACAGAAAAGGAGATTCGTGGTTTCCTACGACGAGTGCAATATCTGAGCAGGTTCATTTCCAAGCTTACAATGACTTGTGAGCCGCAATTCAAGAAGCTGAAGAAGGGAGCGACGGTTGAATGGGATGACCAGTGTCAGGCAGCGTTTGATAAAGTTAAGGCCGACTTGATTAATCCACCGGTACTAGTCCCGCCTATCTCCGGAAAACCATTGTTGCTTTACCTCACCATCAGTTCAAGCGCTATGGGTGCTACTAGCACAAGAAAGTGATGGTCTTGAGCGAGCTATTTACTACATCAACAAGAAATTTCTGGGGTGTGTGTCTCGCTACTCAGAGATTGAGAAGATATCCTTGGCATTAGTATAGTCTGCAAAGAAGCTTTGTGACTATATGCTCTCACACACCGTGTTTGTGATTGCAGCATGTAATCCAGTCAAGTATATCATAGAACAACCTACTATCAACATCAGGATTGCTCGATGAGTGGTCATGCTCTCCGAGTTTGATCTACACTTTCGACCACAGAAGTCCATAAAGGGGCGTGCAGTTTCTGATTTTCTGGCTGAGTTTCCTACAGGAAATCCTGACACTGGGGCTTGGAGTTTAGTGATGAACAGATATTTCAAGTGGAAGAAGAAACCTGGAAGCTATACTTTGATGGTGCTGCTAATCAGATGGGATGCGGGGCCAAAGCTCTGTTGGTTTCTCCCGAGGATATACACTTTCCTTTAGCAGTCAAACTTGACTTTGAAGCTACCAATAATGCTGCTGAGTATGAAGCTTGCGTTTTGGGCATGCGTGTGGCCCTGGAGATGGGAATTAAAAGGCTACGAGTGTTTGGGGACTCTTATCTGATCGTCAATCAAGCTACTAGTGTATGGAAGGTGAATAGCGAATCTTTGGCACTTTACCAGCAACATTTGTCCAAACCAACTGAGAAGTTCAACCATATTGAGTTCAAATAACTACCGAGGGGCTACAACGAGCTAGCTGATGCATTAGCCAAGCTTTCATCCATGGTAGCTATGCTTGAGAAAGATTAAGCTCTGGCAGTAACGGTAGAGAGGAGAGTTTGTCCTGCTCATCAAGAGCTAACGATCGGTTTGGTCAGTACGGATGCATGGTTCTTCGATATTTATGCATTTGTGAAAGACAGTTGATACCCACTGAATGTCGAGCGTCGAGCCAGGAGGGCTATCCGGCTAGTAGCCTCTCAATATTGCATTATTCAGGACTGTTTGTACAAGAAGACTGCTACAGGGATAAACCTCCTATGTGTTGATAAGGAGGAAGTTGAGGAATTAATGAAATCCACTCACGGAGGGGAGTGTGGGCCGCACATGAGCGGTAGAATGTTGGTTAAGAAGATTCAAAGAGCAGGGTAATTTTGGTCGACTATGGAGTCCGATTGTCTCCAATTTATGAGAAGATGCCCAAAATGTCAAGAGTATGCTAATCTCAAGCATCAACCATCCTCTTGTTTGACCACTTTGGCTTCACCTTGGCCATTTTCAGCATGGGGGTTTGACATTATAGGGAAGATTTCACCCCAAGGTACAGGAGGACATGAATATGTGTTGGTAGCCGTGGAGTACTTTACTAAATGGGTAGAAGCTGGCTCATACTCGAAAATCACTTCGAAGCATGCGGCCAAGTTCATGTTGAGGAATATCATTTGTAGATACGGGGTGCCACATGAGGTGATCACTGACAACGGGAGCCATTTCATGGGCGAGTTTGCAGCTCTTTTGGCCAAGTACAAAGTCCGACATCACCATGCTTCTCCCTATCGGCTACAAACCAATGGAGCGGTAGAGGCTGTAAACAAAACTCTGGTGAAAATTATCAAGAAGATGGCTGTCACTTACAAAGATTGGCCCGACAAGCTTCCTTTGCTATGGGGATATCGAACGTCGATTCGGACTGCAACTAGAGCTACGCCATACTCTTTGGTGTACGGGATGGAATCGGTCTTGCTAGTACAACTTGCTGTCCCTTCTTTAAGAATCATTACTGAAAGTCAAATCCCTGAGGCCGAATGGGCCCGAGCTAGGTATGAGGAATTGGTTTTGTTGGATGAAAGACGACTTCGTGCTCTACATAATATCCAGCTTTATCAGAGTCGGATTTCCCGAGCATTCAATAATAAAGTCAAAGATCGGGATTTAGCAGAAGGGGATCTAGTATTGCAAGAAAAGAGGGCAGCACGTCAGGATCCTCGAGGCAAGTTTGCCCTAAATTGGAAGAGTCCGTACGTCATCATTTCTGTCACTCCAAGGGGCGCCGCCTGATTAGCCACGCCCGAGGGAGAGGAGCTTGTCCAACCTATGAATTTAGATCAATTAAAGAGATATTATGTTTAAGCCTCTAAGGGTTGGTGTTCTTATGATGCATAATTGATGGCCTTATGCATCAAGGTCAACCATGGACACATCTAATACTCACCTAGAAGGTAGAAGAGTTCAAGTCTCTCTTTTGTCTCTCTACTTGGAAGGGATCAACTCATGCGGACGTATACTTTTGCTCCTTAATTCAAGGACCGTGAAGCTATCATAGAAGTCATCCTAGAAGGGATTATTCTACATTCCAAGAGCTTTCATATGGTTCAAGAATCTTTGAATTTGGATGAGAATCCAAGGAGTTATTCATATTTGTAATATAGTTTAGTATATTGTTTTCTTTATGATGTAAGCATTAGGATGGATGATGTAAGCCAATATGGGCTAGAGTCTTGAAGTTGTGCACTTGAGGAAGGGTTTCTACTATAAATACCCCCTCCTAGGTGCTTGTAATTCATTCAATTGATTCAAGTCATTCACATTGAATTTTTAGATTTCAAACACATGTTGTGTTCTTTCTAGCCTTTGTGCTAGGTGTCTTTCGTTTCTCTTTTGAGAGTTTCGAAACATCCCCTTCTTCTAGCTAAGGTTGGCATCCTTAGTGGTGAAAGGAAGGAATTGGAGTATTCTTGGAGGTGGTGAATCTGTATCCTTCAAAGAATCTTCAAAAGCCATCAACTATCCATCTACCAATCGTCCATTTATCATCTAATTCGAGTGCTTCATCAAGAATTCAACAAGAATTCATCAAGCATTCATCAAGAAGTGTTTGTTCTTCATCATTCACGTTCAAACTCCATTCGTCATCATCATTCAACGTTCGTCCATTCATTCGTTCATTGTTTCCATTCGTTTGGTAACCTTCTTTCATAGTTCTTTCCATCCTTTTTCATCCATTTCTATGCCATTTTTGGTTCTTTGGAACTTTGAGATAGAGGATTCTTATCTTCGCTTTTAAAGATCCTTAGATTTTGTGTAATGAGATTGTTCCTTGGTCTCATTATGCATCAAATTTGGTATCAGAGCTAAGGAGTTGGAATCTCTTAGTTCTTGAAACAATCTTTTACAATCTTTTCTCTCCCACACGTTTCCCATCATACGTTTTCCATCACAAAATTTCATTCATCTCTACATCACACGTCTTCTTGATAGTTCTTCCATGAACTCATCAAGAACCCATCAAGAACTCATAAAGAACCCCAAGCTCCACAAAGAACCCAAAAACCAAACACAAACCTACCCAAATCCGTCCCATACCCACGTCCCATCCGTGCTAACCTTCCTTCCATGAGTTTCTTGTGATCTTTGTGAATCAAGATAGGTTCTAATGGCGAGTGCAAGCTCTCCTACAAAGTCCTCTCCATCGTCCCCAGAAGATGTTGAGAAGATGAAACAAAGAATCAAGTATCTCAACAAACAAGTAGCATACTACATGCGCCTTCAAGAAAGGGAGAATCTTGAGGAAGTATCAAGTAAATCATCAAGTGGAGAAGGAAGAGGGCGTTCAAGAAAGAGGCATGGACGTCCAAAGGAGGAAAGGTTCGGCTTCAAAGTGGAGATCCCGAATTTGTTGGTGATCTTGATCAGGAAGTTTATTTGGATTGGATACAAACGTGGAAAGGGTCTTTGATCTCAAAGATGTGGAAGATGATAAGAAGGTCAAGTATGTTGCCCTAAAGCTACGAAAGCATGCAAGCATTTGGTGGACAAACTTGCAAAAGAAGCGAAGCAAAGGGAAAGATAAGGTGCGTCGTGGGATAAGATGAAAAGAAAGCTCCAAGAAAAGTTCCTACCATCTAGCTACCTACGTGACAACTACTACAAATTGCAAAGATTGGTTCAAGGAGGAAGAAGCGTGGAGGAGTACACAAAGGACTTTGAGCATCTACTTTGGAGGTGTGATCTAAAGGAGGGCGAGCCACAAACTTTGAGTACGTTATCTTTTGGTCTTAATGATGGGATTAGGCACGTTGTGGAATTACAACCATACAAAACTTTGGATGAATTGAGCTCCTTGTCCCTTAAAGTTGAAAAACAAAGGAGAAATAAGGGGAAAGAAGTCTCAAGCCAATACCAAACTCCACAAAAAACGCCCCACCCTTCGTCCCATCCAAACCCTCCACCATCCACGAAACACATTCCCACAAAAAATCCACAAAATCAGCCCCCGTCCATCCCTAAACCTCACGACCAAGTGACCAAACCCATAGCATCAAGAAAGTGTTTTCGATGCCAAGGCTTGGGACATTACGCCGGAGTGTCCAAACAATGAGTAGTGTCTTTGGTGGAATACCAAAGTGCTTTATATGTAGCGAGTATGAGGAAGAAGAGGAAGTTGGGGTTGGTGCCAAAGAAGAGGAAGATGTAGTAGAAGAATATGTGGAAGGGCCGGATGAAGGAGAACTACTTGTGGTAGAAAGGGCCTTGAATATCACAAATGTGCGAAGGATCAACTACAAAGAGAAGCGATATTTCGCTCGTTGTACCATCCAAGGGAGAGTATGTTCCTTGATCATAGATGGAGGGAGTTGCACCAATGCCGCCTCTACAACAATGGTCAAGAAGTTGCAAATGGAGATTAGCCCACATCCCACACCCTACACAATACAATGGCTAAGCCTTGGGCGAGGCATCCGTGTGGATCAACGAGTTTTGGTGAGTCTTTCAATTGGAAAGAATTATCAAGATTCATTATGGTGTGATATAGTTCCCATGGATACTTGTCATGTTTTGTTGGGAAGGCCATGGTTATATGATAGACAAGTCATACATGATGGGAGGGCCAACACTTACACTCTCACCATCAACCAAAAGAGGATCACTTTAGCACCTCTTGATCCACCATCTCGGCAAAAGGAGGAGAAACGTCATATTGTGTCAATCATGAAGATGGAGAATCAAGGGTATGAAGAGTATAAGGATCCTATTCTTACACATTTGGAGAAGAAAGCGGATCAAGTATCCACCACCTTTTGAATCTTCCTATGAAGCATATCTTCCATGAGCATCCAAGAGCTATCTACTTGGATCACTTGGTTGAAAGGCCAAGAATTCGAAAGGAGGAAAAAGCCCAAGTCATCAAGGTACATTGTTTCATACTAAATGACAAGGGTAAAGTGGTAAGAATAGACTTGGGGAGTGAGAAGCAACGTGAACAACCCACGTTCACGGTGAAGAAACGCAAATCCAAGTCTTACGGTGTTCGAGAATTGAGCGGAAGAAAGTCTAGGAAGTTCATCAAAGGAATCTACGATGACTTCAAAGCTTTCAAGAAGAAAGTCTTTGTGAAGAAGGCAAGTGAGAATTGATTTTTCCAAAGTTTGAGGACAAACTTTTTCAACCGGGGGTGTATGATGCATAATTGATGGCCTTATGCATCAAGGTCAACCATGGACACATCTAATACTCACCTAGAAGGTAGAAGAGTTCAAGTCTCTCTTTTGTCTCTCTACTTGGAAGGGATCAACTCATGCGGACGTATACTTTTGCTCCTTAATTCAAGGACCGTGAAGCTATCATAGAAGTCATCCTAGAAGGGATTATTCTACATTCCAAGAGCTTTCATATGGTTCAAGAATCTTTGAATTTGGATGAGAATCCAAGGAGTTATTCATATTTGTAATATAGTTTAGTATATTGTTTTCTTTATGATGTAAGCATTAGGATGGATGATGTAAGCCAATATGGGCTAGAGTCTTGAAGTTGTGCACGAGGAAGGGTTTCTACTATAAATACCCCCTCCTAGGTGCTTGTAATTCATTCAATTGATTCAAGTCATTCACATTGAATTTTTAGATTTCAAACACATGTTGTGTTCTTTCTAGCCTTTGTGCTAGGTGTCTTTCGTTTCTCTTTTGAGAGTTTGAAACATCCTTCTTCTAGCTAAGGTTGGCATCCTTAGTGGTGAAAGGAAGGAATTGGAGTATTCTTGGAGGTGGTGAATCTGTATCCTTCAAAGAATCTTCAAAGCCATCAACTATCCATCTACCAATCGTCCATTTATCATCTAATTCGAGTGCTTCATCAAGAATTCAACAAGAATTCATCAAGCATTCATCAAGAAGTGTTTGTTCTTCATCATTCACGTTCAAACTCCATTCGTCATCATCATTCAACGTTCGTCCATTCATTCGTTCATTGTTTCCATTCGTTTGGTAACCTTCTTTCATAGTTCTTTCCATCTTTTTCATCCATTTCTATGCCATTTTTGGTTCTTTGGAACTTTGAGATAGAGGATTCTTATCTTCGCTTTTAAAGATCCTTAGATTTTGTGTAATGAGATTGTTCCTTGGTCTCATTATGCATCAAATTTGGTATCAGAGCTAAGGAGTTGGAATCTCTTAGTTCTTGAAACAATCTTTTACAATCTTTTCTCTCCCACACGTTTCCCATCATACGTTTTCCATCACAAAATTTCATTCATCTCTACATCACACGTCTTCTTGATAGTTCTTCCATGAACTCATCAAGAACCCATCAAGAACTCATAAAGAACCCCAAGCTCCACAAAGAACCCAAAAACCAAACACAAACCTACCCAAATCCGTCCCATACCCACGTCCCATCCGTGCTAACCTTCCTTCCATGAGTTTCTTGTGATCTTTGTGAATCAAGATAGGTTCTAATGGCGAGTGCAAGCTCTCCTACAAAGTCCTCTCCATCGTCCCCAGAAGATGTTGAGAAGATGAAACAAAGAATCAAGTATCTCAACAAACAAGTAGCATACTACATGCGCCTTCAAGAAAGGGAGAATCTTGAGGAAGTATCAAGTAAATCATCAAGTGGAGAAGGAGAAGAGGACGTTCCAAGAAAGAGGCATGGACGTCCAAAGGAGGAAAGGTTCGGCTTCAAAGTGGAGATCCCCGAATTTGTTGGTGATCTTGATCCGGAAGTTTATTTGGATTGGATACAAACCGTGGAAAGGGTCTTTGATCTCAAAGATGTGGAAGATGATAAGAAGGTCAAGTATGTTGCCCTAAAGCTACGAAAGCATGCAAGCATTTGGTGGACAAACTTGCAAAGAAGCGTGACAAAGGGAAAGATAAGGTGCGTACGTGGGATAAGATGAAAAGAAAGCTCCAAGAAAAGTTCCTACCATCTAGCTACCTACGTGACAACTACTACAAATTGCAAAGATTGGTTCAAGGAGGAAGAAGCGTGGAGGAGTACACAAAGGAATTTGAGCATCTACTTTGGAGGTGTGATCTAAAGGAGGACGAGCCACAAACTTTGAGTACGTTATCTTTTGGTCTTAATGATGGGATTAGGCACGTTGTGGAATTACAACCATACAAAACTTTGGATGAATTGAGCTCCTTGTCCCTTAAAGTTGAAAAACAAAGGAGAAATAAGGGAAAGAAGTCTCAAGCCAATACCAAACTCCACAAAAAACGCCCCACCCTACGTCCCATCCAAACCCTCACCATCCACGAAACACATTCCCACAAAATCCACAAAATCAGCCCCGTCCATCCCTAAACCTCACGACCAAGTGACCAAACCCATAGCATCAAGAAAGTGTTTTCGATGCCAAGGCTTGGGACATTACGCCTGGAGTGTCCAAACAAGCGAGTAGTGTCTTTGGTGGAATACCAAAGTGCTTTATATGTAAATGAGTATGAGGAAGAAGAGGAAGTTGGGGTTGGTGCCAAAGAAGAGGAAGATGTAGTAGAAGAATATGTGGAAGGGCCGGATGAAGGAGAACTACTTGTGGTAGAAAGGGCCTTGAATATCACAAATGTGCGAAGGATCAACTACAAAGAGAAGCAATATTTCGCTCGTTGTACCATCCAAGGAGAGTATGTTCCTTGATCATAGATGGAGGAGTTGCACCAATGCCGCCTCTACAACAATGGTCAAGAAGTTGCAAATGGAGATTAGCCCACATCCCACACCCTACACAATACAATGGCTAAGCCTTGGCGAGGCATCCGTGTGGATCAACGAGTTTTGGTGAGTCTTTCAATTGGAAAGAATTATCAAGATTCATTATGGTGTGATATAGTTCCCATGGATACTTGTCATGTTTTGTTGGGAAGGCCATGGTTATATGATAGACATGTCATACATGATGGGAGGGCCAACACTTACACTCTCACCATCAACCAAAAGAGGATCACTTTAGCACCTCTTGATCCACCATCTCGGCAAAAGGAGGAGAAACGTCATATTGTGTCAATCATGAAGATGGAGAATCAAGGGTATGAAGAGTATAAGGATCCTATTCTTACACATTTGGAGAAGAAAGAAACGGATCAGTATCCACCACCTTTTGAATCTTCCTATGAAGCATATCTTCCATGAGCATCCAAGAGCTATCTACTTGGATCACTTGGTTGAAAGGCCAAGAATTCGAAAGGAGGAAAAAGCCCAAGTCATCAAGGTACATTGTTTCATGCTAAATGACAAGGGTAAAGTGGTAAGAATAGACTTGGGGAGTGAGAAGCAACGTGAACAACCCACGTTCACGGTGAAGAAACGCAAATCCAAGTCTTACGGTGTTCGAGAATTGAGCGGAAGAAAGTCTAGGAAGTTCATCAAAGGAATCTACGATGACTTCAAAGCTTTCAAGAAGAAAGTCTTTGTGAAGAAGGCAAGTGAGAGTTGATTTTTCCAAAGTTTGAGGACAAACTTTTTCAACCGGGGGTGTATGATGCATAATTGATGGCCTTATGCATCAAGGTCAACCATGGACACATCTAATACTCACCTAGAAGGTAGAAGAGTTCAAGTCTCTCTTTTGTCTCTCTACTTGGAAGGGATCAACTCATGCGGACGTATACTTTTGCTCCTTAATTCAAGGACCGTGAAGCTATCATAGAAGTCATCCTAGAAGGGATTATTCTACATTCCAAGAGCTTTCATATGGTTCAAGAATCTTTGAATTTGGATGAGAATCCAAGGAGTTATTCATATTTGTAATATAGTTTAGTATATTGTTTTCTTTATGATGTAAGCATTAGGATGGATGATGTAAGCCAATATGGGCTAGAGTCTTGAAGTTGTGCACGAGGAAGGGTTTCTACTATAAATACCCCCTCCTAGGTGCTTGTAATTCATTCAATTGATTCAAGTCATTCACATTGAATTTTTAGATTTCAAACACATGTTGTGTTCTTTCTAGCCTTTGTGCTAGGTGTCTTTCGTTTCTCTTTTGAGAGTTTCGAAACATCCCCTTCTTCTAGCTAAGGTTGGCATCCTTAGTGGTGAAAGGAAGGAATTGGAGTATTCTTGGAGGTGGTGAATCTGTATCCTTCAAAGAATCTTCAAAAGCCATCAACTATCCATCTACCAATCGTCCATTTATCATCTAATTCGAGTGCTTCATCAAGAATTCAACAAGAATTCATCAAGCATTCATCAAGAAGTGTTTGTTCTTCATCATTCACGTTCAAACTCCATTCGTCATCATCATTCAACGTTCGTCCATTCATTCGTTCATTGTTTCCATTCGTTTGGTAACCTTCTTTCATAGTTCTTTCCATCCTTTTTCATCCATTTCTATGCCATTTTTGGTTCTTTGGAACTTTGAGATAGAGGATTCTTATCTTCGCTTTTAAAGATCCTTAGATTTTGTGTAATGAGATTGTTCCTTGGTCTCATTATGCATCATCTTAGCTACTTAGACATGTATTATCTTATAAAAACAAGCAACCGAACTTCCAATAGGCCACTTGCTTATGAGAGGAAAAAAAAAGGGAAAAAAAAGAAAAAAGAGGCTGACTTGGAAACCTTTTTGAGGCAAGTCAGGCAAAAGGAAAGTAAAAAAATAAAAGAAAAGAAAAATGAGAGACTAGCTTGAAAATCCTTCGGGACGAGTTAGGTAAAAGGAGAGAATAAAAGTGTTGCAGCTGAAGTTGTACTTTTGAAGGACGAGAAGAAGAACATGGCTTGTGTTGATTCTTATAAAACATAAATGTAATACCTTACTTCTTATATCAATAAAAGGAGTACATCTTTTTAATACATTTTTGTTTTATCAATTTTCTAAAAAGGAAAAGCATCAAATAATAAAAATACATAGCACACGCATTTATTCCATTTCATTTCTTTCTCTCCATCCTAATTATTTAGTATTAGGTCTAGTCCTAGTTGAGTCGGAGTCGGTGTAGGCCCATTAGTGCTCATTTAGTTGGACTTGCTTGTTTTTCCTTTCTTGGGTGCGTTTTTTCTTTGGAACCCGACCCAGGATCGTTAGCCACGATGATACTCTTCAATTTCGGGGTGCCCCGAAGATGTGAACACGATGATCTTTCACGCCGATGGCTAGCGCCGATAGTAGTAGTAAGCCAGCTCCGATAGACACCTGTTGAAGTAGTAGAGATACGGTTAGGGGCAGATGCCTCCTTTCCAGCCCGTTTCTTCCAATATTTGAGCCATGACTCAATCACCGACCCTTGGAGATGGGTAAGGTCGGGAATCTCGCATGGAGGAAGGGGAATGTCTTGAGAATGCCCCATTTGCCGCATGACTCGATCAGGGAAGTAGTATGTGAGCTCCGTGAGGCCAAGCAGAGTGATGTGGGCCGCCTTACGAGAATGGCTCGAGAAGCATGGTATCTTCCACCATTGAACCCACCAACGAATTTCCTTGTGGTTCTTGAGAAAGATGACCCACTCATCAAAGTTACGGCGGGAATTGAACTTTCTTTTGCGTTGGCAAAAGTTTGCTAGTTCTGAAGAGGTGATGGGAGAAAAGACCATGTCTAAATGCTCCATAAGCCACATCTACAGGTGGAAGGAAGAAAGTGAGAATTTTGGTGGCACAAAAAAATATATATTACAACCAAGACACAAAAAAAAGGAAAATTGACACATGATTCCACATGGACCACTCGAATGATCCATGCAAAATTAGAGAAAAATAATATCAAAAAAGAAGAAGAAGAAAACGAAAAAAAAGAGAGGAAAAAAGTGTCGATACTCACTTGGAGAGCGATGGGACTTCCGCGAAAGGTTTGCTTTGTAGGCCAAGAATCGAGGCCGAGGAGGGTCTCAGTAATCATCATCGGAGCAGGGTTATAACCCCGGGACATCTCATCTACGACATGGATGAGAGAGATAGGTGCAAAACTTGAACAACTGTGATAAAATAGAAATTCGGATAGAATGCAAAAGACCAAATCTCGCACTCGCAACGCCGGGTTGAGTCTTAGCGCCTCGGGTGATTGAAAGAATTCCACTAGAGCTTGCAAATTGACTGTGTTTCCAACCAAGATGTGTCCTAATGCTCGATGATTGAAGTTCGTCAATTCCTCGAATTTTTCGCAATGGTTGTGAGCAAGAGAAGGAGTTGTTGGCGGAGCATAAAGATCAAATTCGAACATGCAAGCCCACTCTTCGAGAAGAGGACACAATTCGTTCTAGGAGAAGCGAAAGACATGGAATTTACGGTCCCAAAAGGTCAGGGCGGGCTTTGAAAAACACCCAATCGATTTTCACTTGCTTTAGGTTCAAAATTAAGGACAAGTTGTAGTAAGTGAGGAGCCGTTTTTCGGGTTTAGTGAGAGTATTCATCCATGTGTTGAGTTTTCTTTCGAAAGCCATGATTGAAATTGAGAGGAGATGAGAATGTGGTGGATTCTCAACAACAGGTCATGCTTATATATAGCCTCGGTTCTGCCCAGTATAGGGTTGCTCAGTGAGACCAAAGGGGATGTATACAGCGTCCGACAACACGCATTCGGATGAACCACGGTGGCTGTCACCGTGTGGAGGCCGACCGGCCACCAGGTGTAGGGGATGAACTCGTTTTGTGAGTTTACACCCCTACGTGCATGCATCTAGGAGGAGAAAACGCGGTTGGGCATGGTTCATACGTGTTTTGTTTGTATAACATTTTATTTTATTCCTTTGTATAAAGATGTAATTTTATTTCTTCCCCTTTTACGTTTAGAAATTGTATTAAATGTAATTTCTTTTGTACATTATTCTTTTTCTTATTTCTTCCTTGTCAACAGTCAAAGATTGACCTAAAAATAAATAAAAATGGGGGCTTGCATGTCGCATCATTAGAGAGTCAAAATCACATAAAATCGAGTATGTCTAATTGCATTTAACTGCGCATTTCTTTACTACATGGTATTTCTTTTACGTTGCATAAAAAAAGAGACAAAAAAGAAAGGGGAAAGCCTTGCCGCAATGCCTAGAAGTTCCCGCCGAAACCGCCGCTACCAAATAAGCTCCTGACAGTCGCATCAGCAAAGGAGTCCGGCTGGGGATCATCTTGAGTACCCAAAGGACCGGACATGAATTGGCTGGAAGGCGCACCATGAAAACCAGAGTCTGGATAACCCTGGCTGAAGCCAAGGGGCTGACTGTAAGGGACAATAGATTGAGCATGATATTGAGGCACCCATGGACTAGGCACTCTCTCCATTGAACCTTGGAATCCACTAGATTCCGAACAGTCTTCCACCATAAACTCCGGGATATCAGGAGATCTTCGTCACGAAGAGCTGGCATAGGGATCGCGTGGCACACTCATCAGATCTTGATCCCTGCGCCTAGATGGTCCTGCCCCTGGGTCTCTGCGAAAACCTCTGCTACCTGTTTCTCCTGCTGAAGAGTGGCGAGAAGGAGGTCTCGACGAGCTCCCAGAACATGGGAAACTCACATGGAAGTGAGCCTTGTTATCTTCATCACCAGCAACCGGCATCGGACCCCGATATTGGCTGTTTTCAAAGTTCTGATCAATGAACTCCCGGGCCGTGATGCCTTCCCTTAACAGAATGCGGATGTGGGCATACGCTTGCTGCACGAAAGGAAGATCCATAAGAATCAATGGTGCAGGATAAAGGGTGGTCAAATATGCAACTTACCGGGTTTGCATCAAAGAACTGTAGCACTTCATGATCGTTAGGCACGAGCGACATGAATCCAAACAACATATCTTCACTTCCCGCCTGCTCAGGTTCCTCTGCATGCTGGTCCAGAAGAGGATCATAATATCCTCCCCGCTACAGAAGGGCAAATATCGTTAGGATGCCAGAAATCCACAGTATTAATACAAAAACAGAGGAAATGCTAAAACCTGAGCAAAAGCAAAGCGTCCTCTGTGCTGAAGAGCCGCCTCTTCCAAGTCATTCGTCGGTACGATAAAATTCACCGCTAGTTCACCAGCCATCAGCCGAGCCATTTCATCCTCCGCCAAGGCTTGCCTATCAAAGATGAGCTCGGGAGGATCCATGGGAACTCTTGGAGGCCATTCCCCGGTATGCTGAAAGAAGAAGCGTTCCCCCAAATAGAACGTGAGCCCAGAAGGACCTTCCAATAACAAGCGGCGCTCGCTTGCTTCCCTTGCAAGGTGTATATCATAATGAAGGTCCTCCGCATTATATCGATTCCATGGGAATCGGACAATGTCCTCCTAAAATAATAAGTCGTCACCAAAGGCTCGAAAAGAGAAAAAGGCAAATAACAAAAATGCACGACATACCGGTCTGAGGTTGTCGATAAACCTCCTAAGCCCGTTCAAACCCTTGAAATGGAATTTTGATCGATGGTAGCCTGATGCTTCTGACCATCGCTGAGCAGCTGGAACCATAGTTATTAAAATCCCGATCCTAATTTACGATCCTACGATTTTATGGTCCAAAATTGTTGATACGATTCTACAATTTACACATGATCCACGATCCTACATAGGCTGAATTTCGATCATAACTTCCCCATAGTTTCGAGTTAGGATCCCGATTTTAACAACCTTGGCTGGAATGCGCATATCGCCGTTGTTAGTTCCACCAACTGCAGGAAGGAAATAGGCCATAACCCACACCTGCACACCAGGGAAGGTTCTTAGTAAAAAAGAAATTTGCACCTTACAAATTTCTAATAGAAAAAATCTTGGAGCATACCTCCAAGACTCGCCAAAGGCTGCTCCCCAGGTTGAGCTTCTTAAGCCTCCGTCGCCCTTGTACGCACCACTATGTCACAATTGGTGGGTCGGCAGGCAACTCTCATTCCCCTGACCAAATGGGCGTAAGCAGCAACAACCCAATTGAGAAATCTCATCTCGCTGAAATTCAGGAGGTGATGCGCCCAGGAGAGAGTGATTGTGTCTCCGCGGTTTGCAAAAATCGTTGCATTGATAAAATGCACCAGCACAATGAATTGACGCTGAGGAAGAGGAAGGCTCCCAAACCCTTCACTTTTTATAACAACCACCAGATGCGTATATAACAGGCCACCAATTCGTCCCGCCAGTGCGGTAACAGGTTGCAAAAGCGCATGAACGCGAGTAGCTGACCGCCCCAGCTAAGACCTGTAATCATCACAAAGTCAAAAGGAGTGAGCATCATCTCCCCAACTGGGAGGTGAAAAGATTTCGTGGTGTCCCGGAACCGCTCCACGATAGCTCGGCCGTATGTCCTCTTGCTGCTGCGGATCTTCCATGCCCTCAAGCAGTCTAGAAAAGGGCCAAAACCAGCATCTCTCACGACGCTCGAATAAAATACACCCACCTTCGCGTGGAAGGATAAGGTTATTACACCTTGAATGCTCCCACATGACTTGAAAGAGTCTTCCTACAGTGAGGTCAAAAGAAGAATTTAAGGTGTAAAGTACTTCAAGCAAAATTCAAAGTAACTAAGGTTGCTTTAGAATTTAACTTAAAAGTGCAACAGTAAATAGCATGCAAAGCAACTGCAAAAGTCAAACATGCTATATGAAGTTAGGAGGAGTATACCAAGTCATGAGAACGAAAGAACCATGCGTGCTCATCTTGGCGAAAGACCAACTGAGCCGAAATGAAATCCCTGCTAGGATACTCTTGCTGCACTGTTCTTGCATACAGACGCTCTTGAACCGCTGGTTAAGTGGCGTGTCTGCGACCTCTTTGAAAGAAATTCATCCTTTTGCAGCAAAGTTTCAAAAACCCAAAAACTTTCTAGAGAGAGAATAAGAGCCAAGATGATAAAGACTCGGCTGTGAATGATGAAGGACTACCGAGCCTCAAGCCTCATTTATAGGCAAATTGTGTGAGCCCCTGCCGCCACGTGTTAGCTCACCATTGGTCCCAGCTCAAGGCCGATCGGCCCCCAAGACTGACTTCAATAATTGTGTTGAATGGTCTCCTGCATGGCCTACAAAAGCCGAATTGTACGAGCCAAAAGATTCCTTCTTGAATTGGTGGCCGGTCGGCCTTGAAGAGAGGGTATTTTGTCCTCTTTCTCCTTGCCCATTCCCAATGACGTGCAACTTTCCAAAGCCATGCATGACCCAAACGTGCCCAATAAGAAGAGTGTGCTCTTTTCAAGATCAAAGCCTCCATTCCCCAAATGAAAGTAGTTCCCAACGGCCATGCACGCAACCTGAGGTAAGCTTTTCGGATCAAAATTTAAATTCATCAGAACTGACAAAAAACCATTTTTTGCATTTTGCAGGAAAATAAGAGCCATGATCGGTGAAGTCCCTCGGCATTGAATTGTCATCATCATCATCATCAATGGCTTCCAGCCTTGCGTCTGGTTAGTCTCGACATCTGGCCTCGCGTCCAGTTTGTCATCACTATCGTTATCATCATCAAAAAGATCAAAAACAGGGTTGACAATCTGCGTAAGCCCCATCATCATCATCAATCCCGAGCCACCGACAGAGTTTGGTGAAGTCTCGAAAAATAGGGCCGTCGACAGAGTTTCGATGCAGTCCCAATCCTGAGCCACCGGCAGAGTTTCGATGAAGTCTCAACCCCCAGGCCATCGACATCGCGATCGATGAAGTCCTTCGGCATTGAATATGCCAACAATCATCAACCGACACCAGGAAAGACTGGAACTGGCACTGGGAAAGACTAGAAAATCAACTCCAAGAGTCATCAGCATCGAGTAAGGCGTCATTCTCGCCTAAGATCAACGATCGGCGCGAGTCCGCCAACCGCGACACTGGACCTAGCTTCCAAGTGTCAGCCCATACTTTCAAGTAGGATGTCATCAAACGTCCAAGATCATATCAAGTAGGATGTCATCAAACGTCCGAGATCGCCCCAAGTAGAGCATCATTTTTGCTCGAGATCACCAATCGGCGCAAGTTCGCCAACCGCGATGCAGGACTCAGCTCCCAAGCATCACCCCAGGCATTGCACTCGACAAAGTCATATCCTCAGACTTTGCATTCCAAAGTCATATTCTCAACCGGTGTCCATCAAATGAAGACTACTTTGATTTTCGTTCTATCCTCGAACTCAATCAAAGTGGGGGCTCCTGTAGACACTGGGATTTTGACGCATAAGATAATATAAAAATAAGAGCGGAAGAAATAAAAAAGGTTCGATAAATGATGCATTTT
The DNA here is from genome assembly GCA_029582165.1 of Portulaca oleracea. Classification (NCBI taxonomy): domain Eukaryota; kingdom Viridiplantae; phylum Streptophyta; class Magnoliopsida; order Caryophyllales; family Portulacaceae; genus Portulaca; species Portulaca oleracea. The sequence continues at coordinate 17,662,391 of CM055868.1, forward strand.
ACATGTATTTTGTTCACCTAAAATCACATGCATGATCACATGTGGTTCATCCTAGCTACATGAACATTTTTTTATATAAAAATGGAGCCATGCAAACCCTAAAAGCAAACGCTAGAGGTCGCGAGATCGAATCCTCACAAGAACACTCAAAAACACTCTCAAAAGCTAAAATAAACACATGCACTTACCATCCAGTGTGAATAGCAACTTCCCTAGACAAACTATCTTCACACTCCACCGTCCATGCATGCATGGACGAAATGGGTTCCTCCCCCCTAGCGTAGTGGCCGATTGGCCTTGGTGTCTCCGCCACACGTGGTCAATTGACCACGTGTCACCGACCATGCTAGGTGAGCTCCCCCTTTCTGCCTTGGTATCATGCATTTATCTTGAGACTACGAGGTGATGTATGTATGTATGCATGTATCTCTCCTCTCCTCTAGCCTATAAATACTACTCTTCTCCAAGTCATTTTCACTCATCAACTCACTCTTCAAACCATTTCTCATCTCTCTCATCATCCATCTCTTTAATCTCTCTAGTCTCTAATCTCTCTTAACCTCCACTTCTTATACTTTCATATTCATCTCTCTTATCGTCCTATTATTCTATCATTTTTCTTACCATCATTATCTTCCTAATATTTCCATCACAAAAATCCTAAACACATATCCTATTCTTATCCATCCTAAACTCCACAAAGAACCCTAACCTAAACACATTCAAAACCTAAAATAGAAGCTTTCTTACCCTCTCTCTATCACCTTTTCCTACCATCTTTTCTATTATTCTTTTGATCCATTTTGGCACTTTGAGAGGAGGTTTCTAAGGGCATCAAAGAAGGTTCTTCAAAGCATCAAGAGGCTAGGCAAGGTTTTCCCAACAAAGTAGCAATGTAAGCTCTTAAGTGTTTCCTCTTTCTTGTAAATAATTGTGTATTTGTATCTTCTTTTGTATATTTCTTTCTTGTTGCATGATTCTTGGGTTTCGCAGGCGTAGTATTTCTTTCCTTTTTTTTGGTTTTGTCTTGGCTTTTCCCTTAAAAAGTCGGGTGGCGACTCCCATTTCGAACTAAAATACATCGAGGGTTGCATAAACTATGGTTAACATGGTTTTACAACGTATCGATGCAGCTTTAAGATTTTCTCTCTTATATTTCTAAATAATAGTTGGATAAATCACTTTCTTCCGAGCCTAACATTTAAATGAGCAAATTGGGTTAAATTTAGAAGAGTTCGAAACATGTGGATGTTCACTCTTAAATGTTTAATTCAAGGACTTATAAAATGCAAAAGTAAAGGGAATGTGATTTTACAAAATATTATTCATGAAATATAGGTTTGATTTTCCTTAAAGGGTTTTTCAAAGGTTAAACCCCAGCACGAATCACCGATTCACATCCGCCAATCCAACGTGGATGTTTGGAAGCTCGAACGATGAGGAAAAATGTCCACACCAACAAAACTACTGAACATTGTAGCGTTTGCAAGATCCGAGCCATCAAGTGGCTGTAATTTTTCATTAGCATTCATAGGTGTCATTGCAAGCTTGTAATTAAGCATCCTAAATTTATTAAGTAAATCTCTAGCATATTTTTCTTGAGAGATAAAAATTCCATCCTCAACCTGATGAACCTCAAGACCCAAGAAATAATTTTGCAATTCCAGATCCGACATCTCAAACCCATTCATCGTTTGCAATCTAAATTCATCAATAAGAGAAGTAGAAGAACTAGTATAAATGATATCATCTACATAGAGACTGACAATGATGAAATTATTTTGACCTCTCTGTTTTATATACAATGTGGGCTCATTCTCATTTCTCATATACCCTTTGCATTGAAAATACTCGTCAATTCTACTCTACCAAGCACGGGGAGCTTGCTTCAACCCATATAATGCCTTCTTCAGTTTGTAGACTTTTGTCTCACAGCCTACCTTGACGAAACCTTCTGGTTGAGCTACATAAACCTCAACTTCTAAGTTTCCATTGAGGAATGCCGACTTCACATCAAACTGATAAACTGGCCACTGAAATTGTGCAGCCAATGATAAGACAAGTCTCACTGTTTTGAAGCGAGCGGCAGGAGAAAATATTTCTTCAAAATCAAGGCCATATTGTTGGGTTTAGCATTTCGCTACAAGACGAGCTTTGTACTTTTGCACATGTCCCTCAATGATAAGTGCTTTTTATGACTAAGATTCTAGGGTGTTTTGATAGTAGATTAGGGATAGTTTTGAGTGTGAACCTTGATTTATATTTTGATTTCCCTACTACACTTGTTGTTGTTGTTTGTGATGTAAATTTGTAGGTTTTGAGGCCAAAACAACAACAATTCCTCAACCTTTGGTAGGAATCGATGCACCACAGGCCTCCAATAGTCAAACCTAGACCGTAGCACAAATTTGGGACGGAACGAAGCTCGAAATGCCCAAGTAGTAGCCACCACGGGCTGTCCGTAGGTTGCCCTCCAGTCCGTGGTACTGTGCTGTGAAATAGCGTGATGCTTGTCCATATTGGCGAGTAAAAAGAGCAGCAACAACATTCTTTTTGTTGTGAGTCTTGATTTGGTCCAATCACAAAGAGGGGAAGTGGGGCATCAATTCATTTTGCTCTCACCCAGCCTTGTTTCGTGAAAAAAGAAGAATAAAAAGAGGCAACAACAACAATTTTAGTGGGGAGGATTCATATCATTCATGATTTTCCTTCATTGACCCAATCACAAAAGGAGAGAAGTGGGGGGGGGGGGATTTATGGGATTGATTCAACAATCAAACGGTCCAATAACAAAAGAGAGAAGAGGGATATTAATTGAGGCCTTTCACTGCATTCATCCATTTGCCCTCGCAATGAAGAGGAGAAAGAGAAAAGGCAGATGATGGCCGCGGGTAGCTCATGACAGATGCCACGCGATCCGCGTGTCGCGATAGTTTAGTTTCGCTTTGCAAATAAAAGAAAGGGGAAAGTGACGGTTATAGGGGCCAATCATCAATCATTTTTGATTGATTGATTCATCCATTTTATTCATCCTTGCTTTGGAGAGAAATAGAGCAACAAAGACTCCCATCTACTCATCTCCATTAAAAATCACGACCAAGATCAAGATTGATTTAAGAAGGATCAAGATCAAGAATCAAGAGGAAATTATCAACACTTGCAAGGAAGAGTCTACCCTGGGATCGAAAGACTCGACAATTGTAATTCCTTGTAGTTATCTTTCTTTTCGATTTCTTTCGTTGTTTTGAGAATTAATCATGATCGATGTTTAGAACTTGTTTCATTCTTTTCTTGAATATGAGTGAGTAGTTTCCTTGAATTCTAGGGTTTTGCAACCCGAAATAATGTAGTTTGATTGAATATTATTAGTTTGTCCATGAATTCTTAATTTGAATCAATAGAAGATTGTGTTTTTCATGTTCATGTGTGTTCTTTGAGGGCTCGAATACCCATGATTTGAGATTACCAGATAAGTACTGAAAGGTGAATTAGGATAATCTGACTACCAAACTTTCTACCTAGTTTTGTGAAATTTGAGAAAAGAATAGCAGAGTAGGGAACCTTTTGATAACCAGAATATTTTAGACCTTCAACTTTGATTAACTTGAAAAGCATACGGAAGTTGTAATTTAGGTTAATCGAGGTAATTCTATTAGCATTGAAAGAACATTAGAGTTCTTATGGTTGTCGTTCTTGATTCGTTCTTGAATATATGATTGTGCAGGCTAGGTTTTAGTAATCGAACTCATTGTTAGGTTAGCATCTCCTTGGAAATCATTCCCTCTTGATAAAATCTTTGATTTTTTTCCCTACTTTGATCGATTTAATTAGTAGTTAAACCTTTTCCAAAACCCAAATCCTGAGTAGCTTAGCAATCGCGATAGAGATTAGTTTTCTGTGTTGCCAATTGAGTCCCTATGGGATTGACCTTGACGTGCTAATACGTACACCGTGCGTTTGCGGCCCTGTCATGTTTTTGGCGCCGTTGTCGGGGACTCTGTCCCTAGCAGCTGGTAAACGAACCCTCTTAGGTTGACTAAGCTGTTATTCTTTTTCTTTGATTTTCTTGATTTTCTTGTTTCACTGCGTTGGTGTTCTTGTTTTTGTTTTGCTAGGATCTTTTGGTATATGAAACAATATCTGGAGTTCGAGTTCGATCCAAAAATAGAGAGGACTTTCCACCGGAGGAAGAGGCAAAGGTTAGAAGAAGCTAGTAAAGAGACACCCGCGCAGCAATCGGAGATGGCCGAAGAAGAACCACCAACAACTTTCGACCAGTATGTGACTCCGAACGTCACAAATCCACCCACCGCCATCAAACTACCTGAAGTGGCGAATGATTTTTGAGCTGAAGAAATCTCTTATCAGCTTGGTGCGCGCTACACCCTTCCACGGTCTCCTAAGCGAGGATCCTAACCGACATTTGCGCGTTTTTCGCCAAATATGTGATACCTTCAAAGCCAATGGATCCTCGCCGGATGCAATCAAGCTGCGATTGTTTCCATTCTCCCTGGAGGACCGAGCATGGGAGTGGCTGGATTCCCTTCCACCGAATTCAATTAGCACCTTCGATTAGCTGGCGAGCGCGTTCTTGGCCAAGTACTTCCCGCCACGCAAGCTGACGAGCCTCAGGAACCAGACCTCTAGTTTCTCCTAGGAGCCGGACGAGAACCTGTATGATGCATGGGAGAGGTTCAAGGAACTGCTTCGCCAATGTCCATAGCATGGTTTCGAGCCATGGGTTCTCATCCAAGCCTTCTACAATGGGTTCGACAACTAATTGAGAGCGACCATTCTTGCAGTCGCTGGAGGGAATATCATGAGCAAGACAGTGGAGGAGTTGTGTGAGCTTATTGATCAGATGGCGTTGAACAGTCACCAATGGTCGAGACCCCGTTCCACAAGAACGGGAGGTAAGTATTCTGTCGATGCTATTACATTATTATCTGCAAAACTTGATTCTATCAATGAGAAAATGGAAAGAATGCATGTGAATGCTTCCCCTCCCTCTCAATGTGCTTCCTGTTATTCTTTTGAGCATGCGACTCTTCATTGTCCTAATGGGGTGGGTAATAGTAGCCAACCTGACCAAGCCAATTATATTGGAAACCCTACCCAAAGACTTCCTTTTGACCCCTATTCCAACACTTACAACACCGGTTTGAGATACCACTCTAATCCTTTTTACCGAAACCAATTGGGTGACCCACAAGGACAAAGACCTCCGACTCAACCCTACCAAGCCCCTCAAGAGCCCGACCTAGAGGCTATGATGGCAACCATGCTACAAGCCCTACAAAAGCAACTCGAGCATCAACAAAGACAACATGAGGTGAATAAGGCCCCAACCACTAAGGTTGACCTTTTATCCAACCAGAACCAATTGCTTGAGAACTAGATCGCTATTCAATTTGGTACTTGACAGACCTAAAACATATAGGTGTCTCTGTACCGCAAGTGTACGAGTCTGTGTAGTAATAAAATATCGTTCTCTCTCAGGGATTTGTGTTCAATCACGCACTAAACTAGTTTGCTACCAAGAATGCTACGTCGATCCAAAGGGTGTTGTAAAGTTTTCTAAATTAAACTAAGAAAACATGAATTTTTAGGGGTTTTATCAATTAATTAAAAGCGTTCGGGGAAGTCCACTCTAGTCAATTAATCAAATTATCAACAATTTCGGTGCAGGTAACAAGATAATTCGGGGTCTATAATCTTTCTAGGCCATATCACTTTGATCTTTTGATCCTAGGTGAGTTAGACTACCTAAACATTATTTCTAACTATTTAGCCTAATCAAAGATAAGAACTAATTATAAATTGACCCTAAGCAAGAATCATTATATCTAACTATTTTCTAACCTATTCAATCTACGCAATCCGATTCAAGACTCAAACTGTCGTTCTATTGTCAAGAATCTAAAACTTGGTACAGACTTAAACTGTCGTTCTATTGTCAAATTACCATGACATACAATGCACGCAGATTAAACGAATAAAAAGATAACCTAACACCGAAACAGTATTCAAATTCAATCAATTGACATCGAGTTTATCCCCCAAACTAAGAAAATTAGCTACTCATAATTCTAAAAGTAAACATCGCAAAATCTAAATAACAACAAGAAAGCATTAAAGAAGAATAGAAATAAATCGTGTTCGAATTGGTGGAATCGATCTCTTCGTGTCACCCAAATCGATCTCTTTCGTGTTCTTCGATGACGAACAATAGTCTAATCTAATAACAATCTTTTGGAATCGACTGTAAATAAATTGATCCACTACCACATACATTGCATATGCTAACATTTACTCTGTAACAATTCAAAACTGTTACAATAGTTTAATTTTTCCCGTCTCGAATGTAGTGTTTTTTAAGATGGGATTAAAACCGGTCGTAGATGTAGTACACGACCTTTATACCAAAAAATGAAGCGGGATTCACAAAATGTTAGGCGGGCAACTTTTTTGCCAAAAAAAAAGGACTATCTGTACGTCCCTGTAGTTGACTGAAATTAAAATAAACAAAACACGGACGTTTCTCACTCACCGACTGCATCTGCTTCTCTTTATCCCCATCGAACTCTAGATCTAACCTAACTCGAGATCTGATTCATCCCTAGTTGCTTCTCTTCATGCCCATCAGAAGCTCTTCATCCCCATCGCTGCTCTGATTCAATCGCAATAACAGTCTCTTTCGTCTGGTTCGTCTCTCAATAGGAGTCTCTGGTTCGTCTCTCGCTCTCTGGTTCGTCCCCATCTCGCGCTGTGCTAGTTGTAGGGTTTAATTTTGTTCATCGTTACTTTATCAACAGTGGCTTAATTATGTTCTTTTGCTCTATCTCAAGGTTAGGAAGATGGAGTTTGGCTTGGGTTTGGCGTCGTGACAACAATTTCTTAGGTAATTGATTTCCTAACCCTAAAATTTTTTATGCTTCAAATCATGCCCTTTTCTTCTTAATTTGATTCTGGTTTCAGTTTTTGATCTTTTCCCCCTTATTAGGGCTTTGAATTTTTGCTGTGCCAAGCTTCTGCTCCTTTCATACTTTATTTGTATTACTGGTGTTTGCTTCCCCCGTCCTCTTTTCTCTTTGTTTTCCCTATTTAGAGTTTGTGTTTTGTTTGGTGTCTTTCTCGGTGATAGCGTCTAACAAGACAAAAGGTTGGAGTGGTGATTCTTTTGATTGGTATAAAGAGTACAAGTGAGTTCAATTCTCCTTAATTTTGCTCTAATCCTTGATTTGGAAATATGGTTTTTTAATTCTCAAAATGGATATGTGAAGGTTAGAATTTCTTTTTGGTGGGTATTTGAATTGAATTGCCCCTTTTTCCTCCCTGATTTTTGCTTTGAATTTAGTTTATGCTTTACTTCTTGACGTGACAAAATAGGAAACGGGTTTTCTGATTCTTGAAATGACTAATGAGCATGAAGATTGCTACTTTTTTTTCCTTTTTGTGATGGGTGTTTTTCATTGAGATTAAGTTCAATTGTTGTTTGTCTCATAATGGGTAACACAACAGAATTCGGAAGGGGAGTTCTATGGCTTTCTCACAACCTAAGATTTGATGTAGAAGCAAGGGTGAACCTATTTGAGGTACTGTTCTAGCTAATTTTTTTATGATAAATAGCTAATTTACATTAGTTCAAAGATATCTGTTACTTATCACAATTCGCTTCCTTTTCTAGTATATATTAAATCATATAAAGTTCAGCCCCATTCATTTCAATAAGGCCTTACATGATTCCAGAGTTGTATGGTTCAAGATTATTGATCACTCTTTTTTGATCGCATTCTGTAATGCAACACAAGAGTTCTTGGGGACTTCTTTCTGCTCATATGCTTGCAACTGATTCTAGAAATAGGTTCACTCAAGGAACTTACAAGAATCAACTACTTGTTCTAGGTGAAGACTTAGGACAATACTTCTTACTTGCTTTCAGTACACCAACTGGATTACCGTATGCATGAATCAATCTTGTGTCTTGGGTAGTGAGAAAGTATTTAGATGTGTTGTGGATAAACTAGAGGGGGTTTGGAGTCAAATTAATTAAATTTGAAAGGGAATTCTAACATGTTATTTATCTAGCATGTGCAAAGAAGAATCTAATTGTAGGTCACAATTGCTTCTTGGGTATGCATTTCTTCTTTATCTTCAAATTCCTTTATTTTCTCATGTAATGTGAGACATTATTTTGCCATTGCAGATATGGCTAATATGTATTGCAAATTCTTTGGCCCTCTTCCTCAAGTTTGAGTTCTACAAAAGAGAATGTAGCACAGAGGTGGAGAACGATAACGAGAATCAAGGTCAAGAACAACTAACTGAAAAAACCTCAACTTCGAGCCCTATGTCAGAAATTAGCAAAATGGACAAATGGAGGCAAAATTTCTGAAAGAGCACATCAAAGCAGACTATTGATAATTTTTTATATGCTTCTAATTCTTTATTGGGTAGAGATAGATGAGAATAACTATTTTGTATGATTCAATATCTTTCAGAAGTTGTATGACTTTTTTCAATTTCTTATGTAAGCGTATACATTGTATAATTTAGAAAAAAGTTGTACTAAGTTCATTGCAACAGTGGCAAGAAATTTTAATTGGATAAATAAACTCTCTTAAGTTGTATATGACTTATGAATTTGGTGACCTTAACTAGAAAACATCTAATACAAAGCAAATTGTTGTGCTTGTTTCTAAACCGTTGCAATAGAGTCAATAGTAACAGCTAAATTTGTTGTGCTTGCTTCTAAACCGTTGCAATAGAGTCAATAGTAACAGCTAAATTTGTTGTGCTTGCTTCTAAATCGTTGCAATAGAGTCAATGGTAACAATTAAAGTATGTTGCGAAAGAATAGTGCAACAAATTGATTTCATTGCAATAGCTAAAAATTGTTAGCATTGAATCCTATTATAACAGTCAATTTTTTGTTACCAAATAGTTAAAAACTGTTACAATAGGCTACGACTACGGCTGCAATTATAACGACTATAAAAGCGTTGCCATAGACATAAGCCAATGAGTTATAGTTTATGGTAACAGTTTTTAACTGTTACCATATGTGATTTGTGTAGTAGTGATCTAAATCTACTCTAAAAGCTACCTAAAAATCTCTCTGAAAACTAATGTAATCGGAAGAAAATCGCTCGCTGCGGATGATGTTTGAAACGGCGGAAGTCGAAGCCCTTTTATAGTGACTGGATCAGGGCACAAAACACGGCCTGCGTTTTGGAAACGCTGGCTGCGGTTTGCCCAAGTAGCGGATTTCTCCGTGAGAGGGTGCTGGCTGCGCCTCCAAAATGCAGGCTGCGTTTTGTCTTTTCTCGGTTACCAAACTTTCTGGACAAGGCGCGACATGCGTTTCAAAAACACTGCCTGCGCCTTGCCTCTCCGCTTCAGCTGATCTTGGGCCGAGTCGTTTGGGCCGTTCTCCATTTTTCTTTTCTTTCTCTTCAACATTCTTTTTTTATTTTCCATGATTTTTGCTATTTCTTCTTCAATTCTTCATGCTTTTTGATATAATTCCACCAATTCATGGAAAACGTACCAAACTCGCGAACAAGTATATAAATCACAGAAATTGCTATAAAAATACGACATATCGGGTATAAAAAGCATGAAACTGACATGATTTGAGCTCTAAAAACTCTATATAAAAATGTCTTATCAAATCCCCCCATGCTTAGCTCTTGCTTGTACTCAAGCAAGTCAGAATTAAAAATAGGTGGGTTAGGGCTCAAACAGGAGAAACCAAGTGAAAGAAGAGAAAGAGGCGAAAAGAGCTTTCGAAAGGATTACAAAAACAAAATCTTAACACCCCCTCAGGCTAACCAATCTAACAGATCTATTCAATCAAGCAATCACAAAGATCAGTCTGGACAAGATCAAAACTCAGTTTAAAAGAGAAAGGAAGAAAATTTCGAAACCAAAAGGAGAGAACAAGTACTTCTGAAGCATAAACAATCTTAAGAATAATGCAAATATGCACGGTTAGTTATGGACGTAAGTCAGTCAAAAAGAGCAAACCTCACATAGAAAAGAACAAAATCACTCAATAACTCAAATTTCAATATGTATGTGGGTTTTCTCATACTCAAACCAATAGAAACAACTACCATAAGCTTGGTAAGAACCTCGCTCTCCATTACTTGTACGCAATGCACAAGTGACAATCAAAAGGACTTTATTGGGTTGTAACGGAGCTTAGGTTAGGGGTAAGGAGTGGTAAAATTTGGGATTGAGGAGTTAAGAGCCATGCTTGGATTGAATTTCAATGAATAAAACACTCTGAACTCTCCTTCTTGCTTAGTGTATGCAAGGAATTTCACCTCTCACCTTCTTCGATATTAAACATCTCAACTGAATACAACCAAGTCAAAGATTACAAATTTAAATTTGAATCTCCCTAAACACTCTTTTCTTTTTGGAACTCTTTTTCTCTCTTTTTTTAATTTTTTTACTTCTTTTTTTCTTTTTGGTTGGTGATCGGGGAGAAGAAAACTACGAAATTACAACTTCGACTTCGATATATAAATGAACAACATAACCAGACTCTAATTATTCAAAAGGTGGGACTTTAATTTCTCCCTATTTGAAATGATAAGCATAATTTCTCTCAAACTTCACATTTTTGTCCAAACACACCTAACCAACGGTTCCTTCCGAAAAAACGACAAACTCTCATTCAACCAAGCAAGGCAAAGGGATACTAGATATCAAAGGCCAAGGGTTGCATTGTCAGGATTCAATCATGAAAGAAGGATAAACAAAGGCTAGGCGGGGCAAAAAGAACGGTTAAATATAGTGTAGGGAAGGCTATTTGGCTATGTAGTTTAGCAAAATAAAACGAATGCCTTAATCACTTTGTCACAGCGTGCAATGCAATTATGCAGTCTCAAGCAAGATGCAAAGCAAGTTCTAGAGATGCAACTAATGGGTGAGTCACTCAGGGAATATGGAATTGATAAAAGTGATCAATTCAAAATTTAGGCAATGTGGACTCACGGGATTGGACTCAATCAACTAAACTTAGCCCAAATATTTGCGGCATGCACATTTATACTTTCTAAGATAGTCAAAGTAGTAAGATACAATTTTCATAACTTGTCTCAAAATCAGAAGATTTGAAGGAAAAGGTTTCAAAAACTTTTGAGATCTAATCCAGACTTTTCTAAGCGAAGTAAGCTAAACAGAAAGTAGGAAAGGTTTACAAATCATCACTGAAGGTGTTTTCAGTTTTAATCCTAATCCTATCCTATATTTTCTTTTATTTTTTGTCTTTTCTAATTTTATTTTTGGTTTTTTTTTTGTTTTTCTGATTTTTTTGGATTTTTGAATAGGTGAATGCAAAAGAAAGGAAAAAGAAAAAGAAACAAACTAGGAAAAGAAAAAAGAAAAACTACATGTTTCTATCTAATGCAAACTAGGTGGATGTAAATTACAAGAAAAATTTTGAAGAAAAACTTAAGAAACTAGAAAAACAAAAACAGAAAATAAAAGAAAGACGAAAGACGAAAAACAAACATGAAACAAGAAAAAAAAGAAAGACGAAAATAAAAGAAAATGAAGGGAAAACAGAAAATGAAACTAAAAACAGATAAATAAGAAAAATTTACAAGAAGAAATATTTTTCAACCCCCCATGCTTAGATGTTGCATTGTCCTCAATGCAGAAGACAACGGTGAAGGGTAAGGGTTTAGCCAAGGATCAAGGATCCTCGATCGGTGGGGAAGGGTCGGTATGGCTCGATCCTGGTGGTGGTGAGGCTCGATCGAACATGGCCTGAATAAGGCCGGTGAGGTTATCGATTGACTCATCGAGACAGTCAAATCGCAGGTCAGACTGCCCCCTATACTCAACAAAGTTATCCCTCAACTCGTTGACACGGTGTTCGGTCCGGTCAATGGAGGTTTGGAGGTCGCGAAAGCGCGCCTCATAGTCTGGTTGGGGTTGTTCGGGTTGAGGGTTAGTATGGATTTCTGGTTCTGGTTCGGGGTCGAACTGGGGGAAGGGAGACATCCACATTAAATTCTCAACAACTTGGGGAGAGGTGTGGGGGTTAGGCACGGGAAATCTAGCGTTGTTGGGATAGACCCAGAGACAACGCGAGTCCTTGCCAAACTTACACAAGCCAAAGAAATTACACAGCCCCCCATCCAAGAATAAGTTACCCGGGACTAGGTCAGTGGGGTTCCTAGGTGGCCTAAAGCCAAATTGGCGTGCAAGGTGTGTAATGTAGCCCTCTACGGCAATGCTCTTGTTGGTTGAGGTGGCGACACTAGAAAGATGGTGGGCTAGCATAGCTGTTGGGTCGACACGAGGGTCGGTATCCAACATGGCATGCAACATGTAGCAATCAGCCCGGGCAACTTTGTTTGAGCTACCGGACCTCCCGAAAATACCACAAGAGAGTATGCGGTGGACATACCTTAATACGGGGTTCCTAATCAAGGTCGCGGGGGTGTTGCTAGGGTCCCAATTGTCAAAACCAGAAATTCTGAAAAAAAAAACCCCTCCCATCCCACTCTATGGGTATAAGGGATGAATCCCTACATGTGCATTCAGGAAAACCAAAGGCGCGGGCAAATTGGGATACGGTCATGTTCCTATCTACGCCCAAAAACTAGAAACGAATACACCCATCCCTCCCTTGGAGGTTTACAACTAGGGTCGACAAGAATTCAAGGGTAATTCCCCTATAGGTCGGCTCTCCTAACCTAGCTATGTTGGTCATGTGGCAACGACCTAACATCCAATCAACATCATCCAACATACCACAACTACGCAAGAAAGGTTCATGCATATATTTGGTTGGGACGAGGGCTCGTTTGGAGAGGGAGTCGTACCTTTTCTTGACATCCCCTTCAAAGTTGAAGGGGTTTGGGTCTCTCGAATCTTTTGAAGGCGCGACTTTCTGTTTTCCTTTCTGCGCCGCCGTGGCTTTTCTCTTCCGGCTGCCTCCGGCCTAGTTATCATCTCCCGGTGGACCGGAGAAGCTAGGATTCTTAGTTCTCACCATCTAAAAACGCTCACAAAATCAATAAATTCACCTAGACAAATCCTAGGTATCAAATAAGCATGTGCATAACATATAAACTTAGTACGATCAATCCCCCCATGCTTATTTGATACTAGGGATTGAAATCAATATATATCTAACCTAAAACCTTACTAAAAACAGAGCATAACACCACAACATAATCACAACTAAAACCTAGACCTAAATTCCTCAATTTTATCATCACATTGCTCTCTAAACACATCCAACAACATAATTCTCTCAATTTTGGAACAAAAAGATTAAATATCAACCAACTCAACCCAAGCCCTAATCAAGAAATCAATCCAAGAATTCAAACCTAAATCAAGAAATTTGAACCTAGGACATAATAATTGGTATAAATTGAACAAAGTACTCAATAAACTCAAGCATTCAACCAAAATCATACCAAGAACGAAGTGTATAATCAAAGAACAAGAGGAAGAGTTGAGAATTCCATACCTTGAGTTTGAAGAGGAATGGAGTTTGAAGACTCAAAGTATTAGAGTGTAAGTGAGAAGAGAAAAGAGAGAGGAGAGTGGTGTGTGGTGGCGGCGCCGGCGAGAGTCGACAGCGACGAGGGTGGTGGGTGGCGCAGGTGGTGCGCTGGTGGTGCTTGGGGAAGGAGGGGTGTCGAGAGGTTAGGGCAAAAGAAGGAGGGGGTTTTGTTTTGAAAGAAAGGGGAGGGCAGACTAAATTAAAAAGCGGGCAAAATTTCTGGGCAAAAGGGCAAAACGCGGCCTGTGTTTTCAAAACGTAGCATGCGTTTTGTTAAAATTGCGTACCTGAAGTTTACGGGCGCAGCTTGACCAGAAAACGCGTTTTCCACCGATCTTGGCAACTCGTTTTTTTGCCAATTTTGCTTGTTTTTCTCCCTTTTCTTTGTTTCCTCCTTATTTTCCCTACAAATTGACACATCAAAAATCCCAACAAACATCTACCAACATAGAATTCATTAGGTTAGAAATAAAAATTCAATATAAGCCATGAATTTCTCGAATTTCTTCCTTTTTCTACACACTAAAATAAAAATATTAGTAAATTTCAAAAATAAAATTGTTAGGGATCAAAATCTGAAAGCTAAAATAATAGAACTAAAATAAAATAAAAATAAAAAAGTGAGGAGGAATAAATATGTAGATAATAGCGTACCTCCCCGAGGTCCTCGAGTAGTCTCTTTGTTCACTGAAGGTCGGGATCACCAACCAAGTATAGTTTCAATCGCTGCCCGTTGACTTTAAATGAACCAGTATTCTCATGCCAAATATCTACCGCTCCATGAGGGAAAGCGCGAAGCACTTTATATGGTCCGGTCCATCTTGATTTTAGTTTCTCGGGAAACAACCTTAGCCTTGAATTGAAATTGAGCACCATGTCCCCCTCTCGAAATCTTCTTCGCATTATATGTTTGTCGTGCCAAGACTTTGTTCTTTCCTTGTATATTCGGGAGTTCTCATATGCTTCTAGCCGCAGTTCATCAAGTTCTTGAAGTTGCACAATTCTCTTTCCTTTAGCAATCTTAGGGTCGAAGTTGAGGGCCTTGATGGCCCAGTAAGCCTTGTGCTCAATCTCAACTGGGAGATGACAAGCTTTTCCGAATATCAACCTGTAGGGTGTGGTGACTAGGGGAGTTTTGAAAGCAGTTTTGTAGGCCCACAGTGCATCATCGAGTTTTAGGGACCAATCTTTCCTTGATCTATTAACTATTTTCTCGAGATTGCTCTTTATTTCTCTATTCGAGAGCTCAACTTGACCACTAGTTTGGGGATGATAAGGTGTGGCCACCTTATGTTTGACTCCATATTTGGCTAAGAGGGTCTCTAGTGGTCGGTTACAGAAGTGGGTTCCATTGTCGCTAAGGAGCGCTCTAGGAGTCCCAAATCTAGAATAGATGTACTTTTTGAGGAACTTGATGACTGTTTTGGTATCATTAGTTGGGGAGGCTATGGCTTCTACCCACTTAGATACATAATCCACAACAACTAGAATGTAGAGGTTTTTATGGGATGATGGAAACGGTCCCATGAAGTCTATCCCCATACATCGAATAATTCGACCTCTAGCATCCCGGTTTGAGGCATCTCATTTCTCCTGGATATATTTCCTGTCCTTTGGCATCTGTCGCAGCATATAACGTAACGCCTTACATCTCTTGTAAGAGTGGGCTAATAGAAACCTGCTTGAAGAACCTTGGCTACTGTTTTATGGGTCCGAAGTGTCCACCGAAGGGGGTAGCATGGAGATGGAATAATACATTTCGTACTTCTTCTTCGGGTATATAACGTCTGTAAATTCCATCACCTCAAAGTTTGTATAATAGCGGCTCTTCCCAAACATATCTTTTAACATCGGAGAGGAATTTCTTTTTCTGTTGATATGTTAAATCAGGTTGCAGAGCTCCGCAAACTAGATAATTCACATAGTCTGCAAACCATGGGGCTGAGTGTCGATTTATAGCTAAGCGTTGTTCGTGAAGGAACCACTCATTGATTGGTAGATCATCTTTAACTGAAGTGTCAGACTGAAGCCTCGATAGATGATCGGCTACTACGTTTTGCAGGCCGGGTTTGTCTCGAATTTCAATGTCAAACTCTTGAAGTAGTAGCACCCAACGAATAAGACGAGGTTTTGAATCATCCTTCGTCATTAAATGCTTGATAGCTGCGTGGTCTGTGTAGACTATGACATGAGAGTTGATCAAATAGGGTCTAAATTTGTCTAGGTCATATACCACTGCTAGAAACTCTTTTTCAGTTGTTGCATAATTCACTTGACCTCCGTCAAGAGTTTTGCTAGCGTATTAGATGGCATAAGGTTTTCCATCAAACCTTTACCCTAGCACTGCTCCTATAGCGTGATCGCTTGCGTCACACATAATTTCGAAAGGTAGACTCCAATCCGGCGTTTGCATTATGGGAGCTGAAACCAAATCCTGCTTTAATTTTTGAAAAGCATCTAAGCACTCTTCATTAAACTCGAATGGAACGTCCTTGGCAAGAAGGTTTGTAAGAGGCTTTGCTATCTTTGAAAAATCCTTGATGAATCGGTGATAATAACCTACATGTCCTAGGAAGCTTATGATACCTTTCACGCTTACTGGCGGGGGAAGCTTCTCGATTACTTCAACCTTGGCCTTGTCCACTGAAATTCCTTTGCTAGAGATCACATGTCCTAAGACTACTCCTTCTTGCACCATGAAGTGACATTTCTCTCAATTTAGAACTAGCTTGACTTCTTCACACCTCTGCAGTACCTGTTTTAAATTCTACAGGCAAAGGTCGAATGAGGTTCCATAAACTGAGAAGTCGTCCATGAATACTTCCACAAAATCCTCAAGAAACTCAGCGAAGATTGCCATCATACATCTCTGAAATGTGGCAGGTGCATTGCATAATCCAAAAGGCATCCTTCTGTAGGCAAAGGTTCCGTAAGGACAGGTGAATGTCGTTTTTTCCTGATCTATAGGGTGAATAGGGATTTGGAACAATCCCGAATATTCGTCCAAATAGCAAAATAGGAGTTCTTTGCTAAGCGCTTCAACATTTGATCTACAAATGGAAGCGGAAAATGATATTTTCTAGTAGCCTTGTTCAACTTCCTGTAGTCGATGCACATCCTCCATCCAGTAACGGTTCTGGTTGGAATTAACTGGTTTTTCTCGTTCTTGACTACGATCATTCTTCCTTTCTTCGGGACTACATGAACAGGACTAACCCACTCGCTGTCTGAGATGGGGTAAATTATCCCATCCTTGAGAAGTTTCAGTATCTCTTTCTTTACTACTTCCTTCATGCTTGGGTTGAGTCTCCTTTGATGTTCGAATGAAGGTTTATGGTCTTCTTCAAGGAGAATTCTATGCACGCAGAAGGAAGGATGTATTCCTTTCAAATCATCAATGACATACCCAATTGCCTTTCGGTGAGTTCGTAAAACTTCCAGCAGTGAAGCCGTTTCTTCTTTTGTCAAGGTGGAACTCACAATCACAGGATAAGTAAAATCTGGCCCGAGGAACTCATATCGTAGTGTATCTGGTAGCGGTTTTAGTTCCACTTCAGGAGCCTTTGATTCTGCGCTGTCGGAATCGTTGGTTAAGTGATACTCCTCTTTAGGTTCGCTTGTTACCTCAGGTGCGACATCTAATAGCCTTGCATAAGCGGCTATGACATCTTCTTCTTCTTCCTTCACTGAGCAATCATTGAGCAAATATAGTTCAAGTGGATCACTTGACCGATCGTTAGGGGATGCGTTAGTGTTAATTCCCTCAATAGAATCTACCAAATTGCAATCATCAGAAAAGGAGGGAAATTTCGTAGCATGCTTTAGATTAAATTCAATCTTTTCCATTCCTACATTAAAGGTCATTTTTCCATTTTTAACATCTACACAACATCCTGAGGTTTCTAGGAATGGTCTTCCAAGGATGATGGGTGTTCGAGAGTCCTCGTACATTTCTAAAATAACAAAATCTACAGGGACGAAAATCTCTCCTATTTTAGTGGGTATGTCCTCTAAAACTCCTACAGGGTATTTTATAGATCGGTTGGCTAACTGTAGAGCAATAGTGGTAGGTTTTAAATCTCCTATCCCTAACTTTTTATACATAGAGTAAGGCATCAAATTGACACTGGATCCTAAGTCGCATAGGGCTCAGTTAATGTGCAAGGTACCAATTTCGCAGGGAATAGTGAAGCTATCAGGATCCTTAAGTTTGGTAGGCAGTTTATTTTGTATGGCAGCACTACAATAATCATTTAAGGCCATTATCTCATGTTCTTCTAATTTTCTTTTTGTTACTAAGGATCTCCTTGAGGAATTTTACATAAATAGGCATTTGCGCAATCACCTCATTGAACGGGATAGTGACCTGAAGTTGTTTTATTATTTCCATAAATTTCCCAAAGTGTTTGTCATGTTTCGTACTAACTAACCTCTTGGGGTAGGGTGGTAATGGTACATGGACTCTTTGGTTAACTACCGGAGGTTCCTCTTGTTTCTTCTTCCTCCCCCTATCGGTCTCATCTATAGGTGATTCTTTTTCTGGCTCAGGGTCTTTATCGGTTGGAAGTGGCTCAGTTGAGGTACCTTCAGGTGGTTTTCGCCTAGGTTCGTCTAATTGTTTTCCACTCCTAAGGGTCAGGGCACTACAATCCCCTGATATGCTATCGGTAAGGGTGGTGAAAGAATGATTCGAGTAAGTCACTTGGGAGGCCAATTTTTCGTTTAGGTGAGTCAAGGTCTCTATCTTTTCTAAGAAGCTTTTAATGGTTCCTGCTTGTTCTTGTTGGTTTTACAGAAGGTTTTTCACCAATATTTCTAAGTCGGGTTTTTGGTCAACATGGTGAATCTGTTGGGTTTGGGTATTACAGGTTATTTCCTTTGAACAAGCAGAAGTCGCATGATTAGTCGAATGACAGAGTTCACATAATAAAGGTAAGGGTGCAGGCGAGTCGTGGTGGTCCATTTTTTTCACTAAAGAATCGAGTTTAGTAGTTAATAATGAAATAACATCTAAATCTTGCTTACCTCCCACTCTAGGGCTGGGTTCTGACCACTGCCGTGAGTTGTTCGCTAGGTTCTCGATCAGAGTCCAGATTTCCGGAATTGTTTTTCCCAAAATATTGCCTCCGGCTGTTGAGAGGATGCTTCCTCTTGTTGACTCGCTTGCTCCATTGTAGAATGATTAGATGAGAACCCATCGTTCGAATCCGTGCTGAGGACATTGTCGAATAATGTCCTTGAATCTTTCCCAAGCATCGTTTAGTGACTCATCCGGCTCTTGTTTGAATGTAGAAATCCGATTCCTTAGGCTGGTGAGCTTGCTTGGACGAAAGTACTTCGCCAAAAAGATGCTGGCGAGTTCGTCGAACATTGTGATTGAGTTTGGTGGAAGTATGTCAAGCCACTCCCACGCTTTGCCTTCCAACGAGAACGGGAAGAGACGTAGTTTGACGACCTCCTCTGATACGTTGTTGGCCTTGTAAGTGTCACAAGCTTGATGGAAAAGTCGCAAATGTCGGTTCGGATCTTCGTTGGTCAACCCATGGAATGGTGATTTTGACACTAGGTTGATCAAAGACTGTCGTAGCTCGAAGTCGTTTGCTTGGATGGTGGGAATGTTGATTGCTAATTGCGGGTTGGTGACATTGGGAGTAAGATACATTCCGATTCTAGCTCCTCTTCGTCCATTTCTTGATTTTCTTGAAATTCTTTCTCCAATCTTGCTCTTTTCCTTCTCTCTCGAAGTGTTCGTTCGATCTCAGGATCGTACTCGAAAGAGAAATCTTTTCGCATAAACCTGAAAAAGACAAAAACAAGAACACCAAGCGTAACAAAGAAAAATAAAGAAAAATAACATAAATTAAATAACCTAGTCACCCAAAGCGCGTTCGTCCAATGGCGATTGGGGAAACAAATCCCCGGCAACGGCGCCAAAAACTTAACAGGCCTAAAACATATAGGTGTTTGTGTACCGCAAGTGTACGGGTCTGTGTAGTAATAAAATATCGTTCTCTCTCAGGGATTTGTGTTCAATCACGCACTAAACTAGTTCGCTACAAAGAATGCTAGGTCGATCCAAAGGGTGTGGTAAAGTTTTCTAAATTAAACTAAGAAAGCAGGAATTTTTAGGGGTTTTATAAATTTTCGAAGGAGATTCTCTCCAAGAAGAGAAAAGTAGAAGACTGTGAGGAAATTACATTGAATGAGGAGTGTAGCTCTGTTGTCTTGAATAAGCTAACTCCAAAGCTTAAGGACCCTTGGAGTTTCACTATTTCTTGTGGCCTAGGAACCATGAACATTGATCGTGCTTTATGTGATGTGGGCTCAAGTGTAAGCTTGATGCCTTATTCCCTTTATAGGAAACTGAACTTAGGTGGGCTTAGACCTACCGCCATGTCACTGCAAATGGCAGATCGTTCTGTTAAGTACCCAATGGGTATTTTAGAGGACTTTCCTCTTAGGGTAGGAGATTATTATATGCCTGTTGATTTTGTGATTCTTGATATGGCTGAGGACACCTGTACCCAGATTATTTTGGGAAGACCTTTCCTTGCCACTGTTGGGTGCGTAATAGATGTGAAAAGGGGGAAAATGAGTTTTAAGTTTGGGGAACATGAGGTTGAATTTGATTTGTTTCGTGAATATATGCCTTATAATGTTTCTTGTTGTGGTGTTGATGTGATTGAGAGTGATGAGTCTGTTGATGTGTTTCCTAAGGGCCATGGACTTGGTGATGTGACGGATTGGGCCCATGTTATTGAACCCAAACCTAACATTACCAAGGACATGCCCTATGCTACTAATGAGGATTAGTTGAGAAATTTCTGCAGGTTTGATTCTAAGATGCCTTCCATTGCTGAGGAAGGAAAGCAGTTCGACCCTTATTGGTGGGTTTGACTTCGAGCCTTTGAGGGATTACGTGGTGATGGTGATCCGAAGGAGTTTGGCCACGACATTGTGGAGCACTCGCCAGGCTGAGGTCAGTTTCGTCTAGCTAAAGACGTTAAACTAGCGCTTCTTGGGAGGCAACCCAAGCATTTAATTGTTTTATTAGGTTTATTTTTGTTGTTTTGATTACGGAAACCCTCCTATGTTGATTACTTTATGAGGTGTGTGTTTGGATTGTCATTGCAAGTGTGCGCTCATGTAATTTCTGGCTTGATGTAGATGATGAACGAGACTTGGTTGCTTGTTTGATTTAGATGGCTTGTCTTGTTTGTGATTCAACTAGTCTTGAATGATTCTTGTGCATGATATGAAGTTCGTGTTTGGTACATCAAATGAACTAGCTGTAGCGATTGTGTTAGGTTAACCTGTGAGACTTTTTGAGCCTAAAAGACTATCACTTTTATAGTCTTATTTTTTTTTCGACTGTGACCTTACCATGTTTGCATCTCTAGAATTTGATTTGACTCTCTTTGAAACTTCATTTGACTTGTGCATGGTGTTAATATGATTGAGGCCCATTTTTTAAAGCCACATAGCCAAAAGCCACCTAACATCTTGACTTCTTTTTGCTAGCCCTTGCGCAGTTTTTCCTGTTTTGATTGTTTCACCTACATTGTGCACCTTTGGTCATTCTTAATTCCATATCCTTTAGCCAAATTAGTGGAACAACAATTTAGTTGGGGAGAGTTTTGTAGTCTAGTAGTCTGGTGACTTCCTTGGTTGTGAGTGCTTGATGAGGGGAACGTTGTTGTTGATCATTATTTATCCCCCTCTCGTTCGAGGCTTTAATTGGGTTGAAAGGGAAAAGAGTCCATCTTTTTGTAATCCTGCTATTCACCGAAAAAAAGAAGAAGAATGAATCTTATTGAAAAGATGAAAAAAAGGAGAAGCTTTGATGAGTAAGGTGAATAGCATAGTAGTTATCTTGCTTATGTCGACTCTTCCTTTACTTTTCTTCGATTGGGATCATATTTTTACTTAATTGCAGTGTGAAGTAAGAGGTGTTGCGTTTTATGTATTGGGAATGTTGCTCTTTAGGTCCTTGGCTATTTAGCTCCTCATTTCCTAAACAATTTCCCTCCTTATCCTGCACCTTAGCCCCGTCACAACCTTTAAAGTCCTCATGATTAACATTTGTTCATATTGTCTATAGCGGTAAGGAATTGCGAGTCTTGTCAAACTTTGGTAGTGTCCCTACATTGGTTAAAGGTTTTGAGTGAACTGCTATATCTTTTTCAAACACACGAGGGGAGTGATTCACATACCCTAAAGTGAGGTCCTACCAATCCCAACTAGTTTTCCAAACATGTGAATACATTTTGATTGCACTTGAATCTTGATAGACTAGTTGTGTTGCTTCTTGACTTCTAACTCTTTTTCGAACAAAAATCTTTGTCTCGATTTGATTCTTAATCTCACTAGGGAGTCTCTTTTGTGTATTCTTGTTTTGGCTTTCTAATATGCCCTTTTATTGGAGGAGGTGTGAGTAGTTTTCTTTTAAAGCCCTTTTATTGCTGTTTATGATTAAGATTGTCGGGTGTTTTACTAGTAGATTAGGGATAGTTTTGAGTGTGAATCTTGATTTATATTCCGATTTCCCTACTACACTTAGTGTTGTTGTTTGTGATGTAAATTTGTAGGTTTTGAGGCCAAAACACCAACAATTCCTCAACCTTTGGTAAGAATCGATGCACCACGGGCCTCCAATAGTCAAACCCAGCCCATAGCACAAATTTGGGACGGAACGAAGCTCAGAATGCCCGGGCAGTAGCCACCACAGGTGGTTCGTAGGCTGCCCTTCAGTCCGGATTGCGTGCTGCTTGTCCATGTTGGCGAGTAGAAAGAGCAGCAACAACATTCTTTTTGTTGTGAGTCTTGATTCGGTCCAATCACAAAGAGGGGAAGTGGGGCATCAATTCATTTTGCTCTCACCGAGCCTTGTTTCGTGAAAAAAGAAGAGCAAAAGGAGGCAGTGGCAGCAATTTTAGTGGGGAGGATTCATATCATTCATGATTTTCCTTCAATAACCCAATCACAAAAGGAGAGAAGAGGGGGGAGGAATTCATGGGATTGATTCAACACTCAATCGGTCCAATAACAAAAGAGAGAAGAGGGATATCAATTGAGGCCTTTCGTTGCATTCATCAATTTGCCCAGCACAACGAAGAGGAGAAAGAGAAAAGCCAGGCAGTGGTTGCCATGGGCAGCCTGTGGTAGATGCTACGGTCCGTGCTGTGCATGGTTTTGTCGGCTTTTGCAAATAAAAGAAAGGGGGAAGTGACGGTTATAGGGGCCAATCATCAATCATTTATGATTGATTCATTCATCCATTTTATTCATCCTTGCTTTGGAGAGAAAGAGAGCAACAAAGACTCCCATCTACTCATCTCCATTAAAAATCAAGACCAAGGTCAA
Source organism: Portulaca oleracea (assembly GCA_029582165.1). NCBI lineage: Eukaryota > Viridiplantae > Streptophyta > Magnoliopsida > Caryophyllales > Portulacaceae > Portulaca > Portulaca oleracea. The sequence goes on from CM055868.1 coordinate 17,685,294, forward strand.
GATTGATTTAGGAAATTATCAACACTTGCGAGAAGACGCCACCCCGGGTTCGAAATACTCGACGGTTGTAATTCCTTGTAGTTATCTTTCTTTTCAATTTCTTTATTTGTTTTGAGAATTAATCATGATGTTTGGAACTTGTTTTGTGCTTTTCTTGAATATGAGTGAGTAGTTTCCTGGAATTCTAGGGTTTTGCAACCCAAAACAATGTAGTTTGATTGAATATTATTAGTTTGTGCATGAATTCTTGATTTGAATTAATAGAAGGTTATGTTTTCCATGTTCATGTGCGTTCTTTGAGAGCTCGAATACCCATGATTTGAGATTAACCTGAGCAGTACTGAAAGGTGAATTAGGATAATCTGACTACCAACATTTCTACCTAGTTTTGTGAAATTTGAGTAAAGAATAGCAGAGTAGGGAACCTTTTGATAACCAGAATATTTTAGACCTTCAAATTTGATTAACTTGAAAAGCATACGAAAGTTGTAATTTAGGTTAATCGAGGTAATTCTATTAGCATCGAAAGAGCAATAAAGTCCTTATGGTTGTCGTTCTTGATTCGTTCTTGAATATATGATTGTGCATGCTAGGTTTTAGTAATCAAACTCGTTGTTAGATAGCATCTCCCTGGAAATCTTTCCCTCTTGATAGAATATTTGAATGTTTTTCCTTGCTTTGATAGATATAATTAGTAGCTAAACCTTTTACAAAACCCAAATCCTGATTAGCTTAGCAATCGCGGTAGAGACTAGTTTTCTGTGCTGTTAATTGAGTCCCTGTGGGATCAACCTTGGCGTGCTACTACGTACACTGTGCGCTTGCGGCCTTGTCACTCGACATCATATTTTGTCTGGAACACCCACTTTACACCAGTTGCACTTTTCCGTCTAGAAGCTCCGTCATCTCCCATGTATCATTCTTTTATCTCCGCCATCTCCCACGTATCATTCTTTTTAATGACAGGCATATCTACAATTCTATTTGCTCACCCTTGTCGATCTACTTAGTGGGGCTGGTTCTAGTGAGGAATCTTCTTAAGAAGATGAACTCAAACTCTTCTGATTGGGGCTACTTGGTGTGGACATATTCTTTTCTAATGACCTTGAAATTTGGTCTGCCGGGATTTCCTCCTCTCTGTCACTTGTAAGCATGTCTACATTGACAACCTCTTGATGCTCCTGCTCTCCCCAATTCCATCTAGCATATTCATCAAAAATCACATCCTTTCGAACTTTAATCTTATAAGTAATTGGGTTATACAACCTATATTTTTTCGAATAATTATAGTAACCAATAAAGATGAACTTTTCAGATGATTCATCAAGCTTTTGTCGAGACTGAGAATCCACTTTGCATAGGCAATACACCCAAAAACTCGTATATGACTTACATTTGGTCGTCTTTTCCTGCCAAACTTCACATGGAGTTTTGTTCAGCATAGCCCATGTCAGTGAGAGATTCACCACATGTGTTGCTGTTGATATAACCTCTGCCCGAAATTGATTTGAGAGTCCCCTTGCTTGTAGCATGCTTCTTGCCATCTCCATAACAGTAAGATTCTTTCGCTCGACAACACCATTTTGTTGCGGTGTGTACGATGTTGTGAGTTCCCTGGCGAATTCCATTCTCATCACAGAAAGCAATGAACTCTGTAGATAATAATTCACCACCTCTATCAGTCCATAGAGTTTTTATTTTCTTGCCACTTTGATTCTCTACAGACGCCTTGAATTTCAGGAAATTTTCAAAGCTTTCTGATTTGAACATCAAGAAATAAACCCAGCTGAAACGACTATAATCATCAGTGAACATAAGAAAATATCGGCTTCCACCGAGGGACTTAGTTTGTATTGGCCCACACAAATCACATGTACAAGTTCAAGACAATTAGTGGCCCTCCATGATTTTCCAATAGGAAATGGTTTCCTAGTCTGTTTCCCATATATACACCCTTCACATAAATCAAGCGAACCGATTTTTAGCAGTCTAAGAACCGTACCTTAATCACTTAATAGTTTTAGACTTTTGACATTGAGGTGCTCATATCTCAAATGCCATAGTTTTGGGTCATACTTCATGCTTGCAGCTAGCGTGAGACTCTCCAGATGGGAAACGTTCAGCGGAAACATCTTGTTCGTCGTCATGCATATATGCATCTTCTGTCCAGACTTCTTGTTAGTGAGTATGTACATATTATCATAAAAAATGCAGAATATCCACCAACCATAAGTTGGAAGCACTCAACAAGTTGTACCCTAGCTCAGGTACATATTGAACATTATGCAACTTCTTTCCTCGGCCATTCCTTGAGCTGAATTCTACTATGACTTTTCCTTTGACCTGGATTTCCCTGTCATTGCCCAACTTTACATTTGTTTGTTCTTTTTCGTCCTGCGACTTGAACATATATTTGGTATCTATCATGTGATTCGAGCACTCACTATCCACAAACCACAAATCACTCGATGGTTTGGGATTAGACTGATGACATTCCATAAAAAGCATATTTTCTTCTTCATCTTGAGCAACAAAGTTCATTTGTTAGCCTTTAAACCAACAATTAGCTTCTATATGGCTGTATCTTCTACAATGATAACATTGAACATCCTTTTTTGTGTTACTATACTCTCTGGATTGCCTTTTTCCATTGTTCCTTCCTTTACCTCGACCTCGACCACGAGATGCACCTTTTCAGTAGCCACACCCATGGTTTTCATAAGACTCTCCCTTCACTTGAAAAACCTTTTCTTCAACCTTTTATGCTGACCTATTGACTCTGGCTTCATGAGCTTGCAATGAACTCATTAACTCATCAAAGGTGTATGTGGAAAGGTCCTTGGACTCTTCTATGACAGATACAATATAATCGAAGTTAATTGTTAAACTTCGCAACACCTTGCTTATAACAGTCTGATTGCTGATGACTTCACCATAAGTCTTCATTTGGCTTACTATTTCAGACAACCTGGAAAGAAATTCTTGTATGAGTTCTTTATCTCTCATAAACAAAGTCTCAAATTTGGGGCGAAGTGTTTGTAGCTTCACAGTAATGACCTTCTTGTCACCTAAGAATTTCTGCTTTAGGATTTTCCATGCTTGATTTTTGGTTGAAGCATCATTAATTATGGGAAAGCTTTCATTATCCAGTGCTGACTGGATGAGAAATAAGGCCTTCGTATCTTTCTTGCGAGTCTCCCGCAATTGTTGGTCAGGCTGTGCCGGTGCCGGTGTAGGCTCAACGTATCCATTTTCCACCAAATCCCATAACTCCCACGATCAAATTATTGTCTTCATTTTCAAGCTCCAAAGATGGTATTTTCCCACTTTTAATATGGTAATCAAGGGTTGGGAAGAGGAGTTGCTGTTGTTGTTGCCTACCATGGCTTTCACTTAGTGTTTGCCTTACTGTGCTTTTTTTTTTTTTTGTGTTTGCCTTACTGTGTTTTTTTTTTTGTGTGTGTTTGCCTTACTGTGTTTCTCTTTGTGTTTGTCTTCCCAGAATGCCCAGAGGACCAAACGTTGCTTTGATAACAAATTTGTTGGGAAAAATGCAGCAAATAATGAGGAAAAACAGAACACTATGCTTAATGAAAACTAATGTATTACTTGCTGGAAAACTGAGTACATAAAACATCTTAGAATGTTATATTTATAGGCTAACAACATACCAAACTTAGCATAAAAAATAGTCACTAACAACAACTAACAACCTTATTGATAGGAGAGTACTTAGCTGACTAAAAATAGAAGATACGCCCACCAAAAAATCTAGAAGTAAATCTAAACAACCTAACCGACTTTGAATTAGTCTTTAACATAATCAGAAAGGGGGGGGGGGTTGTTTAGGTATTAATTGGAGATGAAGTGATGGATTTTGATGTATGAAGGTTGGGATGAACTTGAGCATGGTGTATTATTGTTTGCATGTTGAAATTGATGCTTAAAATTCTCAAAATATGAAAGCTTCGTGGCTTCCCAGAAAGTGTATGATGAATATTGAGGGTTTTAAATAACGAAGTTGAAGAAATTTAAGTGTTATAAGGCTATAATAATTAAATTAATGCTTGGTATTGTTGAAATTTTGAGTCTTGAACCTTGCATGTATTTTTAACTATCTTGAACTGAAATTTTTTGGAGATTTTCTGCTGGTTATTTTTTATGTAGCCATGAAAGAACACTTATGAGGGTAGCAAAATGTTTAATTGAAAAAGAATGCCAACAAGAGGACTTAAAATGACCTTTTGGGATTCAAAGGTGTAATATGAATTTTTTGGGACAATTAAGGATGTCACGAGACCAAAACAATTATGTGAAATAATAGCCTTAGGTAATAGCTTCCATTTGGGCTTTGAATTTCGGGATTCCGATATGTATAATTCAAGTTTTAACGATTTTAATTTGGGTGTTCTGTTACATACGATTTTGAGGGCAGTAGGTTTAGAGGCATTTTTAGATATCAAGGAGATCTTAATGGTCTAAGCATTCAACATGAAAGTTGTAGTACGTTTTGCAAGCTTTCTGGATTGTGGTCGTAGGTGTTCATAGGAGGTTGGAGTAAAAAGTTATGAACCATCAAATTCAGCCTAGTAAGTGTGTTTTACCCAAAATTTTCAAGTTGGTGTGTTATGTTCAAGCCACTTTTTGAGGTTTTTACAAGGATTTTATGAGATTGATGTCAACATGGGAGTTGTAGTATATGATTCAAGCTTTCCAGAGACTACTCACCCACAAGTATTCGATTTCTAAATCTTAAGTTATGAGTCCTCGAAATTTCACTACCGAATTTAAAATTCTGCAGAACCAACCAAGCTCTCAAGTCGCTTTATTTGCGGGTTCAACTTTAAGGTACGCATATTGTCTGTACTATATCTAAATTCACTTATTTGAGTTCAAGTATGCAAGCTTGTTAATTTACTGTGAATAACTAGAGTTTTACATGTTTCCTCACGAAAATATGGCCCCGACCCAAGTTACTTGTGCCTATAGTGTACTACCCAAGTCAATACGTAGCCAGTGTCAACCGGACCTCCCGCTCGGTCCAAGTATGCCCATATATAGACTTAGTCCGATGATCGCAAGCAGGAGACCATCCAGATAATAATAATCCGGCAAGCAACTTTTAATTGTTGTTATTTATCCTTTTGTATTTATTTTAAAATGAATTGAAATGAACGAAATAAAATGAATTACATAATTTTATTTAACTGTACAGGGGTCTGCATATTGAGTTTCGACTCATTTGCAAAAATGTTTTATGTTTTGTTTTAGGTGGTGCTTCTAAGATTAAGGCGAATAAGACAAACTTCGATAAACAACTCAATTAAGCAAAGAAGGGGAAACTTTTGATTTGGTTGGAGTAATCAAGCACTTTCATTATGGTTGGTTACCTTTATGTTGGGGGTCAAATATTTTGACGTATTATGGGGGTGACATCGCAACTCCCTCGGGTCATATCTATGATTGCTTATAATGCATGTAACCTTGAATCAGAGGTGTAAATTTTTGTGTTCTCAAGTTTAAGTATGGTAGGTATATGGTTGGTTGGTTATGTGTCAATTAGTGTCATTCGATGGTTGTAGCCTAGTCATTTTGGATGGCGGTAGTGCCATGGGATTTCTTTAATCCGCTGGGCTAATCTTTGAGTTAAGAGTGTTTAGTTTGAAGATTGTTGAATCTGGGGGTGTTACAATATTCATTTTACTATTTTGTAAATTAACTTATTCTATACTTTTATGTTTATTTTCAATAAAAATAATTTATGAACATTGTGAACATTGTGGTTATAGCTTACGAGTGTCTACATTACAAATTATGAACATTGCATGTGACATGTTTATGAGCATCGTGGTTAAGGTTTTTGAGCATTGTAGTACATATTTATGAACATCTACGTTATAAATTATGAACACTGCATAAGATATGTTTGTAACCATTCATATATTGGTTTATGAACACTATAGTTTAGGTTTATGAGCATTTATATTGCAGTGTAGTATAAATGTCAAATTGTGAGCATTCGTGTTGGAGGTTATGAATATTTATCTACTGCGTTATGAACATTCAATTACTGGTTTATGAGCATTTTAGTAAAAATATTAGGTTATGAATATTCATGTTGGAGGTTATGAGCGTTCGTGTTAGAAGTTATCAACTTTCATCTACTGGTTTATGAGCATTCATGTATGGATTTATGAGCATTGATATATATATATTTCTGTACATCAATATTAGAAATTATGAACATAATTTATATTTTTTATGAGCATTTTATAATGGTTAAATGGTGAAATAAGTATTAAAAACTAGAATAGAAAAGAATTAAGAAAATAATAAATAAATAAATTTATGCAACTGCTTATGTAATAATTACTGATAGAAATAATAATTATAATCCAATCACTTTAAAAATAGTAAAAAAGATTCATCTATTAAACTATGAATAATCATTGATGTAAATTTAAAAAATAAAAAAAGAAAGGCGGGTGTCCACAGGGCGGCACAGTGAAGACGGTAGCACCGTCGTACATCTGACGCCCTCGCGGTACTTATGTACCCATTGGTCCATCTGTACCTCCTTTAGCTAGTTCTTATTTAGTAGTTTTAGACATAGTTTCCCATAAAAATTTTGTAAATTGTTTCGGAACTAAAAATTATAACATTCGCCCATATTCGTTGCTACTTTTGAAGAAATTTTTTATTAAAAATGTATTTTAATCTATTAAAATAGTATAAGAAAAGGTTCATTTGAATATGTCATGATATATATATATATCTATATATATATATCTATATATATATATATATATATATATATATATATATATTAAAACAAGTTATCCTAAGGGAAACCCAAACCTATGAGAAACAATTTGAGAGGTTTGGGTTTTCCAAAGCAAACTCCAAACCTATGAATAAATATTTTAGAAAATATTTAGCTTCTAACAAGATTTTAACCTTGGTTGTGTAAGTATGAAAATTGAGGATAATTACCACCTAGCGATCACTCCTTTAATTACATAAATGTCAACTCAAAAAGAATAAACTCATATATATAGGTTATAAATATTAGTAAACAATTAAAATAATATTCATGATCTTTTATATCAATCTCAATATAAAACAATAGACTAAACTAAATTTTAAGAGATCTTAAAGTGTAAAACATAACTCTCATAAAAAAACATATATTATTGCTCTATATTTTTTTTAACAATTGTAAAAAGGAAATAAAATTTTCATTAACATCACGAAAAAAAATGCAAATTAATAATTACATAAGTGATTAAGGCATCATATGAAATTAAAATGAACATAAATACAAAGTATCAAATATAATCACCACTAAATACATAAATTGTAAGTTCATAAAAAAATAGACCCTAGTTAAAATTATTGATTTATTCTCCTAAGTTAGTTACATAAAACAAATAATACACAAATATTAATATATTGCTAATACGCAATTAAAATAAGATTCATCATAAATATATATAGATTTTGCTCTCCTTAACTAATATATCATCTAGATTACTTCTAAAGACAATGCATACAAAAAAAAAATACAAAAAAAAATGCAAAAAATGACTTAGAGGTACCTTCTATTTTGCGGAAACTATTTTTTGGGGACCATATTATTAGAAATTATATTAGGGTGAACAATGATGTTTAATATCTATTTTTGGAGACAATGTTGCCGGAATCCAGCTAAAATTATGAAAGGACTAACCTAGCCTTATATTAATTTTGAAATCACTAACCGACCCACTAATATTTCTTATTTCATATGTGTTCTATTTTTCGACTTTTCATATCTAACTTCTGGCCATATCACTGTTCCACTATGCTTCTCTTTCTCCCTGTGTTGTCTCTCCATCTTTACTGTGGTAATTACCGCTACCATTGAAGGGGTTTACAAGGTATGTTTTCGAAATATGGTTGCACTGATTTTGTTATTGTTTCTTCCCCATCTCTTTCTCAGTACAATTTGGATATGTGGGTTGGTTGTGTTTAGGGTTCGAATTTGTTCCTCATTCCAATTGGAATATCTGGAAAATTTGAATATTATCATAATATTTCGTTACTGACATTCCCAATCTCAGGTTTGTTGTGTACATGATTCCTTCATACAAGTCTTCTTCACAGCTTCTGGAATCTTCTGGCAAGTACTAATGAGAACATTAGCCTTGCACAAACAAAAAGATATGGAGATGGAGACATTAGATTCATTATCTTCGCTTAGTCCCGAAGAGAACTCAAGTTTATCATTGGCCAAATTATTAATGATAAAGTTCAAGACATAATTTTCCAAAGCAGAAGCCCCAAAAGTTCGTGGCAGTGAGGCTGCAAACACCAAATCATAGGATCAATGTCAAATAAATGTGTAGAAATTTCTTATACTCGGATATATCTCACACCACTAAATTATGCTCATTAATACCATTCTGGAAATCGGTTGAAGGTGAAGACAAAGACTTGTTCTTGCTATTAGGTTGTGCTGAAATTGTTTGAGATTGAGAAAACTATGTTAGGGATGTTGCTTGTTGGAGTTATTGTACTCATTCTAATGAGACTGTACTCATTCTAATGAGACTATGACTCATAGTCGATAATGCTATATGTTGTTGCTGTGTTGGAATTGAAGTGTTTGTAATGAGCATTCACATTTTGTACTCATATTGTAACACTTGAAGTTTCAACAATGAATGAAAGTAAAGTTTCAAGATACTTATGTTTTGATAAGTCATATTGTAATTAGTTGATTTATTGGAATGAGTGATTTAATTATTTGGCATAGTTTGGTGCTCTTGTGACCCCCTTCGCCCTCCCTGTTTGTCACAGACAACTCCAGGACTGAATCTAACATGGTAAGAGAAACATTTGCGAGATAATCACTAGTATGACTTTAACTCAGAAAATATGCATTTTGTGAGTTACAAATCCTATAAGTCATATTGGTCAGTGGTCTCAAATAGCTGCAATTTGGTGCTTGTACATATCATGACAAGTCATTGTAGTCTCAAATATCTTCCAAAAAATGTATATTTTCAAGTAATGTTTGTTACATACTACTCAAGGCTTGGGTATATTTTCAATTAGTTACAGATAGTCATAATGTTTGTCACAGACTACTCAAGGTCTCCTCTTATAATGCGAGATAACTCATACTAGTGTCAAACAACTGCAAAATTGACAGTAGTACCTACATCATTAGGAAAAACTATATCCAAACTACTAGTAGGCTTGGAGATGTTGCATTTCCTCTTCCATCAGCTGCCTCTCAAACCATTTATCTGATTAAGCACACAAGATATCAAACAATTGATGACTAGCCTCAAGTCCACAGTCTAGAGAGTACTAACAATACCAACTAGAGTGGTATTTTGAGTTATCAAATGAAAATATTAATGACAATCATCACATTTTGAATCCTTGAATGGTGAATGACAATGCAAAATTTTATTTTTGAGTTACCAAAAGAATATATTAATGGCATACCAAGCAAGACTTATTGATCATTGATGAACTATAATCAAAGGTGAACCACCCCCCCTCCTTCTTACACACACAGAAGAAAAAAACAGGGGAAAAAATTGAGGAAGAGGTGTAGGATACTACAGGAACATAGAAGTATAAAACTTCAAGCTAGATGGGATACCAAGACAAATAGCTGGGTTGCAAATTGAAACAATAGTTTGCTACTCCCTCTGTCCCAAAAAGATAATCATATTTTAGTTGTGAAAGACCTAAAATATATTCCATTGCACCCTTTATTTACGAAACTGTACAAAACATGCATATAAGACATCCACTAAAATAGAGTAAAGCATAAAATCCAACATCAATTGCACCCTTTGTTTACACAAGTACTTGCAAGTGCAACACAAGTTTTGAACTACATCTATTAGTACCACTAAAAATACAAAAATCTCCAACTTCAGGCGAATAACCTAAATGAGAATAAAGAAAGAGAATCAACTTCAACCTAATTGCACCCTTTGTTTACGCTCACTTTGAAGCTCCAGTCTAGAATATGTTGTTTAACATCAGAGTTTTCAAGATACTGAGATGTCCAACACAAAACCCATATATAAAAAGACAAGTGACATATGACATGTCCAAAAATTACTATTCAATGTCAATTTTGTCAAGAAACATGGCTAGTTTGAGTTGTAGCTGTTCGGGTGCTCATTTGGTTCACCTTTTGGCTCTTGGGGGGCATTCCAACTGGTCTTCCGGTCTACTATTACTGGTAGCTGGAGCGTGCCTGTCGGGATTGATATCATCGAGGATAGTTTGGCTAGCGCATCAGCCAACTCATTATGATCCCTAGAAAGATATTGGAAACTAATGTTCTCAAACTGGTCAGCAAGTTCCAAGAGTTTCTACTGGTATGCCATGAAGCATCCGTTTCGAACCTTCCATGTGTTCTTTGCCTGATTGATGATAAGGCTAGAATCTCCAAACACCTTTATATGGCGTACGCCTAAAGTCAATGCGACTTGCAGACCCCTTATGCATGCTTCGTATTCTCCAGCATTGTTAGTAGCATCGAAATATGTGCCCCTTCTGGAAAGATTAATAGAAGTCCTACCCCACAACCAATTTGATTGGAGGCCCCGTCGAAATACATTTCCCATGTAATCTCATCAGTGAAAAAGATATCTTCGTCTAGGAATTCCAAGTGAGTTCTTGGAGGTTCCTGTGATGGTGAAGCAGCCAAGAAATCTGAAATAACCCTCCCTTTGATGGACTTATGAGGTAAGTATTGAAGATTGAATTCGGAAAGCATGACAGCCCATCCAGCGATGCGGTTGTTGATAGTAGGTTGCTCCATAATGAATTTGATGGGATTATTCTCAGCTATGACATATACATTATGTGAAAGCATGTAATATCTCAGCTTCTTGGTGGCCCATACCAATGCAAGAGCCATTTTTCTATATCAGCATATTTCATAGTCTAAAAATTTCTTTCTCAAGTAGTAGATGGCGCTCTCCTGCCCTTTTACCTTTTGAGCTAGCATAGCCCCCATTGCAGAGCTATTCACTGTAAGATAAAGGAGTAGAGGCTCATCTGGTACTGGAGGCATGAGTATCGGTGGATGATGCAAATACTCTTTGATTTTGTCAAAGCAGCTTGACATTGATCATCCTATTCTATTTTACTTCCCTTCTTCAGCTTTTTGAATAAAGGTTCACAAGTCATGGTGAGTTTTGAGATGAACCTACTGATGTACTAAACTCGCCCTAGAAAACCTCTTATCTCCTTTTCTATTCTGGGAGGTTGCAAATCTTGGATGACCTTTATTTTTTAAGGATCAACTTCAATGCCTCGTTGGCTAACCACATAGCCTAGAAGCTTCCTAGAGTTGACACCAAAGGTGCACTTTGCAGGATTAAGCCGCATCTTATACTTGCGAAGTCGTAGGAAGAACTTATGGAGATTAGGAATACGCTTCTCCCTTGTCTTGGACTTGACGATCATGTCATCGACATAAACTTCTACTTCCGTATGCATCATGTGATGAAGTAGAGTATTGGCAGTCCTTTGATATGTTGCTCCGACATTTTTAAAATCGTAAGGCATGACCACAAAACAGTACGTTCCCCATGGCGTGGTAAACGAGGTTTTCCCCATATCTTCTTCTACCATCTTGATTTGATTGTAACCAGCATATCCATCATGAAGGACAAGAGTTAATGTCCGCAAGTGTTATCCACCAACACATTAATATGAGGTAATGGGAAACTATCCTTGGGACTGGCTTTATTGAGGTCTCGGAAGTCCACACACATGCGTACTTTCTCGTCTTTCTTGGGCACTTGGACGATGTTAGTGATCCATTCGGGATATTGAACCGCTTTAATGAACTTAGCATTGAGTTGCTTTATCACCTCTTCTTCGATCTTCTTTGCCCATTCAGGTTTAATCCTCCTAGCCTTCTGTCAAACCGGCTTTGCATTAGGGAGCAAAGGTATAGTATGTTCTGCAATTTCCGTGTCAATCCCCAGCATGTCCTCGTAAGACCATGATAATACATCCACAAACTCCCTGAGAAGCTTTGTGGATTGATGTATGCTAGCTCACTAAGATCAGAGTATTGAACTAGAATGCACCATACAATCACACATACACAGCTGAATGCTTGATACACAAGAACTGTTTGAAAACAATTTAGCTGGAACGGAAGACAACCCAAGACATAACATAAAGGATAGGCTTGCTTACAAATGTTACAGACACACCTTCAGCTACAATCAAGGGCAAAGGACTCTCACACTCGTGCCTCTACAGACACACCAAAGCATGGATGATCAAGCACAGTTGACACTTGCTAGATGTTTGCCAAAATCCAGTGACCGGAGCTGTTTTAACCAAGACTGAGAGTTATAGGATACTCACAAACTTTCAGAGGTACTAAGACACTCGAGATTACTATTGAATGAACACTGAGATGCCTTTCATTGATGGAAAACTTCAGAATATAAAGGAAAGTAACAGTTTGATTAGCAGCTGCTTAAGCATAAGCTTCTGTCTAATCTCCCTGAAATAACCTTAGCTACAAAGCTTAAAATAAATACATATGATTACATACTCACTATCTCGAGTACATTTGATAAGAAAATAAAAGCAAAATACTTAGCTAAGCTCTGATTGGACCAAAAGCCAAAAAGAGTGGCAAAATAGACCAATAAGAGGCTTTCCTCTCTAGGGGGTAAATATTGATTTACTAAGGTGATTCCCGCGCCAATGTTAACCTGGAAGTAATCTCAACAGGTTAATATTATGTTGGAAAGACCAAAACAACCCCTATGGACAAAAGGCACATGACTTAGCCACAGAACTTGGGTTCTGGAAAAACTGATAACAAACAATCCTGCTGGGATTGCTTGTTCTGGCTTGTGAAACTTGTTGATGCCATGCTCGAACATGTTAGGACTTGGCTTGGACTTGAAAATGGCATGACAAGGAACAAAAAACTCCTAGGGAACCTTGGCTGAATATTCCTCAATCAACAGATATGACATTGAGAAAGACTGCTGCTTGGATGTTGTCATTGAATCAAGTTGGTCCGAAGGACCAATCTTGATGGCCGAGTGGTCAGAGTGCCAAGGCTTGCTTAACAAGTGTGCCGCAAGCCTGGATGGATGTTGTTGGTGGGTTGGTGACTGTTGGTGAGACTGTAAACTTCCTGCTAGATATCTGAACTGCTGAGGAACATGTTGAATAGCGTGTTGTCTATGCTGGGATTTGGAAGCCTGTTGTTTCTGTTGGAAATGCTTCCTTAGCTGCTGAGTTTGGTAAATCAGCATGGTCTCCTTTTTGTGTTGCTGGTGAAAGTGCTAGTGAAGCTCCTATAGATGCCTCCTTTGCTGATGAAACTACTACTGTTGGTTGTTCATCATGATGGTCTCCATCATCGTCCCTAGGTTGAGGAAAGTTTATCCTCAAACTTGGAAGGTCTTCATCTGCTGGGTAGTATGGTTGAAGATCTGCTATATTGAATGTTGTTGAACCTCCATACTCTTCAGATAGGTCCATCCTATAGGCATTATCTCCAATCTTTTCAAGCACTTCAAAGGGGCCATCTGCTCTTGGTAGTAGCTTGCCTTTTCTCTTGCTGGGGAACATGTCCTTCCTTAGGTGGATCCAAACTAGATCTCTTGGCTGGAAAGTCACCTTCTTCCTATGCTTGTTTGTTGAAGTAGACACCGGTTCAGTATACTTGGAAATTTTCTCCTTCACTTGCTGATGAAGCTTTTTGATTTGTTATGCTCTTTTACCTGCTTCAAAACTAAATTTGACAGAAGTAGTTAATGGAACTAAATCCAAAGGGGAAATTGGATTTTTACCATAGACTACTTGAAATGGAGAGTAGCCTGTGGCCTTGGATGGTGCTTTGTTGTAAGCAAACTCAGCATGGGGCAAAAGAGTATCCCATACAGCTTTATTTTTGTGGATCAGTGCTCTCAATAGGACTCCAAGTTTTCTATTAGTAACCTCTGTCTGTCCATCAGTCAGTGGATGGCAAGTGGTGTTGTACTTGAGCTGGGTGCCCAATTTCTTCCATAAGGTAACCCAGAAGTGGCTCGAAACCTTGGTATCTCTATCAGACACCATTGTCTTTGGCACTCCATGCAACCTAACAATCTCCTGGAAGAATAATTCAACAAATCTTGTGGCATCAAAAGTGGTGTGACATGGTATGAAATGTGCCATCTTTGAAAATCTATCAACCACCACCATGATTGAATCATGCCCTCTCTGAGTTCTTGGCAAACCCACAATAAAATCAAGGCTGACATCTTCCTAAGGGCTGCTGGGAACTGGAAATGGGGTATACAAGCCTTGTGGTAGGCTGTGTGACTTAGCCAATTGACAAATATTGCACCTCTTCAACTGATGCTCCACATCTTTCCTCATCTTTGGCCAACTGTAGTGCTCTTTCAACATCAATAGTTTTTTTTCAACCCCAAAATGACCTGCTAAACTCCCTCCATGGACTTCTGAGATCAGTAGCTCTCTGAAACTGCTCTTAGGGACACACAATATGCTCCCTTTGAACAAATAACCTTGGTCTATGTGATACAAACCTTAGGGTTGTTGTTGACACTTCTGGTACACCTAATTAAAGTCTCCATCCTCCTAATATAAAGCTTTCAAATGCTCAAAACCAACAATTCTAGAATCAAGTATATGAAGCAACATATACCTCCTACTCAATGCATCTGCTCCTTTGTTTAGCACTCCTAACTTGTGATGAATCATGAAGTGAAACTGCTGCATGTACTCTACCCAAGCAGCGTGCCTGGTGTTGAGCTTGTGCTGCCCTTGAATGAACTTCAAGGCCTCATGATCACTGTGTAGGATGAATTCTGCTCCAATAAGGTAGTGCCTCCAGTGTTGAAGAGCTCTAATGATGGCATAGAACTCTTTTTCATAGGTGTTGTACTTCCTCTTTGCATCATTCAACTTCTCACTGAAATAGGCAACTGGCTTGCCCTCTTGTGTCAATACCGCTCCTATGCTAACTCCTGAAGCATCACATTCTACCTCAAAAGCTTTGCTGAAGCTGGGCAATGCTATAACTGGTGGTGAAGTAAGCCTCTTCTTAACTTCTTCAAAGGCTCTTTGGGCTGCTGTTGTCCAAATGAAGGACTTTCCCTTCACCACTTCAGTCATTGGGGCCAAAATAGTGCTGAAATTCTTGACAAATCTCCTGTAAAATGAAGCCAGGCCATGGAAGCTCCAGACTTGCTGAATAGAAGTGGGCATAGGCTACTCCCTAATTGCCTTGATCTTCTCCTCATCAACTTGGATACCTGCTGCTGTGACAATATATCCCAAGAAGTTCACTTGTGCTGAATAACTCCTCCCTGCTCAGAATAGTTAAAACCTCCTGCAAATGCTTGACATCCTCTTGTTCAGACCTGCTATAGACAAGAATATCATCAAAGTATACCACAACACTCTTGCCTATGAGTGGTTTAAGGACCTGGTTCATGAGCCTCATGAATGTAGATAGAGCATTAGTCAAACCAAAGGGCATGACCAACCATTCAAACAAACCTCCCTTGGTTTTAAAAGCTGTCTTCCACTCATCTCCTTCATAGATCCTAATATGGTAGTATCCACTCCTCAAATCAATCTTAGAAAGGACTGTTGATCCATGTAACTCATCCAACATGTCTTCAAGCCTAGGTCTAGGGTACCTATACTTGATTGTGATCTTGTTAATGGCCCTACAATCAATACACATTCTTTGGCTTCCATCTTTCTTAGGCACTAACAAGGCTGGGACTGCACATGGACTCAAACTCTCCCTAATCATTCCCTTCTCCAATAACTCATCCATCTGACTCTGTATTTCATTAGTGTCTGCTGGTGTCATCCTATAAGCTGGCTTATTAGGCAACACTGATCCAGGCACTAAGTCAATTTTGTGCTGGATATCTCTTTTAGGTGGCAAACCAGGTGGCATTTTCTCAGGAAATACATGCTGAAACTGCTGGAGTAAAGGTAGAAATAAAGGGTGGTCATTTTGTGGGGTTAAGGGTTCTTCAAGGTCTAAAAGGATCAAGTCCTTCTGTGTGCTAAATTCATGTTGGTCAGATAAAAGCAACACATCAAGACTAGGTTCAAGACATAGGCTCTTGGATTTTTAGGCTAACTGTGAGGGTTTCATGGGGGTAAGAATGATCTTTCTGTGGTTTAGGGTCAGGGTGTAGGTATTAGCTCTACCACAATGGCTCACTGATCTATCATACAACCAAGGTCGACCCTAAAGCAAATGACATGCATCCATAGGTAAAACATCACACCAGACCTCATCTTTGTATAATTGACCAATTGAAAAGGCAACAAGGCATCTAGTAGAGATTTGGATACCTTTCCCTGAGCTGAGCCACTGAATGGTGTATGCAGCTAGGTGGGACTTGGTTGCCAGGATTACCTTCTTCTCCATGGTGCTGGAGGCTGCATTGGTATAGCTTCAACTGTCCACAATCATGGAGCATACCTTCCCTCCAATGGTACACCTTGTATGAAAGATATTCTCCCTCTGCTCTTCTGTTTCCTCTCTACTGAGCTGCGGAGAACTCTCCTGATCACAAGCATTTCTCCCTCATCTGGACCTTCTTCTATAACATCATCATCATAGATAGGATCATGTTCAGGCTCTTCATAATCATGTTCTTCTCCATGCACATGTTCAGGATCAATAAACAAAGATGCTTGGTACTCAGCAAGAGTAACCATTCTCTTGTTTGGACATTCTGATGCAATGTGCCCTAGTCCTTGACACCTGAAACATATTCTTTCTGAATAAGTTCTGCTGATAGGGGCTGGGGTTCTTTGTGGGGGATTTTGTGGCTGATTTTGTGGGGGTATTGGGGCTGGATTTCTGGCTTGAGGTGGGGGTGGGGGTGGATAGGCTCCTTGTGGGGTATTGTAAGATTTGTAAGGGTTTGGCTTGGTTGGTGCATAAGGCCTAGCTGGGTATCTGCTGTATTCTTTCACTCTAGCCTTCTTCTGCTGCTCCACTTTGTGAGCTAAAGAGCTTAACTCATCAAGTGAATCATAGACCTGTAACTTCACAACATTCTTGATCCCTTCATTCAAGCCTGCAAGTTACCTGATATAAGTTTGTACCTCATTCTCTTGCATATTACACTTCCAAAGCAAGTGCTCAAACTCCTTTGTGTACTCCTCCACTGACTTGTTACCCTGCACAAAATGTTGCAACTTAAAATAGTTCTCCTTCATGTAGTTATCTGGAAGGAATTTCTCCTTCAACTTTTGTCTCATCTCAATCCAGGTGCTCACCCTGGCTTCCCCAATCTCCAATCTCCTTCTCTACATATTAGTCCACCAAGTAGAAGCATATTTCTTTAATTTTAAGGTTACTAATTTCACCTTGTGTTCTTATGAAACCTCCTTTAAATCAAATACTCTTTCTACTGTCTGCAACCAATCTAGGAAAACATCAGGATCTAACTCCCCTGCATACTCAGGTATATCTATCTTGAAATCTAACTTCTCTATCCTCCTATCTTCCCTCCTTACATCTCTTTCACTCTCACTGTTTTCCTCAGGTTCACTAATCCTAGGTGATCTTCAAACCCTTCTTCTCCTTCTGTGTGTAGGCCTAGGACCTCGACCTCCTCTTCCTGTCCCACTAAAAGGATTCTCACCTACTCCCTCCTCCATTTCTTCGTCAGTCTCCCTATTCAACTCATTTCTATGCAACCTCATGTAATATTGCAATTGTTCACTCAGAAACTTCATTTTCTGTTCTACGTCTTCTTTTTCTTTTAAAGTCCGTTCTAAGACTTCCTGGAGTGTTTTATTAGTTTCGGCCATTTCAACTTATAACAATCAACACACTCCAAGATAGAACACAATGCTTTGATACCAAGATGGTGTATGCTAGCTCAATAAGATCAGAGTATTGAACTAGAATGCACCATACAATCACACATACACAGTTGAATGCTTGAAACACAAGAACTGTTTGAAAGCAATTTAGCTGGAACAGAAGACAACCCAAGACGTAACATAAAGGATAGGCTTGCTTACAACAGTTACAGACACACCTTCAGCTTCAATCAAGGGAAAAGGACTCTCACACTCGTGCCTCTACAGACTCACCCAAAGCATGGATGATCAAGCACAGCTGACACTTGCTGGATGTTTGCCAAAATCCAATGACATGAGCTGTTTTAACGAAGACTGAGAATTATAGGACACTCACAAACTTTCAAAGGTACTAAGACACTCGAGAATACTATTGAATGAACACTGAGATGCCTTTCATTGATGGAAAACTTCAGAATATAAAGGAAAGTAACAGTTTGATTAGCAGCTACTTAAGCATAAGCTTCTGTCTAATCCCCCTGAAATTACCTAAGCTACAAAGCTTAAAATAAATACATCTGATTACATACTAACTATCTCGAGTACATTTGATAAGAATATAAAATCAAAATACTTAGCTAAGCTCTGATTGGACCAAATGCCAAAAGAGTTGCAAAATGGACCAATGAGAGGCTTTCCTCTCTAGGGGGTAAATATTGATTTACTGAGGTGATTCTCGTGCCAATGTTAACCTGGAAGTAATCTCAACAGGTTAATATTATGTTGGAAAGACCAAAACAACCCCTATGGACAAAAGGCACAGGACTTAGCCATAGAACTGGAGTTCTGGAAAAATTGATAACAAACAATCCTGCTGTGATTGCTTATTCTGGCTTGTGAAACTTGCTGATGTCATGCTCGAATGTGTTGGGACTTGGCTTGGACTTGAAACCGGCATGACAAGTAACAAAAAACTCCTAGGGAACCTTGGCTGAATCTTCCTCAATCAACAGATATGACATTGAGAAAGACTGCTGCTTAGACTGTTGTTGCTGGGAACTGAAGTTGATCTAAATGACCAAAACTGATGGGCTAAGTGGCTGTAGGTGCCAGGGCTTTCTTAACAAGTGTGCAACAAGCCTGGATGGATGATGTTGGTGGGTTGGTGACTGTTGGTGAGGCTGTAAACTTCCTGCTGGATGTCTGAACTACTGAGGAACATGCTGAATAGCCTGTTGTCTGTGCTGGGATATGGAAGCTTGTTGTTTCTGCTGGAAATGCTTCCTTAGATGCTGAGTTTGGTAAATCAGCATGGTCTCCTTCTTGTGCTGCTGCTGAAATTGCTGGTGAAGATCCTATAGATGCCTCCTTTGCTGATGAAACTGCTGTTGCTGGTTGTTCATCATGATGATCTCCATCATGAATGCTAG
The DNA here is from genome assembly GCA_029582165.1 of Portulaca oleracea. NCBI lineage: Eukaryota > Viridiplantae > Streptophyta > Magnoliopsida > Caryophyllales > Portulacaceae > Portulaca > Portulaca oleracea. Next base: position 17,704,583 of record CM055868.1, read on the forward strand.
TCGTTCCTCCTCTATCAACGAACTTCTGAACTTCAAATCCCGTAGTTGTTCTTCTGTACCCATGTTTATAGTGATGGTTTCCTCCAACACCACCATTTTGTGCTCATGTTCATTAGAAAATTCTTTTAAGGGTTCATTAAATTCCAGATTATTGTTGGCACAACAGTTCAGGGAAGAGGGGAAAGAAGGATCAGAGTAAGCAGAAATGTTCATTTCATTGAATGTAGAAAGGAATACATCGCCAGCAGACTCAAGACCAGCCTCGCCAGACTCTAGACCCCTAAGATGTGACTCCATGCCCTTAGAAACAAACTCTCCTACAGATAAAACAAAGTTATTCTTCAGCATCAACCCATGAGACCGCATTAGCTTCTCCATCTTCAGTGATCATAAGGCTTGGGTCAAAGCCTGGGTTGGATAGTGCAGCAATAACAGCGTTAGTCCCAGACTTTTCTTGGACAGCTTCTTGTCCAAACAACATGCCAAAAATGTTGCTCCCAGTAAGGTGAGTCTACTCTAGTGGTGGCTGCTTGTCCCGGGTAGGACCAAAGACAGTAGCCATGTTAGTGGAGCAGTCTTTGAAGATCTCTAGTCCAACAACTTGAACTCCTTTGTTCTTAAGGTAAAATGGTTCGGGGAACCCATAGTAAGGAAAGTCATCACCTTCCCTAACGAACTGTCCATTCAAAGTGAGTGGATAAGGCTTCGTTTGGAACAAGGTTGGACGATTGTCCATCCTCTTCTGTTCAGCTATGGCCATTTTTGCGAGTCTGACTTCTTTCTCGGTTGGCTTGTACCCTAACCCAAATCTTCCCTTTTGCTTAAATGTTTTGATCACAAGAGGGATCTTGTTCTTCGGGCTCTTTCCTAACGGCATCCCAGGAAAGTAACCTTGTTTCTTGAGAATAGAATGCACCTTGGGGTTTGAGTAGGGATCGAAGTCAAAATGTGCTTCGTCCTTGCTCAAAACTACCACAATCTCAAAGTTGTGAAGCTCTTCATCCATTGAACTATGCTCCACTTCTAAATTTGACTGTTTGGGAGTAAAGACAGCATTTATAGGTTCTCTCGAGATGGCGATTACTTGTCCTCGGATGATCATTTTCACCTTTTGGTGCAAAGTGGATGTTATAGCATTGCATTCATGAAGTCGGGGCCTTCCTAGGAGCAAATTGAAGGAAGCTGGGATATCTAGCACCACAAACTCTACATTCCGAGTAATATTGCCAGTAGTGATAGGCAATATTATAGATCCAACTGATTTTTGAGGGGAATCATCACAATCCCGGAGTTGGACACCATTTTGGACCAGATGTTGTTGTTGAACTCCCAACTTCTATGTCGTTCTCCAAGGGCACACATTCACAGCTGAACCATTGTCAACTAAGACCAATGGGATAGTTTTGTTGGAGCATTGCACTGTGAGGTACATGGCTTTGTTATGGGAAGCCCCTCCTTGAAATAGATCTTCATCTCGAAAGGCAATTATTCCCTGGTCGATGGTCACATGAGCGACCAAGGATTCAGGGGTCATTGTGGGAGATACTGTTAGTGCGGTAAGGGCATCTAACATCTTTTGTCTATGAGCTTGTGACGCACATAGTAGCTGCCAAAGGGTAACCTCAGCCCTAGTCTTCTTGAGTTGGGCAAGAAGAGGATCTTCTAGAGGAACCTGATTGTCGTTACCTCCCACCGGTGTAGAATTAGGTACAACCACTAAGGTGGTGGTGTTCCTGTTATTGTGGCGGCCAGACCGAGTAAGAAATGCCACACTGTCTGATGTTGGTTCGTCTGTTTCAATCCATTCTTTCTCGAAGGGTTCATACTCATCATCGTCATCACTATCCCAAATGTCGTGGATGGATAGTCCTTCATGGAATCCAAGTATCTCTGGGATAGGTTGTCCTACTTCTACAATCAAAGAGGAAGGGTCAAAGCTTAAATCTTTACAAAAGATAACGTTCATATGTTCAGGCAGAGGGTTAACTTGGTTGTTAGGCTTCTTAGTAGCTTTTGGCATTGGGAGTGTCTCTGCTCTTATCATATCTTCTATTTTGTTTATGAGAGTCCAACATTATTCACTATCATGCCCTCGGCAACGATGATGGCGGCAAAGTTGGTTCGCATCCCAATTCCTACCTTTAATTTATTGCTCTTCTTTTGAAAAAGGCAAAGCCAAAATTCCCTTCTTGATTAGTCGATCAAGTGCCTGAGAATAAGGAACGTCCAACGGTGTGTAGGTCTCGTACTTCGGCACATAGGGCCTTTTGTGCTGAGTGGAGTTAGTCTCAACAATTTTAGGAGGGTGGCTAGCTGCACTACTAGCCCTCCTGTTGGAGCTAGATCCTTTCCAGCCAGGCGAAGCAATCTTGTCATTGTGCATAGGTTCCAGTTGAACACGAATGTCCTTCAAGAAGTCAAAATCCTTAGTGACATGGTATCCCAAGTGTTTGGATAAGCTGCTCTTGAGCCCTTGCGTGAAGGTAGATAATTGCAAGCGGAGAGGAATGATCTCATTAATGTGAGATAGTTTGGTATGCCACCTTTCAAAGTAATCCAAGAAGGATTCATCGTCTCTCTGCTTCATGGTGGTTAGTTCATCCACCGTGGCTTACTTCCTCTGGATGCGACTGTAATGGTTATTGAAAGCTTTGAATAACTGATTCCAGTCGGCTTTGACTTGGGGTGATAAAGCACGATACCATACTTTGGCTTCACCATCTATGGTGGATGGGAAGACCGTGTAGTACAAATCAACGTCGATCCGGTTCAGTGGTGCCAATCTCAAGAATTCTTCAATATGGTGAGTTGGATTCTCAGAAAGTTTGAACTTGATCTTTGGTACTTTGACCTAGTCAGCTATCTTCAGAATTGGCAGAACAGGTAATGGTACGTCCATGTATTTGTCAGCAAAGGCTGGCACAGAGCTCGTTGCTTTAGTTAGGCTTTCCAACCTTTGCTCAAGGGCCTTAAAAGCGGGGTCCCTGGTAGACTTGGGTACCTCTAAGGCATTAACCCTTGTTTTGGATGATTCTACTTTCCAAGAATCTGTTGGTGTCTTGATGGGTTCAGGTTCAGACTCATACCCATGGATCTCTTCGTCGTCTTCCTCAGTATTCAATTCTAACTTGGAATTGATTTTGGTGATTGCCTGTAGCACACTGTCCATCACGTGTTGCTGGTCATTCAGCCTCTTCCCCATCTTCTGTTCTTACTCTAAAGTATTAGCGAAAACCAGACCTTGCATCTTGGTGTAAAGCTCATCCAAATGTTTCGTAACGTTAGCCTCAGCGCTCTGAATCGGGACCTCTTGGAACTATTTGCCATACATGATGCAGTCACGAGTTGCAGATGGATCGTAATGATGATTGGGAATCAAATGGCCGGTGCGTGGATCTCTAATGCGGGCTCGGAGTCGATCACCAATGATGCCTGCATGGAAATTCAAAGTTAGGAACTCGATGACATACTCCGACACATACTACCCGATGCATGTATGCTCTAAGGGACCTATATGACCCTAGCAGACTCGACATCTAAATGCTGACACAAGAGACTCACCCACATTTTGGGAGTGTATGACCTAACTCTACATGTACCTAACGATGAGACATTATAAAGGGCTGAACAATGTCATACATAGCGAGTGGATCATAAATTGAAAGGAGCAAGTCAATGTTTCTCAATTCGGATGGGCTCAAACCACTGGCCGACTGTTTTAAGGAGAATCTATAACTTGACCTAACGATTCAGACAACTCAAGCTATATTATTTTTAATTGACGACACATTTTTTTTTATTATTTTTAAAACTTTTTTACTCAAGGAAAATGGATGTGGTAAAGGACTGGATAAAATCAACAATAAGCGAGTTATAATTAATTCATGGGCTTAATTGACAAATCCAATATGGTTGGGCCTAACAACGGGCCAACCATAAATGTGATAGATTTATTAATTAAATCGATAAATTTACTCAAGCTTAGTGACTACTATGCAGTCTAAGACGTTATCCATTAACTTTGTTGGACTTTTAATAAACTTGGACCTTTATTAAGAGAATTTCCTAAAGGGCCATATAATATCATCTATGGTGAGTCAATTTTCATTTATTAATTAAAATAGCTAACCCTTAAACATAAATGGGCCCTTCCACTTGGGTTAGCCATAATGCCTTTTGGGTTAATTATACTATAAATAATCCTCTTCTAAAGCAAATGAATTTTTTATGGACTAGAACGAAGTCTCTAAACTAGAGGCGACTCTCTAAGAAAGAAAAGGGGAAAGGGGAACACATAGCACATAGCATACAACATGAAGGGTATCATAAACCAAGGCTATATATTCTTGGATTTTTTATGGTCAGAATACATGGCCTACCGCATGTTCTCCCCTCGGTTCACCTCACCCGTAAAATTTGTGGGTAAGGAGTGTGAGGTATTGCTCGTTGGACTTCAAGGAAGCCTTGGAGTATAACATGGGGAGAGGAGCGACCAAATGCATAGTGATGTGGAGTGCATCCCTATAGTTGTGGCCTCCGCTCTCAGGTATCATCCTAGTTTACCTAACCGTCGCCTTTGTGCTTACGTGTCAAAAGACCCGAAGAGTGGCCCGGTATGCAAAGAATGCCTAAAAGAATAATAAAATTGCGAAATAAATCAACTTCTCCCTTATTCAATGCAAAGTTCATGAGTCTTTTTTGGAGGCCCCTATGGAAGCTCCTTTTCAACACGTCGCTTCACCCTCAAAGTGATGGTCAAACTAAGGTGACTAACAAGACCCTAACTACCTTGCTTGGGGGTCTTGTGAGCAAGAGTTTACGGGATTGGGATGCCAAGCTGTGTCATGCCGAGTTCGCTTACAACCTGGGCTCCTTCCTTCGCCACGGGATGCTCGCTTTTAGAAACTTGCTACGGGGTGAATCCCGTCACTCCCATCGATGTCCTTCCTCTTCCTTTAGAGGCAAAGGAAAGTTTTGAAGCAAGTGAGAAGGCCGCCGAGATTCAAAAGCTACATCGACAGATCCGGGAGAGGATCGAGAGGACTAATGAGCTCTACAAGTCCCGAGTCAACAAGTATCGCCGGAACATCACTTTCAAACCCAGGGACTTGGTTTAGCTCCATTTGAGAAAGGAACGGTTTCCTTCGCGGATGAAAAGCAAGCTCATGCGGAGGAGTGAAGGACAGTTCAAGGTGTTGGAGAAAGTAAATGATAATGCGTACAAGCTCGATCTTCTGGGAGATATGGGGTCTCCTCCACGTTCAACATTGGCGATCTATCACCCTACATTGAGGACGAAGAACCCGATGCGGATTTGAGGGCAAATCCTCTTAAAGAAGGAGAGGATGAAGAGTCCCGGGTACCGTTCTCGTCTCTCGTGACCTTTGCCAAGCGAGCCGCCTCAACCACGGTGAATCTCGAGGTAAAATTCCAAGTGAAACCCAGAAGCGAAAGGTTAGTCTGGGCCATCCACCGGATGGGCTCCGAGGCCTTATAAGGAGGCTCATTTGTCCCACCGACCCCGGAGGCCTCGCGACCGTACCGGGCCGTCTCGAGATGTTGAGCTGTGAGGTATTAGGGTTCGGCTTTTGCCCCGGTTCAAGAAGGTGCAACTTGAAAGGCAGAAGGCAAGGAGGTGCAAGGTAGAAGCTTCATGTGCCACCCAGCAAAAGGTAGCGCTCGTTACCTAGCCGTAGTGCCCACTACGCTTGGATGACACCCAGCGGTACGTAGCGCCCAGTAGTAGGTAGCGCCCGCTACCAAGCTGTAGCGCCCGCTACGACTGGATGACACAAGGTAGCGCCCGCTACCGTCAGCGTACCGCCCGCTACCTTCAGCGTAGCACCCGCTACGTTTGGTTTCCAGCCTTAGTTTTTTCTCTCCGCTGTTGTCCGCTGCCAGCGTCCGTTCCAAAGAGTTTGAGTTTTCAAGCCTAGATGACCGCTGCCAGCGGGTGTAAGAACGTTTTCAGCACCTAGTTTCATGTGTCCGGTAGCGCCCGCGACAGGCGTGTGGCATCCGCAACGCTTCACTGCTCAACTACCGTTGCTGCTGCACTGCTGACAAGTCTCGCCCGCGACTTGGCCGTGACTCCCGCGACCTGGCCGTGACTCCCACGACCTCCTGCTTTTCAGCCGAATTTTTGTAACCAAAATGACTGTGTTTTGGGACTTTTGATATTTTGTTTAAATACTCTGTTAGCTCTATTTTCTGGGAAGTTTTTGCTAAGTTTTGAAATGAAATGCTAGAGTGCTCTCCAAGCCTCTTCCCCAAAAATCTTGTTACTTTGTCCAATCAATCTTTGATTGTGTTCAAGTAATTTCTTTAGAGATTAATGATTGTATTATCCTATTTAATCAAGGTAGATTGTTAAGCCAAGGTTGTGGACTATCCTTGCCAAGGTCATATGCAAACCCTATGGTATTCAAGTTCTTCCTTCTTTCATTTTCTATCAAAAACTCAAGCATCCATCATCCCATCACGACTGTAACGCTTCATAAACACTTTAATCTTTTACTGAATTCAAAAGCTTGAGGATATTTGAACCGTACCGGGTTCGATGCCCAGCTTTCATAGCCGAGATTGCGGTTAAAGATAAGGTGGTTGAAATCCCGACCCATCATCACTGGACCAAAACCGCTCACCCACTCGTTTTCAAGTATCGATACACCTTCACAAAAGGCGAGGTGGTGAGCATCACACTATCATGGCCTCGGCGAGCCAAACTTGTTGAATTAAAGAGAGGTTCGGGTCTTGTCAACGACCTCACAGGCCCCGGGATCGGATTGGGTCGTCCCGGGAATGAAGGGCGAGTTGGTATTGGGATTCAAGTTTTGCCCCGGCTTACGAAGGAACAAGGGGGAAACGAAGAAGAAGGAAGTGGCGTCCAGCTTGAGGTAGCGTCCACTACCTCCATGGTAGCACCCGCGACACCCAGCAGTCCAGCATGCATGCCTGGAAAGTTTGGCCAAAGGGCCAAATCCAGGCAACGCTTGGAAAAACGCTGCCAGCGTCCAACACAGAGGGCCTGCTTCTTTTGGTTGCACAAAAGGCTAGCGAAGCATGGAAAAGCACTAGCAGCGCCTAGCCCCAGCGACCGGTCGCACCCGCGACGATTGATGTCGCGCTCGCGACGCCCCGTCGCCAACATTGCCGCTGCTGTCGCTCGGCACACGTCGCGCCCGCGACGGGTCCTTTTGCTGCCGAGTTTTTTGTTATCAAAACTACGTAGTTTTGGGGTTTTTTAAGTTTAGTATAAATACTTTGTTTTAGCTTCTTTTCAAGATAGCTTATGATATTGAATGATTTGCTAATGCAATGTTAAGGTTTCTCCCTTTTCTCTCCCAAAATCTCGTTCTTACTTTTTTATCCATTTGTGAATGGTGGTGTTAGCAAGTCATTCATTTAGTGATTATCTAGTGGATTACCTATGATAGTCATGGTGGGGTGTGAGGCCTAGAGTTGTAGATTACCTAGCTTAAGGTCATATCCTTCCTTTATTGTTCAAGTTTGTTCGATTGTTGCGTCAAGGGTCCAACTCAAGCTAATTTCATCAATATTCCCACCGCACCACGCTCCAATATTACAGAACATATGTAAATAAATGAACTCAGTAGTGGAAATACTTGAGGGCCTTAATGCCGCTTACAGGAGGGTCATAGACTTAGATCCTAGAAGGTAACCTTCACCAGTTGATTGATGAAGATCTCATCACTGAAAAATACTTAACCAGATCTTCAGTTACAGAAAAATCGGAAGGCCTCACCGAAATACTCTTTTGTTACTCAACTCACTAATTACCCAATTGGCTACAACTCAAAAATTTTCTCTATAAATTTCCTACACACTTTGATTACTTCCTTGGATCCGAATAATCTACACAACAGTTTGGTTGAGTCTTTTTATACTCATCTTTCTTGATTCCTTTCTTTTTGTGATGCAACGGCTCTTAGCAGAGCTTTCTTTTGATGTGTGGATCCTTTGAATATGCCAATTCTTAATCAGCACATTCTTGGAAGGTTTTCTTTAACTGATTTTCTTTCTTTATTCTGCGAAAGAGAAGAGGAAGATTATATTGGCATATTTGCATAACAAAAGATGGAAGGAAACAAGGTAAAGATACTTCCCTAATTTGGTTCGCAATTTTGCTGCTTTCGACCAAAACCCAGTGAGAGGACCTCCAGGTAGGGGTGGGCAATGGGCCGGGGCCCCATAGGGTCAAGAGGGTCGGGCTCTAAACATTAAGGGTTGTGAAAGGGCTGGGTCGGTGAAGGGTCGTGTTATTAACAAGCCGGCCCATCTCACAATGTTAAAGGGTCGATGAATCGACCGGACCGGGTCGGCTTACGATAACTCAAAATAAATAGTTTTTCCTATTATTTTAAATGCTAACCTTATTTAAATATATTATTAATACTCCACATTAAATAATAATTAGCATAATTATTTTTTTGTATAAATACACTTAATTTTAACTTTATGGTCAAACGGGTCGACCCATGGGCCGACCCTTATTTTCACTAAAAAGCCCTAACCCAACTCATTACTATGAAGGGTCGACCTTGACCCGACCCGCCCTACATGACCAATGGGTCGACCCTGGCCCGGCCCGTTGCCCACCCCTACCTCCAGGTTCTAGTGGGAGGACTTCCAGAAGTGGCACGGTGAGGACGTCATGAACTGTAGCATTGAGGGCCTTGTACCCGCAGGGTACCTTTGAGAATTGTTTCATTTCTTATTTTAGTAATTTTGTCTTTCATATTAAAATTCTGTCTGAGGTCATTGATGAATGTAGAGGTAATGTCTTTGACCCTAGTACCAACAATACATATATTATTTCATAACAGTCCCAATTGAATGTCTATTATCCAAAAGAATATGCCTCATTAAAATCTTACTAGAAAAAACCCAATTGAGAGAAAAATCTAGAGATGGAAAAAGAGTACATATTTCTTAATAAGCAAACATATTGCCTCATTAAAAACCTTTTCGAGGAAAACTTAATCGGACAAAACCTCAGACAAGGAAAAAGAGTACAACGCATACGACATATTGCTTAATGACAAATAAGGGAAAGAAAGAAGAGGGTAGGAGAGAAAAAAAAAATGCAAATCACCCTTTAAAGTATTAAAATCGACAATGAAGTAGAGATTGTGATAAAAATTAACATTATTATTATAAGTGTCCCTAATGCACATTAAATAAGTCATTACTAAAATGAATTGCTGAAGTCACGCCTGGAAGGATAGGAATGTTTCTTTTTCCTTTTTAAAAATCTAATAACTAGTTAATCAACCCATTCTATGGATAGGTTAAAACCCTATTCTTTCATATGTTACAGTAAGATGCGATACTAAAGTTCACTATACTACTCAATATTTTTTCATATTTCACCATATTTTATCACAGTTATTACTAATAAATCTTCTCACTTTTTTTTCTCCTCACCTTTTTCCTCTACTTTTCACATTATCTCTCCTCACCTATCACATTAAACACACTTTCACATATTTTATCATATCATTCTACACCTTACTATACTATCCACAATTTCACCACACCTCATCATTTTCGCATCTTACCAACCGCACAAAAGAACTGAGCCTAAATTCACTTGATCTACATCTACTTGAACTTAAAACACACTCACTTGTATTTTTAACGTCAAATTTACATAAACCTGAAATATACTCGGCCTGTATTTGCCATAACCAAATATATCTTCCAACTATATTTAGCTCGTCCGTCTAAATTAATAGATTTAGTAGCTTAAGTTTCATTTGATACTATAATTCTTGGTTATTGTATTCGGGTATGAAAATTAAATTCGTGTGTAAACAAAAGGTATAAGTATTTTCCTAATAAATTCAAAATACACCTGACTAGCATTTTTTTATTCCAAATTTACCTAACCTGTATTTAACCCTCTGATCCTAATTGATCAGTTTAGTAACTTAACTTTCATTTGATGCTAGGATTCTTGGTCATTGTAATAAGGATAAAAGAGTAAATTTGTATGTCAAAACAAGTTATAAGACAAATTATAGATTAATTATTATATTAAAGGGTGAAAGAATAAATTTGTGTGTGAATACAAGCTAACAAATAGGTAACCAGATAGGTTGCTCAAATAAATTTTTCGTCCATATTGCTTTTATTCTATAGGTGATAATGTGATTTACAGTCTGTTTGGATAGATATTATAGGAGGGAAAGGGAGGCGAAAGGAAGGGAATGATATTAAATAAGCTCCTCTACCCTTGTTTGGAAAAATAAATAGGAGGGGAGGGGAACCATTTACCTCCATTCCCCTCGATTAACCCTCTTTTCATTAACCTCCAATATGACGGTTAACGGAGTAGAGGGGAACTCATTATACATTAAAAAAAAATAACTTTATTAATATAATAACTATTTCATTTTTCTCCCCTCCCCGTCCTTCACTCCCTTTTCTAATCCAAACACAACAATTAACATATCTTACCTTTATTGTCCTCCACTTATAATCCAGACAAAACAGAAATAAATTCTCTTTCATTCCCTCCCCTCTAATACCCTCTTCTCACATCCCTATCCGATAATCAAATAGTCTGTTAGGTAGGACATGTAAACATAAAACTAATTGGGTAATTTTTAATAAATAAATATAAATTTTAATTTGAATATCATATTAATTTTTTAAAAAAAATTAACAATTAACAAATGCGTAAATTTTAGTAAATTTTGAAAATAACGAATTATATAATTCCATTTATGCAAGAATTTTACATGGCCGTACGTGGTAGGTATATTTGTTTTTTTCCTTCTTTTTCGGAGGAGGTATATTTGTTTGTTTATTCAATTATTCGGTGGTATATGCTAATGCTCTATCACATAATTAGAGTTCAACGTACCTACCACTATTAGGTAAATATAAGTGGACGGTAAATTGAACATGTGGACGGAGGGAGTACTTGAACAAAGAGATACACTTTGACACTATGACATTGCTTACTTTTTAGTTGAGACGTCAAACATGTGGACTACTATAACAAAGACATACACTTTGACACGTGGTCGGTTCAGGAGCCCGTTGGACCCACACGTATGAAGAAAGATGTCTCCTTTTTCCACGTGGCCCAAATGTCCAATCTAGTTGAAAGTTTTTTCATCTATATTAGTTCAAATATATAATAATCCTAAAATATAACTTTACGAAAACCGAAGTTAATAGATATTGATTACAAAATTTGTTATAATAAGTAATCATATTTGTTCAGATATAGTTTTTTACAAAAATTTAATAATTGAAAGAAATTTTATCAAATTGATTTTTTTTCAACTATCATAGTTGAAACTTAAGAGGTATAAGTATCACTAATTCTACCATAAAAAAAACCAAATGAAATACTTTGAAGAAAATAACTTATTATAACAGTTAATCTTATTTAATGAAATATAAATGTCTTTGATATATGATAATTTTTTTCTATAAATCAATGGCTATGAAATTTTTAATTACAAATTTTAACTATGGTAGAATTTTCAATTGAGTTGCTCTCGTTTGTACTTGTATTTCTTTGTTCAAATTTAACTTCTTATTTGAATATAATAATTAGGTATTATTGCATTAAATGAAAATTAAGCTATTAAAATGATTCAATTTGGATGGATGGATTAAATATATGTGGAGTGTATATTTAGTTACAAGGGTAAATACATACTATCTGTATTTTAGATCCACACAAATTTGACGTTAAAATACGAATTACTTTTTTAATTTAGGCTATGTTCTTTTATGTGATGAGAGGAGTGCGGTGTGTGAAAATTGAAAAAGTTTGGTGAAGTGTGGTTAGTTGTGATGGGAGTTGTGACAGGTGACATGTATTTTTCAATTTTAAATTGGAAAAAACTAATTGGTTTTTTTAAGTTAAAAAATTAAGTGAAAAACAATCAATTATGAAAGTAGAAATGGAAAAAATAAACTTTAAAAGTATTTGTCATTTATATAAAAAAATTAAGATTTCTTATAAAAATAGAAATGATATGGTGTGAAGTGTGGAAGAATTAAAGAATATAGTGTGATATGGTATCGCACCCCAATCTATCACATAAAAGAATAAGATATTAGGTAATTACAGGTGGATCGTATCTACTCTATCTGTAAAATGGACAGGTTAACTAATTTTGTCAAACGAGCAAAAGCAATTCTTCCATTGTTAGATGCGAATAGATATCTTGGACGATTTTAATAATTAATCACAACTATTTTTTCATGGAAAATTAATCACAATTTATGACAAATAAATATCGATTGTTTCACTAGCGAAGTATTTTTAACTCGCCCCAGCTTATTTGTATTTGAATTTTATTTTTTTTTTGAGATTGGTAAAATGTAAAAATGTTGCGGTATAGTAAAATTATAAAAAGTACGGGAAGTGTGGAACGATATGATAAAATCTGAATATTAAACTTAAAAAGTTTAACAAGCATATATTGAAATATTTTTCTCCATGTGAAACAAGCATATATTGAAGCATTGAACAAAGATAAGAGCATTATTAAAAATGGACAACTTGACAAATCTTTCTTTTTTTTTTTTATAATAAGCGGTCAAAGGACCCTTTGATTCAAAAGACAAGATATATCTTTAACAGCGGCATATAACGAAGAAATAGGACAACTTGACAAATCTGAATATCAAATTTTGTGCAGTTATGTAATTGCTTAACACTATTCTTTTGGCATGCGAATCATTTGTTAGATAGATACTTGTATCTCTATATGGACTTCATATTTCAGACTTGATAAGAATATGATTATAATGCAGTGACATATCAAGACTTGTCCATGTCTTAATTTTTTTCTTTCTTTTTGGCTCTTTGCATATCTTTCCTTCCACTCCCTTTGGTTGGTTCTGCAGTTTGTATCACATCATCTTAGTCTCTACAAATCAGGGAGGCTACTACTCAGTGGTTTAGTAATCGACACCACGTAAATCGCTGCATAAAAAGGTTAGGACTTGAAACAGAATTGAGAACCCTTCCATGGTTGTCAGCATAATTGGAGTCCTATGGAACACTTACTTGTTCAGGATCAGTGATATCCTCTTCTGTGAAGGAGAATGAAAAATTTAGATAGAAGCCATCTTATACTAAAAGTTGTACTATGTCAACTTTGTGTTATGGATATAGTAAGAATGAAAAAATATATTAAAAAAAATTATGGAGGTAGATTTTGTAGCACTAGAATATAATTTTTATTTTTTTTGGACTACCAGAATACAAAAATAAAATAGAAATTATTGGCATAGAAAAGATGAAAGTAGGGATTATTATAATCTAAGTTTCATATATATATATATATATATATATATATATATATATATATATATATATATATATATATATAACGATACAAGTTCTTCTCTCTCTAACGAGAGCGTATCTCTCTAGGAATCGATCATTCGATCTTGCTGTCTTCCGGCAGTAATTCCGATCGATCTCCTAGAAGATAATCTACTCATTGTATTAGAGGGGATCAACTATTAGTAATGGAGAATTCCAATTCCCAAAATGTAATCTCCCATTTTTGCTCACTGATTGGAGAAAGAGATCTGGGTCTGAGATTCATATCACCTAAAGCAGTGGAGGGTGTTTTATGTGCGAAATTGAATGAAGAAGATGTCGTTCAAGAATCTTGGTTGAATGTCGTTCTATGTCAAATTCTAGGTACCAATCTCCCTATTCATGAGATGATTTCTTTTCTGCGTAATATCTGGAGAGATAAAGGAATTGAAAAAATCGTCAAAACAAGGAAAGGAGTGTTCCTTGTGCAATTTGGGGATGAAACTCATAAGAATACAGTTCTGGAGAGGGGTGTGTATTATTTTGGGAACAAACCTATGATTGTTCGGGAGCTAAATGATAATCTCACTATAGATACCGAGTCCATTGTTTCTCTCCCAGTTTGGATTATATTCCCTAGATTGGATCTGAAGTATTGGAACACGAATGGGTTTAGTAAGATTGGGAGTACATTAGGAATACCAATCAAAACCTGTTTGAAAGATCGGATCTAACTGCTGCAAGACTACTAGTGGAGATGAATGTCGATGGAAACTTCCCAGATAGTATTCATTTTACTGAGAATGGAGTGGTGATCTCTCAGAAAGTAATCTATGACTGGAAACCGAGCAAATGCAATCTATGCAAGAATTTTAGCCATGAGATTCATGAATGCAAAATGAAGAACAAAAAGCATGGGAAGATGGTTATTACAGAACAAATTCAAGATGCAGAACAGGAGATTGCAGATACTCCTACTGTAACAGTTACATCTCCGGCTCCTAGTGCAAACAAGAAAACCCCTACTACTCCTTCTGTGCCCTCTACAGGCCTGCCTCTAAGGACAATTATACCTCACACCATCAAAGCAGGTGAGGTGCTAAAAGTTTCCAAAAGGCAGGAGGGTCTGCTCCAGGTGGTAATGGGTAAGATCATGAGTTGAAATATTAAGGGGTGTGGTAGGGCTAATAAGCAGGAAGATATCCGCAACTTCCTGCTCAAACATCAAGTAAGCTTAGTAGGTTTACTTGAAGTAAAAGCAAAAAAAGAAAAAATGGTAGACATTTGTAGTAATATGCTGAATAGTTGGAGTACTTTTCACAATGCAGAGATGGAAGAGAAATGTAGGATTCTAGTTGCTTGGAAACCCAATATCTATAAGGTGGATGTTATTGATTCTCACAGGCAGTGGATGCATATGAAGGTTACTAGACAAATTGATGGTGGCATGTTCCTTGTTACTATGGTTTATGGCTCTAATAGTCTCCAAGAAAGGAAATTTATGTGGGAGAAACTCGTCTCTACTGCTGCTGGCCCTAAGGAGGGATGGTTAGTCCTTGGGGACTTTAATGTTATACTATATCCAGAAGATAGAATGGGTGGAACAAGTATTGAATTTTTTGAAGTCACATATTTCCAGGACTGTTTACAAAACAGTGGCTTACAGGAGCTAAGCTTTGCTGGTGACTACTATACTTGGACCAATTCTCACGTTTGGTCACGCATCAACAGGGTCTTTTCTAATGAGGAATGGTTGATATAGTCTAGGGTGGTGCATATTGAGTTTTTTCCGTTTGGTTTATCTGATCACACCCCCATTTTGATATCGTTCCCTTCTTCTTTTGTGATTAAAAATTCTTTCATGTATTGTAAGATGTGGCAGAATGTTGCTGAGTACAAGAAGGTTATTGATAAAGTTGTTTCAGCCAGAGGAACTGGTAGCGAAATGTTCCAATTTCATAAATTCTTGCTTTCATTTCGGGGTCCCTTACAAACCCTCCACAGGGGACACTTTCATGATATCCATCAACAAGTTAATTCGTGCAGAGAAGAGCTGGAAAGTCTGCAGATGCACTTACAAGCTGATAAATCTAACAATGATCTTTGTCTAAAGGAAAAGGAGAAAAGAAGAGATTATATCAAAATCTTGAATTCTGCACAATCTATTATCCAGCAGCAGACGAGAATTACCTGGCTTAATTTGGGGGAGTGTTCTTCCCGTTTCTTCTTTAGTAAAATGAGAAAAAGACAGATGGGATCATTTGTGTTCTCCCTGAAGAACCAGAATGATGAGACAATCACAGGATTTGACAATGTTGCAGCACTTATATTGAATTATTATGAAGAGCTGCTGCGGAAAAAACAGTACATTAGAAGCCATGTGGATAGCAATATTATTCAGAATGGGCCTATGCTGAGTATAGAACAACAACTGGGATTGCTTACTATTTTCTCTAAGCAAGGCATTCATGATGTTGTCTTCTCGATCCGTGATGTTAAAGCCTCGGGACCTGACGACTTTAGTAGGTCTTTCTATAAGTTCAATTGGGCATGCATTGGTGATAAATTCTGTGAAGCCATTTTGGAATGCTTTGAGAAGGGGTCCATTCTTTCCAATATCAATGATACTAGAATTTCCTTAATCCCGAAGAAAATGAATCCAGAATAACCTGCTGATTTCAGGCCGATCTCCTGCTGCAATGTTTCATATAAATGCATCTCAAAATTGTTATGCAACAGACTGCGGAAAATCTTGCCGACTCTTGTCAATCAGTGTCAAGGAGCATTTGTACCGGGAAGGGAAATTGTTCACAACATTTTGTTTTGTCAAGAGATTGCTAATGGGTATAATCGTAAGAACCTCTCTCCAAGATGTATTATGAAGATAGATCTCAAGAAAGCATATGATTTAGTGTTTTGGGAATGTGTTGAAGAAGCTCTCCATGCTTTCAATTTCCCTCCCAGATTCATTAATTGGGTAATGATGTGTATCTCATCCCCTTCTTATTCCATAAAGCTGAATGGACAATCTCATGGCTATTTTAAAGGAGGACGTGGCCTACGCCAAGGTGACCCTCTCTCCCCTTTGATATTTGTTTTAGTCATGGAATACTTATCTCGAATGTTGGATAATCTGCAGTATGACCCAAAGTTCAGCTATAACCCGGGCTGTACATCCCTGAAAATTAACCATCTCATGTTTGCGGATGATCTGATCATTTTTTGTGCTGCAAATAATGAGTCTGTCATATGTGTTTCTGAGGTTCTAAGGCTATTTGCTGATTGTTCTGGTTTGAAGGCAAACCTTGAAAAATCAAAAGTTATTTTTGATGGTAAAGATAGTGAGAATCAATAGGCTCTTGTTGACACCTTAGGCTTTTCGCATGACACTTTTCCACTTAAATATCTGGGTGTTCCTATTACAATAGCAAGAATTGCAAAGTTTGACTGCCTTACTCTTGTGGAGAACATGACTGCTAGAATTCGAACATGGTCCTCAAGACACCTGTCTTATGCGGCCCGTATACAATTGGTGAATTCTGTTCTTCTTAGCATTGTCGGGTATTGGTCTAATATCTTTGTGCTTCCAGTTAATGTCATTGAATGTATAGTTCAGGTCTGCAGGAATTTTATCTGGTCGGGAGATATTACTCATAACCGCATCCCTATGGTTGGTTGGGATAATTTATGCTCACCGAAGAAGTATGGAGGTGCTCGCCTGAGAAACCCGAGATTGTGGAACACTGCAACAATTGGTAAACTGGTTTGGATTGTGGCTAGCAAAAAAGATAACTTGTGGGTTAGATGGATTCATGAACGATACATCAAATCTCTCAACTGGTGGCAATACTCTCCCCCAACCACCAGTTCTTGGAGCTGGAAACAATTATGTAAAATCAAAGAGAAGATCAAGCATGGAGATCACATGAGTTGGAAATGGCATGGAGAGAAAAATGGTGAATTTATGCTGTTAGAACCCCTCAAGGACGTTGATAGCTCAGGCTCAAGGACCTTGGCACTGAATCAGTTTTGAATGAAAGCCAAAATTCGAATAGCTAGAAAAGATATGATGCACAAGGAAAGAAATCTCAAAGCAGGCAGAGGGACATTCACCTAGGGCATCATAAAGACGTTTACTCACAGCATCACAAGGACGTTCACCCCAGACGAGAAGCCTCGTCGTGAAAGATAAAAAGAGCAAAGAAACAGGGAAACTTTTTCTGGAAACTGAGTCATCTGATTCTCTTTGTCCATTCTCTAACCAGACTAATTTGATTATTCTATGTGCATTGCAGGAAACAATCGAGCAAGAGTTTGGAAAGAAAAATAAGATCTTTGAATCCGGAAATCTCGCACAAAATGAAGCAAATCTGGAAGCACGAAGAAAGGAAGGAATCTGATCTCAAATCAAATCTCCAACGTCTCCAACGTCTCCATTCGAATCAAGTAAACAAGCCTATAAATTGAAGACATAGGATTCGAATTAAAGCAACAATTCCACGGAAGTAATCGGGTGTTCAAAACAGAGAATTTGGTTCTATGTTTTGGTTGTGTTCTTGTAACGTGGTTTGTAAGACCTCGATTTTGTCGTTCTCTCTCAGGGAGCTGGCGGCCTTGGTCAAAGAAACTAGGTCAATGGTCGAGTCGAGATTGCTAAGGTAAGGCAATGGGTTGAAAGAGGCGGTCACGAAGCAACAAATAAAACTAAGGTCGGTCAAGGAATAGAAAATGGGCTTCGGAGGTTTTGCGGGATGCAAACGGGGATGAGGAAATGGGTTTTGCAACAAGGGAATAACAAGAAGGGAGAATCAAGTGGTAATTCTGTTAGAAAATACCCACCGGGCTTCCTCTTTCAAGGATAGTCAGGATTAACTTCCCCAAAGTCCATCGACAGACCCGGGTGGTTAATGAAATGGAATTTCTTAGTTAGTTTCTATTCGCTTTCGCGAACTAGAATACTAACTATCCATATTCTTACCTTCCAACACAAGTGTTGGATGTATTCGGGATGCTTTCGCACCCAAATACATCCCACTTGAGGGAAGGATAGGAGTGGGAAATTGATTTCCAAACTAATTACTCACTAATATTGCTAACCCAAACCTAATCACCCATTCACACCCTTGATTACCCCCTAACCCATAGGGTTTCTAGCCTCTAATCATGATAAAAACTAAGCTAACAACATCCAAACAAAACCTAAACATGATTTCTAACATCAAACAACCATAAACAAGCAAGAACAATGAAATAGCAAGTAAAGAAATTAAGAACAAGCAAAGTAATTAGCAAAGTAATTAATAAAAGAGTTAAGGGAAGAGAATACTTATCAAAATGTTGTAGATGAACAAAGGAAAGCAATAAAAAGATGATCCAACAATCTTTCAATTGATTGAATCCTCAAATCTTCAATAATAAACAAACCCTAGAATAAATCTCTCTCTAATCTCCCTCTAATCTCTCTCTAAAATCCGTAATTACAAGCTAGAAAAATTGTCTAAGTCTATCCCTAGATGCCCCCTAAGAAATCGTCAACAAGAAGTATATATACAAGCAAAATCAAGGCCAAAACGCAAAGACTTCAAGCCGAAACATGCGCAGACATAGGAGACCGTTGCGCGGCCAAGGAGACCGCGGTCACGGCCTCTGCTCGTTCATCGACAAATCTGTATGGCGATTTAGGGCAGACAAGTTTTCGCTCCTTCGCACCGTCGTGGCTACGGTCTCCCAAGACCGTGGCCACGGTATTGCTCGGCCACTTCTTCCCTTAGACAATTCATGAACCCACCGTGGCTACGGTCAACTTGACTGTGGCCACGGTCTATCTCGGCTCCCATTACTTCATGACGTAGTGGGTGCTACGCCATTTGTGGCGGGGGCTACGCTTCGGCTTTCCTTCCCTTTGTTCTTCCTTCTTTCCGAAGCATGTAACGCTCGATCCGAGGGTCGTAGCATGCATTACTTCACTAATTGGCACCAAAGGTTGGGAGTATGGTCCCGGGTCAACTCCGCCTCGGTTTCCGGTCCGGCTCAGCTCTGGAAAACACCGAAAAGCTATAAAAAGGCCCATTTTGCAACGTTTTCGGGTGAAAACTCCAAAATCTACAAAAATACCAAAAATACATTAAAAGTTATTAAAATAGACCACGAAACGAGTTAAAAGCCTAAGGATTTAGGCGGTATTTAGACACAAAATTGGGTCTAAACCCCCCCCCCCACACTTAAACTTTTGTTTGTCCCGAGCAAAACAAAACAAAACAAATAAGAAAACTAAACACCAACTCCTTTGTCGTGGGAGGAAACGAGTGCATTTAGCGTATGCACCAAGCCCTTTGAACCCCCCGGCAGCCCGGGTGGACGAGATGGACTCGTGAGGGTTTGTAGCGGCTGTGCCCACAAAAGCCAAAGAAAAGGAGAGAGGAAAAGTGAAAACAAAACCGAAGAAAACAAAAGGAAAGAAAAACAAAGGCTTTGATTCACAAGATCTCGCGATCTAAACTAAAAAAACGTGATTAAGCCTCCCAAAGTAACCGTTAGGAGCATCTCACAAACACCAATCTCAGATAAAAGCTAATCTTGAAGATTTTCAACTCCCTACACCTTATGCCAAGTGAAACCCCACATGCAAAAGCACAAAAGAGGGTTTTAACGGGAACCAAAAGACTCTAAAAACTCGTGTCCGAACTTGAAAACAACGAAACAACCAACAGGAGCGTTGCCCTCCTCGCATTTGGCCGCCCTTGGCTTGGTGAGGGTCGTAGGTGATGCAAGGGGAGGCCCCACTCTTTTTAGAAGCAAAAACGTTTTCTTTTCTTTCTTTTAAAGTTGGAATTACCAACGAAATTTGCTTTTCTTTTTCTCTTTTTTTTTCTTTTTGTTTTTAAAAATCGGTATTAGCCTTACTTTCGGGAATTGGACGACCCATATAAGGAATATACCCTCCTAACACGGTCTTTTCCATTCGCCTCTCCGTCGCAAAGCGATATGGGAGGAGGGTTAAGGGGTATCCATGTCGTACCACGAATACCGGGCCCGTGTAGGTTGGCTAAGCGTGGGTGGTTAATGTCTTCAGCGACACGCTCCACTTATTCAGGTTATTGTATCTTATGAAAGCTTGTTCTTTCTTTTCTTTTCTTTTTGCACTTTTTGCTTTTGCTAAATGAGAAAGAAAACAAACCCGGACACAAGCTCCTAGAACCTCCCGGTTCCAACAAAATGAGAAAGGAACGGAGGTCTCGCTAGACAATTAATGAAAGGAGTTTATTAAGGGTAAGTCTCGACTAGAACCCCAATTAGGGTCGAAAATGCTCCAACCGGTTACTTTTAAAGAAGTTTAAGAACGGCTTCCCAACTCCGAAAACGAGATCCAGGAAACAAAACCAAACAAAGACAAAACGAAAAGAAAAACTGAAAAGGTTTTCACTCCCTTTTTTCTCTTTTTTCACACGAAAATTTTCAAATTTTAAGCAAAAACTAAGAAAACAAAGAACAAAACGACTAGGTGATCTACTACCCTTGAGACAAAATATCTCCCCCCCCCCCACACTTAAAAATCCACAATGTCCTCATTGTGGGAAGGTGTCACATGAAAAGGGTAGAGAACCTACAGAACACAAACAAACAAAAACAACTAGCAAGTAAAAATGGTGGCGACCCGAGCCCACACGGCTCCAACAACAATATATCCCAACAAGCACATACGAGGGGTTCGCCACCCAAAAGAAAAGTCAAGCATGCAAAAAGGATCATAGGATATTCAACTCAAAATAAAAGAAGAGCGAAGAGATATTACCTCGAGTTCTTCAAAACAAATGATTACTCAATCCGTGATAATCGAGCAAGGGGTTAGGATTTTCAAGTAAAAACAAGCAAGGCTCGTAAGATCCGCATGCAAGATTAGAAACAAGGAAAAGATACTAATAAAGGAAGGAAAAGAAATTAATCATAAAGAAAGTATGGGTTACCTCCCATGTAGTGCTTGTTTTAGGTCCCTAGCTTGACCTAAATACCCGTTTGATTCTTGAAAGACGGGGTGAACAAGATAGGAACGTTTTCCATCTCTTCCACCATTTTCTCTTCCTCCCTTTCCAGCAATTCCCCACTTTGCAAGCATAAAGGTCAAGATGATCTAACAAGTTTGTAGTTGGCCTCGGGGCGAAGAGAGGCAGTGGCTTCTTATGTTTCTTCCACCTTCTTTTTCTCCTCTTCTTCCAACATCTCCCAACTACCATAGTGAACCAAGCAAGTTGCTCCTCCGGCGGTCGAATAGAGTGAAATAGATGAGGAGGTAATTTAAACTCCACTTTACTTGTTTCCCGGAGTTTTGGAGCCTTGGGAACAAGCATGAGTTGATGACAGTCATCCTCCTTCGAAAATTCTTCTTCCTTCTCAACCCTTTCCTTGAATTCTTCTTCAATGAAATAATTCGAAGTGATCGGGAAGTACTCAAACTCTACTTGAGGAAGAGGAAACTCCAAAGATGCTTCATCATTGATAATAAAATCATGAACCTCCATACGCTCAAATAAAGGTTCCTCCAAGGGAACATCCTCCACCCTTGATTATATACCCCATCAATAAGATTAGTGAGGAACACAACCTCACTACCATCGGGCTCAACATGGATAGACTCAAGAAGGATCTCCTCCAAAGGACGCTCATATAAAAGCTCAAAAGTATAAGGTTCTATCAAGCACCCACCTATTTCCTCATTGAATTCTTCTTCCTCACTCAACTTCTCCTCATTCTCACTTTTAGCTTCTTCAAGCAACACCTCCCTTTCTTCATTCATCTCCAACTCACTCGCTTTTTCTTCTTCTCTCAAACATCCCTCCTCCGCAAAATCTAGTACTATCGCTTCCCCTTCACTCCGGAGGGTAATAAGATTCACCGACACCATTGGAGTAGGTTGAGGTTGTATGGGGACAGTTTGAGGGATGTAGTCTATCTGAGCTGTTTGGGACCATTGATTTTCAATGTTCTCGAGGCGAGCCCTATCATTATCTTGATTTTCAACAATTTGCTTCAGCAACTTCTCTATGTTGGACTCTTAAGATGGTTGGGGTTCTTGAAGTTGAGGGGTAGGTTGGTGATAACTGGGTTGCCAAACTTCTTGGTTTTGGTGGTTGGGTGAGAAATATTGGATGTTTTGGGTGGAGGGTTGGGTCTCCTGCACGATTCCCAATTGGTTGGTTGTTCCATCAGATACCATCTTTTGTTGCATCTCTTGGACGACGCCCACAAGGAATTTAATAGTAGGTTCGCTCTCCAAGGAATAGCCTCTACTTCCTAAACTCCGACGGCTTCCCCAAGAAGGAGAATGTTGAAATATCTCGTGAAGGAAAACATTTGCTTTATGCTCGGTCTTCATAAGGAACATTCCTCCCGATGCAATATCAATTGACTCTTTAAGATCTTCTTGAAGCCCATGGTAAAACTGATGTAACAATAACCAATCCAGAAGATTGTGATGTGGACATCGCCTTTGAAGAAGTTTAAACCTTGCCCATGAATCGAAAAGAGTTTCTCCCGGCTCTTGCTTGAAATTCAAGATAGCTTGTCGAAGCCTATGCGTCTCATCAACCGGAAAGAAATGGTGAAGAAAATCCCGGCTCAATGCATCCCAAGTAGTATATGTACCGGGTGGACAAATGTTGAGCCATGTTCGGTGTCGTTCCGAGCCGAATTTCTTCTCTTTTATAGGGTATATTTGCTTGTTTTAACCCCTATTTATATTTTAGATATAATGATTTAGTGTTTTGTAGGAAAATAAGGAGTTATCTAAAATATAAATAGGGGTTAAAACAAGCAAATATACCCTATAAAAGAGAAGAAATTCGGCTCGGAACGAGACCGAACACCACTCCAACACAAGGGTTTGTTCGCCCCGAGCAAACTAAAAACAAAGAAAAGGACTAAAAAGGAAAACTAAAAACCCTAACTCACTTTCGCAGGAATCGCGGATGCATTTAGCGTATGCATCAAGCCCTTTAAACCCCCCGGCAGCCCGGGTGGACGAGGTGGGTCTCGTGAGGGTTTATAGCAACTCTACCCACAAAAGCCACGAGAAAAGAAAAAGGGGAAAGAAAAAGAAGCGAAAACCGAAAACCGAAACAAAACAAAAGCAAAGAAAATATTCCCGTCCCCAATCATGCACCTAGTTCCCCAACCCACCTCAACAATCAATTGGAAAAAGCAAGTATAAACAAATTAAGACACGAAGGTTGGAAAACTACCAATCTTTGAGATTTTGAACCAGAACACTTCCTGATGAACACCTCGTGCATATGTGCAAGTGGGCTTTAGTCGGTCCTTCCTATCCTAAACCAGACAATCAGAGTTGTTCTCATGCTCAAGCCCAGAATTATCTATCCTACTTCACTCTTGGTTTTTCTTTCAACCTCTCTTTTCTTTCTTTTTCTTACTACACTCTTTTCTTTCTTTTTCTTTCTTTTTCTGCTTTTTTTGCTCTTTCTTACCATTCTTTTGCTCAACTCTTTTTTTCTTTTTCTTGCTTCACTCTTTTCTTTCTTTTTCAAAACCTACGCTCTTTTATTTCCACTCAATCTGTTTTGTGTCTTTTAGAGCGTTTGTGTCGGGTTTTGCGGGATTTAAACACCGGCCTTCGCAAAGGGTTACCCTCCCTGCTAGGTTTCTCCATACGTGAGCCATTGCACTTAAGGGGCATAGGGTGCCGATCCACCCAAACCAACACATGACGGTAGGCCCGAAAGTAATTATTTAATGCATTAATTAAGAGCTTAAGTAATTGAACAACTAAAACCGTCTAACTTAGGTAAGAAGACACAGTCAAAGCGTGTAAGATTTGAGGAATCCGCTTTCTCGTTCCATGTAGAGGTCTAATAGAGATAAGTCATGGCAAAAATCCTTCCTAAGGCCTATCATTATTCATACCGACCGCTTCTAACTGATTGAATAAGCCGATTAGACAACTATCTACACAACTGTGAACGGAAACATCTTCAAAAAGTAAAACAACTTTTGGGTTTTTCACAACATTTCTCCCCTTTTTTATTTCACACACAAAATATTTTTAGATTTTGGACACAAACTACGAAAGACAAAAATAAAAGACTCAAAAACTATGTGATCTACCCATGACACATGGAAAATAACACCCCCACTCCAACACAAAACATCACAATGTCTCCATTATGAGAAGGGTGTCACAAATAAGGTAGAAAACTAAGAACATATATACAAAACACTTATCACATAAAAAGCGGTGGCGACCCGAGCCCACACGGCTCCAACAACAATATATATCCAACATTCACACTCAAGGGGTTCGCCACCAAAAAGGAGAAATCAAGCATGCAACATGGATCATTGATATATTCACATAAAGAGAGTGGAAAAAGGTTACCTCGAGGTCTTCAATAAAAGCATACCCCATCCACGATCCAAGGAACATCACACAAAAAGTTAGAAATAAACAAGAAAAGCATACTATGTGTGATGGTTCATATGCAAGATGAAAAAAAAAAAGAAAAACAAATTATACAAGACACTAAGGACTAATGAACTAAGAAAACAAACTAAAATATTTACAAAACGACTCTTTTTTTCTTTTCTTAGACTCGAAAACTGGAATGCAAACTACCCTCCCACTCCAACACAAAGAGGTTGTCGAGTCCTCAAAATGGAAAAATAGAAGTAGGTAAGCAAGCACCCCAAAATAAAAGAAAAAGACACACACAAAAAGAAAATAAAAGAAGAAAAGAAAACCGACTCACTAAATATACACAAGAAGGTGAAGAAAGATATTACCTAGAAGGCTTCTTATCAATAAGCTCATTCCTTCTCACCTCAAGATATCGGGCACCAAGTCAGAACCATTCAACGCCCGGAGTAACAAATCATGCATCCTCTCATGCATCTCAGAATGGTGGTGGTAAGAGCACACTCGCAATAGCACATCAACAAACATTAGTGCCCTTAACAATTTATCAAATGCCCTAGAAAAATCATAGAAATGATGAAATGCATGAATATACAAGACTTTCCTAGGCATAGTGAAAGAAGACATGACAAATGGATCCTCCCATTGACTCGTAAATGGAGATTGGGTATACAAATCAACGGAAGGAGGCAATACAACACATTTCTGAACATGCTCATGCGAAGACTTGGATGCAAACAATGGTTCAAACTCAATTTCCATGCAATTTTCATCAATCACAAATTCCAAATCACCACTCTCATCCAAATAATCATCACAATCGTCAATAGGTGATAAGGAAAATAGAGGGTTAGATCACATCATAACACTCCCAACATCACACACAAGCACATCTTCATCTTCATCAATATCAGACTCACTAGAAGAACTATCAACATCAAAAGACAAAGGTGCATCATCCAAAGCAATATCAAAAGTGAAAGTGGAAGATTCAAGGTCATAACTCATCGTGAATGACTCATAAAACATGTCATCATCAAAAGCATCATCATCAACAACCAAATTCAAACAATCATGATCAATCCCCAAAGAATTATGCTCATCATCACAGGTATGCACATCAATGGACTCACATACAAGGGTAGCTAATGCCTCACTAATGCAATGATCCTCAATGAAAGTGAACAAATCGTTATCAAGCACACATTCAATCACAACAGATTCAATTTCACTCTCAACAAGATCATGCTCAATTACATCATGGCATTCACTAAACTCAATCTTTTCTTCACATAAACGCATGGACAAGGGTGTGGACAATAGTTCATCATCTAGCACGTTTTCAACTAATTCTACATCATCACACACAAAATCATCATGTTCCTCATGCTCATTAGGTGGGGCTGCTAAGGAATTACTAAGTAGTCCAAGGAATGGTCGGTTATAATAGTCATCATCCTCATCATACACAGCAGAATCAACATGCATTTCAGAACTCAAAGACGATGAATGACCTATTTCAACATTCGAATCAACCATTTGTGAAGAAGGAGTTACTACCCTTTGATTACTCTCATGGACAAATTCACGCATATACTCATTCATATTCGCACATAATTTTTCTACTTCTGCCTTGAAGGAAACCACTGTAGCTTGCAAACAAGAAATTGAACTATGATACGGCGAATCACACAAGGAGCACACGGAAGGAGACTCAACATCGGCACTTTGGGAAAGATCATAACAGTTTTCCACATATCCCCCATCACAAGATTGATCATCAACATACATGGGGTATTCACATGATTGTTCAGTTTCGGTCCCAAAGGGTGGTGCATAAGGAGGTTGGAAGCTAGGACTAACATTTTGTTGTTCAAACTCATAGGAATCCCTAGACAACCATTCAAGTAACTCCCATGCTTTTTCTTCACCTAAACAAGAAAACCCGTAATAATCTAAAAGGTTTCGGGTCTCATAATTCACACCCTCACTAACAATTCCCAAAAGAGATAATGTATCATAAAAGATACCATATAATTCACATTGAACACGGTAGTCATGCAATATAGCAAAATACCACCAAAATATTTCATGCTCAAATTGAGGGAATTGGGGACTATCCATAACTCTCTTTTTTTTCTATTTTTCTAATTTTCTAATTTTTTCTTTTCTTTTCTCACTTTTTTCGATATTCAATTTTTTCGCTACATTTTTCTAGCATAATCGAGAAAGCAATAAACTATGTACACACAAACCAATAGCCTAATCTACCAAATAACACCATCCCCGGCAACGGCGCCATTGTTCGGTTGTAATTTTTGTGGTTTTATGAGTTAAGGTTGTCGGTCCACAGAGATGGGTGTGAGGCTTGATTAAGGTAATCGGTTTGTGTAGAGGGGTTTTTCTCAATGCGGAAAGCAATAAATAATGTAAAGGGAAGCAATTAAATCTAACCTAGGCATGAATCAAAGAAAGCAATTAAAAGCATGAAATCAAATAAAGCAATTAAAGCAAGGAATGGAAATCTAGAATGAACAATGAAATTAGAGACAAGAAATTATACCTTTGATGACCAAAATCTTCTAACCTTCAATCTACCTTTGCAATTTCCCCCGAACAAACAAGAAAATGTGGATAGGAGGGTCAAGGAATTCCAATTCTACTTCCTAGTGAGAATTTGGGAGATCCTTGGTAATCCAATCCACATTTTCTTGTTTGTTCGGGGGAAATTGCAAAGGTAAATTGAAGGTTAGAAGATTTTGGTCATCAAAGGTATAATTTCTTGTCTCTAATTTCATTGTTCATTCTAGATTTCCATTCCTTGCTTTAATTGCTTTATTTGATTTCATGCTTTTAATTGGTTTCTTTGATTCATGCCTAGGTTAGATTAAATTGCTTCCCTTTACATTATTTATTGCTTTCCGCATTGAGAAAAACCCCTCTACACAAACCGATTACCTTAATCAAGCCTCACACCCATCTCTGTGGACCGGCAACCTTAACTCATAAAACCACAAAAATTACAACCGAACAAGCCACATCTTAGCTTTTCCTCCCAAGGTGAGAGGGAAAAGCTTCAATTTCAAAAACTCCGAAGATACCTCTGGCATATGCACAAAACCAATCCGGCCTTCAAATCTTCTACTATGATCGATAAGATCCTCGAAGCCATCTCCATAGAATTGGTTTCTCTCAAAAGCGTCCAGCAGGCATGGTTTGAACTCGAATGTTACGGTGGGTGGTAGTGGCGATAGGTTGATAGGATTGCCTCCCGTACCCGATGATGGAACGACATATCATAGAAGAGTACAGGGTGAATCAGCTTGGACTTCACCCATTAGGACTTGAATCCTCCTACAATGCTCGATAGAACATTAGGGCGTACCTACATGAACCAACAAGAACCAATAGAAGCATCAAATTCATCGGGATTAGCACAAACTAATTTCTAGCGTGAAAGCAATCTCAAATAACCAAAAACCAAGCAACTAAAACTAGGGGAGCTGGCTCCTTGGCAACGGCGCCATTTTGTGTAACGTGGTTTGTAAGACCTCGATTTTGTCGTTCTCTCTCATGGAGCTGGCAGCCTTTGTCAAAGAAAGTAGGTCAATGGCGGGTCGAGATTGCTAAGGTAAGGCAATGGGTTGAAAGAGGTGGTCACGAAGCAACAAATAAAACTAAGGTCGGTTAAGGAATGGAAAATGGGCTTCGGAGGTTTTTCGGGATGCAAACGGGAATGAGGAAATGGGTTTTGCCACAAGGGAATAACATGAAGGGAGAATCAAGTGGTAATTCCGTTAGAAAATACCCACCGGGCTTCCTCTTTCAAGGATAGTCCGGATTAACTTCCCCAAAGTCCATCGACAGACCCGGGTGGTTAATGAAACAGAATTTCCTAGTTAGTTTCTATTCGCTTTCGCGAACTAGAATACTAACTATCCCAATTCTTACCTTCCAACACAAGTGTTGGATGTATTCGGGATGCTTTCGCACCCAAATACGTCCCACTTGAGGGAAGGATAGGAGTGGGAAATTGATTTCCCAACTAATTACTCACTAATATTGCTAACCCAAACCTAATCACCCATTCACACCCTTAATTACCCCCCTAACCCATAGGGTTTCTAGCCACTAATCATGATAAAAACTAAGCTAACAACATCCTAACCAAACCTAAACATGATTTCTAACATCAAACAAGCATAAACAAGCAAGAACAATGAAATAGCAAGTAAAGAAATTAAGAACAAGCAAAGTAATTAATAAAAGAGTAAAGGGAAGAGAATACTTATCAAAATGTTGTAGATGAACAAAGGAAAGCAATAAAAAGATGATCCAACAATCTTTCAATTGATTGAATCCCCAAATCTTCAATAATAAACAAACGCTAGAATAAATCTCTCTCTAATCTCCTTCTAATCTCTCTCTAAAATCCCTAATTACAAGCTGGAAAAATTATCTAAGTTTATCCCTAGATGCCCCTAAGAAATCGTCAACAAGAAGTATATATACAAGGCAAAACTGTTGGCCAAAACGCAGCACTTCAAGCCGAAAACACGCGCAGGACATAGGGAGACCGTGGCCACGATCAAGGAGACCGTGGTCACGGTCTCGTTCTGTCCAGCAAATCTGTATGGCGATTTAGGGCAGACAATTTTTGGCTCCTTCGCACCGTTGTGGCGACGATCTCCCAAGACCGTGGCCACGGTATTGCTCGGCCACTTCTTCCCTTAGACAAGTCATGAACCTACCGTGGCTACGGTCAACTTGACCGTGGCCACGGTCTAGCTCGGCTCCCATTACGTCTGGGCGTAGCGGGTGCTACGCCATTCGTGGCGGGGGCTACGCTTCGGCTTTCCTTCCCTTTGTTCTTCCTTCTTTTCGAAGCATGTAACGCTCGATCCGAGGGTCGTAGCATGCATTACTTCACTAATTGGCACCAAAGGTTGGGAGTGTGGTCCCAAGTCGACTCCGCCTCGGTTTTCAGTCCGGCTCGGCTCGGGAAAACACGGAAAAAGCTATAAAAAGGCCCGTTTTGCAATGTTTTTGGGTGAAAACTTAAAAATCTACAAAAATACCAAAAACACATTCAAAGTTATTAAAATAGACCACGAAACGAGTTAAAAGCCTAAGGATTTAGGCGGTATTTAGACACAAAATTGGGTCTAAACAGTTCTTCGAGTTGAAAGAAGAACGATTGTGTGAGAAATTTGTGTTTGAGTGAATTCAATTCTTAACGGACTTAGAATTGATTTGTGTTGGTGTAATCGATTCCCAGTCGGACTTGGGATTGATTCGTGTTTACACCAAAGATTGATTTTGGTGGGTGTTTCATTTCTCCAGAACAAATTCGAAGTGCCAGCTGGCTGCTGTCGTGCACTTCTTCTCACTTGTAAACCCTAAGGATGTTTACCTTGGGTTGTTCAAAGTAGCATTCTGTTTTGTCATAATAAAGGAAGTTATTCAGTTCACATTCATTGTCCTTTATTATAGTTCTGTTCTTGTGTTATCTTATTTGAATCTTAATCTGAATAGATTAAGAGCCTAACGTCCTTTACCAAGTTGCTATTTTGTGCAGAATTTTAATAACCCTATTCACCCCCCCTCTAGGGTTCTTTTATATGCCTTCTGAATACTACGAATGGTTGATTGCTGATAAAACCAAATGGTCTTTCCATCGGACTGTTTGGAATGGTGTTTCATCACCTCGCCACTCTTTTATAGCTTGGTTAGCTACTAAGATGAAACTCCCCACAACCGATAGACTAAATTCCCATGGCAGCAACATTGATCCAACTTGTGTCCTATGCTTAGAAGGAATTGAGTCTATTGATCACTTGTTTGTTACTTGTCCTTTTGTGAAGCAAATTTTGAGATCCTTCAGCACCAAACTGAACTTGAGACATCAATTTCACTCTGTACTCAATTGGATCTCTAATTGGAGGAATGTCAGACGTGGGAAACAGATAACACTTCTGGCAGCTGCTGTGATCTCTACTACAATAGCTGTGATCTGGGAAGCAAGGAATTACAAAAGGTTTCCTAAGGGTCAAAAATTGTTATCAGCGGAAGAAGCCATTAAGAAAATACACTTTACTATACTGCATAGATTTTTGTATTGGAAAAATATAAATTATAATCGTTGTATTGATATCCTCCTTGAGTAGGATTGTACTTTATTTTACATAGATTCATGTATTGTGTTTGTATTTTTTGTGACTCTCTTTTTTAAGAGTGATTTGGAATGAAGAGTTATTTTTCTGCCAAATATATATATATATATATATATATATATATATATATTGCAACGAAAACCAAGGCTATATCATTAATAAACCCAACCAGCGAGAATACAAACACACCCCTCAAAACAGGGCAAAAAACACGAACAACATAAATATTAAGAACAATATTGACACATTGTTTATATCTTTCCCAGTTCTAGCTACACTCTGGCACGGATGTCTTCTTTTATTTGGTGGATGATTGTATCCGTGCTTCTCCTTGGTTTTCCATGGACAACATTGTTTCTTTCTCTCAAGATATGGTACACAACAGCACCATAAACGCCCTAAACATAACTCTGAATCTCTTGGGAAGTGCCATCTCCTTTCATTTGGACATCCAGAGACTGTGACCAGGATTTATGAGCATCTGGCAGTAAGGTCAGGTGCTAATCACATTGATGATTTCCTTAGCCTTTCCACAGTGGTGGAATAAATGGCCATGTGTTTCCTCGCCTTGGCCGCACACGGGGCACTCATGGTTGCCTTCTGTTTTCCATTTTTGGGTCCGGCTGCGCACAGGGAGACATTCTTGGAATCTCAGCCAAAAGATAAAAGCATGTCGTGAGGTGACAAACATGCTCCAGACTACACCTGTCCACCAAGGTTGTTCAGCAGCTGGAAGAAGCCACCTATACCCACTGAACACAATGTATTGTCCGGTATCGGTCCATTCCCAACGACGTCCCGGGTTGAGCCCCACTTAAAAATTTCCATGATTTCACAAAGGTGTTTGCAGTAGGGACAAACGTCGTACGGGGGATGATAGTCCCACCAATCCCGATATTAGATATATTTTGTGTGGATCCACTTGACCCAAAGAATGTCTTTCCTAGCTTGTATATCCCACACAAGCTTAGCAATGGAGGTTTGGTTCCATATTGCAAGGTTATGACACCCAATCCCACCCTAGCTTTTCGGTTTGCAAGTATTTGCCGACGAAACAGCGGGAAGAGCTTTGTAATCCTCTGAGCCACCTCAAAGAAAATTTCGGCAATATCTATTAATGGTATCCACCACTTTGTCGGGAAGAACAATGATTGCCCAGAAACTCTATATTCCAAACAACACCGAGTTGACGAGAGTAGCACGGCCAGCATAAGAGATGTTTCGAGTAGACATGAGCTTAGTTTTAGCGAGGATTTTTTCTATCAGCATATTGCAATCAGTCGCTGACAATTTGCACGCAGAAATGGGCATGCCAAGGTTTGTTTCGCTCAGTCTACTTGAAATCAGATTTTTTCTACTTGAAAGGGAGAGTTCCTTGTGCAAAATTTGTTTCGCCCAGAAACTCAGTCTAGTCCTGGACACCCCCAAAAACTACCTCCGATTTTTCCGTGTTAGCCTTCAGCCCTGTAACTTCAGAGAAATGTCTATCATTCATTAGAGTCTCGATAGACACCTTGTTTGCTAAAGTGAAAAGAATCAGATCATCCGTAAAAATGAGATGAGACAATTTGAGCCTGGTCCAATTGGGATGATACTTGTATCCCTTTGAATGCTTGATATGGTAGTTGATGGACCTTGAAAGATATTCCATTGTTAGTACAAATAGCAAAGGAGACATTGGATCCCCTTGACGGAGGCCTCTACCACCGGGAAAGCGATAAGAAATTGTCCTGTTGACATTGATGGCAAAAACAGGGGAAGTCACGCAGACCATTATACATTTGATGATCATGTTGGGAAACTTAAATGCATGTAGCCCTTCCTCAATGTAGCTCCAGTGGACTGATTCGAAAGCCTTCTTCATGTCAATTTTCATCATGCATCTGGGAGAAATTGTAGACCTGTTTTAACCACGAGCAATTTCTTGGCAGAGTAAGACATTGTGCAATAATTCCCGACCCAGAATAAAAGCCACTTGGCTTTGGTTGATCAGAGAGGGAAAAACCTCCCGGATTGGGGAAGCGAGGATTTTTGTGATCGCCTTAAAGAAGGTTTAAAGGAGTTTCCCTTTCGTAAAGAACTCTTTGGCCGCTTCACAAACAAGCTCCCCCAAATGCTCCCAACTTCTTGAGTAGAAACCACTTGAATAACTGTCTGGTCCCAGAGTTTTCTCATTTGGGATGGAGAAAAAAGCTTGTTTTATATACGCATCTGTGATAGCTTTGCTAATGTCAAGCTGTTGCTTTATAGTTAGGCGAGGCTCGCAATCATAAACCTCCTCTTTGCCTCTGATTCGGTGAGCTTCTTGTCTACCTAGCATACCCTTATAAAAGTCTCTCAAGAAAGTCTTGACATTATCAAGACCCAAGATTAGATTGCCATCTAAATCTTCAATCTCATGAACATAATTAATGGATCGTCTTTGGCGCATTTTGGCGAAAAAGAGCTTGCTACAGCTGTCCCCCATCTAACTCCAGTCAAATTTGCTTTGTTGTTTTTTGAGTTGGAAAGCCAAGTGTAGGATTTTCCAATATTTTCCTCTGACATCTTTCTCTAAAATCTGGAGTTGATGATCGCTTGGGTTCTGCTGCAGTTCTGCCTGCACTTGATAGAAATGTTTCTTGGTATTTTCTTCCTGAATGCAGATGTCAGCGTACTTTGTCTTGTGCAACCTTTGGAGCTCTTTTTGCAAATCTTTCTGAAAAATTGATAGCCAGTGCATTGCATATCCATGCTACCATTTTGCAAAATTTCCTTGACAACATTATCAAAATTCGGATCCTGACCCCACATATCACAATATCTGAAAGGAGGTTTGGTTCTCGGGCTTTCCGGAAAGGAGGGCATGAGAACTGTATGATCTGATAAACCTGCCAGCTGATACGACACATGGAAATTTGTTGCAATCAGATACCATTCTGTATTCACAAGTAATCTATCAATTTTGGACCAAACATGGTTATTGGTCAAGGTATAGTGATTCCCTGTGAAGGGAGGCTCATGTAGATGACAATCTAGGATACATTGTTAGAATGATCTGATTGTGCAAGCCTCAACTTCAACCCATCCTACTCTATCCAGCGGTCCAGTGATGGCGTTGAAATCTCCAAGAACACCCCATGGACTATTCATTGATGCAACAATGCTACGAAGGTCTCCCCAAAGAGCTTCTCTGTTTGCTGCGTTATTACTACCATATATCCAAGTGATAAAGAAATCAAACGAATCCATTAATCTTGTAATTTTAGTATGGATCATTTGGTCCGAATCAGAGATCCTGTTGACATGATATCTCCTAGGATCCCAAACAACCATAATCCTTACTCTGATGTAGTGATTCTTGTTTGTAATTAGGCACCATCGACCTAAGGCCCTTTATTTCATATACTCAATATTTTTGGGATGGATTTTAGTCTCATATAGACCGACTAATCCAATCCCATTCTTATGCAGATCTTCTTGCTTCTTCGAGTTGTTAAGCCCGCGCATATTCCAGCTGAGTAGGTTCATGAGGATGATCTGACGAAATATCTGCTTCGATTTCCTCTGACTCTTCGTCTGTGAGACATTCAAACCTATTATGTTTCTGTACTTCCTGATTTTTCCCATCCCTCCTCTGTATCCCAGTCCTCCTTGGCATTATGAAACCATTGTCATCTACTTCCCGTTGCTTAATGGTAATTTTTTTTTCCTTCCCCTTTCCCTATTTGCTGTCATTTTTCTTCCTATCTTCTTGCTTCTTGCGACAGACATCATCTCCATGGCCTGACTTTTTGCAAAAAGTACAAATGATTTTCTTTTTGCAATCTTTCTCTTCATGCCTAAACATCTTATAGTGGAGACATTGCACCGACTTCCAATCATATTGGATATTTTGGCGGTGAACAATGTCATGGTGATCAACATAATTTACATAATCGGGAAAAGGACCTTTGATTGACATCTCAACCAAGATCTTTGCATAACCCAATCTCTGCCTTTCTTGAGTTTGTTTATCCGTTTTGATGGGAACCCCTATAAGGCTTGCTATCTTACTCAAGCTATCAGAACTCCAAAACTTAAACGGTAAATCATGAAGCGTGATCCATACCAGCAGTGTAGTTATGCTATCAATTTTTAGATCCAGATCCTCATTCCAGGCTCTAACAATCAAGGGATTCCCATCAAAAAAGTGAAATCTTTGATTTAGTGCCCTGTCACGGTTCTCCTATGTTTGGAATCTAACTAGGAATATCCCTCTTTTGACATCCACTATATGATTAATTTCCAATTTTCTCCAAATTCGTTTAAAAAATTCACAAAAAATTACTCGGAGGTACTCTAACTTTTGGTGAAATGTTTTTAAGGTACCCCAACTTTTCAAAAATCATTTTGGGGTACCTTTACTTTTTGGGTTAGAAATTATTAGGTACTTTTTATTGTTATCAATTTAGTTAAGTGACTGAAATAACCTTATATTCCATTTTTTCAGAAACACCCTTAAAAAAAGATGAATAAGGGTATTTCGTCACTTAATAAAATTGATGGCCGAAAAAACACTAGATAATTACTAACCCAAAAAGTAAGGGTACCTCAAAATAAGTTTTGAAAAGTTAGGGTGCCGAAAAATAGTTTCCTAAATATTGGGGTACCTCCGAATAATTTTTTGAAAAATTCACACATAACTTCATATGGTAGGTTTGCACCCAATACACTTCAAATAACAGAGTTATTCCAATAGTCTAGGGATTCCACAACATCTTCTTGCTCTATATTTGCACAGGGAACCCCTTTGACTATTTTCGGCTCTACATGCCTAAGGGTGAAGCCATAAGATTCCTTGAAAAGATCAGCGTAGGTATTCTGTTTGATGACTGTTTTTGGATGATTCGTTTCCACTGTTCCATCGACTCCTTTCTGATTCGGTTGGGAGCTGCTTGCCGTCATCTTTTTGTTTTTTCTTTGAACTCGCTATTTCAGGGCTTTTGCTGTTCGACTTCTGACCGGTGACCGTGGCGGCTGCGGCGACTGCAATCCTCCTTTCTTCGTCGACACCATGCGTGAGGAAGAGTAGGGCAAAAAAATTATCACACCACTAGTAGAATTGGTGCCCAAAAACGTCTGTGATTTGGCGTTTGATAAAAACTCAGACGCTAAATCTAATAAATAAAATTATAAAAAAAATTTAATCTAAAAATGGCGTCTCTTTGCTGTAAAGAGATGCCGAACTTTTGTAAAAATCAAATCCCCCCTTTTCCGTTTGAGTGACGTTAAATTTCATTTTTTTTAATAATTTGGCAATTTAGGCGTCTCTTTTGGCCGGGAACTGACACCGTTACATTTCGGCTTCTGTTCCCGGCCAAAAGAGACGCCGAAGTTGCCAAATTATTAAAAAAAAAGAAAAAACAGCGCCTGCAACAATATCAGACCTCGACTGCCGAAACTTCATTTTGGGCCAATTAGGGCGTCTGTTTTAGGCCCAACAGACGCCGATTTTGTTTAAAACGGTAAAAAAAATCTCTGTGATTCATTTGTCTGTTGCGCCATCGACGAGAAGAAGGAGAAAGCGAGAAGAAGGAGAAGACGAAGAAGGAGAAACACCGGCGTTCAATCAAAAAAACATGTAATTTTTGTTTCAGATCTGTTATAATTTGTTTATTGTTGTGAAAAGTTTGAAAAATTGTATGAATTTGATTAAAATATGATGAAAAACGAAAAATTTGAATATTTGTAGTGTTGTTTATTTTTTGTTGAGTATAATTTTAGATCTAATTTGGTTGATCGAGTGCGTATAAGTTGAGAAATTGAGCAGTTTTAGTTAATTTGTATGAATTGTAATATATTTTGGATGTTGTATTCGAATTTTATTTGTGAAATTAGGGCTCGAAATGTATTGTTTGCATGTTTTAGTTTGAGTTTAATTAATTGTGTGTATGTTTATGTTTAAATTTAAGTTTTAGTTTTAATTTATAATGTTGTGAAGTATATAAGTAAATATGTTTAGGTTGAGTATAATGTTGAGTTTTATATGTTTTGAAGTAAATTTAAATATGCATTATTACATTTATTGTTCCAAAAGAATATATATATTAATGCATGTAAAATTTGTTTAACTTTGAGCATTATGATAAACGTTAGTATGTAATATATATGAATTTTGAATGTTTTGTATGTTCTAAATTTATGGGAAATTATAATGTGTTTTGGTTGAGTAAAAAATATGTTATATTTTAGGATGGTTTTTAGGAAATTTAAAAACTATTTAATTAGTTAGCAATATACAATTAGCTAGGAATATATATTTAGTTTGTATATAAACTATTATTCAATTTTGGTTGAATTTATAATTTAATTTGTTTAGTTAATAAGTTAATAATATTAAAAAATTATTATATATAAACTATTATTACGTACGTAGTAAATTTAATTATAAACTATTTATAATTGTTTAGTTTAGTTAATAAAAAATATATACATATATACATGTAAAACTCCGAAAAATCCAAATATGTTGACCGTGACGTCGTTACTAAATTAGGTTTGATTTTGTTATTTATTATTATTCGTTTGTTTTTATTTTTGCTAACACTTGAGCTCGTAGGATCGTTGAGGGACTAACAAAGGTATATTGGAAATAACATGTGTGGTTGTTATTATTATTAGTATTTATGTTATTATTATTATTATTATTATTATGTGATTGTCATTATTATGTGGTTATTATTAATATAATTATTATTATTATAATTGTTATATGATTAATTATGTGAATATTGTTTGTTATGTGATTATTATTATTATTATTATTATTATTATTATTATTATTATTATTATTGTTATTAGTATTTTTTTTCCAGAAAATTCAGATTTTAATTGTATTAGTTTTGGGTTGGATTAGGATTAAGTGTGTCATTAGTTGGGCCTTATAAGTGGTTACTATAAAAGCTAGTTTTTCCCTCTCAAACCCTAACCCTACCTCCCTTCTCTTCTTTCCCTTTCCCCCTGCTGCTGCCGCCGCTGCCATAGTGCAGCAGCCACCAGGCCCACCACCGTCGGTCGGAAGACGGCGCCAGCGACCACAACAACCACCGCACCAACCCTAGTTTGCCTTTTCTCTCTCTCTCTCTCTTTCTCTTACGCCTCTGCCCAGACCGCCGCCTGCTGTCGCTCAGGCCACCACTGGGCGCCGTGCCACCCAGACGCCGTCGCACCATCGCCCTCGCTGCCGGAGCCGTCACCGCCTGGTTGCCGGAAAACACCAAGCCCAGAAACCCTAATTTGTTCTTGGTTGGTTCTTGATTTGTATCATTATTATCTTTATTAATCTTGATATTTCCTTGTAATCTAATTTGTTATGTGTAATTGTATATTATAATCTGGTGTATTAATATGTAATTATTGTAGTTTAA
Organism: Portulaca oleracea; assembly: GCA_029582165.1. NCBI lineage: Eukaryota > Viridiplantae > Streptophyta > Magnoliopsida > Caryophyllales > Portulacaceae > Portulaca > Portulaca oleracea. The sequence continues at coordinate 17,742,890 of CM055868.1, forward strand.
ATTACTAAGGTTAGATTATATATGATGTATATTGTTTACTCTATATAAATCATGTTAGGGCCTTGTTAGTATTATCTCATACATGAACTAGAGTTAGTTTACCTTGTTAAATCTGAATTATTTGGTTACAATTAAGTATTAATACATGTGATAGTTTAAATAAAGTTGATTATAGTTTGAAGTATATTTATGTACATCGTTCATAATTTTGAAGTGTAGTTATTTTGTATTTTTTTTAGTGAAAGTAGGAATTTAATTTTAGTACTATGGTTTAAATTCTTAAAAAGAGTTTTAAAAATCTTTCTGTGAGAACCCCTCAAGGACATTGCCCTGGCAATCGGATCTGTTTTGAATAAAAGCCAAAATTCATTTATCCAGAAAGCTGAAAGAGGCTGAAGGACATTTACGTCAAGGCGCCAATGGATAAGGACATTCACGCAGAAACAATGCCAATGGATAAGGACGTTCACGGAGAAACAACGCCAATGGATAAGGACGTTCACGCGGAAACAGGGAAGTTTTCTGGAAAACTTATATCCACTGTTTCGACAGTTTCAATATCCAACTTCTGGAAATCTCAAATCTACTTTCCATCTTATTTCTATCCAAACTAATTGATTGCAATTACTTGACTTGTAGGAACAATCAATCAAAGATTTAGGAAGAAGATTTTATCGCGACATCCGGAAGACTCAAAGGAAAACAAATCGGAGCAAAAATGGAAGGAAGAACAAAGCACGAAGAAGGAAAGTATCAAGGGATCTCCAACGACTCTATGCTGCGACTATAAGAAGATAACCTGTTGATTGAAGAAGGTAACGATTCCACGGAAGAAATCGGGTGATACAAATCAGAAGAGAGCTTCTGTTTTGAAATCCTTCTTTGTGAGGAAGGTCGAATTCTGTGAGAGAATTCGTTCGAGTGAAATCAAATTCCTTAACGGATTTAGGAATTGGTTTGTGTTGCTACAATCGACTCCTAGACGGACTTAGGATCGATTTGAGTTTGCACCGAATCTGTGTGTGGTGTGTGAGTTTACCCAGAAACTTTGTTCGCAGTTTTCTGGGTTCGACTGAAACCCTAAGGACATTGACCTTGGGCATTTCAGTCTCTGGTTCGCTATTCACTGCAAAGGCCATTCACTGTAAGCAGCTGAGAAGCTTCATTGCAAAGGCCCTTTACCGTAGATAATAAGAAGCGTCCATTGTAAGGCGCTTAGTTCTTTGTAATACCTAAGGTCCTTTACCTTAGGTTATCTTTCTGATCAGTGCAATAAAGGAGGTTATTCAGTTTATATATTTTGCCCTTTATTCATTCTATCTCTATTCTGTGTGAAGGAAGTTCTCAATCTGTTTAGACCGAGAACCTAACGTCCTTGTCAAGTTGTGATTTGTGCAGAAAAGTTCAGTAACCCTATTCACCCTCCCCCTAGGGTTCTTTCAATTGGTATCAGAGCTTGGTCCACTGAAGATTCAGAGACTAACCGCTCTGTGGTAAAGATCATGGCGGGGATCGAAGATGGTGATATAGGGCAAGGACGTTGCTTAAGCAGTCCTCCTTTATTCAGAGGATCAAACTTTGCACACTGGAAGAAGCGTATGAGGACATTCATCATGGATCAAGACTATGACCTTTGGGACAGAATTGAGAATGGAGACTTTGTTCCCATGATCACTGAAAGAGGAATCACGAAACCCAAAGATAGATCCAATTATTCTACCAGAGAAGCAGAAAAGACGAATAAAAATATTAAAGCTTTACATATCCTTTACTGCGGACTTGATTCTAATGAGTTTGATTTTATCTCTGGCTTTGATACAGCTAAACAGGTGTGGGATACCTTAGTGACCACATATGAAGGAACGAGCCAAACTCAAAGAATAAGGCGCAACAATTATGTCAAGGACTATGAATCCTTCAAAATGAAGAATGGAGAATCCGTCAAGGACATGTACAAACGTTTCACTGTCATAGTCAATAATCTCAAGTCCTTGGGGAAAACCTACTCCAATGAAGAAAAAGTTCACAAGGTCCTCAGATGCCTTACGAGAAAGAAATTGGAAACAAATGTCACTATAATAGAGGAAGTTCACAATGTCGAAACTCTCCAATTAGATGACCTCATTAGAAAACTTCTTGCTCATGAAATGCGTCTCCAGGAAGGGCAAAATGAAAAGGAAGACGTAGGCCATAAGGACATCTATTGTCCTAAAGACAATGATAAGGACCAGATCGTGGCCTTGATGGCCAAGGAACACAAGCAACCGTGCAAGAAAAGTCATACCTCCAGAGGACCTTCACGTATCAACCAAAGAGGTAGTGACTCATCAAATAATAGAACTAACTCACTCTGTTGTTTCTTTTGTGGTGACCCAGATCACTTGATCAAGAACTGCCCTTACCACAGATAGAACAAAGAAAAGAAAAATCACATGGCCCTCATGGCCACTTGGAGTGATGATGAGGAGACCATTAGTCACTGCAGTATGAGAAAAGACACCAACGATACAGAGGAAGTTGGTGCAGCTAGCGATGATTACCAAGAAAGTGACGAGGATGAATCAAGGGAGGTAACATTTGATGATCTCATCACTTACCCTAAAAAGCACTTGGGAAAATGTCTGTTAAAGTTTGCTGGAAGGGAGACCAAGCATTTAAACAGGATTAGGTCTCTAAAAGAAACCAACAAAGGCCTCAAGGAGCTCAATGAAAAATTGGAGAAATTGTGTGAAGGACTTACCTCCAAGGTCGACATTTTCAAAGCTGAAATACTAGACCTCAAGGCCAACCTTGATGTCTGTCACAAGTCTCTTACTGAGACAACCAAGCAACTAGAAAGAAAATGTCATCAAGGACATTGTGTCTCGTAAGATCAAGCTATCAGAACCAAGCAGCACAAGGACCTTAATGAGCGATGCAAGGCCACAGATTTCACTCTAGGCACCAAGAACGACACAACTATCTTGGGGCAAGATATTAAGGTCATTTATCTCCTCCCAAGAGCAAATATGGTAAACCTTCCTACTTTAATCATTATCGTTCTAAAATTGTACAAGTTTGGGTTCCAAAAGGAACAAGACTTCCGAACATGGTTAGTACTAGTAGTCAAGCACCTAAATTTAATGTCAATTATGGCTTGAGGAAGGGTGTCAAAAGTTTTTGCAGGTATAAGGAGAGTGGATACTTAAAGGAGCTTGAAGCACTCAAGGACATTACCTACATCAACAATAAGAACCCCTCATGGACCTTGTCAGATCTAGGGTCAAGGACCTTGACAAATGGATCTCCTTAATTAGCAGTATCATTGATTATTTTTACGGCACATATTGAGGGGGAGTAGCCTCTCCTAGGACTAACAAGTTTGTTGAGTCGTGCAGATTATTGGAGATGATTACATTATTAAGGGGGAGCCCTCTAGACTTTTTGATAAAAGTCAAAAAAGGGGAGAAGTGGTGTAAATGAATTTTGCCTTTCATCAAAAAGGGGGAGATTGTGAGAACC